>CM061750.1:239541959-240191958 GCA_030979885.1 Lolium multiflorum | reverse complement strand
CCCAGTGAGCAGCGGGATCACCACGATTCCGTAACCCTAGCCGCCGCAAGGGTGGTCGAAGACGAGCTGGAGCAGCACCGCTCCAGATCGACGCGGATGAAGAGGACCGCCGTCGTGAGGCGCGTCGATTGCGCATCATGGCGGGGGCCAGTTCCGGCGGAGCTCGCCGGAATCGAGCGGCGACGGCGGTGGCGACGCGTATCGCCAGAGAGGGATTAGGGTTAGGGTTCGAGCACGCGTGCGAGAGAGAGAGAGAGAGAGGAGTGAGGCTGGTCGAGCCGGACCAGGTGGGTCGGTCGACCTAACCCCACTGGGTTACACCGACAGGTGGGCCCAGGGGCATTTTTGCCATTTCACAATCTTTTATAAATGCAGAAACTTTGAAAATACACAATAAATGTTTCCTAGCTCTAAAAAAATAATTAAAAATATGATAATTGATCAGCATAAAATTCCCTATCTAAATAAAATATGAAAGAGAATTTTTGAAGATAATCAAGAATAAATCTTAATATGATGATTTAATTAATCATTTTAATCACACATATTATTTTCTATAATAAAAATTAAGTCCATTAATAAATTTGGACTTTAAAAACACCTTGACAACATTTCAAGGTTGTATTTTTCCCTAAACAAGTATCCCCAAATTATTCTTAGTATAAACCTTCTACCTAAAAATAATAAACACCGGGAAAGGGGGGAACAAACCCTAAAACTGGAATCATGCATAATTGCTTCTTTAACCATTGCCCTTATCGGACAATGATGCTATTTTTCAGAACAAGAGGACAAGGGTCAGTCCACACCATCCAACTGCAACACTTTGCAGTATTCAGGCAAGTTCATCGCTTGCTCATGTCATTTGAGTATTTTTACCAAATTACTTGCAAAGTACTATGTTTATCACTATTGCATAAAAATCAAAACCACTATTTTCATAACTATGAATATGACTATGTGGTGGGCAATGGAACCATGGTATGTGTTGATATGGTGGAGGTTCCATTGCAAGGGTTTATATCCATCTAGGATTAAACAACAAATGTCGTCCAGTGATTCTTGTGCCGTAATACCCGTGTTAACCATAAGATCCGGAGTGGGACGGAGTAGTCAAAAGTGTTTCCACCTCTCGTTCATCAACGGATGCGCTTACCGTAGCAGTTGTGTCTTGCGGAACAACCGGAGGGTGGGGAGCCCATTCTAATTCCCCACGGTAATGCAATGCTTACCGTAGCAGTTGTGTCTTGCGGAACAACCGGAGGGTGGGGATCCCATTCTAATTCCCCACGGTAATGCGGTCTATGATGGGTTGCAGCTACCGGCGAAGGAGTTTGGTTCGATCCCAGACTGTCGTCGTGGTCGGGGTCCACCCTGAAATTACGGGAATAATGGGACCGGCGAGGACCCAGGGTCGGGGCATGCAACAAAGGGTGGGTGTTCGAGGTAGCGGAGGAACATGATTGACTAGGACCTTATACCGGGCCTCACACCAAAGGAAGTGTGGACGGGAAAGCTGCCCGGTTGGCACCAAGGTTAAGATCTCTTATGGGTAAAGCAACACACCTCTGCAGAGTGTAACGAATCGTGACCAGTCACTCCTTGTTCCGGGATTTGGAACTGCGAACGCTGCCGGAAAGGAACTCCATGAAGTTCTAGTAAACCGGTGAAGGCTGACGGACATAGTTCTTCTGAATAAAAACAACCTTTTGAAGAAATGGTTATCAAAACTTGCATGGTATCAGACTTTCTGGTCTGGTACCGTAGTTAGAGCATTAAACACCTCTTTCCTAATATGAACTTGTTGAGTACGCTCGTACTCATACCACTCTTAAATCCCCTGCTTAGACTGTCTGAATCATCTGGAGGAGGACAACAACAACCCTGAAGGAGCCGACTTCATCGGCTATGAAGAACCAGACCTCTCTGGAGGTGTTGAAGGTGTAGACTACCTCATAGTCTACGGAACCGGGGAGGCTTCCGGAGGAGACCAAGCCTAGAAGTACCCAGCATTAGTAGTAGAAGCCGAGCAGCGCGAACTCTTAATACTTAGCTGCTCGAGAGAATAAATGTTAAGTCTAGTGAAACTCTTATATTGTAAGCTAAGTTGGGTTCACCTCGAACCCAGGAGTAAACCTCTTTGGACCCAGGAGGAGCTCCAAGATGACATGTACATTTGGTTTGTAGTAATGTATGAATGAGATATGGACCCTGCTATGTTCTGTTGTACTACTCTGAGGGATGTAATATTTGCGGAATGGTACTTCGTGAATGTTATATCAACGACTGGCATACTACAACATGCAGTGGTATGCAGGGTCACCACAGTTGGTATCAGAGCAAAAGCTTTGACCTTAGGTTGGAACCTAGTAAATGGGACGAAAACGTTAGGAGTCAAATAGGACTAGTAAAGAATTCTCTAAAAATATGGTGTATATTCAATTGAGAATACAACAATCATATGTTTTAGTGCGATAATTCTTTATTATCTCTATTATGATGCATTATTAATACTAATCTTATATTCTCTCTATTTCTACAGCCAACAATGGCAAGTTCACGCCCGGGACGAAATGTGAAAGTGAAGACTTCAAACTTGAGTGAATACGACGGAGGACTTGCAGACATCCTACGTGCCATGTTACTTGAATTGGGGTGCGATCCCCAAATCCAAGTGACGAAATACTGGTTCTATGATGGACCAGTATTGGCAAAGTGTAGAGTAGGGCTACGACTTCCCGAATCTTTGGGAATGAGCGTAGTTATGCCCGCAGGAGAAGCCCGAACCATCAACACAGCCTATCATATTGCTGTTATGAGAGCCATAACAGACATCCGGGAACATAAGACGAAAGAGCTTATGGGTTCCGAGTTCACCCACATTCCTCACCTTGAGGAAGAGGAAGATCTTATGCTGGACCATTTTAAATACGCTAGACGCAAACCAGCCGAAGCGGCAAAATACATGGACAATAGCCGTAACTTGCTATCATTGTTATTTCAGTTGAACCGTCATTTGACGGGAGCAATTGATACAATGCTAGAAGAGTTCACTGAACCCAAGGAGGACAGTAGGGGGAAAGAACCTATGGAGAATGTGGTGCAGACACCAGTTTATTCAGCTGGTGACTACATCAGTTTTGATCCACTTGCACGTGAAACTACACCTGCTACACCTGGGAACTACCTGGGTAGTTCCTATGGGGGATACGAGGGCGGAGAGGAATCCGGAAACATGCAGCGTTCCGAGACTCCTATCGAGAATTCCAGGGGTTGGCGTTGGGGATGTGATACTGGAACCCATAGTACTACTGAGTATTATGGTGGGGAGATGAATGATGACGCAACAACCCAGAACCAGAGTTATCCTAGTAATGAAGGAGTGGATGAAGGATATCCGACCCAAGTTGAGACGGGTATGGGTTTTGGTAACCCTTATGGTGTGGCTACAGGAGAGTACACCCGATGGGTGGACTATGATGCACTCAATGATCAGTTTGTGAACACTGATTTCTCCTTAGGATCATCATCGGATTCGGATTACAAGCCAACGGGGAGACCTTATGTTCCAGGGTCTATCAGGAGGACGACACGTTCGACCGGATGGAAGCCTGGAATGTACCGGGAGTGAAGACCGATTAGAAGTCCACCAAGGGAGGCGTGGCTATAATACACAAGTACCACGTGTATTATAGTTTGTAATATTTGTATAAATTTGTACATATACTTCAATAAGTGAGTTTGCATACTCACATCGACTTGAGTATTGTAATAAGACCACTTATGTATGTATATACAGGGTATATGTTTTGTATGATTTGGATTTGCTTCTTGATTTCCATTGCGTGACTAGTTCTGTGCACAAAGTTGAGCTCAGAAAACTTGCGCATGGAGTAATTATGAGTATCATCTTGTGTTGCAGAACTAGGGGGACATGTCGGGAACGTCGGGTGAGGAGAGTGAAGAACAGCGCATTGAGCGCGAGGCCAGACAGAAGGCGGAGGCTGATGAAGCAGCCAGAGCTCAGTTTCCACCACCACCACCACCCATGACGCAGCAGAACTTTGTCCAGTACATGCAAATGATGGATGAAAGACAGCGTGTGACGCTGGAGCAGCAGAATAGATTCTTCCAGGAGTTGCTGCAACAGAATAGGGTTGAGAGACCTGAGAATCAGGGAGTCACCTTGTCAGACTTCCAGAATACCAAGCCAATATCTTTTGCATACGCGCCCGAGCCAATGGACGCGGAAGACTGGCTTATGGACACCGAGCGAAAGCTCAATACTGTTGGTTGCAACGACCTGGAGAAGGTCCGTTATGCTACGCACTTGTTGTGTGGACCTGCCGCATCATGGTGGGACAATATAGTAGCCGTGTATCCGGCAGAGAAAGTATTTACCTGGGAAGAGTTCAAGAGGAAGTTCAGGGAATCCAATGTCCCTGAAAGTAGTGGAGTTAAAGCGTCGAGAATTTGAGAGTCTTGAGCAGAAGGATAATGCCATTCTGACTTATGTCAGAGAGTTCTCAAAGTTGTCTCGGTATGCCGTGGAGGAGGTCAATACCGAAGACAAGAAGAAGAAGAGGTTCTTGCGGGGATTAAGTCCCCAGTTCAAAGTGCAGCTCAGAATGATGAGAGCAACAGAGTTCCAGGAATTGGTGGATGCAGCCATCACCTTGGAAGATGACTTCAAGCAACTGCAGGAAGAGAAGCGGAAGAAGGCCAAATATGAGCCTAAGAGGTATATCAACAACAAGCCAAACATGAGTTTGAGCTTTAAACCCAGATACAACAACAACAACAACAAAAACAACAACAGCAACTACTACGGTAGTAGGAAGAACCAAGCATTCCAGACTGCAAATCAAATAGTTTGCAGAAGCTGTGGATTCACAGGACATTTTGCTAAGGATTGCAGGAAGCCAAAGATCATATGCTTTGGTTGTCGCCAGGAGGGGCATATGCTGAAGGATTGCCCCAAGAGGAATTCCGGAGGTGGTCAGTCAGGAGGAGGAGGAAGCCGAGGAGGAAACACCGGAGGGGGTTGGAAGAACAAGAAACCCTTCGGCAAATTGAACTGTACCAGCTTGGAGGAGGTGATTAACTCCGATCAAGCAGTGATAGGTACGCTTCAGATACTCACTCATCCTGGCAAAGTACTTTTTGATACTGGTGCAACTACCTCATTCATTTCCCAGCAATTCATCATCAAACATGGGATTAGATGCAATAAATTAGATAAACCCATAACCATACTTTCTGCGGGGGGAACGATATTAGTAACCCACACTAAACCTGGACAAGTCATCATGATCAATAAGTGCGCGTTTGACGCAGACCTGTTCATTTTACCGATGAAGGACATTGATGTCATTCTTGGTATGAACTGGTTAGAGGAGAATGGCGCACTTATAGATTGTACCCACAAAACAGTATCCTTGAAAAGCCCAGGTGGAGATAGAATCATTTATCAAGGAGATAAGCATACTCAGATTGAAGTGGAGTTGAAGTTGAACAACATGAAGGAGGTGAAGTTAGAAGATATACCTGTAGTAAATGAATTCCAGGATGTGTTTCCTGCGGAATTACCTGGAATGCCACCAGATAGGGAGATAGAATTTACTATCGACCTAATTCCAGGAACAGCTCCGATTGCTAAAGCACCATACAAGATGGGGCCTAAAGAGTTGAAGGAACTCAAGGAACAATTGGATGACCTAGAACAGAAAGGATTCATACAAGAGAGTGTCTCACCATGGGGATCACCTGTGATATTTGTGGATAAAAGAGATGGAGGTCGACGGATGTGCGGAGACTACAGGAATTTGAACAATGTTACAATCAAGAACAAGTACCCACTTCCTAGAATCCAAGATCTTTTTGATCAAGTTAGAGGCGCGGGAGTCTTTTCCAAGATTGATCTAAGATCCGGTTATCACCAGATAAAGATCAAGAAGGAAGACGTTCCGAAAACAGCCTTTGTCTCGAGATACGGACATCATGAGTATCTCGTAGTACCTTTTGGACTAACCAATGCCCCAGCAATATTCATGAATCTCATGAATAAGATCTTCATGCCATGTCTCGACAAGTTTGTCATCGTATTCATCGATGATATCTTGATCTATTCCAAGGACAAAGCTGAACATGCTGAACACCTTAGGATAGTGTTGCAAACACTAAGGGAACACCAACTGTACGCCAAGTTCAGTAAGTGTGAGTTTTGGCTTGATCAAGTAGAATTCCTTGGTCATGTCATTAGTAAGGATGGGATAGCAGTAAACCCAAGCAAAGTAGCCTCAGTTTTGGACTGGGAAGCACCCAAGAATGTCAAGGAAATCCGAGGATTCTTGGGAATGGCAGGATACTATCGAAGATTCATTGAAGGATTCTCCAAGATAGCAGGACCAATGACCAAGTTGCTTAGGAAGAATACACCTTTTGTGTGGTCTGATGAGTGTGAGAAGAGTTTTCAAACTCTGAAAGAAAAACTCACCACAGCACCGGTGTTAGCAGTTCCGGAAGATGGCAAGGATTACACCGTGTACTGCGATGCATCCAAACATGGTTTGGGATGTGTACTCATGCAAGACCGGAAAGTAATATCCTATGGATCGAGGCAACTCAGACCTCATGAAGTGAATTATCCAACACATGATTTAGAGTTAGCAGCGGTTGTTTTTGCCCTTAAGACTTGGAGACATTTTCTTTATGGAGCAAAGTGTGAGCTCTATACTGATCATAAGAGTCTCAAGTACTTCTTCACTCAAAAGGAACTCAATATGAGGCAGAAAAGATGGCTCGAGTTGATCAAGGACTATGATCTAACCATCAACTATACTCCAGGAAAGGCTAATGTTGTAGCAGATGCCTTGAGTAGAAAGAGTACTGGCGGACTAGAACCAGAAATTTCACCAGAGTTGAAGAAGGAAATAAGCCAAGCCCAAATCCAACTTTGGGAGAAAGAAGCTCACGAAGGACTATCCGCTTTACAAGTAGCTGATGAGATGAATGTCAACCTCAAGAATGAAATAATCATGGGCCAACTAGATGATCCATTCATCGTGGAGGAGATGAGGAGGATTGACGAAGGAAGACCATCAGAATTTCACCGTGGAGAGATGGGATCATTATGGTTCCAGAAGAGGATATGTGTTCCGGATATTGCCGAGATCAAGGAAGTAATACTCCGGGAAGCCCATCAAACACCTTATTCCATTCATCCGGGAAGTACGAAGATGTACATGGATCTAAAGGAACTATTCTGGTGGAACAACATGAAGAGAGAAATAGCACAGTATGTGGCTGAATGTCATACTTGCCAAAGAGTGAAGGCCGAACATCAGAGTCCGGCAGGAAAGTTACAACCTTTACCTATTCCAGAATGGAAATGGGAGGAGATAGGAATGGATTTCATCACCGGACTACCCATGACCAATAAAAAGAAGGACATGATATGGGTAATCGTGGACCGGTTGACGAAAAGTGCACACTTTTTAGCGGTAAATCAACAAGACAAAGGAGAGAAACTCATCGATCTTTACATCAAAGAGATCGTGAGTAAACATGGAGTGCCCAAGAAGATCGTGTCAGATCGAGGATCCGTGTTCACATCAGCATTCTGGAAGCAATTACATGAAGCTTTAGGATCCAAGCTGGACTATAGTACCGCCTATCATCCCCAGACAGGTGGACAAACCGAGAGAACTAACCAGATCCTAGAGGACATGCTTAGGGCTTGTGCCCTAGATTTCGGAGGATCATGGGAAGAACATTTACCATTAGCAGAGTTTTCCTACAACAATAGCTATCAAAGCAGTATCAAGATGGCACCATTCGAAGCTCTGTATGGAAGAAAGTGCAGATCACCGATATGCTGGTATGAAGCTGGATCAAGCAAGGAGTTCAACCCAGATTATGTCAAGGAAAAGCAACATATCATTGACATCATAAGAGATAGACTGAAGATAGCCCAAAGTCGACAGAAGAGCTATGCAGATCAAAAGAGAAGGACTTGGGAGCCACAAGTTGGAGATATGGTATATCTTAAGGTGAGTCCAATGAAAGGTCTACAGAGATTCGGAGTGAAAGGAAAGTTGAGCCCTAGGTACATTGGACCTTTCAAGATACTGAGTCAGAACCGAGGTTTAGCATTTGAATTGGATCTACCAGGAAGGCTAGCACAAGTTCACAATGTATTCCATGTGTCACAACTTCGGAAATGCTTAAAGACCCCAGATGAGCCAGTATCCCATGCTGAGCTTGAGTTACAACCAGATCTGACTTATATCGAGAAGCCAGCCAAGATTCTCGAGGAGAGCTGGAAACAACTCAGAAATAAAGCTATCAAGTACTGTAAGATACAATGGAAGCATCACCCCGAGAGGGAGGCCACCTGGGAGAAGGAAGAAGACTTGAGGGAAACATACCCCGAACTGTTCAGGTATTACAACCACAACTTCGGGACGAAGTTTTCTTTAAGGGGGAAAGGCTGTAATGTCCCAGGTTTAGTGACGATCGAGGGGTAGATTTTAGAAAGGGATGTGCATTGCATAGTAAATTCTGGGGAAATTTCGCGCTTTTAAACAAAAACTGCATCGAAGGGGGACAAGTTTCTCTCTCGACACCTTACAGGGTTAGGGTTTCGAGAGTGCGACAAACTTGTATCTCACTTCATTAGTTTAGGGTTTTGAGAAGAGAGGGGAGAGTTTGCATGATTGAATTCTTAATAATACGACATGGTTGAATTCAAACCAAGTTTGAATTTGAATTTCAAATTCAAACCTTAAATAATTACCCTAAATAATTCAATTGAGGAAATTCATTAAGTAAATAATTAATAATAAACAAGTTGAACAATTACAATAAATGAAGCTCATTAGGGAAAACCTTGAGCTTTATTGAATAACACACAAGATACATTGTTTTACATTATTCATAATAAATGAATTACAACACATTACATAAATGGGCAGAATAGAAGAAAGAAAAATAAAGAAAAATTACAAGTTAATGATCCTAGTCTAAATTCTACAAGATCATCTTCATTTGATCTTGAACTTGAAGAATTCCAAATCCATTTTTAGCCATGGTTGATCCCTGCACAAAAACACAACAAAGAGAAGTTATGCCAAGTGGCAAAGCCACTTGGCAAGTTAGAAATCAAATGGAAAGGTGAAATGAGCAGATAAGCTCAATGTGGCCGAGCTGATCCGGGCCAAAGCCAAGTTCCAGGTCCAAGTGCACAGCACTTGACAACACACACACACAGCCTGCTCACAGGGCTGTGTGCATGCTGCACACACACACAGTGAGTCACAAGGGTGGCAAGCAGGAGCTGTCGACCAGTGAGGTTAGAGAGCACCATATATAACCTTTTCAGAGCCAAACCCTAGCATTTGTTCATCCACAGCTTCACAGAGTAAGTCACAGGACAGCCAAGAACACAAGAACAGCTTGAACAGCCACTGCTGTTCAACACATTTCCACCACCACAGCACATAACCAAGAGGCATCAAGCACCAGGAGGAGCAGGGCAAGTAAATCAGCCACAAGAACCACACAGAAGCAAAACCTCTACACCAACAAATCATCTAGGAGCTGGAGTGAGGTATAAACAAGATCAACCTGAGCAAAACTCTGTTTTGCTCATAAATAAGCATGTGCATAACACATACACAAGCCAGAGGGTATGGTTACCCTGTGTGAATCATCATTTGGTGATCAAACCATTTGATGCTGGCAAAAGGGGATTTAAGCCAGAAGAAATCATCCCAGGGAAGAAATGGTCAAACCCACTGTATTAACACTGAGGTAAACCAAAGCATCCAGCAGGGGAAAGATTCACAGCTAGCCTACCCAACTCACCTAGCACTACATGGTTTGCTAACCATCAGATAGATAGGCACTTGTGCCTATTCTAGTTTGTCAACAGCAAAGAGCACTGGAAATCCAACATGGATTGCCCAGAGATTTATCCACCAAGCCACAACAAGCCACAGAGGGGGGGAGCTACCCTTGGCAGCATCACAGTGCTGCCAGGGCTACCTCAACCCACAAGCCAACACTTAGAACCACCACATCATCACCAGATAGGTTCAGTAGTGGGCTATGGTACCCAACCAGTGGTTGGCATCCATATAGCCCTAATAAATTCATTGAAATGATCATCACTGAATCACAGTTCACATCATTTATCCATATAATCAAGCAAGGACAAACAGATAAATGAAATAGACAAGCAATTGATGCCCCAGGGCTTTGCAGTGATCCAATGAACCACTGCAAGCAACAGCAGTTGTTTAAATCAGCATCAGCACACACCAGAGCAAACCTGTGTGACACACACATCACAGGTTGTGTGGCATGAGACAGACACAACACAGCAGTTCTTTGCAACTGATGATCATATGATCATCAGGAGCTGGTAGAGCATGCCAGGATATGCTAAGGTATTACTGGCATCAAGTATGAATCAAATAATTGAACAATTGCATCACAGATAAATGAATAGAACTCCATAATTATGTCCAGAGCACTGGCACTTGCCAAAGGCAAAGATCATCACAGGATGATCAAGCCAGGAGCAATCTATGACACATACAGGAAAGGGATTTTATACAGAGAATCTGCAGGAATCACTAGATCACACAGAGCACCACATCATGCTCAGGAGCAATAATTTATAAGTCGCATCAGCAAGCAACTGAGCAAGAACAGCAGCACAGCAACACAGCACAAGCAGTAGGGCTAGCACAACAGCTAGTACAGCAACCCAAGTAGGGTAGCAGCAGCAAAACAGCACCAGCAGAACAGCAGTAGCATCACGGCATGGCCGCACCTCTATGAGGCACGGCAAGCCGAGATCGAGCTAGACGGAGAAGAGGAAGGGAAGGAGTAGAACAGGCAAAGAAGAGAGAGCAGGAGGTGGCGCACATACCCGGGGCAAGCAGACGAGCAGATGCGGCCATGGCGGCCACGGCGGCGCGCGCCGAGTGCTCGGTAGCACCTGGCCAGGCCAGGCCATGCGCCGACAAGCGCCGTAACGCCCCACACCACCGTGGCGAGGCCCACGGCGGCGCCACCGCGCCTGGAGCCCAGTGAGCAGCGGGATCACCACGATTCCGTAACCCTAGCCGCCGCAAGGGAGGTCGAAGACGAGCTGGAGCAGCACCGCTCCAGATCGACGCGGATGAAGAGGACCGCCGTCGTGAGGCGCGTCGATTGCGCATCATGGCGGGGGCCAGTTCCGGCGGAGCTCGCCGGAATCGAGCGGCGACGGCGGCGACGCGTATCGCCAGAGAGGGATTAGGGTTAGGGTTCGAGCACGCGTGCGAGAGAGAGAGAGAGAGAGGAGTGAGGCTGGTCGAGCCGGACCAGGTGGGTCGGTCGACCTAACCCCACTGGGTTACACCGACAGGTGGGCCCAGGGGCATTTTTGCCATTTCACAATCTTTTATAAATGCAGAAACTTTGAAAATACACAATAAATGTTTCCTAGCTCTAAAAAAATAATTAAAAATATGATAATTGATCAGCATAAAATTCCCTATCTAAATAAAATATGAAAGAGAATTTTTGAAGATAATCAAGAATAAATCTTAATATGATGATTTAATTAATCATTTTAATCACACATATTATTTTCTATAATAAAAATTAAGTCCATTAATAAATTTGGACTTTAAAAACACCTTGACAACATTTCAAGGTTGTATTTTTCCCTAAACAAGTATCCCCAAATTATTCTTAGTATAAACCTTCTACCTAAAAATAATAAACACCGGGAAAGGGGGGAACAAACCCTAAAACTGGAATCATGCATAATTGCTTCTTTAACCATTGCCCTTATCGGACAATGATGCTATTTTTCAGAACAAGAGGACAAGGGTCAGTCCACACCATCCAACTGCAACACTTTGCAGTATTCAGGCAAGTTCATCGCTTGCTCATGTCATTTGAGTATTTTTACCAAATTACTTGCAAAGTACTATGTTTATCACTATTGCATAAAAATCAAAACCACTATTTTCATAACTATGAATATGACTATGTGGTGGGCAATGGAACCATGGTATGTGTTGATATGGTGGAGGTTCCATTGCAAGGGTTTATATCCATCTAGGATTAAACAACAAATGTCGTCCAGTGATTCTTGTGCCGTAATACCCGTGTTAACCATAAGATCCGGAGTGGGACGGAGTAGTCAAAAGTGTTTCCACCTCTCGTTCATCAACGGATGCGCTTACCGTAGCAGTTGTGTCTGGCGGAACAACCGGAGGGTGGGGAGCCCATTCTAATTCCCCACGGTAATGCAATGCTTACCGTAGCAGTTGTGTCTTGCGGAACAACCGGAGGGTGGGGATCCCATTCTAATTCCCCACGGTAATGCGGTCTATGATGGGTTGCAGCTACCGGCGAAGGAGTTTGGTTCGATCCCAGACTGTCGTCGTGGCCGGGGTCCACCCTGAAATTACGGGAATAATGGGACCGGCGAGGACCCAGGGTCGGGGCATGCAACAAAGGGTGGGTGTTCGAGGTAGCGGAGGAACATGATTGACTAGGACCTTATACCGGGCCTCACACCAAAGGAAGTGTGGACGGGAAAGCTGCCCGGTTGGCACCAAGGTTAAGATCTCTTATGGGTAAAGCAACACACCTCTGCAGAGTGTAACGAATCGTGACCAGTCACTCCTTGTTCCGGGATTTGGAACTGCGAACGCTGCCGGAAAGGAACTCCATGAAGTTCTAGTAAACCGGTGAAGGCTGACGGACATAGTTCTTCTGAATAAAAACAACCTTTTGAAGAAATGGTTATCAAAACTTGCATGGTATCAGACTTTCTGGTCTGGTACCGTAGTTAGAGCATTAAACACCTCTTTCCTAATATGAACTTGTTGAGTACGCTCGTACTCATACCACTCTTAAATCCCCTGCTTAGACTGTCTGAATCATCTGGAGGAGGACAACAACAACCCTGAAGGAGCCGACTTCATCGGCTATGAAGAACCAGACCTCTCTGGAGGTGTTGAAGGTGTAGACTACCTCATAGTCTACGGAACCGGGGAGGCTTCCGGAGGAGACCAAGCCTAGAAGTACCCAGCATTAGTAGTAGAAGCCGAGCAGCGCGAACTCTTAATACTTAGCTGCTCGAGAGAATAAATGTTAAGTCTAGTGAAACTCTTATATTGTAAGCTAAGTTGGGTTCACCTCGAACCCAGGAGTAAACCTCTTTGGACCCAGGAGGAGCTCCAAGATGACATGTACATTTGGTTTGTAATAATGTATGAATGAGTTATGGACCCTGCTATGTTCTGTTGTACTACTCTGAGGGATGTAATATTTGCGGAATGGTACTTCGTGAATGTTATATCAACGACTGGCATACTACAACATGCAGTGGTATGCAGGGTCACCACACATGCTTCCTATGCATAGGAATCTTGTAAATAAACAAGTTCATGAAGATTATAGTGGCAAGCATAGGAAGACAAAACAAGTGTAGCTTCAAAAATTTCAGCACATAGAGAGGTGTTTTAGTAACATGAAAATTTCTACAACCATATTTTCCTCTCTCATAATAACTTTCAGTAGCATCATGAGCAAACTCAACAATATAACTATCACATAAAGCATTCTTATCATGAGTCTCATGCATAAAATTATTACTCTCCACATAAGCATAATCAATTTTATTAGTTGTAGTGGGAGCAAATTCAACAAAGTAGCTATCATTATTATTCTCATCAAGTGTAGGAGGCATAGTATAATCATAATAAAATTTACTCTCCATAGTAGGCGGCACCAAAAGACCACTATCATTATAATCATCATAAATAGGAGGCAAAGTATCATCAAAGAAAATTTTCTCCTCAATGCTTGGGGGACTAAAAATATCATGCTCATCAAAACCAGCTTCCCCAAGCTTAGAATTTTCCATATCATTAACAACAATGGTGTTCAAAGCGTTCATACTAATATCATTGTTACCAGCATGCAAATAAGATTCCATAGGTTTTTTAATTTTCGCAGCAAACAATCCATGTCTTAACTCAGGAAATAGAAATAAAAGCTCACTGTTGCTTTCCATTATGCCTAACTAGTGTAAACAAGAAACCAAAAGATGCAATTGCAGGATCTAAAGGAAATAGCTTCGAGCACTTACAACGGCGCCGGAAAATAGCTTAGTAGCCGAGATCCGGAGTGTGAGTACCTTTTACCTAGAATCCCCGGCAACGGCGCCAAAATAGCTTGATGTCTACGGGTGCTTCTATTCTTGTAGACAGTGTTGGGCCTCCAAGAGCAGAGGTTTGTAGAACAGCAGCAAGTTTTCCCTTAAGTGGATCACCCAAGGTTTATCGAACTCGGGAGGAAGAGGTCAAAGATATCCCTCTCAAGCAACCCCGCAATCACGATACAAGAAGTCTCTTGTGTCCCCAACACACCTAATACACTTGTCAGATGTATAGGTGCACTAGTTCGGCGAAGAGATAGTAAAACACAGGTGGTATAGATGGTGGTATAGTAAAGATGTAAAGAAAACAGTAAACAAGAGCGCCAGAAAACTTGCTGGCGTGGGAAGCAATTCTTTATGGTGGAAACAAGGCCTAGGGATCATACTTTCACTAGTGGACACTCTCAACATTGATCACATAATAAATAAGTTCTCTTTCATTTGTGCTACATATACTCTTGTTTGATAATGAACACCATTCGTTGCGTAGGATTACACGAACCCTCAATGCCGGAGTTAACAAGCTCCACAACATTCAATATTCATGTTTAAGTAACCTTAGAGCATAATAGATCTTTGCAAAATAAACCAAGTACTAACATAGCATGCACACTGTCACCATCACACTATGAAGAAGGCATAAATCACATCAATACTATCATAGCGATAATCAACTCCATAACCTACAATAGATTATGATCATAATCTACGACAAGAACCACACGATGCACACACTGTCACCATTACACCATGCAGGAGGAATAGACTACTTTAATAACATCACATGAGTAGCACATAACTAGTAGCGATACAAAGCTCATATGAATCTCAATCATGTAAAGCAGCTCATGAGATCATTGTATTGAAGTACATAGAGAGAGATTAACCACATAGCTACGGTACAGCCCGAGCCTCAATGGAGAACTACTCCTCCTCATGGGAGCAAAGCGGAGATGAAGATGGCGGTGGAGATGGCAGCGGTGTCGATGGAGAAGCCTTCCGGGGCACTCCCCGTCCCGGCGGCGTGCCGGAACAGAGACTCCGTCCCCGATCTTGGCTTCGCGATGGCGGCGGCCGGAACTTTCTCGTACCGTGGCTTTTTCGTATCGGGGTTTTAGGTCAGGGAGCTTATATAGGCGAAAGGGCGGAGTCGGAAGGGCTACGGGGGGCCCACACACTAGGCCGCCCCCCTCTGGCCGCGCCGCCATGGTGTGTGGGGCCCCTGTGGCCCCCCTCTGGTCCCTCTCGGGTGTTCTGGAAGCTTCCGGTGAAAATAGGGTACTGGGCGTTGATTTCGTCCGATTCCGAGAATATTTCCTTACTAGGATTTCTGAAACCAAAAACAGCAGAAAACAGGAACTGGCGCTTCGGCATCTCGTCAATAGGTTAGTTCCGGAAAACGCATCAAAATGATATAAAGTGTGAACAAAACATGTAGGTATTGTCATAAAACAAGCATGGAACATCAGAAATTATAGATACGTTTGAGACATATCAATGATTCCCCTCTCCGGCAGGGTGCCGGAGGCGATCTCCTGAATCCCCCGAGATGGGATTGGCGGCGGCATCTCATTAACTTTTCTCGTATCGTGGCTCTCGGTACTAGGGTTTCCGCGATGGAGAGATTATATAGGCGAAGGGGCAGCGCAGGGGGTGCCCGAGGGGCCCACCCTATAAGGCGGCGCGGCCAGAGGTGGGGCCGCGCCCCCCTAGGGTGTGGCCGCCTCGTGGCCCTTCTCCGTCTCCTCTTCGGTGCTCTGGAACCTTCCGTGGAAAATAAGACCATGGGCTTTTCGTCCAATTCCGAGAATATTTCCTGTGTAGGATTTCTGAAATCAAAAACAGTAGAAAACAGAACTCGCTTCGGCATCTTGTTAATAGGTTAGTGCCAGAAAATGCATAAAAACATCATAAAGTGTGTACAAAACATGTAGGTATTGTCATAAAAGTAGCATGAAACATAAGAAATTATAGATACGTTTGAGACGTATCAAGCATCCCCAAGCTTAGTTCCTACTCGCCCTCGAGTAGGTAAACGATAACACAAATAATTTCTGAAGTGACATGCTACCAACATAACCTTGATCAACATTATTGTAAAGCATATGAGATGGATGGAGTGATTCGAAGCAAAAGATTGCTAACAAAAGATAATGACTAAACAATTGAATCATATAGCAAAACTTTTCATGAATAGTACTTTCAAGACAAGTATCAACAAGACTTGCATAAGAGATAACTCATAAAGCAATAGATTCTTAATAGAAGGTTTCGAAGCAACACAAAGGATGATTAAGTTTCAGCAATTGCTTTCAACTTGTAACATGTATATCTCATGGATAATTGTCAACATAAAGTAATATAACAAGTGCAATAAGTAAACATGTAAGAATCAATGCACACAGTTGACACAAGTGTTTGCTTCTAAGATAGAAAGAAGTAGGCAAACTGACTCAACATAAAGTAGAAGAAAGGCCCTTCGCAGAGGGAAGCAGGGATTACTCATGTGCTAGAGCTTTTTATTTTGAAAACATGGAAACAATTTTGTCAACGGTAGTAATAATTCATATGTGTTATGCATAAAACTTCCTATAAGTTGCAAGCCTCATGCATCGAATACCAATAGTGCTCGCATCTTGTCCTAATTAGCTCGGATTTCCATGGATTATCATTGCATTACATATGTTTCAACCAAGTGTCACAAAGGGGTACCTCTATGTCACCTGTACAAAGGTCCAAGGAGATAGATCGCATTTGATTTCTCAGTTTTGATAAATCTCAACTTGAGGACATCCATACCGGGACAACATAGAAAACAGATAATGGACTCCTCTTTTAATGCTTAAAGCATTCAACAACAAATAATATTCTCATAAGAGATTCTGAGGATTAATGTCCAAGCTGAAACTTCCACCATGATACATGGCTTTGGTTGGCGGCCCAATGTTCTTCTCTAACAATATGCATACTCAAACCATTTAATCATGATAAATCACCCTTACTTCAGACAAGACGAACATGCATAGCAACTCAAATGATATTCAACAAAGTAAAGAGTTGATGGCGTCCCCAGAAACATGGTTACCGCTCAACAAGCAACTTACAAGAACTAAGATACATAGCTACATATTCATCACCACAATAGTTTTTAAGCTATTTTCCCATGAGCTATGTATTGTAAAGACAAAGAATGAAATTTTAAAGGTAGCACGCAAGCAATTTACTTTGGAGTGGCAGAAAAATACCACATATAGGTAGTTATGGTGGACACAAATAGCATAGGTTTTGGCTCAAGGTTTTTGGATGCACGAGAAGCATTCCCTCTCAGTACAAGGCTTGGGCTAGCAAGGTTGTTTGAAGCAAACACAAGTATGAACAGGTACAGCAAAAACTTACACAAGAACATATTGCAAGCATTATAAGACTCTACACTGTCTTCCTTGTTGTTCAAACACTTTTACCAGAAAATATCTAGACCTTAGAGAGACCAATCATGCAAACCAAATTTCAACAAGCTCTATGGTAGTTCTCCACTAATAGATTTAAACTACATGATGCAAGAGCTTAAACATGATCTATGAGAGCTCAAAACAATTGCCAAGTATCAAATTATTCAAGACAATATGAAGCATTTTCTGTTTCCAACCAAATAGCAATCAACGAAGCAGTTTTCAGCCTTTGCCATGAACATTAAAGCAAAACTAAGAACAAGTGTTCAAATGAAAAAGCGGAGCGTGTCTCTCTCCAATACAAGGATTGTTGGGATCCGAATTTATTCAAACATAAACAAAAATAAAAGCAAACAGACGCTCCAAGTAAAGAACATAAGATGTGACGGAATAAAAATATAGTTTCACTAGAAGTGACCTGATAAGTTTGTTGATGAAGAAGGGGATGCCTTGGGCATCCCCAAGCTTAGATGCTTGAGTCTTCTTGAACCACGGGGGCATCCCCAAGCTTAGACTTTTCACTCTTCGTGATCATATCATATTATCCTCCTCTCTTGACCCTTGAAAACTTCCTCCACACCAAACTTAAAGCAAACTCATTAGAGGGTTAGTGCATAATAAAAATTCACATGTTCAGAGAGGACACAATCATTCTTAACACTTCTGGACATTACCCAAGGCTACTGAAAGTTAATGGAACAAAGAAATCCACTCAACATAGTAAAAGAGGCAATGCGAAATAAAAAGGCAGAATCTGTCAAAACAGAACAGTCCGTAAAGACGAATTTTTATGAGGCACTAAACTTGCTCAGATAGAAAAACTCAAAACTAATGAAAGTTGCGTACATATCTGAGGATCACGCATGAATTTTCGCTGATTTTTTTATTCTTCTACAGAGAGAAAAACGCGAATTCGTGACAGACAGCAAATCTGTTTCTGCGCAGAAATCCAAATCTAGTATCAACCTTCTATTAGAGACTTTACTTGGCACAATAACATGATAAGGAGAGGTTGCTACAGTAGTAACAACTTCCAAGACTCAACAAAACAGTAGCAAAAATAAAAACATGGGTTATCTCTCAAGAAGTGCTTTCTTTATAGCCATTAAGATGGGCTCAGTAATTTTAATGATGCTCTCGCAAGAAATAAGAGTTGAAGCAAAAGAGAGCATCAAAAAGCAAATTGAAACACATTTAAGTCTAACCCGCTTCCTATGCATAGGAATCTTGTACACAAATAAATTCATGAAGAACAAAGTGACAAGCATAGGAAGATAAAATACGAGTAACTTCAAAATTCTCAGCATGTAGAGAGGTGTTTTAGTACCATGAAAATTTCTACAACCATATTTTCCTCTCTCATAATAATTTCCAGTAGCATCATGAACAAACTCAACAATATAACTATCACATACAGCATTCTTGTCATGATCCACATGCATAAAAGTATCATTACTCTCCACATAAGCATAATCAATTTTATTAGTAATAGTGGGAGTAAAACTATCACAACCATCATTGTAATCATCATAAATTGGAGGCATAGAATAATCATAATGAATTTTATCCTCAATAGTAGATGGACTGAAAATATCATATTCATCATTGCAAACATCATATATAGGAGGCATGTCATAATCAACATAAACTTTCTCCTCCATGCTTGGGGGACTAAAAATATCATGCTCCTCAAAACCAGCTTCCCCAAGCTTAGAATTTTCCATAGCATTAGCAACAATGGTGTTCAAAGCATTTATACAAATAACATTGCCATTAGCATGCATATAAAGTTCCATAGGTTTTTTAATTTTCTCTTCAAACACCTCATGTCCTAACTCAAGATAAACACTATAAAGATCTCTAATTTTGTTGTTGTTTTCCATTAGGCCTAACTAGTGAAGTCTTACAACTTAGTATTCTCAGGAGTATTCATTTTAACAATAATAAAAATAAACTAAGCAAACAAAATAAAATAAAGTAAAAACAAGTAACTATTTTTTTGTGTTTTTGATATAATAAAGCAAACAAGACAGAAAATAAAATAAAGTAAAGCAAAACAATAAACAAAGTAAAGAGATTGGATGTGAGAGACTCCCTTGCAGCGTGTCTTGATCTCCCGGCAACGGCGCCAGAAAAAGAGTTGCTTGTGACGGTAAAACACACGTCCGTTGGGAACCCCAAGAGGAAGGTGTGATGCGTACAGCAGCAAGTTTTCCCTCAGTAAGAAACCAAGGTTATCGAACCAGTAGGAGATGAAGGCCACGTGAAGGTTGTTGGTGGAGGAGTGTAGTGCGGCGCAACACCAGGGATTCCGGCGCCAACGTGAACCTGCACAACACAATCAAAATACTTTGCCCCAACTTAACAGTGAGGTTGTCAATCTCACCGGCTTGCTGAAAACAAAGGATTAAACGTATGGTGTGGAGAATGATGTTTGTTTGCGAAGAACAACAGAGAACAGAGATTGCAGTAGATTGTATTTCAGATGTAAAGGAAAGGACCGGGGTCCACAGTTCACTAGTGGTGTCTCTCCAATAAGATAAATAGCATGTTGGGTGAACAAATTACAGGTGGGCAATTGACAAATAGAGATTCATATACATATCATGATGACTACTATGAGATTTAATCATGGCATTACGACAAAGAACATAGACCGCCATCCGGATGCATCTATGCCTAAAAAGTCCACCTTCAGGTTAGCATCCGCACCCCTCCGTATTAAGTTGCAAACAACAGACAATTGCATTAAGTATGGTGTGTAATGTAATCAATACAAATATCCTTAGACAAAGCATCGATGTTTTATCCCTAGTGGCAACAAGACATCCACAACCTTAGAACTTTTTGTCACTGTCCTAGATTCAATGGAGGCATGAACCCACTATCGAGCATAAATACTCCCTCTTGGAGTCACAAGTATCAACTTGGCCAGAGCCTCTACTAGCAACGGAGAGCATGCAAGAACATAAACAACACATATATGATAGATCAATTAATCAACTTGACATAGTATTCAATATTCATCGGATCCCACCAAACACAACATGTAGCATTACAAATAGATGATCTTGATCATGTTAGGCAGCTCACAAGATCTAAACATGATAGCACAAGAGGAGAAGACAACCATCTAGCTACTGCTATGGACCCATAGTCCAAGGATGAACTACTCACGCTCCGGAGGCGGGCATGGTGATGTAGAGCCCTCCGGTGATGATTCCCCTCTCCGGCAGGGTGCCGGAGGCGATCTCCTGAATCCCCCGAGATGGGATTGGTGGCGACGGCATCTCAGTAACTTTTCTCGTATCGTGGCTCTCGGTACTAGGGTTTTCGTGATGGAGAGAATATATAGGCGAAGGGGCAGCGCAGGGGGGTGCCTGAGGGGCCCACCCCATAAGGCGGCATGGCCAGAGGTGGGGTCGTGCCCCCTAGGGTGTGGCCGCATCGTGGCCCTTCTCCGTCTCCTCTTCGGTGCTCTGGAACCTTCCGTGGAAAATAAGACCGTGGGCTTTTGTTTCGTCCAATTCCGAGAATATTTCCTGTGTAGGATTTCTAAAACCAAAAAAGCAGAACTGGCGCTTCGGCATCTTGTTAATAGGTTAGTGCCGGAAAATGCATAAAAACATCATAAAGTGTGAACAAAACATGTAGGTATTGTCATAAAACTAGCATGGAACATAAGAAATTATAGATACGTTGTAGACATATCAATTTCCACCTATTTAAATGGGAGGAGAGGGGAGGGGCAGCCACATCTTGGCCGCACCACCCAGGGCACCCCAAGGCCGACGCCCAGCCTCCCCTCTCCCCAAACCCTAGCCGCCCCTCCTCCACATATCTCTCCCGCAGCGCATAGGCGAAGCCCTGCCGGAGATCTCCACCACCACCGCCACCACGCCGTCGTGCTGCCGGGATTCCGATAAGGATCTACTACTTCCGCTGCCCGCTGGAACGGGGAGAAGGACGTCGTCATCAACACCGAACGTGTGACCGAGTACAGAGGTGCTGCCCGACTGTGGCACCTTCAAGATCTTCTACGCGCTTTTGCAAGCGGTCAAGATCTTCTACGCGCTTTTGCAAGCGGCAAGTGATCAACTACATCCACCACGAGATCTAATCTCGTTAGGCTTTGGAAATCTTCGAGGGTTAGTGACATAGGCATCCCCAATGGGCCTGCCGAAGATGGTACCCGGGGTTTACTGAAGGCCCAGGACTCGAAGAACAAGAAGATTCGGAAGCCCATTTAGTGCTAAGGAAAGATAGATTGTATTAGGAAATATAGAGACTTGTAATCTTACGGGACGGGTACGAAACCCTCCCGAACTTTGTAACTTGTGTATTACGAAAACCCTCGGCTCCACCGCCTATATAAGGGGGATTCGAGGGACAAAGAAAGGATCGAATCTATTGTCAACAGAACCCTAGTTTTTACAATCAGCGAGTACTTTTTGGCTGAAACCTTCGAGATCTACTTGCCCTCTACTTCCAGCAAAACCCTAGTCTACAATCCGTAGGCATTGACAAATTAATCCTTTGTCAATTGGCGCCGTCTGTGGGAATTAGAGGTTGCAAGGAGCTGATCTCGATGGCACGTCCAGAATCGTCGACTTCGTCGGTGGCAAGCAATGCGATGGATCGAGGTAAACGGGAAAAAACTGATCTAGTCGATTTTATTCCTCACCCGCCCTCCCGTTTGGATGCATGTGCCTATCTGGAGGAGCCCATCGTCATGACGTTCGGAGAATTTCGATTTGGCGTCAACAAGGAAGAATCTTATCGTCTCGAAGGTCCGATCTCGTCGGAATTTTCAGCGATCGATTCTGACTTTTCATCGAGTGATGAAGAGCTTTCGTCGCCACGCTTCATCGACACTAAGGCAAGCGGAAAGCTCGCCAAGATCTTCAGCGACACATCCTTCGAGTCGTCTGCGGACTCCGTTATAAGCAGCGACTCCGACAGCGTCGACAGCTTCAACTTCATCGACAAATCTGCTGCCATTGGAAAGGTCTTCACCAATCTCTATGATGGTGTCACCAATCCTGATAAAAATCAATACTCAAAATATCATCAGATCTATGCGATCGAAGAGACAAACCGAGCACAACCGGAGACGTCAGAGGATTTCGACGATTTGGGAAATCCATACGTTGATCCCTCTGATCTCAGAAGAGGCCTAGGCACTAAATATGTCGGGTCTTCACCTCGTGAAAGAGTTCAACTCCCGCAAGCAGCGTGGGATAGGGCCGCAAGAGCCATGGACGGGTCAGAACCAATGAACACAACTGCTACTGCAGAAGAATTACAAGCCTATCAATATAGACTTGCTCGTGTGAGTAGGGAGCTGGAAAAACAGACAGCATCCCTGAATAGAAGAAAAGAGGCAGCCTCCGCGTCAAGCAGGCGTCGAGCAGAGCTCAGTCGACAATCAGGAACTTCGGGAGATAGTCATAGAGACGCTCGGAGGAGAGCAAGATCTCGACTGCAAAATATACCTGAAGAAGAGAGAGGAAATATAATTCAAAATCTCGACATGTCCTTCATGACGATTGATACAAGGGGAAATATTATCCCGAAAACACCAGAAGCTGGATACATGGCAACGCAAGCTTATATCCTCGCGTCCAGACCACCCCCGGGGACCCGAGAGAAGCATTGTTTAATATGGCAATGGCTGGAGTTGGAGTTATGGGAACAGCGTTCGCAGCCACGCCTCCCGAAGGAACTCCTAGGCAAAATAGTCCACGACCCACCGCAGCGGTGCAAGATCCACCGAGAGCAAGTGGAGCAAGAGACACAACGGCTCAAGTAAGGGTGGATAGAGCGCGACAAGAAAGAAGAGAACATCAGCATTCACCAGAAGTTGCCGACGAAGATATGTGTGGGCTCCCGTGCTTTACGAGACGAGTTCGAAAGACTCGAGTCCCGAAAGGGTTTAAGTTACCCGAAAATTTCAAGAAATTCGACGGCCTACAGGATCCCGAGGATTGGCTCGTTGATTACCTCGAGATGGTGAAGCTGATAGGAGGAACCAGAGCAACAGCCATGCAAAGTATCCAAGTTCACTTGAGTGGTGCCGCGCGATCTTGGATAAAGAAACTTCCCCCAGGTTCCATCGACAGCTGGGATAGTTTTGAGGATATCTTCGTGAGGAATTTCCGATCCACCTGCAAGAAACCTGCGTCATTGGAAGAGCTGAGGGCGTGTCGACAGAAACACGACGAATCAATGAGAAAATATATACAGAGGTGGAACATTATTAAAAACTCGGCAGAAGATATATCTGACGAGAGAGCAATAGACGCGTTCGTGGCAGGAATTCGACGGGGAGATTTCGTCGAAGACTTAGGAAGAACTAATCCTAAGACAATATCAGCATTGATGGAGATAGCAAATAAGTGGGCAGATGGAGAAGACGCGATATACAACAAGCGACATAGGTCGCCAGAAGAGGACCGCGGTCGAAATTTTCAAAATAGACGGCGATTTTCTCGCCAGTTCTACAATAATGATGCTCCTGGCCACATATCGGCTGGTTTCCGAGGAAACTCTGGAGGGAATAGTCGAGATGACTACCAAAGGAGTAATGAGCAACAAGGCGACAATAGAGGTGATTTCCGTGGTAACAGGCAAAATAGTGGACCAAGGTTTCAAAGACCTTATGTGTCTCCCGAGGAAATGATGAACGGACCGTGTCAGATGCACTTCTATCTCGACAGCAACGGAAAGAGGCAGTCAGGACATCTCCAAAAAGACTGCCGCAATTTTCAGGCAATGTTGCGAGCCGCAGGAATTGCAAATGCCCAAGCAATGAACAGAAACCCCCAGGGGCCAAGGAGTGAGATCCACCTCCCACCTCCTCCCGCAATTACGGACGAAAATCGGCACCAGCTCAGAATAGCGGCAGCACCACATCCACCTCCATATGTTGATCCCAACTCCAATGGTGCGGTCTCGATGATTCAGAAAGCTAGGCCATCTAACAGGGCGCAGAAAGTAATCTCGCGGCAAGTGTTCATGGCAGAGAAGATGCCTCCACCAACAGTAGAGTACCTAAATTGGTCGGGACAAGACATTGGCTTCACAATTGCGGATCACCCGCAGCAAGTTCCTCGACCAGGGCAATCTGCACTTATCTTACCCGCAGTAATCGCTGGTTTTGATGTGTCGAGAGTTTTTATAGATGGTGGCAGCAGCTTAAACCTTATGTATGCAGATACATTGAGGAAGATGAACATATCCCTAGCAAACCTAAAACCAACTGATACACGTTTCCATGGGATCACGCCAGAAAAGCCAAGTTATCCGTTGGGCAAGATCAATCTCGACGTTCAGTTTGGGACCCGAGAAAACTACAGGATAGAGAACCTAGAGTTTGAAGTCGTGGATTTCCCGTCGCAATATCATGCTTTGTTGGGACGACCAGCATATGCCAGGTTTATGGCGGTACCTCATTATACGTACTTATTGTGGAGGTTGCCTGGACCCAAGGGACCAATCACAATTAAGGGAAGTTTCGCGCTGGCTGATAAGTGCGACAAAGATTTTCATCGACTATCGGAAACTTTCGGGATGCAAGCAGAATATATGGCGCCACGGCTCACTGATTATGATGTGCTGTCAGATACAGGGAGACCACTCAGAGAACCAACCTTCAATGCTGCCAAGGATTCAAAAGCGGTGCAGATCCACCCGACAGACCCAAAGAAAACGACATCCATTGCAGCAAACATGGATCTCGCATAGAAAGCGCGCTCGTCGAGTTCCTCCGTGAGCACTAGAAAATCTTCGCATGGTGTCCAGCTGACATGCCAGGAGTACCCAGGGAACTTGCCGAGCACCACCTCAACTTGGATCCTCTCGCGAGACCAATCAAACAACCTTTGCGGCGTTTTTCGGAACCAAACCGCAAAGCTATGCTATCAGAAATAGATCGACTCAAAGATGCTGGTTTTATCAAAGAGATATCTACAGAAGCCACGTGGGTAGCTAACCCAGTGATGGTGCCGAAGAAAAACACGAAAGTCCTTCGCATGTGTGTCGACTTTACGTGTCTCAATAAACACTATCCTAAGGATCACTTTCCCCTCCCAAGGATCGATCAAATCATCGACTCCACGGCAGGATGTGAACGTCTTTCCTTCTTGGATGCGTACTCTGGTTATAACCAGATCAGATTAAAAGAAGATGATGAAGCTAAGACAGCGTTCATAACACCTTACGGCGTGTTCTGCTATAGAACAATGCCCTTTGGTTTGAAAAACGCGGGAGCAACATATCAGCGGATGATGCAGAAGTGCCTTGCGACACAGATTGGAAAAAATGTACAAGTCTATATTGACGATGTCGTGATAACATCAAAAAAGGGGACAACACTGATCGAAGATTTGAAAGAAACCTTCGACAACCTTGACAAGTTCTGCCTTAAGCTGAACCCGACAAAGTGCTCTTTTGGTGTTCCTGCGGGAGAACTTCTCGGGTTCTTAGTATCAGCAAGAGGGATTGAAGCCAATCCAGAGAAAATACAGGCCATCGTAACTATGAGGAAGCCGACAAAGTTGAAAGAAATACAACAGCTGACGGGGCGAGTCGCAGCTTTAAGCAGATTCGTCGCCAGGCTGGGAGAAAAAGCGCTGCCGTTCTATGCATTGATCAAACAGGGAGAGAAATTTCAATGGAACGAGGAAGCAGATAGAGCTTTCGAGAATCTCAAGCGCACAATTTCGACACCACCAATCTTGGTGGCGCCTAAAGATAAGGAACCTCTCCTCCTATACATTGCAGCCACGCCTCAGGTGGTCAGCACGGCTCTGGTAGTCGAGAGAGAGGAAGAAGGAAAGCTCCATGGAGTACAGAGGCCAGTATATTTCATCAGTGAAGTACTGTCGCCTTCAAAACAGCGGTACCCCCAATACCAGAAGTTGGCGTATGGAGTATTTACGACAGCAAGAAAATTGCGACACTATTTTTCGGCGCACCCGATAATAGTGGTCAATGAAGCTCCTCTGTCAAATATATTAAACAACCCAGAAGCTACGGGTCGTGTCTCCCTTTGGGGAATAGAGCTTTCCCCTCGGGACATCACGTATGAAAAAAGAAAAGCAATAAAGTCGCAAGTCCTACCAGATTTCATCGCAGAGTGGATGGAGCTACAAAACACAGGGCCTCCAGATTTATCGAGAACCTGGACTATGAACTTTGATGGGTCCAAAAGGTTAGAAGGTGCTGGAGCAGGCGTGATACTAGTATCACCTGAAGGCGACAAATTGAAGTATGTCTTACGGATGACGTTCCCAAACGCGTCTAACAATGAAGCAGAATATGAAGCTCTCATACACGGGATGAAGATGGCGAAAGCCTGCGGTGCAACCCGACTGAAAATCTTCGGTGACTCACAGTTGGTAGCACAGCAGGTTATGAATCAATGTGATGCAGTCAACGATAGTATGATAGCATACAAGGAGATGTATAATGAGCTAGAAAAGTTGTTTGATGGATGCGAGGTAAACCACATCAGCAGGTTGAGCAATGATGAAGCCGATGTTCTTGCAAATATCGGGTCGCAATGTCTCGCGATTCCTCCAGGCGTGTTTTGGGAAGAAATAAGCGAGAGATCAACAAAGCCAATGAAAACAAAGAAGAAGGAGAAGGAAGAAAAACCTTCGAGTGTCACCAAAGAATCATTGGAAGAAGAAGAAGAGGAACATGAGTTAGTCATGATGGTGCAAATTCCATGGATGCAGGCGTACATATCATACATCCTAAGGAAAACAATACCCGACGATCCAGTTGAAGCAAGGCGAATAATTAGACGATCTAAAGCTTTTACTGTGATCAAAGGGGAGTTGTACAAGCGAAGTATTTCAGGTGTGCTACAGAGGTGCGTCACACCCGAAGAAGGAAGGATAATCCTGAAAGATGTACACGAAGGAATATGCGGGCATCACGCAAGCAGTCGAGCTATCGCGGCCAAAGTCTTCAGGGCAGGATTCTATTGGTTAACAGCAATTGAGGACGCGAAGGAAATAGTGCGAACTTGCGACGCGTGCCAGAGATTCGCCGCAAAACCTCACTCTCCGGCAGCAGAACTGATGCCAATCCCATTATCTTGGCCCTTTGCTCAATGGGGTCTCGATATGGTGGGAAAGCTACACAAAGCTTCGCCAGGAGGATATGAGTATATGCTTGTTGCTGTCGACAAATTTACCAAGTGGATAGAAGCAAAGCCGATAAATTCACCGGACGGCGCGTCAGCAATCAAGTTTGTGAAAAGCATTGTCTTTCGATTTGGAGTTCCCCATAGCATCGTCACAGACAATGGCAGTAATTTCACATCCAAGGAGTTCAAAGCGTATTGCGCAGAAGTGGGCATTAAATTGAGTTTTGCGTCTGTCGCACATCCACAGACCAACGGTCAAGTCGAGAAAGCCAATGGTATCATCTGCAATGGTATCAAGAAGCGCCTGTTAGGACCATTGGAAAAAGCTCGGCATACTTGGCCAGAGGAGCTGCCAAGCGTGTTGTGGAGCATCCGAACAACACCAAATACAGCGACACAGGAGACGCCATTTTTCCTGGTCCATGGAGCTGAAGCAGTACTGCCGATAGAAATAGGGCATGATTCTGATACGTCTCCAACGTATCTATAATTTCTTATGTTCCATGCTACTTTATTGATGATATCTACATGTTTTATGCATACTTTATGTCATATTTATGCGTTTTCCGGAACTAACCTATTGACGAGATGCCGAAGTGCCAGTTCCTGTTTTCTGCTGTTTTTGGTTTCAGAAATCCTAGTAAGGAAATATTCTCGGAATCGGACGAAATCAACGCCCAAGATCTTATATTTACACGAAGCTTCCAGAACACCCGAGAGGAGCCAGAGGGGGGCCACAGGGGCCCCACACACCATGGCGGCGCGGCCAGAGGGGGGGGCGCCGGGCTAGTGTGTGGGCCCCCCGTAACCCTTCCGACTCCGCCCTTTCGCCTATATAAGCTCCCTGACCTAAAACCCCGATACGAATAAGCCACGGTACGAGAAAACTTCCAGAGCCGCCGCCATCGCGAAGCCAAGATCCGGGGGACAGGAGTCTCTCCGCACGCCGCCGGGACGGGGAAGTGCCCCGAAGGCTTCTCCATCGACACCACCGCCATGTTCATCACCGCTGCTGCCTCCCATGAGGAGGGAGTAGTTCTCCATCGAGGCTCGGGGCTATACCGGTAGCTATGTGGTTCATCTCTCTCCTATGTACTTCAATACAATGATCTCATGAGCTGCTTTACATGATTGAGATTCATATGAGCTTTGTATCGCTACTAGTTATGTGCTACTCATGTGATGTTATTAAAGTAGTCTATTCCTCCTGCATGGTGTAATGGTGACAGTGTGTGCATCGTGTGGTTCTTGTCGTAGATTATGATCATAATCTCTTGTAGGTTATGGAGTTGATTATCGCTATGATAGTATTGATGTGATCTATGCCTCCTTCGTAGTGTGATGGTGACAGTGTGCATGCTATGTTAGTACTTGGTCTATTTTGCAAAGATCTATTATGCTCTAAGGTTACTTAAACATGAATATCGAATGTTGTGGAGCTTGTTAACTCCGGCATTGAGGGTTCGTGTAATCCTACGCAACGAATGGTGTTCATTATCAAACAAGAGTATATGTAGCACAAGGAAGAGAACTTATTTATTATGTGATCAATGTTGAGAGTGTCCACTAGTGAAAGTATGATCCATAGGCCTTGTTTCCACCACAAAGAATTGCTTCCTACGCCAGCAAGCTATTTTCTGGCGCCGCTTGTTTACTGTTTTACTGCATCTTTACTTTCTGCAATATTACCACCATCTATACCACCTGTGTTTTACTATCTCTTCGCTGAACTAGTGCACCTATACATCTGTCAAGTGTATTAGGTGTGTTGGGGACACAAGAGACTTCTTGTATCGTGATTGCAGGGTTGCTTGAGAGGGATATCTTTGACCTCTTCCTCCCCGAGTTCGATAAACCTTGGGTGATCCACTTAAGGGAAAACTTGCTGCTGTTCTACAAACCTCTGCTCTTGGAGGCCCAACACTGTCTACAGGAAAAAGCGTGACTAGACATCAAGCTATTTTCTGGCGCCGTTGCCGGGAGGAAAGGTAAAAGGTACTCACACTCCGGATCTCGGCTACTAAGCTATTTTCCGGCGCCGTTGTAAGTACTCGATGCTATTTCCTTTAGATCCTGCAATTGCATCTTTTGGTTTCTTGTTTACACTAGTTAGGCATAATGGAAAGCAACAGTGAGCTTATTCTATTTCCTGAGTTAAGACATGGATTGTTTGCTGCGAAAATTAAAAAACCTATGGAATCTTATTTGCATGCTGGTAACAATGATATTAGTATGAACGCTTTGAACACCATTGTTGTTAATGATATGGAAAATTCTAAGCTTGGGGAAGCTGGTTTTGATGAGCATGATATTTTTAGTCCCCAAGCATTGAGGAGAAAATTTTCTTTGATAATACTTTGCCTCCTATATTTGATGATGAGAATAATAATGATAGCTACTTTGTTGAATTTGCTCCCACTACAACTAATAAAATTTATTATGCTTATGTGGAGAGTAATAATTTTATGCATGAGACTCATGATAAGAATGCTTTATGTGATAGTTATATTGTTGAGTTTGCTCATGATGCTACTGAAAGTTATTATGAGAGAGGAAAATATGGTTGTAGAAATTTTCATGTTACTAAAACACCTCTCTATGTGCTGAAATTTTTGAAGCTACACTTGTTTTATCTTCCTATGCTTGTTACTTTGCTCTTTATGAACTTGTTTATTTACAAGATTCCTATGCATAGGAAGCATGTTAGACTTAAATGTGTTTTGAATTTGCCTCTTGATGCTCTCTTTTGCTTCAAATACTATTTCTTGCGAGTGCATCATTAAAATTGCTGAGCCCATCTTAATGGCTATAAAGAAAGAACTTCTTGGGAGATAACCCATGTGTTTATTTTACTACAGCAATTTTTGTTTTGTTGAGTCTTAGAAGTTGTTTACTACTGTAGCAACATCTCCTTATCATGTTTTTGTGCCAAGTAAAGTTTCTATGCTAAAGTTGATGTTATATTTGGGATCGCTGCGCAGAAACAGCATTGCTGTCTGTCACGAATTCTGGCACAAGTTTCTGTAAAAAATTCGAAAAATCTGCAAATTTACGAGCGTGATCCTCAGATATGTACGCAACTTTCATTAGTTTTGAGTTTTTCCATTTGAGCAAGTTAAGTGCCCAGTCCAGATGCATCTTTACGGACTGTTCTGTTTTTGACAGATTCTGTCTTTTATTTCGCATTGCCGCTTTTGCTATGTTGAATGAGTTTCTTTGTTCCATTAACTTTCAGAAGTTTTGTGCAATGTCCAGAAGTGTTAAGAATGATTGTGTCATCTCTGAACATGTGAATTTTGATTATGCACTAACCCTCTAATGAGTTTGCTTGAAGTTTGGTGTGAAGTTTTCAAGGGTCAATAGAAGAGGGTGATATAATGTGATCGAGAAGAGTGAAAGGTCTAAACTTGGGGATGCCCGGTGGTTCATCCCTGCATATTTTAAGAAGACTCAAGATCTAAGCTTGGGGATGCCCAAGGCATCCCCTTCTTCATCGACAACTTATCAGGTTTCTTCTAGTGAAACTATATTTTTATTCAGTCACATCCTATGTACTTTACTTGGAGCGTCTGTGTGCTTTTATTTTTGTTTTGTTATTTTCATTCTCTGAATAAGTTCATCCTTGTGTGAGAGAGAGACACGCTCCGCTGGTTCATATGAACACATGTGTTCTTAGCTTTTAATGTTCAAGGGCGAAAGTTGATCGCTTCACTTGTTGCTATATGGTTGGAAACGGGAAATGCTACATGTAGTAATTGGTAGAATGTCTTGAATAATTTGATACTTGGAAATTGTTGTGCTCATGTTTAAGCTCTTGCATCATATACTTTGCACCTATTAATGAAGAAATACATAGAGCTTGCTAAAATTTGGTTTGCATAATTGGTCTCTCTAAGGTCTAGATAATTTCTAGTATTGGGTTGAACAACAAGGAAGACGGTGTAGAGTCTTATAATGTTTACAATATGTCTTTTATGTGAGTTTTTCTGCACCGCTTCATACTTGTGTTTGTTTCAAATAACCTTGCTAGCCTAAGCCTTGTATCGAGAGGGAATACTTCTCATGCATCCAAAATCCTTGAGCCAACCACTATGCCATTTGTGTCCACCATACCTACCTACTACATGGTATTTCTCCGCCATTCCAAAGTAAATTGCTTGAGTGCTACCTTTAAACAATTCAAAAGCTATTACCTCTTATTTGTGTCAATGTTTTATAGCTCATGAGGAAGTATGTGGTGTTTTATCTTTCGATCTTGTCATTTACTTTTGACAGACTTTCACAATGGACTAGTGGCTTCATCCGTTTATCCAATAATTTTGCAAAAAGAGCTGGCAATGAGGTTCCCAGCCTCAATTAATTAACTTGCATTAATAATTCTCTTCACATGTTTTGCTCTGATCTATCAGTAAGCAACTTAATTTTGCAAATAGACACTCCTCCATGGTATGTGAATGTTGGAAGGCACCCGAGGATTCGGTTAGCCATGGCTTGTGTAAGCAAAAGGTTGGGGGAGTGTCATCTAATAAATAAAACTAAAGTACATGTGTAAACAAAAGAGAAGAGGGATGATCTACCTTGCTGGTAGAGATAACGTCCTTCATGGGAGCCGCTCTTGAAAGTCTGGTTGATAAGGTAGTTAGAGTGCCCACTACCATTCGTTGACAACAACAAACACCTCTCAAAACTTTACTTTTATACTCTCTTGATGTTTTCAAAATCAAAGCTCTAGCACAAATATAGCAATCAATGCTTCCCTCTGCGAAGGGCCATTCTTTTACTTTTATTGTTGAGTCAGTTTACCTATTTCCTTCCACCTCAAGAAGCAAACACTTGTGTGAACTGTGCATTGATTCCTACATACTTGCATATTGCACTTGTTATATTACTTTACATTGACACTATCCATGAGATATACATGTTATAAGTTGAAAGCAACCGCTGAAACTTAATCTTCCTTTGTGTTGCTTCAATACCTCTACTTTGAATTATTGCTTTATGAGTTAACTCTTATGCAAGACTTATTAATGCTTGTCTTGAAAGTACTATTCATGAAAAGTCTTTGCTTTATGATTCATTTGTTTACTCATGTCATTACCATTGTTTTTGATCGCTGCATTCATTACATATGCTTACAATAGTATGATCAAGGTTATGATGGCATGTCACTTAAGAAATTATCATTGTTATCGTTTACCTACTCGAGGACGAGTAGGAACTAAGCTTGGGGATGCTGATACGTCTCCAACGTATCTATAATTTCTTATGTTCCATGCTACTTTATTGATGATATCTACATGTTTTATGCATACTTTATGTCATATTTATGCGTTTTCCGGAACTAACCTATTGACGAGATGCCAGTTCCTGTTTTCTGCTGTTTTTGGTTTCAGAAATCCTAGTAAGGAAATATTCTCGGAATCGGACGAAATCAACGCCCAAGATCTTATATTTACACGAAGCTTCCAGAACACCCGAGAGGAGCCAGAGGGGGGCCACAGGGGCCACACACCATGGCGGCGCGGCCAGAGGGGGGGCGCGCCGGGCTAGTGTGTGGGCCCCTGTAACCCTTCCGACTCTGCCCTTTCGCCTATATAAGCTCCCTGACCTAAAACCCTGATACGAATAAGCCACGGTACGAGAAACCTTCCGAGCCGCCGCCATCGCGAAGCCAAGATCCTGGGGGACAGGAGTCTCCGTTCCGCACGCGCCGGACGGGAAGTGCCCCCGAAGGCTTCTCCATCGACACCACCGCCATCTTCATCACCGCTGCTCTCCCATGAGGAGGGAGTAGTTCTCCATCGAGGCTCGGGGCTGTACCGGTAGCTATGTGGTTCATCTCTCTCCTATGTACTTCAATACAATGATCTCATGAGCTGGTTTACATGATTGAGATTCATATGAGCTTTGTATCGCTACTAGTTATGTGCTACTCATGTGATGTTATTAAAGTAGTCTATTCCTCCTGCATGGTGTAATGGTGACAGTGTGTGCATCGTGTGGTTCTTGTCGTAGATTATGATCATAATCTCTTGTAGGTTATGGAGTTGATTATCGCTATGATAGTATTGATGTGATCTATGCCTCCTTCGTAGTGTGATGGTGACAGTGTGCATGCTATGTTAGTACTTGGTCTATTTTGCAAAGATCTATTATGCTCTAAGGTTACTTAAACATGAATATCGAATGTTGTGGAGCTTGTTAAATCCGGCATTGAGGGTTCGTGTAATCCTACGCAACGAATGGTGTTCATTATCAAACAAGAGTATATGTAGCACAAGGAAGAGAACTTATTTATTATGTGATCAATGTTGAGAGTGTCCACTAGTGAAAGTATGATCCCTAGGCCTTGTTTCCACCACAAAGAATTGCTTCCTACGCCAGCAAGCTATTTTCTGGCGCCGCTTGTTTACTGTTTTACTGCATCTTTACTTTCTGCAATATTACCACCATCTATACCACCTGTGTTTTACTATCTCTTCGTCGAACTAGTGCACCTATACATCTGACAAGTGTATTAGGTGTGTTGGGGACACAAGAGACTTCTTGTATCGTGATTGCAGGGTTGCTTGAGAGGGATATCTTTGACCTCTTCCTCCCTGAGTTCGATAAACCTTGGGTGATCCACTTAAGGGAAAACTTGCTGCTGTTCTACAAACCTCTGCTCTTGGAGGCCCAACAGTCTACAGGAAAAGAAATAGAGCATGATTCCCCAAGAGTTATAGAATATGATGAAGAAACTTCCAGAAGAGCTCTGGAGGATGATGTCGACGCACTTGATGAGGCTCGAGACGAAGTATTGTCACGAGTCGCCAAATACCAACAGGACCTGAAAAACTACCACAGTCGACGATTGCGACCAAGATCTTTTCAAGTTGGGGACTTGGTTTTACGACTCAATCAAAAAAGCCATGAAAAACTCGAGTCACCGTGGCTTGGACCTTACATCGTCACAGAAGTAATTGAAGGAGGAGCATACAGAATCAAGGACAAGAAGACGGGGATTGCTGAGCCAAATCCTTGGAACGTGGCGCAGCTCAGGCGTTTTTACGCTTAGAAGCCGAAATATAGTCTCCTTTGTAAACATACAATGTACTGAAACGCCCGCGAGTTTTCAGACGCACTCTTTTCCTTTTTCGGGGCACCGAGTGGGGCCGGGAAAGGTTTTTAATGAGGCGGGCTCACGGTGCTGCAATATAATAAAGATAGTGAAATTATATATCTTTTCGACAGGCTCGGGGGCTTCTACCCAGAAGATACAATATATATATACACAATGCCGACAAATACAACTTGCAAAATATCTCGCCTTGGTATAAAGTACCTCGCCAAAATAAAAAGTGTCGCCAAATAGCAGTCAACATAAAGCTCGGGGGCTCGTGCCCGCAAAAATAGTACACAATATAATTTATCTTGCCTTGGGACAACCTCGCATTATAAAAAGAAAACATCGCCATCAAAACGCCCGGGGGCTTGGCATTGAAAAACAAAAATATAGTGACTTTACAATGTAGATTATGTCTACTACACACAAGATACAATCCTTGGAGCAACAAATCTTCAAGGGTTGCCCAGTATATTATCTATCGTCAACCGTTCATTATTTATAGCGCGAGTGCTATGTTCAGCATAGCTGCCCTTCACGAAGAATTCGGCGTCCATCCGAAGAAGTTCATCCATCATATCTTCGGCAACAGGGGTCACAACGTCGTCATATTTGCTGAAGTTCTTCCTCCTCTTCGCCATCTTGGCCAGGCACTTTGGAACAACTTGACCCACGTCTAACTTTGGGTAGCAGATTTTTATCATGATCATAGCAAACCTTGCGCCAGCAGCTAATTGGGCCCGCACAAAGCCGTGGATTCGAGGAGCATCCCGAAATTTGTCCATTAAAGCAGGAAGAGTCTCTGGCATCTTATTACGAGGAAACATGGTGCCATAGACCAGAGACAAGGTCCTTGTACAAAAGTCGAGATAATCGCGAACCTGAAGCGCGCGATCCTGAAACCTGACGATCTGGCGAGTCCGTTCAGGCGTGCCCCAAAAATTTGAACCATGATCACGCGCAAGCTTGAGAAGCGCATTGGATCGAGCTTCAACACGTTCATCTTCGGTAGTAGCATCCAAGAAGGAACCTATTTTTGAAAGAATCAGCGGGCAACGAGGAGACAAGCAAAAAAGAAAAATAAAGCATGACAAAGTTAATGAAGCATACCTGCCATATCCAAGCTAGCATCCGTCAGCAGCTGAAGCATAAAATTCTCTCGAGAAGAAGCTGCAGCAGCCTCAGCAATCGCGGTATCCTTTTCAGCTATGGCATCTTGAGCCTGTTGGAGTGCAACCTTTTCCCTCTCGGAGGATTTTCGAGATTGTTCCATGAGCATAAGTGACTGCCTCTTCGTGGATTGGAGCTGCTGGCGAAGTTCTTCCAAATCTTGTGCTGAGTTTTTACTCGAAGAATCCTCAATAAATTCGACAGCGACAGGTGTTTTCTTCAAACGGGATGAAGGAAAAACTCGGAAGGACCAGGAGTTGAAGTATAGTTGTCAAAAATCAACTGAAAACAAAAATTTCGACATCAATCATTAAGCAAAGATAGATTTCCATTCATTCTCAAAGTATGTACATGTCTATTACAAAAGAAGGACCTCTAGACAACTACTGAAGCAACCACCGCCAAGAACACTACGGCGACAGTGCCAAAAGAGGGAGAAACTAAAAAGAAAAAAGCAAAGTGGTCTACTTGACCTCCGGCTTTGAAGAACTCGGAGCAGGCGCTGGCTTATATCCAAGGGTGGCAAGGATCTTCTTCGAGTTGGGTTTCGCCGCTTTAATCAGCGACTGCCATTTCTTCGTCTCGATATCCTCGGCATCGCCAACCCTTGTCCAGTCGACGTTTTGTTGGCTATTAGCAACCAAGGCAATTGTACCTTCGACTCCAACTTTTAACCCTTCTTGGCGAAGTTGGAGTCCAAGGTCTTCTTCAGAAGTGAAGCACTTGGCGAGATCAATAAAGATTGCGGGTTCCTCCTTTTTCTTGAAAAAATAGGGGAAAAGCCGTGACAGGCCAATCTCAGCTTCAGCAAGGCCGTCACGAGCTTCAGTACCATGGATTTCAAGGAGAGAAAGCGCATCAAGGAGCTGGTCACCTTCAGGATTCTCCAGCTCATACTCTTGGTGTGTTCTCCCTGCTTAAAGCATAAAAAAGAGTTACTCAAAGGGAAAAAAGGGACCAAAACATGACGCAAGAAAGCAGCAAGGGTGTGAACACTTACTAACAAAACGTCGACTCTGCGACTCCAGTCGACTAAGGATTTCTTCTTCGCGAGCAGAATGCTGAGCTACATTTTCTTCTAGAGCCTTTTTTGCGTCGTCGAGTCTTTTTTGAAGATCCTCGACGGTAGCAGCATGCTTCAGCTTTCATGCGTGCCGTTTCGCTTTGCTCTAACTCAGTAGCAAGAGCGTCAGCACGTTTGTTGGCTTCCGCAAGTTTTTCTGCCAACAAAAGACAGAGTAAAGTACTGCAGCAAAAAATAGTGACAGAATATATTCGACAAGGAAAAGAGAGGGTACCTTCAAGTTTGGCGGCATATTCGCGGTACCCGATAAATTGGGTACCGAAACGGATAAGCTCCTTCATGAAAGGCTAAAGAAAGATCATAAAAAGAGGATCAATATAAGAAGTGAAAAAGTTCGACATCATGAAGAAACAGAGGGAAGTTCAGAAAAATGAAGCCAATACAGGACAAAGAAGATAAACTTACTTCTTCCATTAAAGGAGTCGAGGAACAACCGGCTAATATGGCTGGTTCCTTGGTTGATTCCACCCTGGCTCTCTTCGGGGAAGGAGCCTGGGGGCTCACAGCTGGCGTTGGATGTTCCGGGTTTTGTTGAGGAGGTGAAGTTTCGTCGCCATCAGGGAGCGAGCCGAGACAACTAAAGTACGAGACGTGCTCGTTCGAGCAGTCTCGTCGATAGGTGCATCCTCCTCTTCATCGCCACTACAACAAATACAGCGACAGGATAAAAAGCAACTTCAAAAAGTATCGACAAGAGACAAATATAGTGCATTAAAAACTTACGAGCTAATAAGAGCAGCTTCGTACAGATCCAAAGCCTTCTTCTAGCATCAGGCACAATTTCTTCGACACGGGCAGCACCGGCTTTGGAAGTACCGGTGTCAACAGCCTCGTCCCTTTTCCTTTTGCTCCTAGGAGAAGCAGCTGAAGGAGGCGAGCGTGTCGAAGAAGTTGCCTCGGCCTCGGCGTCCTTTTCAGAGGATGCCGCAGATTTTCGAGAACCTGCGGCATCACTCTCAGGGCGAGACGTACCCTGGTTGTCGTCAGTGACAACGGCCCTTTCTTCAACTTCTCCACCTTCGGGAAGGGGAGGAAGAGGTGACGCAGTTGCGTGGTTCTATTCAAAGACAGAAAAAATATCGGCATGAAGTGTTTGAAGGAAAAAGATAGAAGGAAAATAAAGACATGAACAAAAATATTACCTGCGGGAGTGCGTTGGTGGCGCTATATGGCGTCACACCGCAAGATGTCGGGACGCTGTCTTTCTTGTTCAGCGACGAGATCTTCCGGACAAGTTTCGCCAAGTCATTGACGGACAAGTCACCGACAAGCGATCCACATCTTTATCGCCAGCGTACATCCAAAGGGGGTTTTTGCGAGCTTGAAGAGGCTGCACCCTAATCCTAAGGAAATATGCCGTGATTTGGATACCCGACAATTCTTGTCCACGAGTATTCTGGAGCTCATGGATGCGAGTCATCAGGGCCTCTGTCGCCGCTTTTTCTGCGTCGGTAGCCTCGGCATCCCAGGATCGGCGGCGACAAATTTTCTCGGCACCATCAAAAGGAGGAATGTTGTCTTCAACAGAGCCATGGTTCTCCTCGCGGATGTATAACCATTTCTTGCGCCACCCTTGAACTGAATCAGGGAATTTGACGTCGAAGTATTCGACGTCAGGGCGGACGCAGATCACAACGCCGCCTATGTTGTAGGCGACGCTGGAAGAGCCATTACGGCGACAGAGGAAGATACGTTTCCATAGGGACCAGTTAGGCTGGACCCCAAGGAAAGATTCACACAATGTGATAAAAATAGAAATGTGGAGGATGGAATTGGGGGTAAGATGGTGAAGTTGCAGTCCATACATGAACAGCAACCCACGAAGGAAATCATGGATGGGAGTGGAAAGACCACGGATGAGGTGGTCGACGAAACTAACCCGATATTGCATCGGCGGGGCTGGGTAGCTTTCTTCCTTGGGGAAGCGCAGTGCGTCTTGCTTCCCGCTGATGCCAAGCTTCTTCAGCAGTTGACATCCTGCTGGGAGATCTTGGATCTCTCCCACTCCAAGTTCCCCAGATCTTCGGTGCCAGTTTGCGCGGTGGCATCAACAAGAGTGGAGGCAAGAGCGCACGAGCGGGGGAGCACAAGAAATTTTAGGGCGCATTGGAGAGCTTTTGCAGAGGAAGAGCAGATGGGCGGCGTGAGCGAAAGTGACAGAGGAAGAAGATGATGGACTTAAATAGAGGTGCGGTGAAACGACGCAACCGTTGGATGGAAATGTTATGGAGCAGATGGAGTACACGTGGACAAAGGGTAAAACTGGATTTTCACTGAGAAAAGAAAAGACAGGCGGCACAGTGCGTGCGCCGGAAACAGTGGAGGACGTGTGTCCCTGATACGTCTCCAACGTATCTATAATTTCTGATGTTCCATGCTTGTTTTATGACAATACCTACATGTTTTGTTCACACTTTATATCGTTTTGATGCGTTTTCCGGAACTAACCTATTGACGAGATGCGAAGTGCCGTTCCTTTCTGCTGTTTTTGGTTTCAGAAATCCTAGTAAGGAAATATTCTCGGAATCGGACGAAATCAACGCCCAGTACCCTATTTTCACCGGAAGCTTCCAGAGCACCCGAGAAGGACCAGAGAGGGGCCACAGGGGGCCCACACATGGTGGCGGCGCGGCCAAGGAGCCAGGCGCGCCGCCCTAGTGTCTGGTGGCCCCAGACCCCCTCCGAGGCTCCCCTTTCGCCTATATAAGCTCCCGACCTAAAACCCCGAGACGAATAAGCCACGGTACGCGAAACCTTCCGAGCAGCCGCCATCGCGAAGCCAAGATCCGGGGACAGAGTCTGTTCGGCACGCCGCCGGACGGGGAAGTGCCCCCGGAAGGCTTCTCCATCAACACCGCGCCATCTTCATCACCTGTCTCCCATGAGGAGGAGTAGTTCTCCATCGAGGCTCGGGGCTGTACCGGTAGCTATGTGGTTCATCTCTCTCCTATGTACTTCAATACAATAATCTCATGAGCTGCCTTACATGATTGAGATTCATATGATGATGCTTGTAATCTAGATGTCATTATGCTAGTCAAGTGGGTTTTACTTATGTGATCTCCGGAGACTCCTTGTCCCACGTGTGTAAAGGTGACAGTGTGTGCACCGTGTGGGTCTCTTAGGCTATATTTCACAGAATACTTATTCACTGTTATGAATGGCGTAGTGAAGTGCTTATTTATATCCCTTTATGATTGCAATGTGTTTTGTATCACTATTTATCTATGTGCTACTCATGTGATGTTATTAAAGTAGTCTATTCCTCCTGCATGGTGTAATGGTGACAGTGTGTGCATCGTGTAGTTCTTGTCGTAGATTATGATCATAATCTCTTGTAGGTTATGGAGTTGATTATCGCTATGATAGTATTGATGTGATCTATGCCTCCTTCGTAGTGTGATGGTGACAGTGTGCATGCTATGTTAGTACTTGGTTTATTTTGCAAAGATCTATTATGCTCTAAGGTTACTTAAACATGAATATCGAATGTTGTGGAGCTTGTTAACTCCGGCATTGAGGGTTCGTGTAATCCTACACAATTAGTGGTGTTCATTATCAAACAAGAGTATATGTAGCACAAAAGGAAGAGAACTTATTTATTATGTGATCAATGTTGAGAGTGTCCACTAGTGAAAGTATAATCCCTAGGCCTTGTTCCTAAATACTGTTATCGCTGCTTGTTTACTGTTCTACTGCATGTTTACTTTCTGCAATATTACTACCATCAACTGCACGCCAGCAAGCTATTTTCTGGCGCCGTACTACTGCTCATATTCATTCATACCACTTGTATTTCACTATCTCTTCGCCGAACTAGTGCACCTATTAGGTGTGTTGGGGACACAAGAGACTTCTTGCTTTGTGGTTGCAGGGTTGCTTGAGAGGGATATCTTTGACCTCTTCCTCCCCGAGTTCGATAAACCTTGGGTGATCCACTTAAGGAAAACTTGCTGCTGTTCTACAAACCTCTGCTCTTGGAGGCCCAACACTGTCTACAGAAAGAAGCGTGAGTAGACATGTGTCCCCCACTTGCACGACGTGTCCATCGATAGGGAATGGACCCACGAGGCAGCGAGAAGCAGTTTTCACATGTTCCCACAGAATCGTGGATATATATCAATGCAATGATGTCACAAGAAAAAAACTCGACTATGAAGCAATATGACAATATAAGATTATATGTCGAGAGCCTTTGATCAAATACAAGTTTTTGCCCAAATGCTCGGGGGCTACTTTGGAAAAAGAAAGAAAACTTCGAGTATGACAAAATAGAAATGGCGAGAGCCTATGATCAAATGCAAGCATTTGTTCATAGCCTCGGGGGCTACTCCCATCGGGAGCGCTGGTCGCGCACCCGATAGATATGAAAAGCTCGAGAAGGATTAGCAATATAGCGGCAGAATATATTAATCTGTGGAGCCTACAACCAAGCACAAATCCTTGGCTGTAGCCTCGGGGGCTACTCCCATCGGGAATGCTGTTCGCGTGCCCGATGAATTTAGACAAAAGAAAGAAAAAGAAGTGAGTATATTTCGAGTTATACAGATAACTCTACATATACTCCCATCGGGAAGACAAAATAAGTCATCAAATGTGACTCAATAAAATGTGCTATTTCAACAGCCGAAAAGCACTCGACAATATATTCTCAGAGCGCTAGAAGTCGCGAATAAATCTCTGAATGCCGCAAAACTTTGCGAAGGTAAGACCCCAGATCCGTTCTGAGCGGCGTGGCACCGTCTCTGACGGCGGATTGCTACTTTTTTCCGTATCAACAGATACGAAGAAAAATCCTAACGGACGCGTTAGGTACCCGATAAAATATGACTGGGACTCGACAGAATGGTAAGACCTTAAGCGGCACCTGTCGAAGTTTACACCAGTATCCCGAGATCATGTCCAGGGACGTGATCTTGAAGTAGGTTTTTGCGGATTGCCACTAGAGCAGTTAACTAGTACCTGATCCGTCAGATGAACTAGCCCCAACTACCGTTATCCCTGTACAAAATAGTATTTGCATATCGAAAAGCTATGCATTAAAATTCGACAAGATTATTGAATGATTAAAGTTGGAGATTTTCCCTGATTCTTCGATTCAAGAAAAATCTCGGGGGCTACTGACATAGGCATCCCCAATGGGCCTGCCGAAGATGGTACCCGGGGTTTACTGAAGGCCCAGGACTCGAAGAACAAGAAGATTCGGAAGCCCATTTAGTGTTAAGGAAAGATAGATTGTATTAGGAAATATAGAGACTTGTAATCTTACGGGACGGGTACGAAACCCTCCCGAACTTTGTAACTTGTGTATTACGAAACCCTCGGCTCCACCGCCTATATAAGGGGGAGTCGAGGGACAAAGAAAGGATCGAATCTATTGTCAACAGAACCCTAGTTTTTACAATCAGCGAGTACTTTTCGGCTGAAACCTTCGAGATCTACTTGCCCTCTACTTCCAGCAAAACCCTAGTCTACAATCTTTAGGCATTGACAAATTAATCCTTTGTCAGTTAGTCTCATGATCTTCTCGTTGCTACCATCTACTAGATTAGATCTTGGCTTGTTATTCGTTCTTGCGGTAGGAAATTTTTTGTTTTCTATGCTACGAATCCCATCAGTGGTATCAGAGCCGTGTCTATGCATAGATTGGTTGCACGAGTAGAACACAATTGTTTTGTGGGCGTTGATGCTTTGTTGTCTTTAGTTCGTGTACTTTGCATCTTGCGGCATGGTGGGATGAAGCGGCTCGGGCTAACTTTACATGACCGCGTTCATGAGATTTGCTCCACGCTCGACATGCAACTTGTATTGCATAAGTGGCTTTGCGGGTGTCTGTCTCTCCCACCATAGTGAAGATTCAATCTACTCTTTCTATTGACAACACTAGTATCACCGTTGTGGTTCATGTTCGTAGGTAGATTGGATCTTACTCGAAAACCCTAAACCACGTAAAATATGCAAACCAAATTAGAGGCGTCTAACTTGTTTTTGCAGGGTTTGGTGATGTGATATGGCCATGATGTGATGATGAATATGTATGAGATGATCATTATTGTATTGTGGCAACCGGCAGGAGCCTTATGGTTGTCTTTATATTTCATGTTGTAGTATTATTTCAAAGTAGTTGTAATAGTTGCTACACACGGTGAACAACCATGAAGACGGCGCCATGGACCTTGACGCTACGCCGATGATGATGGAGATCATGCCCGTTGATGATGGAGATCATGTCCGTGCTTTGGAGATGAAGATCAAAGGCGCAAAGACTAAAGGGCCATATCATATCACATATGAATTGCATGTGATGTTAATCCTTTATGCATCTTATCTTGCTTAGATCGCGACGGTAGCATTATAAGATGATCCCTCACATTAATATCAAGATAATAAAGTGTTCTCCCCTCGTATGCACCGTTGCTACAGTTCGTCGTTTTGAAGCATCTCGTGATGATCGGATGTGATAGATTCTACGTTCACATACAACGGGTGTAAGCCATGTTGCACACGCGGAAATACTTGGGTTTGCTTGACGAGCCTAGCATGTACAGACATGGCCTCGGGACAACGGAAACCGAAAGGTTGAACACGAGTCATATGGATGATATGATCAACATGTTGATGTTCACCATTGAAGCTACATCATCTCACGTGATGATCGGTTTTGGTGTAGTGGATGTGGATCGTGTGCCACTTAACAACTATGAGGGATGTTGTATTAAGTGGGAGTTCATTAGTAATTAGATTAAAACTTGAACTAATTATCATGAACATAGTCTGAATAGTATTTTGAATTAAATTTGTAGAATTGGCATCCGTTTTCTACCATGCGCTAGTCTTATAATTGAGATAGAAATACTGTTAAGTCTGACAAGTAACTTTACGGACTGGTACCGTATTGTTAAAGAATCAAGAAATGATTAAGTCCTATTGCAAAATTTTAGTAAACCTCACATTGTTGATTCAAAGAACAATGGTTTCAATTAGTACCTAAAATCATCTTGTCTCCATGAAACTTGAAGTTCAAATCCGTTTGAAAAGTAAGGAGCTGGAAATTTTGTTTTCAGAAATAAGCAAGGTATGAGATATATGTGATATCTAAGACCTTATTGCAAGATGATAGAATATAATCTAGTGAGACTACATAAACTCATAAGTTTTATGGGAATGTACGAAGGTTGAAGACGCTAGACGTCCCAATCCTCCAACTATTTGGGCACTAACGATATTCGCATATCCATGAAGTGATCGTCCTTAGTATGCACCGTTGCTAAGACTCGTCGTTTCGAAGCATCTCGTGATGATCGGGTGTTATAGATTCTACGAGTGCATACAACGGGTGCAAACCAGATTTGCACATGCGAATACTAAGGTTAAACTTTACGAGCCTAGCATGTACAGACATGGTCTCGGAAAGTCGTCATGATTTGATGGATAAAAATTATGAGTGAAATTGTTCATCACATTAAAAGGTTACTAATAGTGAAATCTGGAACACTTGTCATATGATGATCAACTTCAAAGTAAGAACCTCAAGGTTATTGGTATTTGACCAACAAACCTAGAAGTTATTGATGTTGAAGTGTTTTTCTGAGAATGAGGAAAGCTAAAAGAGAAACTACAAAAGATTATTGGCAGAAAGAAAGAAAAGACTAGAAAGTCTAGCTCAGGTGTATATAGATGATATACATGTTATGAATGTATTCCTAGTTTGGTCACACAATGAAATTCTTGGGTATTTGTACCATATTGGTTGGTATGAAGTGTCATACAAAACAACGCAATACAAGAATACAATGGCCTAAGTGACTGACAAGGAATATGATAGGAATGCACGTCTGGAACAAAAATAAAGTGTTATTATGTTCGTCGTTGGCATTCTATCTAGCCCAGATTTATAATAAAGAACTTATTGTTGTTTTGTTCTGGTTAAATGAAAACAATGAGTTGTTCAAATTTTGACAGTATTCCATGTACGATGGATAAGTTATTATAAATCTTTATGGTGAAACACACATGCATAACACTGACACTAAAATGCCATAAGGCAAATGATTTGAATTCCACTTATTTGTGGAACCGCCATTTAGGTCATGTTAGAAAGGAACGCATGAAGAAACTCCATGCAGATGGATTTTTGGAGTCATTTGATTTTTGAATCGTTTGGCACTTGCAAATCTTTTCTAAAGAGAATGACTGAAATACCGTTCATAGGCCAAGAGTTGAACGGGCAACTAACTTAGTGGAAACATACATGATGATGTATGTGGTTCACTGGGCATAGTTGTGTGCGGGAGATTCTTCTACTTCATGAAAACTTCCAACAATGAATTGAGTATATATATGTGGATATATTCGATAAGGAAGAAGTTTGAAACATTTGAATGGATTCAAATAAATTTCAGCATGAAGTGGAAATCATCGTAATAGAAAAGTCAAATATCTATGATTGGATCATGGTGGAAATATTTGAATTACGAGTTTTAGCGAACATCTAAGAGAGTTATGAAATTGTTCTACAACTCACGTTTCTTGGAGTATCATAATGATGATGGAGTATCCAAGAGACGTATCCAAACCTTGTTGGATTAATGATGAGATAAAATAAAATGACGCCATTATACTTTTGTGGATTATGCTTTAGAGACTACCGCTTTTACACTGAATAGAGCATCATCATGATCCATTGAAATGACACCATACGAGTTATGGCATGGGTATAAACCCTAAATAGTCCTTTCTTAAATTTTGGTATGCATAGCATAAGTAAATGAGTTTACAACCAAAATCGGATAAATGTCTTTGTTGATTATCCCATAAAATTGATTGGGAATTCTTTCCACTATAAAGTCAAAGACAAAAGTGTTTGTCGATGTTTCTTACTTATTTCCAAGAAATTGTTTCTAGCGAAGTATTTGAGTGGGAGGACAATGGAACTTGATAAGGTTCATGAACCTGAGCATGATGATCAGAGTAGCACAACATCGGAAATGGTTCCGAAAGCAGCTACGAAGAGCATGGCTCCCATGTCTACAAAGTGTTATAGTCATTGATAAGTCTCCAACGTATCGATAATTTCTTATGTTCCATGCTACATTATTGATGATATCTACATGTTTTATGCACATTATATGTCGTATTTACGCATTTTCTGGAACTAACCTATTAACAAGATGCCGAAGAGCCAGTTGCTGTTTTCTGCTGTTTTTGGTTTCAGAAATCCTAGTAACGAAATATTCTCGGAATTGGACGAAATCAACGCCAGGGTCCTATTTTGCACGAAGCTTCCAGAAGACCGAAGGAGAGTCGAAGTGGGGCCACGAGGTGGCCAGACAACAGGGCGGCGCGGCCCAGGCCCTGGCCGCGCCGGCCTGTCATCTGGGCCCCTCGTGCCGCCTCTTGACCTGCCCTTCCGCCTACAAATAGCCTCCGTCGCGAAACCCCCAGTACCGAGAGCCACGATACGGAAAACCTTCCAGAGACGCCGCCGCCGCGAATCCCATCTCGGGGGATTCAGGAGATCGCCTCCGGCACCCTGCCGGAGAGGGGATTCATCTCCCGGAGGACTCTACACCGCCATGGTCGCCTCCGGAGTGATGAGTGAGTAGTTCACCCCTGGACTATGGGTCCATAGCAGTAGCTAGATGGTCGTCTTCTCCTTGTTGTGCTTCATTGTTGGATCTTGTGAGCTGCCTAACATGATCAAGATCATCTATATGTAATTCTATATGTTGTGTTTGTCGGGATCCGATGGATAGAGAATACTATGTTATGGTGATTATCAATCTATTGTTTATGTGTTGTTTATGATCTTGCATGCTCTCCGTTATTAGTAGAGGCTCTGGCCAAGTTTTTACTCTTAACTCCAAGAGGGGGTATTTATGCTCGATAGTGGGTTCATGCCTTCATTGACACCTGGGATCGTGACAGTAGGTTCTAAGGTTGTGATGTGCTGTTGCCACTAGGGATAAAACATTGATTCTATGTCTAAGGATGTAGTTGTCGATTACATTACGCACCATACTTAATGCAATTGTCTGTTGCTTTGCAACTTAATACTGAATGGGGTTCGGATGATAACCTGAAGGTGGACTTTTTAGGCATAGATGCAGTTGGATGGCGGTCTATGTACTTTGTCGTAATGCCCGGATTAAATCTCACTATATTTATCATATCATGTATATGCATTGTTATGCTCTTTTCTATTTGTCAATTGCCCGACTGTAATTTGTTCACCCAACATGCTTTTATCTTATGGGAGAGACACCCCTAGTGAACTGTGGACCCCGGTCCTATTCTTTACATAGCATACAATCTACTGCAATACTTGTTTACTGTTTTCTTTGCAAACATCTTCCACACAATACGGTTAATCCTTTGTTACAGCAAGCCGGTGAGATTGACAACCTCACTGTTTCGTTGGGGCAAAGTACTTTGGTTGTGTTGTGCAGGTTCCACGTTGGCGCCGGAATCCCTGTTGTTGCGCCGCATCACATTTCGCCACCATCAACCTTCAACGTGCTTCTTGGCTCCTCCTGGTTCGATTAAACCTTGGTTTCTTTCTGAGGGAAAACTTGCTACTGTGCGCATCATACCTTTCTCTTGGGGTTCCCAACGAACGTGTGAGTTACACGCCATCAAGCTCTTTTTCTGGCGCCGTTGCCGGGGAGATCAAGACACGCTGCAAGGGGAGTCTCCACTTCTCAATCTCTTTACTTTGTTTTTGTCTTGCTTTATTTTATTTACTACTTTGTTTGCTGCACCTAAACAAAACACACAAAAATTAGTTGCTAGTTTTACTTTATTTATTGTCTTGCTCTCTATATCAAAAACACAAAAAAATTAGTTACTTGTTTTTACTTTATTTGCCTAGTTTACTTTTTGCTTATTGCATCATGTTTCCTTTTAATTTTACCACAAAAGACATACCGGTAGGACGTGGGTCTATAGTTGGGAGAAATAATATAGAAGAATTTTTCAATCATGTTAGTATTACTGAAAATTTTGAAGATAGACACTTGGTAGAACTTGCACCTACCTATGAAATTGCTGCTGCTGCTTTAGTTCGCATGTTGGAAACTAAATTTGTTAATCTCAATCCTATAATCCAACACATGTTTCTCACACTTGGTGATATGGAAGAAGGGGAAAAGAAAGATTTTGTTTTAGAAACTCTTCTTAGAGAATTTGGGGGATTAGCAAGAGAGGCTAGAAAGGTCTTTGCTAAATTTAATATGCTAGGTTCTCATACTAATTTTGTTGGTCTCCTTGAAAAAATGGACATAGATAGAATAAGATACACTAATAATATTAATGATGGTGGGGAGATCAAAGCACCAATACCATGTAAACTCCTAGCCATGAATGATGCACTAGAAAATAACTATGCTTGGCTTGTTCCTGAAAATTTGTTCGATGAGAATAGCAAACCCAAGACTAATGAAAAGGGAGACGCTAAAACTTATGTATCCAATATACTATGCTTGGTTGAGAAAACTCCCAACACCCCTGGTAATGATGTTGATGCCTCATCTCTTGATGTTACTTGATTTGCACTTTCTGCGCCTAGCTGAAAGGCGTTAAAGAAAAGCGCTTATGGGAGACAACCCATGTTTTTACTACAGCAATTTTTTGTTTTGTTGAGTCTTGGAAGTTGTTTACTACTGTAGCAACCTCTCCTTATCATGTTTTTGTGCCAAGTAAAGTTTCTATGTCAAAGTTGATGTTATATTTGGGATCGCTGCGCAGAAACAGCATTGCTGTCTGCCACGAATCTGGGCACAGGTCTCTGTAGAAAATTCCAAAACATCTGCCAATTTACGAGCGTGATCCTCAGATATGTACGCAACTTTCATTAGTTTTGAGTTTTTCCATTTGAGCAAGTCTGGTGCCATTTTAAAATTCATCTTTACGGACTGTTCTGTTTTTGACAGATTCTGCCTTTTATTTCGCATTGCCTCTTTTGCTATGTTGGATGAATTTCTTTGATCCATTAATGTCCAGTAGCTTTATGCAATGTCCAGAAGTGTAAAGAATGATTGTGCCACCTCTGAATGTGTGAATTATTAATTGTGCACTAACCCTCTAATGAGTTTGCTTGAAGTTTGGTGTGAAGGAAGTTTTCAAGGGTCAAGAGAGGAGAATGATATACTATGATCAAGAGGAGTGAAAGCTCTAAGCTTGGGGATGCCCCCGTGGTTCACCCCTGCATATTCTAAGAAGACTCAAGCGTCTAAGCTTGGGGATGCCCAAGCCATCCCCTTCTTCATCGACAACATCATCAGGTTCCTCCCCTGAAACTATATTTTTATTCAATCACATCTTGTGTTCTTTACTTGGAGCGTCGGTTTGTTTTTGTTTTTGTTTTTGTTTGAATAAAATGGATCCTAGCATTCACTTTGTGGGAGAGAGACACGCTCCGCTGTTGCATATGGAAAAATATGTCCTTAGGCTTTACTCATAATGTTCATGGCGAAGTTTCTTCTTCGTTAAATTGTTATATGGTTGGAATTGGAAAATGCTACATGTAGTAATTCTAAAATGTCTTGGATAATGTGATACTTGCCAATTGTTGTGCTCATGTTTAAGCTCTTGCATCATATGCTTTGCACCCATTAATGAAGAAATACATAGAGCTTGCTAAAATTTGATTTGCATATTTGGTCTCTCTAAGGTCTAGATAATATCTAGTATTGAGTTTTGAACAACAAGGAAGACGGTGTAAAGTCTTATAATGTTTACAATATGTCTTTTATGTAATTTTTGCTGCACTGGTTCATCCTTGAGTTTGCTTCAAATAACCTTGCTAGCCTAAACCTTGTATCGAGAGGGAATACTTCTCATGCATCCAAAATCCTTGAGCCAACTACTATGCCATTTGTGTCCACCATACCTACCTACTACATGGTATTTCTCCGCCATTCCAAAGTAAATTGCTTGAGTGCTACCTTTAAAATTCCATCATTCACCTTTGCAATATATAGCTCATGGGACAAAATAGCCTTAAAAACTATCGTAATATTGAATATGTACTTATGCACTTTATCTTTTATTAAGTTGCTTGTTGTGCGATAACCATGCTTCTGGGGAACGCCATCAACTATTGTTGAATATCATGTGAGTTGCTATGCATGTCCGTCTTGTCTGAAGGATCTATCACCTTAGTGGTTGGAGCATGCAAAATTGTTAGAGAAGAACATTGGGCCGCTAACTAAAGCCATGAATCATGGTTGAAGTTTCAGTTTTGGACATATATCCTCAATCTCATATGAGAATAATAATTGTTGCTACATGCTTATGCATTTAAGAGGAGTCCATTATCTGTTGTCCATGTTGTCCCGGTATGGATGTCTAAGTTGAGAATAATCAAAAGCGAGAAATCCAAAATGCGAGCTTTCTCCTTAGACCTTTGTACAGGCGGCATGGAGGTACCCCTTTGTGACACTTGGTTGAAACATGGCATGCAAAGATCCGGTAGTCCAAGCTAAGTAGGACGAGGTGCGGGCACTATTAGTATACTATGCATGAGGCTTGCAACTTGTAAGATATAATTTACATAACTCATATGCTTTATTACTACCGTTGACAAAATTGTTTCATGTTTTCAAAATAAAAGCTCTAGCACAAATACAGCAATCGATGCTTTCCTCTTTGAAGGACCATTCTTTTACTTTTATGTTGAGTCAGTTTACCTATCTCCCTCCACCTTAAGAAGCAAACACTTGTGTGAACTGTGCATTAATTCCTACATACTTTCATATTGCACTTGTTATATTACTTTATGTTGACAATATCCATGAGATATACATGTTATAAGTTGAAAGCAACCGCTGAAACTTAATCTTCCTTTGTGTTGTTTCAATACCTTTACTTTGATTTATTGCTTTATGAGTTAACTCTTATGCAAGACTTATTGATGCTTGTCTTGAAGTACTATTCATGAAAACTCTTTGCTTTATGATTCAGTTGTTTACTCATGTCATTACCATTGTTTTGATCGCTGCATTCATTACATATGTTTACAAATAGTATGATCAAGATTATGATAGCATGTCACTTCAGAAATTATCTTTGTTATCGTTTTACCTGCTCGGGACTAAGCTTGGGGATGCTGATACGTCTCCAACGTATCGATAATTTCTTATGTTCCATGCTACATTATTGATGATATCTACATGTTTTATGCACATTATATGTCGTATTTACACATTTTCGGAACTAACCTATTAACAAGATGCCGAAAGGTTCTGTTTTTGCTGTTTTTGGTTTCAGAAATCCTAGTAACGAAATATTCTCGGAATTGGACGAAATCAACGCCCAGGGTCCTATTTTTGCACGAAGCTTCCAGAAGACCGAAGGAGAGTCGAAGTGGGGCCACGAGGTGGCCAGACAACAGGGCGGCGCGGCCCAGGCCCTGGCCGCGCCGGCCTGTCATCTGGGCCCCTCGTGCCGCCTCTTGACCTGCCCTTCCGCCTACAAATAGCCTCCGTCGCGAAACCCCCAGTACCGAGAGCCACGATACGGAAAACCTTCCAGAGACGCCGTCGCCGCGAATCCCATCTCGGGGATTCAGGAGATCGCCTCCGGCACCCTGCCGGAGAGGGGATTCATCTCCCGGAGGACTCTACACCGCCATGGTCGCCTCCGGAGTGATGAGTGAGTAGTTCACCCCTGGACTATGGGTCCATAGCAGTAGCTAGATGGTCGTCTTCTCCTTGTTGTGCTTCATTGTTGGATCTTGTGAGCTGCCTAACATGATCAAGATCATCTATATGTAATTCTATATGTTGTGTTTGTCGGGATCCGATGGATAGAGAATACTATGTTATGGTGATTATCAATCTATTGTTTATGTGTTGTTTATGATCTTGCATGCTCTCCGTTATTAGTAGAGGCTCTGGCCAAGTTTTTACTCTTAACTCCAAGAGGGAGTATTTATGCTCGATAGTGGGTTCATGCCTTCATTGACACCTGGGACAGTGACAGAAGGTTCTAAGGTTGTGATGTGCTGTTGCCACTAGGGATAAAACATTGATTCTATGTCTAAGGATGTAGTTGTCGATTACATTACGCACCATACTTAATGCAATTGTCTGTTGCTTTGCAACTTAATACTGAATGGGGTTCGGATGATAACCTGAAGGTGGACTTTTTAGGCATAGATGCAGTTGGATGGCGGTCTATGTACTTTGTCGTAATGCCCGGATTAAATCTCACTATATTTATCATATCATGTATATGCATTGTTATGCTCTTTTCTATTTGTCAATTGCCCGACTGTAATTTGTTCACCCAACATGCTTTTATCTTATGGGAGAGACACCTCTAGTGAACTGTGGACCCCGGTCCTATTCTTTACATAGCATACAATCTACTGCAATACTTGTTTACTGTTTTCTTTGCAAACATCTTCCACACAATACGGTTAATCCTTTGTTACAGCAAGCCGGTGAGATTGACAACCTCACTGTTTCGTTGGGGCAAAGTACTTTGGTTGTGTTGTGCAGGTTCCACGTTGGCGCCGGAATCCCTGTTGTTGCGCCGCATCACATTTCGCCACCATCAACCTTCAACGTGCTTCTTGGCTCCTCCTGGTTCGATTAAACCTTGGTTTCTTTCTGAGGGAAAACTTGCTACTGTGCGCATCATACCTTCCTCTTGGGGTTCCCAACGAACGTGTGAGTTACACGCCATCAGTCATGGAGATCAAAGTACTTATTGAACCTTGTAGATGTGGTTTATTTTGTGATCAAATAAATGATTTGTGGACAAAGGATTGTTTTTGAACAATGATAAACCAACTACATACAAAGAAGTTATGATGGGCCCTGACTCCGTTAAAATGGCTATGCGCCATGAAATCCAAGATAGGTGAATACTTTTTGAAAGTAAATGGATCTATAAAATAGATGGACTTGGATGGAATATCCTTAAAGAAGCTTGACTTGTCGAAAAGTTGTTTACGACAAAGTTCAAAGAGTTAACTATGATAAGATTAGATATTCCGTAGCGATGCTTGTAGTCTATGTGGATTATTCTAGTAATTGATACGTCTCAAACGTATCTATAATTTCTTATGTTCCATGCTACTTTTATGACAATACTCACATGTTTTATACATACTTTACATCATTATTATGCATTTTCCGGCACTAACCTATTAACAAGATGCCGAAGCGCCAGTTCTGTTTTCTGCTGTTTTTGGTTTCAGAAATCCTACAAAGGAAATATTCTCGGAATTGGACGAAATCAACGCCCAGGGTCTTATTTTCCACGAAACTTCCAGAAGACCGAAAGGGATACGAAGTGGGGCCACGAGGGGCCGGCACCATAGGGTGGCGCGGCCTGCCTAGGGCCCGCGCCGGCCTATGGTGTGGGGCCCCCGCGCCGCCTCCTGACCTACCCTTCCGCCTACTTATAGCCTTCGTCGTGAAAACCCATGTACCGAGAGCCATGATACGGAAAACCTTCCAGAGACGCCGCCGCCAATCCCATCTCGGGGGATTCAGGAGATCGCCTCCGGCACCCTGCCGGAGAGGGGAATCATCACCGGAGGGCTCTACATCATCATGCCCGCCTCCGGATTGATGCGTGAGTAGTTCATCCTTGGACTATGGGTCCATAGCAGTAGCTAGATGGTTGTCTTCTCCTCTTGTGCTATCATGTTTAGATCTTGTGAGCTGCCTAACATGATCAAGATCATCTATTTGTAATGCTACATGTTGTGTTTGGCGGGATCCGATGAATATAGAATATTATGTCAAGTTGATTATAAATCTATCATATATGTGTTGTTTATGTTCTTGCATGCTCTCCGTTGCTAGTAGAGGCTCTGGCCAAGTTGATACTTGTAACTCCAAGAGGGAGTATTTATGCTCGATAGTGGGTTCATGCCTCCATTGAATCTGGGACAGTGACAGAAAGTTCTAAGGTTGTGGATGTGCTGTTGCTACTAGGGATAAAACATCAATGCTTTGTCTAAGGATATTTGTGTTGATTACATTACGCACCATACTTAATGCAATTGTCTGTTGTTTACAACTTAATACTGGAAGGGGTGCGGATGCTAACCTGAAGGTGGATTATTTAGGCATAGATGCATGCTGGATAGCGGTCTATGTACTTTGTCGTAATGCCCTGATTAAATCTCATAGTAATCATCATGATATGTATTGAATCTTTATTTGTCAATTGCCCGCCTGTAATTTGTTCACCCAGCATGTTATTTATCTTATTGGAGAGACACCACTAGTGAACTGTGGACCCCGGTCCATTCTTTTACATCTGAATACAATCTACTGCAATCATTGTTCTCTACTGTTCTTTGCAAACAAACATCATCTTCCACACAATACGTTTAATCCTTTGTTTTCAGCAAGCCGGTGAGATTGACAACCTCACTGTTACGTTGGGGCAAAGTATCTTGATTGTGTTGTGCAGGTTCCACGTTGGCGCCGGTTTCACTGGTGTTGCGCCGCACTACACTCCTCCACCAACAACCTTCACGTGTTCCTTGACTCCTACTGGTTCGATAACCTTGGTTTCTTTCTGAGGAAAACTTGCTGCTGTGCGCATCACACCTTCCTCTTGGGGTTCCCAACGGACGTGTGCATCACGCGTATCAAGACTATTTTCTGGCGCCGTTGCCGGGGAGATCAAGACACGCTGCAAGGGGAGTCTTCCACATCCAACCTCTTTACTTTGTTTTTGTCTTACTTTACTTTATTTACTGTCTTGTTTGCTTTATATCAAAAATACAAAAAAAATAGTTGCTTTACTTTCTGTATTGTTTACTTGCTTTATATCAAAACACAAAAAAATTAGTTACTTGTCTTTACTTTATTCTACTTGCTTAGTTTACTTTTATTACTACTATAATGGGTACTCCTGAAAATACTAAGTTGTGTGATTTCACTAGCACAAATAATAATGATTTTATATGTACTCCTATTGCTCCACCTGCTACTACAGCAGAATTTTATGAAATTAAACCTGCTTTACTGAATCTTGTTATGAGAGAGCAATTTTCTGGTGTTAGTACTGATGATGCTGCTGCCCATCTTAATAATTTTGTTGAACTTTGTGAAATGCAAAAGTATAAGGATATAGATGGTGATATTATAAAACTAAAATTGTTTCCTTTCTCATTAAGAGGAAGAGCTAAAGATTGGTTGCTTTCTTTGCCTAAGAATAGTATTGATTCATGGACTAAATGTAAAGATGCTTTTATTGGTAAATATTATCCCCCTGCTAAGATTATATCTTTGAGAAGTAGCATTATGAATTTTAAGCAATTTGATAATGAACATGTTGCTCAAGCATGGGAGAGAATGAAATCTTTGGTAAAGAATTGCCCTACCCATGGACTAACTACTTGGATGATCATCCAAACCTTTTATGCAGGATTGAATTTTTCCTCAAGGAACCTATTGGATTCAGCTGCTGGAGGTACTTTTATGTCCATCACCTTAGGCGCCGCAACAAAGCTTCTTGATGATATGATGATCAATTACTCTGAATGGCACACTGAAAGAACTCCTCAAGGTAAGAAGGTAAATTCTGTTGAAGAAACCTCTTCTTTGGGTGATAAGATTGATGCTATTATGTCTATGCTTGCAAATGGTAGATCTCATATTGATCCTAATAATGTTCCTTTAGCTTCATTGGTTGCTCAAGAAGAAAATGTTGATGTGAATTTCATTAAGAATAATAATTTCAACAACAATGCTTATAGGAATAATTATGGTAACAACAACTATAGGCCATATCCTTCTAATAATGGTAGTGGTTATGGTAATTCTTATGGTAATTCTTACAACAATAATAAGAGTGTACCCTCTGGTCTTGAAGTCATGCTTAAAGAATTTATTAGTACACAAACTGCTTTTAATAAAACTGTTGAAGAAAAGCTTGGTAAAATTGATGTTCTTGCTTCTAAGGTTGATAGTCTTGCTCTTGATGTTGATCTTTTAAAACTGAAAGTTATGCCTGAGGAAGTTAAAGATGCTAGGTTTGCTAAAACAAATGCCATCCAAGTTCAAATTAATGATAATATTAGAATGTTGGCTGAATTGCATGCTAGGTGGGATAGAGAAGAAAAAGAAAAACTTGCTAAAGAGAATAATGTAACTAAAGTTTGGACTATTACCACCACTAGTAATGTTGATTCTTCACATGTTGCTACACCTCCTACTATTAATGGTAAAATAATTGGTGTTGGCAATGTTTCTACTCCTAGTGCAAAGCGTGCAAAATTGCCTGAAACTGCTTGTGATAAAACTGCTGAAATTTTTCAAAATATTGGGGACAATGATCCCATTGCTGTAGATCATAATGGTTTAGATTTTGATGATTTTCATATTACTGAAGTTATAAAGTTCTTACAAAAACTTGCTAGAAGTCCTAATGCTAGTGCTATAAATTTAGCCTTTACAAAACATATTACAAATGCTCTCATTAAAGCTAGGGAAGAGAAATTAAAACTTGAAGCTTCTATTCCTAGGAAGTTGGAAGATGGTTGGGAGCCCATCATTAAGATGAAATTCAATGATTTTGATTGTAATGCTTTATGTGATCTTGGTGCAAGTATTTCTGTTATGCCTAAGAAAATTTATGATATGCTTGACTTGCCACCATTGAAAAATTGTTATTTGGATGTTAATCTTGCTGATAATGCTATAAAGAAACCTTTGGGGAGGATTGATAATGTTCGCATTACGGTTAACAATAACCTTGTCCCCGTTGATTTTGTTGTCTTGGATATTGAATGCAATGCATCTTGTCCTATTGTCTTGGGAAGACCCTTTCTTCGAACTGTTGGTGCTGTTATTGATATGAAAGAAGGAAATATTAAGTATCAATTTCCTCTCAAGAAAGGTATGGAACACTTCCCTAGAAAGAGAATGAAGTTGCCTTTTGATTCTATTATTAGAACAAATTATGATGTTGATGCTTCTTCTCTTGATGTTACTTGATTTGCACTTTCTGCGCCTAGCTGAAAGGCGTTAAAGAAAAGCACTTCTTGGGAGATAACCCATGTTTTATTTTATTACTGTATTGTTGAGTCTTGGAAGTTGTTACTACTGTATCAACCTCTCCTTATCATGTTTTTGTGTCAAGTAAAGTTTCTATGGTAAAGTTGATGCTAGATTTGGATTGCTGCGCAGAAACAGAATTGCTGTCTGTCACGAATTTGCGTAGAACTCTCTGTAGAAAAATCAAAAAAATCTGCCAATTTACGTGCGTGATCCTCAGATATGTACGCAACTTTCATTAGTTTTGAGTTTTTCCATCTGAGCAAGTTAAGTGCCTCTGGAAAATTCGTCTTTACGGACTGTTCTGTTTTGACAGATTCTGCCTTTTATTTCACATTGCCGCTTTTGCTATGTTGAATGGATTTCTTTGTTCCATTAACTTTCAGTAGCTTTGTGCAATGTCCAGAAGTGTTAAGAATGATTATGTCACCTCTGAATGTATGAATTTTTGATTATGCACTAACCCTCTAATGAGTTTGCTTTAAGTTTGGTGTGGAGGAAGTTTTCAAGGGTCAAGAGAAGAGGATGATACAATATGATCAAGAAGAGTGAAAAGTCTAAGCTTGGGGATGCCCCCGTGGTTCATCCCTACATATTTTAAGAAGACTCAATCATCTAAGCTTGGGGATGCCCAAGGCATCCCCTTCTTCATCGACAACTTATCAGGTCACTTCTAGTGAAACTATATTTTTATTCTGTCACATCTTATGTTCTTTACTTGGAGCGTCTGTTTGCTTTTGTTTTTGTTTTAGTTTGAATAAATTTGGATCCCACCATCCTTGTATTGGAGATATTACGCTCCGCTTTTTCATATGGAACACTTGTGTTCTTAGTTGTGCTTTAATGTTCATGGCGAAGGCTGAAAATTGCTTCGTTGATTGCTATTTGGTTGGAATCAGAAAATGCTTCATATGGTTTGGAATAACTTGAAACTTGGCAATTGTTTTGAGCTCTCATAGATCATGTTTAAGCTCTTGCATCATGTAGTTTAATCTATTAGTGGAGAACTACCGTAGAGCTTGTTAAAATTTGGTTTGCATGATTGGTCTCTCTAAGGTCTAGATATTTTCTGGTAAAGTGTTTGAACAACAAGGAAGACAGTGTAGAGTCTTATAATGCTTGCAATATGTTCTTGTGTAAGTTTTGCTGTACCTGTTCATACTTGTGTTTGCTTCAAACAACCTTGCTAGCCAAAGCCTTGTACTGAGAGGAAATGCTTCTCGTGCATCCAAACACCTTGAGCCAAAACCCATGCCATTTGTGTCCACCATATCTACCTACTATGTGGTATTTTTCTGCCATTCCAAAGTAAATTACTTGAGTGCTACCTTTAAAATTTCATTCCTTTGTCTTTGCAATATATAGCTCATGGGAAAATAGCTTAAAAACTATTGTGGTGATGAATATGTAGTTATGTGTCTTATTTCTTATAAGTTGCTTGTTGAGCGGTAACCATGTTTCTGGGGACGCCATCAACTTTTTACCTTTGTTGGATATCATGTGAGATGCTATGCATGTTTGTCTTGTCTGAAGTAAGGGTGATGTCATGATCAAATGGTTTGAGTATGCATATGTTAGAGAAGAGCATTGGGCCGCTAACCAAAGCCATGTATCATGGTGGAAGTTTTCAGTTTGGACATACATCCTCAATCTCTTATGAGAATATTATCTGTTGTTGAATGCTTATGCATTAAAGAGGAGTCCATTATCTGTTGTCTATGTTGTCCCGGTATGGATGTCCTAAGTTGAGATCTATTAAAAACGAGAAATCAAATGCAATTGATCTCCTTGGACCTTTGTACAGGCGGCATAGAGGTACCCCTTTGTGACACTTGGTTGAAACATATGTTATGCAATGATAATCCATGTAATCCAAGCTGATTAGGACAAGGTGCGGGCACTATTGGTATTCTATGCATGAGGCTTGCAACTTGTAGGAAGTATTATGCATAGCACATATGAATTATTACTACCATTGACAAAATTGTTTCTATGTTTTCAAAATAAAAGCTCTAGCACAAAAATAGTAATCCATGCTTCCCTCTGCGAAGGGCCATTCTTTTACTTTATGTTGAGTCAGTTTACCTACTTCTTTCTATCTTAGAAGCAAACACTTGTGTTAACTGTGTGCATTGATTCTTACATGTTTACCTATTGCACTTGTTATATTACTCTATGTTGACAAATATCCATGAGATATACATGTTACAAGTTGAAAGCAATTGCTGAAACTTAATCATCCTTTGTGTTGCTTCAATGCATTCTACTTTGAATTTATTGCTTTATGAGTTAGCTCTTATGCAAGTCTTGTTGATACTTGTCTTGAAAGTACTATTCATGAAAAGTTTTGCTATATGATTCAATTGTTTAGTCATTATCTTTTGTTAGCAATCTTTTGCTTCGAATCACTCCATCCATCTCATATGCTTTACAATAATGTTGATCAAGGTTATGTTGGTAGCATGTCACTTCAGAAATTATTTGTTGTTATCGTTTACCTACTCGAGGGCGAGTAGGAACTAAGCTTGGGGATGCTTGATACGTCTCAAACGTATCTATAATTTCTTATGTTCCATGCTACTTTTATGACAATACTCACATGTTTTATACATACTTTACATCATTATTATGCATTTTCCGGCACTAACCTATTAACAAGATGCCGAAGCGCCAGTTCCTGTTTTCTGATGTTTTTGGTTTCAGAAATCCTACAAAGGAAATATTCTCGGAATTGGACTAAATCAACGCCCAGGGTCTTATTTTTCCACGAAGCTTCCAGAAGACCGAAAGGGATACGAAGTGGGGCCACGAGGGGCCGGCACCATAGGGCGGCGCGGCCTGCCTGGGGCCCGCGCCGGCTGATGCACGTAGATGTACACGTCCGTTGGGAACCCCAAGAGGAAGGTATGATGCACACAGCAGCAAGTTTTCCCTCAGAAAGAAACCAAGGTTATCGAACCAGTAGGAGCCAAGAAGCACGTGAAGGTTGTTGGTGGAGGAATGTAGTGCGGCGCAACACCAGTGAAACCGGCGCCAACGTGGAACCTGCACAACACAATCAAAGTACTTTGCCCCAACGTAAGTGAGGTTGTCAATCTCACCTTGCTGAAAACAAAGGATTAAGCGTATCGAGTGGAAGATGGTGGTTGTTTGCAAAGAACAGTAAAAGCAGTAGAATGTATTCAGATGTAAAGAATGGACCGGGGTCCACAGTTCACTAGTGGTGTCTCTCCAATAAGATAACTAACATGTTGGGTGAACAAATTACAGGCAAGCAATTGACAAATAAAGATTCAATACATATCAACGATGATTACTATGTGATTTAATCAGGGCATTACGACAAAGTACATAGACCGCTATCCAGCATGCATCTATGCCTAAATAATCCACCTTCAGGTTATCATCCGAACCCCTTCCGGTATTAAGTTGTAAACAACAGATAATTGCATTAAGTATGGTGCGTAATGTAATCAACACAAATATCCTTAGACAAAGCATCAATGTTTTATCCCTAGTAGCAACAGCACATCCACAACCTTAGAACTTTCTGTCACTGTCCCAGATTTAATGGAGGCATGAACCCACTATCGAGCATAATTACTCCCTCTTGGAGTTACAAGTATCAACTTGGCCAGAGCCTCTACTAGCAACGGAGAGCATGCAAGAACATAAACAACACATATATGATAGATTGATAATCAACTTAACATAGTATTCTCTATTCATCGGATCTCGCCAAACACAACATGTAGCATTACAAATAGATGATCTTGATCATGTTAGGTAGCTCACAAGATCTAATACAATGAAAGCACAAGCGGAGAAGACAACCATCTAGCTACTGCTATGGACCCATAGTCCAAGGATGAACTACTCACGCATCAATCCGGAGGCGGGCATGATGATGTAGAGCCCTCCGGTGATGATTCCCCTCTCCGGCAGGGTGCCGGAGGCGATCTCCTGAATCCCCCGAGATGGGATTGGCGGCGGCGGCCTCTCGTAATGTTTTCCGTATCGTGGCTCTCGGTACTGGGGGTTTCGCGACGGAGGCTTTAAGTAGGCGGAAGGGTAGGTCGGGGGCGTCACGAGGGGCCCAGACAACAGGGCCGCGCGGCCAGGGCTGGGCCGCGCCGCCCTGGTGTGGCCACCTCGTGGCCCCACTTCGTCTCCCTTTCGGTCTTCTGGAAGCTTCGTGTAAAAATAGGCCCCTGGGCGTTGATTTCATCCAATTCCGAGAATATTTCCTTACTAGGATTTCTGAAACCAAAAACAGCAGAAAAACAGCAACTGGCACTTCGGCATCTTATTAATACGTTAGTGCCGGAAAATGTAAAATAATGTTGTAAAGTATGTATAAAACATTCAAGTATTGTAATAAAAGTAGCATGGAACATAAGAAATTATAGATACGTTTGCGACGTATCAAGCATCCCCAAGCTTAGTTCCTACTCGTCCTCGAGTAGGTAAACGATAACACAAATAATTTCTGAAGTGACATGCTACCAACATAATCTTGATCAACATTATTGTAAAGCATATGAGATGAATGGAGTGATCTGAACAAAAGATTGCTAACAAAGATAATGACTAAGCAAATGAATCATATAGCAAAACTTTTCATGAATAGTACTTTCAAACAAGTATCAACAAGACTTGCATAAGAGCTAACTCATAAGCAATAAATTCAAAGTAGAATGAATTGAAGCAACACAAAGGATGATTAAGTTTCAGCAATTGCTTTCAACTTGTAACATGTATATCTCATGGATATTTGTCAACATAGAGTAATATAACAGGTGCAATAAGTAAACATGTAAGAATCAATGCACACAGTTAACACAAGTGTTTGCTTCTAAGATAGAAGGGAATGGGTAAACTGACTCAACATAAAGTAAAAGATTGGCCCTTCGCAGAGGGAAGCATTGATTACTATTTTTGTGCTAGAGCTTTTGTTTTGAAAACATAGAAACAATTTTGTCAACGGTAGTAATAATTCATATGTGCTATGCATAATACTTCCTACAAGTTGCATGTCTCATGCATAGAGTACTAATAGTGCTCGCACCTTGTCCTACTATCTCGGAAACACGGATTCTCATCGCATAACATATGCTTCAACCAAGTGTCACAAAGGGGTACCTCTATGCCGCCTGTACAAGTGTCTAAGGAGAAAGCACGCATTGGATTTCTCGCTTTTGATTATTCTCAACTTAGACATCCATACCGGGACAACATATAAAAATTAAGACACATAACTACATATTCATCACCACAATAGTTTTTAAGCTATTTGTCCCATGAGCTATATATTGTAAAGGTAGAGGAATGAAATTTTAAAGGTAGCACTCAAGTAATTTACTTTGGAATGGCAGAAAAATACCACATAATAGGTAGATATGGTGGACACAAATGGCATGGAGTTTGGCTCAAGGTGTTTGGATGCACGAGAAGCATTTCCTCTCAGTACAAGGTTTGGGCTAGCAAGGTTGTTTGAAGAAAACACAAGTATGAACAGGTACAGCAAAACTCACACAAGAACATATTGCAAGCATTATAAGGCTCTACACTGTCTTCCTTGTTGTTCAAACATTTTACCCGAAAATATCTAGACTTAGAGAGATCAATCATGCAAACCAAATTAAACAAGCTCTACAGTAGTTCTTCATTAATAGATTAAACTACATGATGCAAGAGCTTAAACATGATCTATGAGAGCTCAAACAATTGCCAAATTGCCAAACCATATGCAGCATTTTCCAATTCCAACCAAATAGCAATTTAACGAAGCAATAAGCTTTCGCCATGAACATTAAAGCACAATTAAGAACACAAGTGTTCCATATGAAAAAGCGGAGCGTAATATCTCCAATATAAGAATGGCGAGATCCAACTTTATTCAAAACAAAACAAAAATAAAAACAAACCGACGCTCCAAGTAAAGAACATAAGGATGTGACGGAATAAAAATATAGTTTCACTAGAAGTGACCTGATAATGTTGTCGATGAAGAAGGGGATGCCTTGGGCATCCCCAAGCTTAGATGCTTGAGTCTTCTTAAAATATGCAGGGATGAACCACCGGGGCATCCCCAAGCTTAGACCTTTCACTCTTCTTGATCATAGTATATCATCCTCTTCTCTTGACCCTTGAAAACTTCCTTCACACAAACTTCAAGCAAACTCATGAGAGGGTTAGTGCATAACCACAAATTCACATATTCAGAGGTGACACAATCATTCTTAACACTTCTGGACATTGCACAAAGCTTCTGAAAGTTAATGGAACAAAGAAACTCATTCAACATAGCAAAAGCGGCAATGCGAAATAAAAGACAGAATCTGTCAAAAACAGAACAGTCCGTAAAGATGCATCTGGACAGGGCACTTAACTTGCTCAAATGGAAAAACTCAAAACTAATGAAAGTTGCGTACATATCTGAGGATCACGCTCGTAAATTTGCAGATTTTTTCGAATTTTTTACAGAGACTTGTGCCAGAATTCGTGACAGACAGCAATGCTGTTTCTGCGCAGCGATCCCAAATATAACATCAACTTTAGCATAGAAACTTTACTTGGCACAAAAACATGATAAGGAGAGGTTGCTACAGTAGTAAACAACTTCCAAGACTCAACAAAACAAAAATTTCTGTAGTAAAATAAACACATGGGTTATCTCCCAAGAAGTGCTTTTCTTTAACGCCTTTCAGCTAGGCGCAGAAAGTGCAAATCAAGTAACATCAAGAGTAGAAGCATCAACATCATAGCTTGTTCTAATAATAGAATCAAAAGGAAACTTCATTCTCTTTCTAGGGAAGTGTTTCATACCTTTCTTGAGAGGAAATTGATATTTAATATTACCTTCCTTCATATCAATAACAGCACCAACGGTTCGAAGAAAAGGTCTTCCCAACACAATAGGACAAGATGCATTGCATTCGATATCCAAGACAACAAAATCAACGGGGACAAGGTTATTGTTAACCGTAATGCGAACATTATCAATCCTCCCCAAAGGTTTCTTTTTAACATTATCGGCAAGATTAACATCCAAATAACAATTCTTCAATGGTGGCAAGTCAAGCATATCATAAATCTTTTTAGGCATAACAGAAATACTTGCACCAAGATCACATAAAGCATTACACTCAAAGTCATTGAATTTCATTTTAATGATGGGCTCCCAACCATCTTCTAACTTCCTAGGAATAGAAGCTTCAAGTTTCAATTTCTCTTCCCTAGCTTTAATGAGAGCATTTGTAATGTGTTTTGTAAAGGCTAAATTTATAGCACTAGCATTGGGACTTCTAGCAAGTTTTTGTAAGAACTTTATAACTTCAGTAATATGACAATCATCAAAGTCTAAACCATTATGTTCTACAGCAATGGAATCATTGTCACCAATATTTTGAAAAATTTCAGCAGTTTTATCACAAACAGCAGTTTCAGCAGTTTCAGGCAATTTTGTGCGCTTTGCACTAGGAGTAGAAACATTGCCAACACCAATTATTTTACCATTAATAGTAGGAGGTGCAGCAACATGTGAAGAATTAACATTACTAGTGGTGGTAATAGTCCATACTTTAGCTACATTATTTTCTTTAGCAAGTTTTTCTTTTTCTTCTCTATCCCACCTAGCATGCAATTCAGCCAACAATCTAATATTATCATTAATTCGAACTTGGATGGCATTTGCTGTAGCAGAAAATTTTGTATCATTATCCTCAGGTTTAGCAGCCATTTTATTAATTAAAGAAGATTGTGATTCAGACATATATGAGATTCGCTTTTCAGCATTTGTAAGTTTAGTTTGCAAACCAGAAATTTTCACATTCAAATTTTCAAGTTGATTTCCTATATTTTTCAACAAGGCAGATTGTTCATTCATAGTTTTAGTAAACAATTGATTTTGCTCATATTGTGATTGCATAAAGCTCTTAGTAGTTCTTTCAATTTCCAATATCTTTTCCTCATTAGGCAAAACAGATCTACCATAAGAATTACCATAACCACTACTATTATTAAAAGGATATGGCCTATAGTTGTTGTTGAAATTATTGTTCTTAATGAAATTCACATCAACATTTTCTTCTTGAGCAACCAATGAAGCTAAAGGAACATTATTAGGATCAATATGAGATCTACCATTTGCAAGCATAGACATAATAGCATCAATCTTATCACCCAAAGAAGAGGTTTCTTCAACAGAATTTACCTTCTTACCTTGAGGAGTTCTTTCAGTGTGCCATTCAGAGTAATTGATCATCATATCATCAAGTAATTTAGTTGCGGCGCCCAGGGTGATGGACATAAAAGTACCTCCAGCAGCTGAATCCAATAGGTTCCTCGAGGAAAAATTCAATCCTGCATAAAAGGTTTGGATGATCATCCAAGTAGTCAGTCCATGGGTTGGGCAATTCTTTACCAAAGATTTCATTCTCTCCCATGCTTGAGCAACATGTTCATTATCAAATTGTTTAAAATTCATTATGCTACTTCTCAAAGATATAATCTTAGCAGGAGGATAATATTTACTAATAAAAGCATCTTTACATTTAGTCCATGAATCAATACTATTCTTAGGCAAAGAAAGCAACCAATCTTTAGCTCTTCCTCTTAAGGAGAAAGGAAACAATTTCAGTTTTATAATATCACCATCTATATCCTTATACTTTTGCATTTCACAAAGTTCAACAAAATTATTAAGATGGGCAGCAGCATCATCAGTACTAACACCAGAAAATTGCTCTCTCATAACAAGATTCAGTAAAGCAGGTTTAATTTCATAGAATTTGCTGTAGTAGCAGGTGGAGCAATAGGAGTACATATAAAATCATTATTATTTGTGCTAGTGAAGTCACACAACTTAGTATTTTCAGGAGTACCCATTATAACAGTAGTAAAGTAACTAAGCAAATAAAGTAAAGACAAGTAACTAATTTTTTTGTGTTTTTGATATAGAGAACAAGACAGTAAATAAAGTAAAGCTAGCAACTAATTTTTGTGTGTTTTGTTTAAGTGCAGCAAACAAAGTAGTAAATAAAATAAAGCAAGACAAAAACAAAGTAAAGAGATTGGAAGTGGAGACTCCCCTTGCAGCGTGTCTTGATCTCCCCGGCAACGGCGCCAGAAAAAGAGCTTGATGCGCGTAGATGTACACGTCCGTTGGGAACTCCAAGAGGAAGGTATGATGCGCACAGCAGCAAGTTTTCCCTCAGAAAGAAACCAAGGTTATCGAACCAGTAGGAGCCAAGAAGCACGTGAAGGTTGTTGGTGGAGGAATGTAGTGCGGCGCAACACCAGTGAAACCGGCGCCAACGTGGAACCTGCACAACACAATCAAAGTACTTTGCCCCAACGTAACAGTGAGGTTGTCAATCTCACCGGCTTGCTGAAAACAAAGGATTAAGCGTATCGAGTGGAAGATGGTGGTTGTTTGCAAAGAACAGTAAAAGCAGTAGAATGTATTCAGATGTAAAGAATGGACCGGGGTCCACAGTTCACTAGTGGTGTCTCTCCAATAAGATAACTAACATGCTGGGTGAACAAATTACAGGCGAGCAATTGACAAATAAAGATTCAATACATATCAACGATGATTACTATGTGATTTAATCAGGGCATTACGACAAAGTACATAGACCGCTATCCAGCATGCATCTATGCCTAAATAATCCACCTTCAGGTTATCATCCGAACCCCTTCCAGTATTAAGTTGTAAACAACAGATAATTGCATTAAGTATGGTGCGTAATGTAATCAACACAAATATCCTTAGACAAAGCATCAATGTTTTATCCCTAGTAGCAACAGCACATCCACAACCTTAGAACTTTCTGTCACTGTCCCAGATTTAATGGAGGCATGAACCCACTATCGAGCATAATTACTCCCTCTTGGAGTTACAAGTATCAACTTGGCCAGAGCCTCTACTAGCAACGGAGAGCATGCAAGAACATAAACAACACATATATGATAGATTGATAATCAACTTAACATAGTATTCTCTATTCATCGGATCTCGCCAAACACAACATGTAGCATTACAAATAGATGATCTTGATCATGTTAGGCAGCTCACAAGATCTAATACAATGAAAGCACAAGCGGAGAAGACAACCATCTAGCTACTGCTATGGACCCATAGTCCAAGGATGAACTACTCACGCATCAATCCGGAGGCGGGCATGATGATGTAGAGCCCCTCCGGTGATGATTCCCCTCTCCGGCAGGGTGCCGGAGGCGATCTCCTGAATCCTCCGAGATGGGATTGGCGGCGGCGGCCTCTCAGTAATGTTTTCCGTATCGTGGCTCTCGGTACAGGGGTTTCGATGGAGGCTTTAAGTAGGCGGAAGGGTAGGTCGGGCGTCACGAGGGCCCGGACAACGGGCGCGCGGCCAGGGCCTGGGCCGCCGCCCTGGTGTCTGGCCACCTCGTGGCCCACTTCGTCTCCCTTTCGGTCTTGGAAGCTTCGTGTAAAAATAGGCCCCTGGGCGTTGATTTCGTCCAATTCCGAGAATATTTCCTTACTAGGATTTCTGAAACCAAAAACAACAGAAAACAGCAACTGGCACTTCGGCATCTTGTTAATAGGTTAGTGCCGGAAAATGTATAATAATGCTGTAAAGTATGTATAAAACATTCAAGTATTGTAATAAAAGTAGCATGGAACATAAGAAATTATAGATACGTTTGCGACGTATCACCGGCCTATGGTGTGGGCCCCCGCGCCGCCTCCTGACCTACCCTTCCGCCTACTTATAGCCTTCGTCGCGAAAACCCCTGTACCGAGAGCCACGATACGGAAAACCTTCCAGAGACGCCGCCGCCGCCAATCCCATCTCGGGGGATTCAGGAGATCGCCTCCGGCACCCTGCCGGAGAGGGGAATCATCACCGGAGGGCTCTACATCATCATGCCCGCCTCCGGATTGATGCGTGAGTAGTTCATCCTTGGACTATGGGTCCATAGCAGTAGCTAGATGGTTGTCTTCTCCTCTTGTGCTATCATGTTTAGATCTTGTGAGCTGCCTAACATGATCAAGATCATCTATTTGTAATGCTACATGTTGTGTTTGGCGGGATCCGATGAATATAGAATATTATGTCAAGTTGATTATCAATCTATCATATATGTGTTGTTTATGTTCTTGCATGCTCTCCGTTTCTAGTAGAGGCTCTGGCCAAGTTGATACTTGTAACTCCAAGAGGGAGTATTTATGCTCGATAGTGGGTTCATGCCTCCATTGAATCTGGGACAGTGACAGAAAGTTCTAAGGTTGTGGATGTGTTGTTGCTACTAGGGATAAAACATCAATGCTTTGTCTAAGGATATTTGTGTTGATTACATTACGCACCATACTTAATGCAATTGTCTGTTGTTTACAACTTAATACTGGAAGGGGCGGATGCTAACCCGAAGGTGGATTATTTAGGCATAGATGCATGCTGGATAGCGGTCTATGTACTTTGTCGTAATGCCCTGATTAAATCTCATAGTAATCATCATGATATGTATTGAATCTTTATTTGTCAATTGCCCGCCTGTAATTTGTTCACCCAGCATGTTATTTATCTTATTGGAGAGACACCACTAGTGAACTGTGGACCCCGGTCCATTCTTTTACATCTGAATACAATCTACTGCAATCATTGTTCTCTACTGTTCTTTGCAAACAAACATCATCTTCCACACAATACGTTTAATCCTTTGTTTTCAGCAAGCCGGTGAGATTGACAACCTCACTTTACGTTGGGGCAAAGTATCTTGATTGTGTTGTGCAGGTTCCACGTTGGCGCCGGTTTCACTGGTGTTGCGCCGCACTACACTCCTCCACCAACAACCTTCACGTGTTCCTTGACTCCTACTGGTTCGATAACCTTGGTTTCTTTCGAGGGAAAACTTGCTGCTGTGCGCATCACACCTTCCTCTTGGGGCTTATAGTCTATGTGGATTATTCTAGTAATCGCTACATATTTCTTTTATGAGATATGATAGTAGGATGGCAAAATACATTCCTTACCAGAAGTGTGTATGAAGGATGTATACTAGATGTAACCAAGAGGAAGGTATGATGCGCACAGCAAGTTTTCCCTCAGAAAGAAACCAAGGTTATCGAACCAGTAGGAGCCAAGAAGCACGTGAAGGTTGTTGGTGGAGGAATGTAGTGCGGCGCAACACCAGTGAACCGGCGGCAACGTGGACCTGCACAACACAATCAAAGTACTTTGCCCCAAACAGTGAGGTTGTCAATCTCACCGGCTTGCTGAAAACAAAGGATTAAGCGTATCGAGTGGAAGATGGTGTTTGTTTGCAAAGAACAGTAAAAGCAGTAGAATGTATTCAGATGTAAAAGAATGGACCGGGGTCCACAGTTCACTAGTGGTGTCTCTCCAATAAGATAACTAACATGCTGGGTGAACAAATTACAGGCGGGCAATTGACAAATAAAGATTCAATACATATCAATGATGATTACTATGTGATTTAATCAGGGCATTACGACAAAGTACATAGACCGCTATCCAACATGCATCTATGCCTAAATAATCCACCTTCAGGTTATCATCCGAACCCCTTCCGGTATTAAGTTGTAAACAACAGATAATTGCATTAAGTATGGTGCGTAATGTAATCAACACAAATATCCTTAGACAAAGCATCAATGTTTTATCCCTAGTAGCAACAGTTCTGTCACTGTCCCAGATTCAATGGAGGCATGAACCCACTATCGAGCATAATTACCCCCTCTTGGAGTTACAAGTATCAACTTGGCCAGAGCCTCTACTAGCAACGGAGAGCATGCAAGAACATAAACAACACATATATGATAGATTGATAATCAACTTAACATAGTGATACGTCTCCAACGTATCAATAATTTCTTATGTTCCATGCTACTTTATTGATGATACCTACATGTTTTATGCACATTATATGTCGTATTTACGCATTTTCTGGAACTAACCTATTAACAAGATGCCAAAGAGCCAGTTGTTGTTTTCTGCTGTTTTTGGTTTCTGAAATCCTAGTAACGAAATATTCTCGGAATTGGACGAAATCAACGCCCAGGGTCCTATTTTTGCACGAAGCTTCCAGAGGACCGAAGGGAGTCGAAGTGGGGCCACGAGGTGGCGACACCACAGGGCGGCGCGGCCAGGCCCTGGCCGCGCCGACCTATGGTGTGGGCCCCTCGTGCCGCCTCTTGACCTGCCCTTCCGCCTACAAATAGCCTCCGTCGCGAAACCCCAGTACCGAGAGCCACGATACGGAAAACCTTCCAGAGACGCCACCGCCGCGAATCCCATCTCGGGGGATTCAGGAGATCGCCTCCGGCACCCTGCCGGAGAGGGGATTCATCTCCCGGAGGACTCTACACCACCATGGTCGCCTCCGGAGTGATGAGTGAGTAGTTCACCCCTGGACTATGGGTCCATAGCAGTAGCTAGATGGTCGTCTTCTCCTAATTGTGCTTCATTGTTGGATCTTGTGAGATGCCTAACATGATCAAGATCATCTATCTGTAATTCTATATGTTGTGTTTGTCGGGATCCGATGAATAGAGAATGCTATGTTATGGTGATTATCAATCTATTGTTTATGTGTTGTTTATGATCTTGCATGCTCTCCGTTATTAGTAGAGGCTCTGGCCAAGTTTTTGCTCTTAACTCCAAGAGGGAGTATTTATGCTCGATAGTGGGTTCATGCCTTCATTGACACCTGGGACAGTGACAGAAAGTTCTAAGGTTGTGATGTGCTGTTGCCACTAGGGATAAAACATTGATTCTATGTCTAAGGATGTAGTTGTCGATTACATTACGCACCATACTTAATGCAATTGTCTGTTGCTTTGCAACTTAATACTGAATGGGGTTCGGATGATAACCTGAAGGTGGACTTTTTAGGCATAGATGCAGTTGGATGGCGGTCTATGTACTTTGTCGTAATGCCCAATTAAATCTCACTATATTTATCATATCATGTATATGCATTGTTATGCCCTTCTCTATTTGTCAATTGCCCGACTGTAATTTGTTCACCCAACATGCTTTTATCTTATGGGAGAGACACCTCTAGTGAACTGTGGACCCCGGTCCTATTCTTTACATCGCATACAATCTACTGCAATACTTGTTTTACTGTTTTCTTGCAAACAATCATCTTCCACACAATATGGTTAATCCTTTGTTACAGCAAGCCGGTGAGATTGACAACCTCACTGTTTCGTTGGGGCAAAGTACTTTGGTTGTGTTGTGCAGGTTCCACGTTGGCGCCGGAATCCCTGGTGTTGCGCCACACTACATCCCGCCGCCATCAACCTTCAACGTGCTTCTTGGCTCCTACTGGTTCGATTAAACCTTGGTTTCTTTCTGAGGGAAAACTTGCCGCTGTGCGCATCATACCTTCCTCTTGGGGTTTCCAACGGACGTGTACATCTACGCATCAAGCACTTTTTCTGGCGCCGTTGGGGAGATCAAGACACGCTGCAAGGGGAGTCTCCACTTCTCAATCTCTTTACTTTGTTTTTGTCTTGCTTTATTTTATTTACTACTTTGTTTGCTGCACTTAAACAAAACACAAAAAAATTAGTTGCTAGCTTTACTTTATTTACTGTCTTGTTCTCTATATCAAAAACACAAAAAAATTAGTTACTTGCATTTAATTTATTTTGTTATCATGTCTAGTCTTGTACTTGTTTTTATTTTCACTAGTTAGGCATAATGGAAAACAACAAAAATATGAGAGATCTTTATGAACTTTATCTTGAATTAGGACATGATGTGTTTGAAGAAAGAATTAAGAAACCCATGGAACTTTATATGCATGCTAATGGGAATGTTATTACTATGAATGCTTTGAACACCATTGTTGCTAATGCTATGGAAAATTCTAAGCTTGGGGAAGCTGGTTTTGATGAGCATGATATTTTTAGTCCCCCAAGCATTGAGGAGAAAATTTACTTTGATGATACTTTGCCTCCTATATTTGATGATGAGAATAATAATGATAGCTACTTTGTTGAATTTGCTCCCACTACAACTAATAAAATTGATTATGCTTATGTGGAGAGTAATAATTTTATGCATGAGACTCATGATAAGAATGCTTTATGTGATAGTTATATTGTTGAGTTTGCTCATGATGCTACTGAAAGTTATTATGAGAGAGGAAAATATGGTTATAGAAATTTTCATGTTACTAAAATGCCTCTCTATGTGCTGAAATTTTTTAAGCTACACTTGTTTTATCTTTCTATGCTTGTTGCATTATGCTTCTTGAACTTGTTTATTTACAAGATTCCTTTTCATAGGAAGCATGTTAGACTTAAATGTGTTTTGAATTTGCCTCTTGATGCTCTCTTTTGCTTCAACTCTTATTTCTTACGAGTGCATCATTAAAACTGTTGAGCCCATCTTAATGGCTATAAAGAAAGAACTTCTTGGGAGATAACCCATGTTTTTACTACAGTACTTTGTTTTATATTTGAGTCTTGGAAGTTGTTTACTACTGTAGCAACCTCTCCTTATCATGTTTTTGTGCCAAGTAAAGTTTCTATGTTAAAGTTGATGTTATATTTGGGATCGCTGCACAGAAACAGCATTGCTGTCTGTCACGAATCTGGGCCTAAGTCTCTGTAGAAAATTCGAAAAAATCTGCCAATTTACGAGCGTGATCCTCAGATATGTACGCAACTTTCATTAGTTTTGAGTTTTTCCATTTGAGCAAGTCTGGTGCCATTTTAAAATTCGTCTTTACGAACTGTTCTGTTTTGACAGATTCTGCCTTTTATTTCGCATTGCCTCTTTTGCTATGTTGGATGAATTTCTTTGATCCATTAATGTCCAGTAGCTTTATGCAATGTCCAGAAGTGTAAAGAATGATTGTGCCACCTCTGAACATGTGAATTATTAATTGTGCACTAACCCTCTAATGAGTTTGCTTGAAGTTTGGTGTGGCAGAAGTTTTCAAGGGTCAATAGAAGAGGGTGATATAATGTGATCGAGAAGAGTGAAAGGTCTAAGCTTGGGGATGCCCCGGTGGTTCATCCCTGCATATTTTAAGAAGACTCAAGCATCTAAGCTTGGGGATGCCCAAGGCATCCCCTTCTTCATCGACAACTTATCAGGTTTCTTCTAGTGAAACTATATTTTTATTCAGTCACATCTTATGTACTTTACTTGGAGCGTCTGTGTGTGCTTTTATTTTTGTTTTGTTATCTTAGTTCTCTGAATAAGTTCATCCTTGTGTGGGAGAGAGACACGCTCCGCTGGTTCGTATGAACACATGTGTTCTTAGCTCATAATATTCATGGCGAAGTTTCCTCTTCGTTAAATTGTTATATGGTTGGAATTGAAAAATGCTACATGTAGTAATTGGTAAAATGTCTTGGATAATGTGATACTTGGCAATTGTTGTGCTCATGTTTAAGCTCTTGCATCATATACTTTGCACCTATTAGTGAAGAAATACATAGAGCATGCTAAAATTTGGTTTGCATAATTGGTCTCTCTAAGGTCTAGATAATTTCTAGTATTGAGTTTGAACAACAAGGAAGACGGTGTAAAGTCTTATAATGTTTACAATATGTCTTTTATGTGAGTTTTGCTGCACCGGTTCATCCTTGTGTTTGTTTCAAATAACCTTGCTAGCCTAAGCCTTGTATCGAGAGGGAATACTTCTCATGCATCCAAATCCTTGAGCCAACCACTATGCCATTTGTGTCCACCATACCTACCTACCACATGGTATTTCTCCGCCATTCCAAAGTAAATTGCTTGAGTGCTACCTTTAAACAATTCAAAAGTTATCACCTCTTATTTGTGTCAATGTTTAATAGCTCATGAGGAAGTATGTGGTGTTTATCTTTCAATCTTGTTGGGCAACTTTCACCAATGGACTAGTGGCTTCATCCGCTTATCCAATAATTTTGCAAAAAGAGCTGGCAATGGGATTCCCAGTCCCAAATTAATTAACAAAAATAGACACTCCTCCATGGTATGTGATTGTTGGACGGCACCCGAAGGATTCGGTTAGCCATGGCTTGAGAAAGCAAAGGTGGGGAGGAGTGTCATCATAATAAAACTAAAATAAAAAGGCACTCCTTCATGGTATGAGATTGTTGGCAGGCACCCGAGGATTCGGTTAGCCATGGTTTGTGAAAGAAAGGTTGGAAGGAGTGCCACCCAAAAATAAAATAAAATGGGAGCCGCTCTTTGAAGGTTTGTCTGGCAAGGGGGTTAGAGTACCCGCTACCATTCGTTGACAACAACAAACACCTCTCAAAACTTTACTTTTATGCTCTCTTTATGTTTTCAAAATAAAAGCTCTAGCACAAATATAGCAATCGATGCTTCCCTCTGCGAAGGGCCTTTCTTTTACTTTTATGTTGAGTCAGTTCACCTATCTCTCTACCTCAAGAAGCAAACACTTGTGTGAACTGTGCATTGATTCCTACATACTTGCATATTGCACTTGTTATATTACTTTACATTGACACTATCCATGAGATATACATGTTATAAGTTGAAAGCAACCGCTGAAACTTAATCTTCCATTGTGTTGCTTCAATACCTCTACTTTGAATTATTGCTTTATGAGTTAACTCCTATGCAAGTGATACGTCTCCAACGTATCGATAATTTCTTATGTTCCATGCTACATTATTGATGATATCTACATGTTTTATACACATTATATGTCGTATTTACGCATTTTCTGGAACTAACCTATTAACAAGATGACGAAGTGCCAGTTCCTGTTTTCTGCTGTTTTTGGTTTCAGAAATCCTAGTAACGAAATATTCTCGGAATTGGACGAAATCAACGCCCAGGTTCCTATTTTGCCCGGAAGCATCCAGAACACCCGAGAGCCACCAGAGGAGAGCCCTGGTGGGCCCAGATGATAGGGTGGCGCGGCCAGGGCTGGGCTCGCGCCACCCTATGGTGTCGTCGCCCCTTCGACCCTCCTGCGCCGCCTCTTCGCCTATTTAAAGCCTCCGTCGCGAAAACCCTATTACGGAGGATGAAACCCACAGAAACCATCCAGAGCCGCCGCCATCGCGAAGCCAAGATCTGGGGGACAGGAGTCTCTGTTCCGGCACGCCGCCGGGACGGGGAAGTGCCCCCGGAAGGCTTCTCCATCGACACCGCTGCCATCTCCACCGCCATCTTCATCACCGCTGCTGCTCCCATGAGGAGGGAGTAGTTCTCCATCGAGGCTCGGGGCTGTACCGGTAGCTATGTGGTTCATCTCTCTCCTATGTACTTCAATACAATAATCTCATGAGCTGCCTTACATGATTGAGATTCATATGATGATGCTTGTAATCTAGATGTCATTATGCTAGTCAAGTGAGTTTTACTTATGTGATCTCCGGAGACTCCTTGTCCCACGTGTGTAAAGGTGACAGTGTGTGCACCGTGTGGGTCTCTTAGGCTATATTTCACAGAATACTTATTCACTGTTATGAATGGCATAGTGAAGTGCTTATTTATATCTCTTTATGATTGCAATGTGTTTTGTATCACAATTTATCTATGTGCTACTCTAGTAATGTTATTAAAGTAGTTTTATTCCTCCTACACGGTGTAATGGTGACAGTGTGTGCACTCGTGTTAGTACTTGGTTTATGCTATGATCATGATCTCTTGTAGATTGCGAAGTTAACTATTGCTATGATAGTATTGATGTGTATTATTCCTCCTACATAAGCATGAAGGTGACAGTGTGCATGCTATGTTAGTACTTGGTTTAGTCGTTTCGATCTTTCATGCACTCTAAGGTTATTTAAATATGAACATTGAATTGTGGAGCTTGTTAACTCCGGCATTGAGGGTTCGTGTAATCCTACGCAATGTGTTCATCATCCAACAAGAGAGTGTAGAGTATGCATTTATCTATTCTGTTATGTGATCAATGTTGAGAGTGTCCACTAGTGAAAGTCTATTCCCTAGGCCTTGTTCCTAAATACTGCTATCGCTGCTTGTTTACTGTTTTACTGCGTTACTACTGCTGCGTTACTACTGCTTGTTTACTTCCTACAATATTACTACCATCAACTGCACGCCAGCGAGCTATTTTCTGGCGCCGTACTACTGCTCATACTTATTTATACCACCTGTATTTCACTATCTCTTCGCCGAACTAGTGCACCTATTAGGTGTGTTGGGGACACAAGAGACTTCTTGCTTTGTGGTTGCAGGGTTGCATGAGAGGGATATCTTTGACCTCTTCCTCCCTGAGTTCGATAAACCTTGGGTAATCCACTTAAGGGAAACTTGTTGCTGTTCTACAAACCTCTGCTCTTGGAGGCCCAACACTGTCTACAAGAATAGAAGCACCCGTAGACATCAAGCACTTTTCTGGCGCCGTTGCCGGGGAGGAAAGGTAAAAGGCACTCATACTCCGGTTCCAGGTAACAGTACTTTTCTGGCGCCGTTGTAAGTACTCGAAGCTATTTCCTTTAGACTCTGCAATTGCGACATTTGGTTTCTTGTTTACACTAGTTAGGCATAATGGACAACAATGAGCTTCTTATTCTATTTCCTGATTTAAGACATGGATGGTTTGATGCGAAAATTAAAAAACCCATGGAACATATTAATATGAATGCTTTGAACACTATTGTTGCTAATGCTATGGAAAATTCTAAGCTTGGGGAAGCTGGCTTTGATGAGCATGATATTTTTAGTCCCCCAAGCATTGAGGAGAAAATTTACTTTGATGATACTTTGCCTCCTATATTTGATGATGAGAATAATAATGATAGCTACTTTGTTGAATTTGCTCCCACTACAACTAATAAAATTGATTATGCTTATGTTGGGAGTAGTAATTATTTTATGCATGAGACTCATGATAAGAATGCTTTATGTGATAGTTATATTGTTGAGTTTTCTCATGATGCTACTGAAAGTTATTATGAGAGAGGAAAATATGGTTGTAGAAATTTTCATGTTACTAAAACACCTCTCTATGTGCTGAAATTTTTGAAGCTACACTTGTTTTATCTTCCTATGCTTGTTACTTTGCTCTTCATGAACTTGTTTATTTACAAGATTCCTATGCATAGGAAGCATGTTAGACTTAAATGTGTTTTGAATTTGCCTCTTGATGCTCTCTTTTGCTTCAAATACTATTTCTTGCGAGTGCATCATTAAAATTACTGAGCCCATCTTAATGGCTATAAAGAAAGAACTTCTTGGGAGATAACCCATGTGTTTATTTTACTACAGCAATTTTTGTTTTGTTGAGTCTTGGAAGTTTTTACTACTGTAGCAACCTCTCCTTATCATGTTTTTGTGCCAAGTAAAGTTTCTATGTTAAAGTTGATGTTATATTTGGGATCGCTGCGCAGAAACAGCATTGCTGTCTGTCACGAATTCTGGCACAAGTCTCTGTAGAAAATTCGAAAAAATCTGCCAATTTACGAGCGTGATCCTCAGATATGTACGCAACTTTCATTAGTTTTGAGTTTTTCCGTTTGAGCAAGTCTGGTGCCATTTTAAAATTCGTCTTTACGGACTGTTCTGTTTTTGACAGATTCTGCCTTTTATTTCGCATTGCCGCTTTTGCTTTGTTGAATGGGTTTCTTTGTTCCATTAACTTTCAGAAGTTTTGTGCAATGTCCAGAAGTGTTAAGAATGATTGTGTCACCTCTGAACATGTGAATTTTTGATTATGCACTAACCCTCTAATGAGTTTGCTTGAAGTTTGGTGTGAAGGAAGTTTTCAAGGGTCAAGAGAGGAGTATGATATACTACGATCAAGAAGAATGAAAAGTCTAAGCTTGGGGATGCCCCCGTGGTTCATCCCTGCATATTTTAAGAAGACTCAAGCGTCTAAGCTTGGGGATGCCCAAGGCATCCCCTTCTTCATCGACAAAGTATCAGGTTCCTTCTCTTGAAACTATATTTTTATTCGGTCACATCTTATGTACTTTACTTGGAGCGTCTGTGTGTGCTTTTATTTTTGTTTTGTTATCTTAGTTCTCTGAATAAGTTCATCCTTGTGTGGGAGAGAGACACGCTCCGCTGGTTCGTATGAACACATGTGTTCTTAGCTCATAATATTCATGGCGAAGTTTCCTCTTCGTTAAATTGTTATATGGTTGGAATTGAAAAATGCTACATGTAGTAATTGGTAAAATGTCTTGGATAATGTGATACTTGGCAATTGTTGTGCTCATGTTTAAGCTCTTGCATCATATACTTTGCACCTATTAGTGAAGAAATACATAGAGCATGCTAAAATTTGGTTTGCATAATTGGTCTCTCTAAGGTCTAGATAATTTCTAGTATTGAGTTTGAACAACAAGGAAGACGGTGTAGAGTCTTATAATGTTTACAATATGTCTTTTATGTGAGTTTTGCTGCACCGGTTCATCCTTGTGTTTGTTTCAAATAAACCTTGCTAGCCTAAACCTTGTATCGAGAGGGAATACTTCTCATGCATCCAAAATCCTTGAGCCAACCACTATGCCATTTGTGTCCACCATACCTACCTACTACATGGTATTTTTCCGCCATTCCAAAGTAAATTGCTTGAGTGCTACCTTTAAACAATTCAAAATTTATCACCTCTTATTTGTGTCAATGTTTAATAGCTCATGAGGAAGTATGTGGTGTTTATCTTTCAATCTTGTTGGGCAACTTTCACCAATGGACTAGTGGCTTCATCCGCTTATCCAATAATTTTGCAAAAAGAGCTGGCAATGGGATTCCCAGTCCCAAATTAATTAACAAAAATAGACACTCCTCCATGGTATGTGATTGTTGGACGGCACCCGAAGGATTCGGTTAGCCATGGCTTGAGAAAGCAAAGGTGGGGAGGAGTGTCATCATAATAAAACTAAAATAAAAAGGCACTCCTTCATGGTATGAGATTGTTGGCAGGCACCCGAGGATTCGGTTAGCCATGGTTTGTGAAAGAAAGGTTGGAAGGAGTGCCACCCAAAAATAAAATAAAATGGGAGCCGCTCTTTGAAGGTTTGTCTGGCAAGGGGGTTAGAGTACCCACTACCATTCGTTGACAACAACAAACACCTCTCAAAACTTTATTTTTATGCTCTCTTCATGTTTTCAAAATAAAAGCTCTAGCACAAATATAGCAATCGATGCTTTCCTCTTTGAAGGACCATTCTTTTACTTTTATGTTGAGTCAGTTCACCTATTTCTCTCCATCCCAAGAAGCAAACACTTGTGTGAACTGTGCATTGATTCTTACATACTTGCTTATTGCATTTGTTATATTACTCTATGTTGACAATTATCCATGAGATATACATGTTATAAGTTGAAAGCAACCGCTGAAACTTAATCTTCCTTTGTGTTGCTTCAATACCTTTACTTTGATTTATTGCTTTATGAGTTAACTCTTATGCAAGACTTATTGATGCTTGTCTTGAAGTACTATTCATGAAAAGTCTTTGCTTTATGATTCATTTGTTTACTCATGTCATTACCATTGTTTTGATCGCTGCATTCATTACATATGCTTACAATAGTATGATCAAGGTTATGATGGCATGTCACTTAAGAAATTATCTTTGTTATCGTTTTACCTGCTCGGGACGAGCAGAACTAAGCTTGGGGATGCTGATACGTCTCCAACGTATCGATAATTTCTTATGTTCCATGCTACATTATTGATGATATCTACATGTTTTATACACATTATATGTCGTATTTACGCATTTTGGAACTAACCTATTAACAAGATGCCGAAGTGCCAGTTCATGTTTTCTGCTGTTTTTGGTTTCAGAAATCCTAGTAACGAAATATTCTCGGAATTGGACGAAATCAACGCCCAGGTTCCTATTTTGCCCGGAAGCATCCAGAACACCCGAGAGCCACCAGAGGAGAGCCCTGGTGGGCCCAGATGATAGGGTGGCGCGGCCAGGGCTGGGCCCGCGCCACCCTATGGTGTCGTCGCCCCTTCGACCCTCCTGCGCCGCCTCTTCGCCTATTTAAAGCCTCCGTCGCGAAAACCCTATTACGGAGGACGAAACCCACAGAAACCATCCAGAGCCGCCGCCATCGCGAAGCCAAGATCTGGGGGACAGGAGTCTCTGTTCCGGCACGCCGCCGGGACGGGGAAGTGCCCCCGGAAGGCTTCTCCATCGACACCGCTGCCATCTCCACCGCCATCTTCATCACCGCTGCTGCTCCCATGAGGAGGGAGTAGTTCTCCATCGAGGCTCGGGGCTGTACCGGTAGCTATGTGGTTCATCTCTCTCCTATGTACTTCAATACAATAATCTCATGAGCTGCCTTACATGATTGAGATTCATATGATGATGCTTGTAATCTAGATGTCATTATGCTAGTCAAGTGAGTTTTACTTATGTGATCTCCGGAGACTCCTTGTCCCACGTGTGTAAAGGTGACAGTGTGTGCACCGTGTGGGTCTCTTAGGCTATATTTCACAGAATACTTATTCACTGTTATGAATGGCATAGTGAAGTGCTTATTTATATCTCTTTATGATTGCAATGTGTTTTGTATCACAATTTATCTATGTGCTACTCTAGTAATGTTATTAAAGTAGTTTTATTCCTCCTACACGGTGTAATGGTGACAGTGTGTGCACTCGTGTTAGTACTTGGTTTATGCTATGATCATGATCTCTTGTAGATTGCGAAGTTAACTATTGCTATGATAGTATTGATGTGTATTATTCCTCCTACATAAGCATGAAGGTGACAGTGTGCATGCTATGTTAGTACTTGGTTTAGTCGTTTCGATCTTTCATGCACTCTAAGGTTATTTAAATATGAACATTGAATTGTGGAGCTTGTTAACTCCGGCATTGAGGGTTCGTGTAATCCTACGCAATGTGTTCATCATCCAACAAGAGAGTGTAGAGTATGCATTTATCTATTCTGTTATGTGATCAATGTTGAGAGTGTCCACTAGTGAAAGTCTATTCCCTAGGCCTTGTTCCTAAATACTGCTATCGCTGCTTGTTTACTGTTTTACTGCGTTACTACTGCTGCGTTACTACTGCTTGTTTACTTCCTACAATATTACTACCATCAACTGCACGCCAGCGAGCTATTTTCTGGCGCCGTACTACTGCTCATACTTATTTATACCACCTGTATTTCACTATCTCTTCGCCGAACTAGTGCACCTATTAGGTGTGTTGGGGACACAAGAGACTTCTTGCTTTGTGGTTGCAGGGTTGCATGAGAGGGATATCTTTGACCTCTTCCTCCCTGAGTTCGATAAACCTTGGGTAATCCACTTAAGGGAAACTTGCTGCTGTTCTACAAACCTCTGCTCTTGGAGGCCCAACACTGTCTACAAGAATAGAAGCTAACTCTTATGCAAGACTTATTGATGCTTGTCTTGAAGTACTATTCATGAAAAGTCTTTGCTTTATGATTCAGTTGTTTACTCATGTCATTACCATTGTTTTGATCGCTGCATTCATTACATATGTTTACAAATAGTATGATCAAGATTATGATGGCATGTCACTTCAGAAATTATCTTTGTTATCGTTTTACCTGCTCGGGACGAGCAGAACTAAGCTTGGGGATGCTGATACGTCTCCAACGTATCGATAATTTCTTATGTTCCATGCTACTTTATTGATGATACCTACATGTTTTATGCACATTATATGTCGTATTTACGCATTTTCTGGAACTAACCTATTAACAAGATGCCGAAGAGCCAGTTCCTGTTTTCTGCTGTTTTTGGTTTCAGAAATCCTAAGGAAATATTCTCGGAATTGGACGAAATCAACGCCCAGGGTCCTATTTTTGCACGAAGCTTCCAGAAGACCGAAGAGGAGTCGAAGTGGGGCCACGAGGTGGCGACACCACAGGGCGGCGCGGCCCAGGCCCTGGCCGCGCCGACCTATGGTGTGGGCCCCTCGTGCCGCCTCTTGACCTGCCCTTCCGCCTACAAATAGCCTCCGTCGCGAAACCCCCAGTACCGAGAGCCACGATACGGAAAACCTTCCAGAGACGCCGCCGCCGCGAATCCCATCTCGGGGGATTCAGGAGATCGCCTCCGGCACCCTGCCGGAGAGGGGATTCATCTCCCGGAGGACTCTACACCGCCATGGTCGCCTCCGGAGTGATGAGTGAGTAGTTCACCCCTGGACTATGGGTCCATAGCAGTAGCTAGATGGTCGTCTTCTCCTAATTGTGCTTCATTGTTGGATCTTGTGAGCTGCCTAACATGATCAAGATCATCTATCTGTAATTCTATATGTTGTGTTTGTCGGGATCCGATGAATAGAGAATGCTATGTTATGGTGATTATCAATCTATTGTTTATGTGTTGTTTATGATCTTGCATGCTCTCCGTTATTAGTAGAGGCTCTGGCCAAGTTTTTGCTCTTAACTCCAAGAGGGAGTATTTATGCTCGATAGTGGGTTCATGCCTTGATGCGCGTAGATGTACACGTCCGTTGGGAACCCCAAGAGGAAGGTATGATGCGCACAGTGGCAAGTTTTCCCTCAGAAAGAAACCAAGGTTTAATCGAACCAGTAGGAGCCAAGAAGCACGTTGAAGGTTGATGGTGGCGAAATGTGATGCGGCGCAACAACAGGGATTCCGGCGCCAACGTGGAACCTGCACAACACAACCAAAGTACTTTGCCCCAACGAAACAGTGAGGTTGTCAATCTCACCGGCTTGCTGTAACAAAGGATTAACCGTATTGTGTGGAAGATGATTGTTTGCAAGAAAACAGTAAAACAAGTATTGCAGTAGATTGTATGCGATGTAAAGAATAGGACCGGGGTCCACAGTTCACTAGAGGTGTCTCTCCCATAAGATAAAAGCATGTTGGGTGAACAAATTACAGTCGGGCAATTGACAAATAGAGAAGGGCATAACAATGCATATACATGATATGATAAATATAGTGAGATTTAATCAGGGCATTACGACAAAGTACATAGACCGCCATCCAACTGCATCTATGCCTAAAAAGTCCACCTTCAGGTTATCATCCGAACCCCATTCAGTATTAAGTTGCAAAGCAACAGACAATTGCATTAAGTATGGTGCGTAATGTAATCAACAACTACATCCTTAGACATAGCATCAATGTTTTATCCCTAGTGGCAACAGCACAACACAACCTTAGAACCTACTGTCACGATCCCAGGTATCAATGAAGGCATGAACCCACTATCGAGCATAAATACTCCCTCTTGGAGTTAAGAGCAAAAACTTGGCCAGAGCCTCTACTAATAACGGAGAGCATGCAAGATCATAAACAACACATAAACAATAGATTGATAATCACCATAACATAGTATTCTCTATCCATCGGATCCCGACAAACACAACATATAGTATTACAGATAGATGATCTTGATCATGTTAGGCAGCTCACAAGATCCAACAATGAAGCACAATTAGGAGAAGACGACCATCTAGCTACTGCTATGGACCCATAGTCCAGGGGTGAACTACTCACTCATCACTCCGGAGGCGACCATGGCGGTGTAGAGTCCTCCGGGAGATGAATCCCCTCTCCGGCAGGGTGCCGGAGGCGATCTCCTGAATCCCCCGAGATGGGATTCGCGGCGGCGGCGTCTCAGTAAGGTTTTCCGTATCGTGGCTCTCGGTACTGGGGGTTTCGCGACGGAGGCTATTTGTAGGCGGAAGTGCAGGTCAAGAGGCGGCACGAGGGGCCCACACCATAGGTCGGCGCGGCCAGGGCCAGGGCCGCGCGCCCTGTGGTGTCGCCACCTCGTGGCCCCACTTCAACTCTCCTTCGGTCTTCTGGAAGCTTCGTGCAAAAATAGGACCCTGGGCGTTGATTTCATCCAATTCCGAGAATATTTCGTTACTAGGATTTCTGAAACCAAAAACAGAAAACAGCAACTGGCTCTTCGGCATCTTGTTAATAGGTTAGTTCCAGAAAATGCGTAAATACGACATATAATGTGCATAAAACATGTAGGTATCATCAATAAAGTAGCATGGAACATAAGAAATTATCGATACGTTGGAGACGTATCAGCATCCCCAAGCTTAGTTCTGCTCGTCCCGAGCAGGTAAAACGATAACAAAGATAATTTCTGAAGTGACATGCCATCATAATCTTGATCATACTATTTGTAAACATATGTAATGAATGCAGCGATCAAAACAATGGTAATGACATGAGTAAACAAGTGAATCATAAAGCAAAGACTTTTCATGAATAGTACTTCAAGACAAGCATCAATAAGTCTTGCATAAGAGTTAACTCATAAAGCAATAAATCAAAGTAAAGGTATTGAAGCAACACAAAGGAAGATTAAGTTTCAGCGGTTGCTTTCAACTTATAACATGTATATCTCATGGATATTGTCAACATAGAGTAATATAACAAGTGCAATATGCAAGTATGTAGGAATCAATGCACAGTTCACACAAGTGTTTGCTTCTTAAGGTGGAGAGAGATAGGTAAACTGACTCAACAATAAAAGTAAAAGAATGGTCCTTCAAAGAGGAAAGCATCGATTGCTATATTTGTGCTAGAGCTTTTATTTTGAAAACATGAAACAATTTTGTCAACGGTAGTAATAAAGCATATGAGTTATGTAAATTATATCTTACAAGTTGCAAGCCTCATGCATAGTGTACTAATAGTGCCCGCACCTTGTCCTACTTAGCTTGGACTACCGGATCTTTGCAATGCCATGTTTCAACCAAGTGTCACAAAGGGGTACCTCCATGCCGCCTGTACAAAGGTCTAAGGAGAAAGCTCGCATTTTGGATTTCTCGCTTTTGATTATTCTCAACTTAGACATCCATACCGGGACAACATGGACAACAGATAATGGACTCCTCTTTAATGCATAAGCATGTAGCAAAAATTATTATTCTCATATGAGATTGAGGATATATGTCCAAAACTGAAACTTCCACCATGATTCATGGCTTTAGTTAGCGGCCCAATGTTCTTCTCTAACAATATGCATGCTCCAATCATTAAGGTGATAGATCCTTCAGACAAGACGGACATGCATAGCAACTCACATGATATTCAATAAAGAATAGTTGATGGCGTTCCCCAGAAGCATGGTTATCGCACAACAAGCAACTTAATAAGAGATAAAGTGCATAAGTACATATTCAATACTACGATAGTTTTTAAGGCTATTTTGTCCCATGAGCTATATATTGCAAAGGTGAATGATGGAATTTTAAAGGTAGCACTCAAGCAATTTACTTTGGAATGGCGGAGAAATACCATGTAGTAGGTAGGTATGGTGGACACAAATGGCATAGTGGTTGGCTCAAGGATTTTGGATGCATGAGAAGTATTCCCTCTCGATACAAGGTTTAGGCTAGCAAGGTTATTTGAAGCAAACTCAAGGATGAACCGGTGCAGCAAAACTCACATAAAAGACATATTGTAAACATTATAAGACTCTACACTGTCTTCCTTGTTGTTCAAAACTCAATACTAGATATTATCTAGACCTTAGAGAGACCAAATATGCAAACCAAATTTTAGCAAGCTCTATGTATTTCTTCATTAATGGGTGCAAAGCATATGATGCAAGAGCTTAAACATGAGCACAACAATTGCCAAGTATCACATTATCCAAGACATTTTAGAATTACTACATGTAGCATTTTCCAATTCCAACCATATAACAATTTAACGAAGAAGAAACTTCGCCATGAACATTATGAGTAAAGCCTAAGGACATATTTGTCCATATGCAACAGCGGAGCGTGTCTCTCTCCCACAAAGTGAATGCTAGGATCCATTTTATTCAAACAAAAACAAAAACAAACCGACGCTCCAAGTAAAGAACACAAGATGTGACTGAATAAAAATATAGTTTCAGGGGAGGAACCTGATGATGTTGTCGATGAAGAAGGGGATGCCTTGGGCATCCCCAAGCTTAGACGCTTGAGTCTTCTTAAAATATGCAGGGGTGAACCACGGGGGCATCCCCAAGCTTAGAGCTTTCACTCCTCTTGATCATAGTATATCATACTCCTCTCTTGACCCTTGAAAACTTCCTTCACACCAAACTTCAAGCAAACTCATTAGAGGGTTAGTGCATAATTAATAATTCACACATTCAGAGGTGACACAATCATTCTTTTCACTTCTGGACATTGCATAAAGCTACTGGACATTAATGGATCAAAGAAATTCATCCAACATAGCAAAAGAGGCAATGCGAAATAAAAGGCAGAATCTGTCAAAAACAGAACAGTCCGTAAAGACGAATTTTAAAATGGCACCATACTTGCTCAAATGGAAAAACTCAAAACTAATGAAAGTTGCGTACATATCTGAGGATCACGCTCGTAAATTGGCAGATTTTTTAGAATTTTCTACAGAGACTTAGGCCCAGATTCGTGACAGACAGCAATGCTGTTTCTGCGCAGCGATCCCAAATATAACATCAACTTTGACATAGAAACTTTACTTGGCACAAAAACATGATAAGGAGAGGTTGCTACAGTAGTAAACAACTTCCAAGACTCAAATATAAAACAAAAATTGCTGTAGTAAAAACATGGGTTGTCTCCCATAAGCGCTTTTCTTTAACGCCTTTCAGCTAGGCGCAGAAAGTGCAAATCAAGTAACATCAAGAGTAGAAGCATCAACATTATTATTTTTCATGCAAACACAACTTGTTGCAGAGGGTACTTTAGGTGCTCCATTATCTAAATTTTCTATGGTGGTGCTAGGGGTTTTAGCAATTTTAGGCCTATAGTAATTCTTTTGTTTAGGCACTTTAGAGGCATACATGAATTTTTGCTCTTTACCCACATAAGCTTTCTCATTATACTTGAGAGAAGAAAAGGTTGAACCCAAGGTTCCCATAGCTTTTTCAAGTTCATCAATCCTATTGGTTTGATTATCATGGACAACACAAGTTCCTAGGACACTAATTCTTTCATCAATTCCTCCTAAGGATTTATCAAGTTCATCAGTTTTATCAAATAACATTTCCAATTTAGTTTCAACACTTGGAAAAATTTTCTCTATGGTTTCCAATTTTTTCATAACATCTTCAAGAGAGATTTCAATTTTAACTTCATTAACAGGTGGTATTCCAACTAGACTCTCAATGATGCAACTAGCTTCTAAAGCGGGAGTACCTAGGAAATTACCTCCCGAAAGAGTATCAAGAACATACCTATTCCAACTAGATAAACCAACATAAAAGTTCCTAAGAAGGATAGTGGTGGAGTGTTTCTTAATGCACCTTTGATGAGCATTACTAATTCTATACCAAGCATCTTTAAAACTTTCTCCACCTTGTTGCTTAAAAGAACGAACTTCAACTTCAGGATTACTCATTTTAATAATAATAAAGTAATAAAGTAAATGACAAGTAACTAATTTTTTTGTGTTTTTGATATAGAGAGCAAGACAGTAAATAAAGTAAAACTAGCAACTAATTTTTTTGTGTTTTGTTTAGGTGCAGCAAACAAAGTAGTAAATAAAATAAAGCAAGACAAAAACAAAGTAAAGAGATTGAGAAGTGGAGACTCCCCTTGCAGCGTGTCTTGATCTCCCCGGCAACGGCGCCAGAAAAAGTGCTTGATGCGCGTAGATGTACACGTCCGTTGGGAACCCCAAGAGGAAGGTATGATGCGCACAGCGGCAAGTTTTCCCTCAGAAAGAAACCAAGGTTTAATCGAACCAGTAGGAGCCAAGAAGCACGTTGAAGGTTGATGGTGGCGAAATATGATGCGGCGCAACACCAGGGATTCCGGCGCTGATACGCGTAGATGCACACGTCCGTTGGGAACCCCAAGTGGAAGGTATGATGCGTATAGAAGCAAGTTTCCCTCAGTATGAAACCAAGGTTTAATCGAACCAGTAGGAGCCAAGAAGCACGTTGAAGGTTGATGGTCGCGAAATGTGATGCGGCGCAACACCAGGGATTCCGGCGCCAACTAGGAACCTGCACAACACAACCAAAGTACTTTGCCCCAACGAAACAGTGAGGTTGTCAATCTCACCGGCTTGCTGTAACAAAGGATTAAACGTATCGAGTGGAAGATGTTTGCAAAGAAAACAGTAAAACAAGTAGATTGTATGCTATGGAAAGAATAGGACCGGGGTCCACAGTTCACTAGAGGTGTCTCTCCCATAAGATAAAAGCATGTTGGGTGAACAAATTACAGTCGGGCAATTGACAAATAGAGAAAGGCATAATAATGCATATACATGACATGGTAAATATAGTGAGATTTAATTGGGCATTACGACAAAGTACATAGACCGCCATCCAACTGCATCTATGCCTAAAAAGTCCACCTTCAGGTTATCGTCCGAACCCCCTCCGGTATTAAGTTGCAAAGCAACAGACAATTGCATTAAGTATTGTGCGTAATGTAATCAATAACTACATCCTTAGACATAGCATCAATGTTTTATCCCTAGTGGCAACAGCACATCACAACCTTAGAACTTTCTGTCACTGTCCCAGGTATCAATGAAGGCATGAACCCACTATCGAGCATAATTACTCCCTCTTGGAGTTAAGAGTAAAAACTTGGCCAGAGCCTCTACTAATAACGGAGAGCATGCAAGATCATAAACAACACATGAACAATAGATTGATAATCACCATAATCATAGTACTCTCTATCCATCGGATCCCGACAAACACAACATATAGAATTACAGATAGATGATCTTGATCATGTTAGGCAGCTCACAAGATCCAACAATGAAGCACAACAAGGAGAAGACGACCATCTAGCTACTGCTATGGACCCATGGTCCAGGGGTGAACTACTCACTCATCACTCCGGAGGCGATCATGGCGATGAAGAGTCCTCCGGGAGATGAATCCCCTCTCCGGGTGCCGGAGGCGATCTCCGAATCCCCCGAGATGGGATTCGCGGCGGCGTCTCTGTAAGGTTTTCCGTATCGTGGCTCTCGGTACTGGGGGTTTCGCGACGGGAGCTTTAAGTAGGCGGAAGGTCAACGCGAGGGGCCACACGAGGGGCCCAGGGGGCAGGGCCGCGCGGCCAAGGGCTGGGCCGCGCCGGCCACCCCCCTGGCTGCCTCGTGGCCCCACTTCGTTAGGTCTTCGGTCTTCTGGAAGCTTCGTGCAAAAATAGGACCCTGGGCGAAAGTTTCGTCCAATTCCGAGAATATTTCTTTACTAGGATTTCTGAAACCAAAAACAGCAGAAAACAGCAACTGGCTCTTCGGCATCTTGTTAATAGGTTAGTTCCAGAAAATGCATAAATATGACATATAATGTGCATAAAACATGTAGGTATCATCAATAAAGTAGCATGGAACATAAGAAATTATCGATACGTTGGAGACGTATCAGCATCCCCAAGCTTAGTTCTGCTCGTCCCGAGCAGGTAAAACGATAACAAAGATAATTTCTGAAGTGACATGCCATCATAATCTTGATCATACTATTTGTAAACATATGTAATGAATGCAGCGATCAAAGCAAAGGTAATGACATGAGTAAACAACTGAATCATATAGCAAAGACTTTTCATGAATAGTACTTCAAGACAAGCATCAATAAGTCTTGCATAAGAGTTAACTCGTAAAGCAATAAATCAAAGTAAAGGTGTTGAAGCAACACATAAGAAGATTAAGTTTCAGCGGTTGCTTTCAACTTGTAACATGTATATCTCATGGATATTGTCAACATAAAGTAATATAACAAGTGCAATATGCAAGTATGTAGGAATCAATGCACAGTTCACACAAGTGTTTGCTTCTTAAGGTGGAAGGAGATAGGTAAACTGACTCAACAATAAAAGTAAAAGAATGGTCCTTCGCAGAGGAAAGCATCGATTGCTGTATTTGTGCTAGAGCTTTTATTTTGAAAACATGAAACAATTTTGTCAACGGTAGTAATAAAGCATATGAGTTATGAAAATTATATCTTACAAGTTGCAAGCCTCACGCATAGTATACTAATAGTGCCCGCACCTCGTCCTACTTAACTTGGACTACCGGATCTTTGCATGCCATGTTTCAACCAAGTGTCACAAAGGGGTACCTCCATGCCGCCTGTACAAAGGTCCAAGGAGAATGCTCGCATTTCGGATTTCTCGCTTTTGATTATTCTCAACTTAGACATCCATACCGGGACAACATGGACAACAGATAATGGACTCCTCTTTAATGCATAAGCATGTAGCAAAGTTATTATTCTCATATGAGATTGAGGATATATGTCCAAAACTGAAACTTCCACCATGATTCATGGCTTTAGTTAGCGGCCCAATGTTCTTCTCTAACAATTTTGCATGCTCCAACCACTAAAATGATAGACCTTCAGACAAGACGGACATGCATAGCAACTCACATGATATTCAACAATAGTTGATGGCGTTCCCCAGAAACATGGTTATCGCACAACAAGCAACTTAATAAAATATAAAGTGCATAAGTACATATTCAATACTACGATAGTTTTTAAGGCTATTTTGTCCCATGAGCTATATATTGCAAAGGTGAATGATGGAATTTTAAAGGTAGCACTCAAGCAATTTACTTTGGAATGGCGGGTAAATACCATGTAGTAGGTAGGTATGGTGGACACAAATGGCATAGTGGTTGGCTCAAGGATTTTGGATGCATGAGAAGTATTCCCTCTCGATACAAGGTTTAGGCTAGCAAGGTTATTTGAAGCAAACTCAAGGATGAACAAGTGCAGCAAGACTCACATAAAAGACATATTGTAAACATTATAAGACTCTACACTGTCTTCCTTGTTGTTCAAAACTCAATACTAGATATTATCTAGACCTTAGAGAAACCAAATATGCAAATCAAATTTTAGCAAGCTCTATGTATTTCTTCATTAATGGGTGCAAAGCATATGATGCAAGAGCTTAAACATGAGCACAACAATTGCCAAGTATCACATTATCCAAGACATTTTAGAATTACTACATGTAGCATTTTCCAATTCCAACCATATAACAAATTAACGAAGAAGAAACTTCGCCTTGAACATTATGAGTAAAGCCTAAGGACACATGTGTCCATATGCAACAGCGGAGCGTGTCTCTCTCCCACAAAGTGAATGCTAGGATCCATCTTATTCAAACAAAAACAAAAACGAAAACAAACCGACGCTCCAAGTAAAGAACACAAGATGTGACTGAATAAAAATATAGTTTCAGGGGAGGAACCTGATGATGTTGTCGATGAAGAAGGGGATGCCTTGGGCATCCCCAAGCTTAGATGCTTGAGTCTTCTTAAAATATGCAGGGATGAACCACGGGGGCATCCCCAAGCTTAGAGCTTTCACTCCTCTTGATCTTAGTATATCATTCTCCTCTCTTGACCCTTGAAAACTTCCTTCACACCAAACTTCAAGCAAACTCATTAGAGGGTTAGTGCATCATTAATAATTCACACATTCAGAGGTGACACAATCATTCTTTTCACTTCTGGACATTGCATAATGCTACTGGACATTAATGGATCAAAGAAATAAATCCAACATAGCAAAAGAGGCAATGCGAAATAAAAGGCAGAATCTGTCAAAAACAGAACAGTCCGTAAAGACGAATTTATAAATGGCACCAGACTTGCTCAAATGGAAAAACTCAAAACTAATGAAAGTTGCGTACATATCTGAGGATCACGCTCGTAAATTGGCAGATTTTTTCGAATTTTCTACAGAGAATTATGCCCAGATTCGTGACAGACAGCAATGCTGTTTCTGTGCAGCGATCCCAAATATAACATCAACTTTGACATAGAAACTTTACTTGGCACAAAAACATGATAAGGAGAGGTTGCTACAGTAGTAAACAACTTCCAAGACTCAATAAAACAAAAAATTGCTGTAGGTAAAAACATGGGTTGTCTCCCATAAGCGCTTTTCTTTAACGCCTTTCAGCTAGGCGCAGAAAGTGCAAATCAAGTAACATCGAGAGTAGAAGCATCAACATTATTATTCTTCATGCAAACACAACTTGTTGCAGGGGGTACTTTAGGTGTTCCATTATCTAGATTTTCTATGGTAGTGCTAGGGGTTTTAGCAATTTTAGGCCTATAATAATTCTTTTGTTTAGGCACCTTAGAGGCGTACATGAATTTTTGCTCTTTACCCACATAAGCTTTCTCATTATACTTGAGAGAAGAAAAGGTTGAACCCAAGGTTCCCATAGCTTTTTCAAGTTCATCAATCCTATTGGTTTGATTATCATGGACAACACAAGTTCCTAGGATACTAATTCTTTCATCAATTCCTCCTAAGGATTTATCAAGTTCATAAGTTTTGTCAAATAACATTCCCAATTTAGCTTCAACACTTGGAAAATTTTTCTCTATGGTTTCCAATTTTTTCATAACATCTTCAAGAGAGATTTCAATTTTAACTTCATTAACAGGTGGTATTCCAACTAGACTCTCAATGATGCAACTAGCTTCTAAAGCGGGAGTACCTAGGAAATTACCTCCCGAAAGAGTATCAAGAACATATCTATTCCAACTAGATAAACCAACATAAAAGTTCCTAAGAAGGATAGTGGTGGAGTGTTTCTTAATGCACCTTTGATGAGCATTACTAATTCTATACCAAGCATCTTTAAAACTTTCTCCACCCTGTTGCTTAAAAGAACGAACTTCAACTTCAGGATTACTCATGATAACAGCAATAAAGTAAACTAGGCAAATAAAGTAAAGACAAGTAACTAATTTTTTTGTGTTTTCGATATAGAGAGCAAGACAGTAAATAAAGTAAAACTAGCAACTAATTTTTTTTGTTTTGATTTAGTGCAGCAAACAAAGTAGTAAATAAAATAAAGCAAGACAAAAACAAAGTAAAGAGATTGAGAAGTGGAGACTCCCCTTGCAGCGTGTCTTGATCTCCCCGGCGCCAGAAATTTAGCTTGATACGCGTAGATGCACACGTCCGTTGGGAACCCCAAGTGGAAGGTATGATGCGTATAGAAGCAAGTTTCCCTCAGTATGAAACCAAGGTTTAATCGAACCAGTAGGAGCCAAGAAGCACGTTGAAGGTTGATGGTCGCGAAATGTGATGCGGCGCAACACCAGGGATTCCGGCGCCAACTAGGAACCTGCACAACACAACCAAAGTACTTTGCCCCAACGAAACAGTGAGGTTGTCAATCTCACCGGCTTGCTGTAACAAAGGATTAAACGTATCGAGTGGAAGATGTTTGCAAAGAAAACAGTAAAAAAAGTAGATTGTATGCTATGGAAAGAATAGGACCGGGGTCCACAGTTCACTAGAGGTGTCTCTCCCATAAGATAAAAGCATGTTGGGTGAACAAATTACAGTCGGGCAATTGACAAATAGAGAAAGGCATAATAATGCATATACATGACATGGTAAATATAGTGAGATTTAATTGGGCATTACGACAAAGTACATAGACCGCCATCCAACTGCATCTATGCCTAAAAAGTCCACCTTCAGGTTATCGTCCGAACCCCCTCCGGTATTAAGTTGCAAAGCAACAGACAATTGCATTAAGTATTGTGCGTAATGTAATCAATAACTACATCCTTAGACATAGCATCAATGTTTTATCCCTAGTGGCAACAGCACATCACAACCTTAGAACTTTCTGTCACTGTCCCAGGTATCAATGAAGGCATGAACCCACTATCGAGCATAATTACTCCCTCTTGGAGTTAAGAGTAAAAACTTGGCCAGAGCCTCTACTAATAACGGAGAGCATGCAAGATCATAAACAACACATGAACAATAGATTGATAATCACCATAATCATAGTACTCTCTATCCATCGGATCCCGACAAACACAACATATAGAATTACAGATAGATGATCTTGATCATGTTAGGCAGCTCACAAGATCCAACAATGAAGCACAACAAGGAGAAGACGACCATCTAGCTACTGCTATGGACCCATGGTCCAGGGGTGAACTACTCACTCATCACTCCGGAGGCGATCATGGCGATGAAGAGTCCTCCGGGAGATGAATCCCCTCTCCGGCAGGGTGCCGGAGGCGATCTCGTGAATCCCCCGAGATGGGATTCGCGGCGGCGGCGTCTCTGTAAGGTTTTCCGTATCGTGGCTCTCGGTACTGGGGGTTTCGCGACGGAGCTTTAAGTAGGCGGAAGGTCAACGCGAGGGGCCACACGAGGGGCCAGGGGGCAGGGCCGCGCGGCCAAGGGCTGGGCCGCGGCCACCCCCCTGGCTGCCTCGTGGTACTTCGTTAGGTCTTCGGTCTTCTGGAAGCTTCGTGCAAAAATAGGACCCTGGGCGAAAGTTTCGTCCAATTCCGAGAATATTTCTTTACTAGGATTTCTGAAACCAAAAACAGCAACTGGCTCTTCGGCATCTTGTTAATAGGTTAGTTCCAGCATAAATATGACATATAATGTGCATAAAACATGTAGGTATCATCAATAAAGTAGCATGGAACATAAGAAATTATCGATACGTTGGAGACGTATCAGAACCTCACAACACAACCAAAGTACTTTGCCCCAACGAAGCAGTGAGGTTGTCAATCTCACCGGCTTGCTGTAACAAAGGATTAACCGTATTGTGTGGAAGATGATTGTTTGCAAGAAAACAGTAAAACAAGTATTGCAGTAGATTGTATGCGATGTAAAGAATAGGACCGGGGTCCACAGTTCACTAGAGGTGTCTCTCCCATAAGATAAAAGCATGTTGGGTGAACAAATTACAGTCGGGCAATTGACAAATAGAGAAGGGCATAACAATGCATGTACATGATATGATAAATATAGTGAGATTTAATCCGGGCATTACGACAAAGTACATAGACCGCCATCCAACTGCATCTATGCCTAAAAAGTCCACCTTCAGGTTATCATCCGAACCCCATTCAGTATTAAGTTGCAAAGCAACAGACAATTGCATTAAGTATGGTGCGTAATGTAATCAACAACTACATCCTTAGACATAGCATCAATGTTTTATCCCTAGTGGCAACATCACAACACAACCTTAGAACCTACTGTCACGATCCCAGGTATCAATGAAGGCATGAACCCACTATCGAGCATAAATACTCCCTCTTGGAGTTAAGAGCAAAAACTTGGCCAGAGCCTCTACTAATAACGGAGAGCATGCAAGATCATAAACAACACATAAACAATAGATTGATAATCACCATAACATAGTATTCTCTATCCATCGGATCCCGACAAACACAACATATAGTATTACAGATAGATGATCTTGATCATGTTAGGCAGCTCACAAGATCCAACAATGAAGCACAATTAGGAGAAGACGACCATCTAGCTACTGCTATGGACCCATAGTCCAGGGGTGAACTACTCACTCATCACTCCGGAGGCGACCATGGCGGTGTAGAGTCCTCCGGGAGATGAATCCCCCTCTCCGGCAGGGTGCCGGGCGATCTCCTGAATCCCCCGAGATGGGATTCGCGGCGGCGTCTCGGAAGGTTTTCCGTATCGTGGCTCTCGGTGGGGGTTTCGCGACGGAGGCTATTTGTAGGCGGAAGGGCAGGTCAGAGGCGGCACGGGGCCCACACCATGGGTCGGCGCGGCCAGGGCTGGGCGCGCCGCCTGTGGTGTCACCACCTCGTGGCCCCACTTCAACTCTCCTTCTTCTGGAAGCTTCGTGCAAAAATAGGACCCTGGGTGTTGATTTCGTCCAATTCGAGAATATTTCGTTACTAGGATTTCTGAAACCAAAAAAGCAGAAAACAGCAACGGCTCTTCGGCATCTTGTTAATAGGTTAGTTCAGAAAATGCGTAAATACGACATATAATGTGCATAAAACATGTAGGTATCATCAATAAAGTAGCATGGAACATAAGAAATTATCGATACGTTGGAGACGTATCAGCCTTCATTGACACCTGGGACAGTGACAGAAAGTTCTAAGGTTGTGATGTGTTGTTGCCACTAGGGATAAAACATTGATTCTATGTCTAAGGATGTAGTTATCGATTACATTACGCACCATACTTAATGCAATTGTCTGTTGCTTTGCAACTTAATACTGAATGGGGTTCGGATGATAACCTGAAGGTGGACTTTTTAGGCATAGATGCAGTTGGATGGCGGTCTATGTACTTTGTCGTAATGCCCAATTAAATCTCACTATATTTATCATATCATGTATATGCATTGTTATGCCCTTCTCTATTTGTCAATTGCCCGACTGTAATTTGTTCACCCAACATGCTTTTATCTTATGGGAGAGACACCTCTAGTGAACTGTGGACCCCGGTCCTATTCTTTACATCGCATACAATCTACTGCAATACTTGTTTTACTGTTTTCTTGCAAACAATCATCTTCCACACAATACGGTTAATCCTTTGTTACAAGCTGGTGAGATTGACAACCTCACTGTTTCGTTGGGGCAAAGTACTTTGGTTGTGTTGTGCAGGTTCCACGTTGGCGCCGGAATCCCTGGTGTTGCGCCGCACTACATCCCGCCGCCATCAACCTTCAACGTGCTTCTTGGCTCCTACTGGTTCGATTAAACCTTGGTTTCTTTCTGAGGGAAAACTTGCCGATGTGCGCATCATACCTTCCTCTTGGGGTTCCCAACGGACGTGTATATCTACGCGCATCACATAGTATTATATATTCATCGGATCCCACCAAACACAACATGTAGCATTACAAATAGATGATCTTGATCATGTTAGGCAGCTCACAAGATCTATAACAATGATAGCACAAGCGGAGAAGACAACCATCTAGCTACTGCTATGGACCCATAGTCCAAGGATGAACTACTCACGCATCAATCCGGAGGCGGGCATGATGATGTAGAGCCCTCCGGTGATGATTCCCATCTCGGGGGTGCCGGAGGCGATCTCCTGAATCCCGAGATGGGATTGGCGGCGGCGGCCTCTCGTAATGTTTTCCGTATCGTGGCTCTCGGTACAGGGTTTCACGATGAAGGCTATTCGTAGGCGGAAGGGTAGGTCAAGGGCGTCACGAGGGGCCCCACAACAGCGCGGCCGGGGCTTGGGCCGCGCCGCCTGGTGTGTCGCCACCTCGTGGCCCCCTCGTCTCCGGTCTTAGAAGCGTGTAAAAATAGGCCCCCGGGCGTTGATTTGATCAATTGAGAATATTTCCTTACTAGGATTTCGAAACCAAAAACAGAAAACAGGAACGGCACTTTGGCATCTTGTTAATAGGTTAGTGCCGGAAAATGTATAATAATGTTGTAAAGTATGTATAAAACATTCAAGTATTGTAATAAAAGTAGCATGGAACATAAGAAATTATAGATACGTTTGAGACGTATCAAGCATCCCCAAGCTTAGTTCCTACTCGTCCTCGAGTAGGTAAACGATAACACAAATAATTTTTGAAGTGACATGCTACCAACATAATCTTGATCAACATTATTGTAAAGCATATGAGATGAATGGAGTGATCTGAACAAAAGATTGCTAACAAAGATAATGACTAAACAAATGAATCATATAGCAAAACTTTTCATGAATAGTACTTTCAAACAAGTATCAATAAGACTTGCATAAGAGCTAACTCATAAGCAATAAATTCAAAGTAGAATGCATTGAAGCAACACAAAGGATGATTAAGTTTCAGCGATTGCTTTCAACTTGTAACATGTATATCTCATGGATATTTGTCAACATAGAGTAATATAACAGGTGCAATAAGTAAACATGTAAGAATCAATGCACACAGTTAACACAAGTGTTTGCTTCTAAGATAGAAAGAAGTGGGTAAACTGACTCAACATAAAGTAAAAGAATGGCCCTTCGCAGAGGGAAGCATGGATTACTATTTTTTTGCTAGAGCTTTTGTTTTGAAAACATAGAAACAATTTTGTCAACGGTAGTAATAATTCATATGTGCTATGCATAATACTTCCTACAAGTTGCATGTCTCATGCATAGAGTACTAATAGTGCTCGCACCTTGTCCTACTTAGCTCGGAAACACGGATTATCATCACATGACATATGCTTCAACCAAGTGTCACAAAGGGGTACCTCTATGCCGCATGTACAAGTGTCTAAGGAGAAAGCACGCATTGGATTTCTCGCTTTTGATTATTCTCAACTTAGACATCCATACCGGGACAACATAGACAACAGATAATGGACTTCTCTTTTAATGCTTAAGCATTCAACAACAGTTAATATTCTCATAAGAGATTGAGGTTGTATGTCCAAACTGAAACTTCCACCATGATACATGGCTTTAGTTAGCTGCCCAATGTTCTTCTCTAACATATGCATACTCAAACCATTTGATCATGAAATCGCACTTACTTCAGACAAGACGAACATGCATAGCATCTCACATGATATCCAACAAAGGTAAAAAGTTGATGGCGTCCCCAGAAACATGGTTACCGCTCAACAAGCAACTTATAAGAACTAAGACACATAACTACATATTCATCACCACAATAGTTTTTAAGCTATTTGTCCCATGAGCTATATATTGTAAAGGTAAAGGAATGAAATTTTAAAGGTAGCACTCAAGTAATTTACTTTGGAATGGCAGAAAAATACCACATAGTAGGTAGATATGGTGGACACAAATGGCATGGATTTTGGCTCAAAGTGTTTGGATGCACGAGAAGCATTTCCTCTCAGTACAAGGTTTGGGCTAGCAAGGTTGCTTGAAGCAAACACAAGTATGAACAGGTACAGCAAAACTTACACAAGAACATATTGCAAGCATTATAAGACTCTACACTGTCTTCCTTGTTGTTCAAACACTTTACCCGAAAATATCTAGACTTAGAGAGACCAATCATGCAAACCAAATTAAACAAGCTCTACAGTAGTTCTTCATTAATAGATTAAACTACATGATGCAAGAGCTTAAACATGATCTATGAGAGCTCAAACAATTGCCAAATTTACCAAACCATATGCAGCATTTTCCGATTCCAACCAAATAGCAATTTAACGAAGCAATTTAGCCTTCGCCATGAACATTAAAGCATAATTAAGAACACAAGTGTTCCATATGAAAAAGCGGAGCGTAATATCTCCAATATAAGAATGGCGGGATCCAACTTTATTCAAACCAAAACAAAAATAAAAGCAAACCGACGCTCCAAGTAAAGAACATAAGATGTGATGGAATAAAAATATAGTTTCACTAGAAGTGACCTGATAATGTTGTCGATGAAGAAGGGGATGCCTTGGGCATCCCCAAGCTTAGATGCTTGAGTCTTCTTAAAATATGCAGGGATGAACCACCGGGGCATCCCCAAGCTTAGACCTTTCACTCTTCTTGATCATAGTATATCATCCTCTTCTCTTGACCCTTGAAAACTTCCTCCACACAAACTTCAAGCAAACTCATTAGAGGGTTAGTGCATAATCAAAATTCACACATTCAGAGGTGACACAATCATTCTTAACACTTCTGGACATTGCACAAAGCTTCTGAAAGTTCATGGAACAAAGAAACTCATTCAACATAGCAAAAGCGGCAATGCGAAATAAAAGACAGAATCTGTCAAAAACAGAACAGTCCGTAAAGATGAATCAGGGGCACTTAACTTGCTCAAATGGAAAAACTCAAAACTAATGAAAGTTGCGTACATATCTGAGGATCACGCTCGTAAATTTGCAGATTTTTCATTTTTTACAGAGACTTGAGAATTCGTGACAGACAGCAATGCTGTTTCTGCGCAGCAATCCCAAATATAGTATCAACTTTAACATAGAAACTTTACTTGGCACAAAAACATGATAAGAAGAGGTTGCTACAGTAGTAAACAACTTCCAAGACTCAACAATACAGTAAATAAAACGAAACTTGGGTTATCTCCCAAGAAGTGCTTTTCTTTAACGCCTTTCAGCTAGGCGCAGAAAGTGCAAATCAAGTAACATCAAGAGAAGAAGCATCAACATCATTATTTTTCTTACAAACACAAATTGTTGCAGAGGGTACTTTAGAAGCTCCATTATCTAAATTTTCTACGGTGGTGCTAGGGGTTTTATCAATTTTAGGCCTATAATAATTCTTTTGTTTAGGCACCTTAGAAGCATACATGAATTTTTGCTCTTTACCCACATAAGCTTTCTCCTTATACTTAAGAGAAGAAAAAGTTGAACCCAAGGTTCCCATAGCTTTTTCAAGTTCACCAATCCTATTGGTTTGATCATCATGGACAACACAAGTTCCTAGGACACTAATTCTTTCATCAATTCCTCCTAAGGATTTATCAAGTTCATCAGTTTTATCAAGTAACATTTCCAATTTAGTTTCAATACTTGGAAATTTTTTCTCTATGGTTTCCAATTTTTTTATAACATCCTCAAGAGAGATTTCAATTTTAACTTCATTAACAGGTGGTATTCCAACTAGACTCTCAATGATGCAACTAGCTTCTAAAGCGGGAGTACCTAGGAAATTACCTCCGAAAGAGTATCAAGAACATACCTATTCCAACTAGATAAGCCAACATAAAAGTTCCTAAGAAGGATAATAGTGGAGTGTTTCTTAATGCACCTATGATGAGCATTACTAATTCTGTACCAAGCATCTTTAAAACATTCTCCACCTTGTTGCTTAAAAGAACAAACTTCAACTTCAGGACTACTCATTTTAGTAGCAATAAAAATAAACTAAGCAAATAAAGTAAAGACAAGTAACTATTTTTTTGTGTTTTGATATAGAGCTAGTAAACAAGACAGAAAGTAAAGCAACTAATTTTTTTGTGTTTTTAGATATGAAGCAAACAAGACAGTAAATAAAATAAAGTAAAGCAAGACAAAAACAAATTAAAGAGATTGAAAGTGGAGACTCCCCTTGCAGCGTGTCTTGATCTCCCCGGCAACGGCGCCAGAAAAAGTGCTTGATGCGCGTAGATGTACACGTCCGTTGGGAACCCCAAGAGGAAGGTATGATGCGCACAGCGGCAAGTTTTCCCTCAGAAAGAAACCAAGGTTATCGAACCAGTAGGAGCCAAGAAGCACGTGAAGGTTGTTGGTGGAGGAATGTAGTGCGGCGCAACACCAGAAACCGGCGCCAACGTGGAACCTGCACAACACAATCAAAGTACTTTGCCCCAACGTAACAGTGAGGTTGTCAATATCACCGGCTTTCTGAAAACAAAGGATTAAGCGTATCGAGTGGAAGATGGTGTTTGTTTGCAAAGAACAGTAAAAGCAGTAGAATGTATTCAGATGTAAAAGAATGGACCGGGGTCCACAGTTCACTAGTGGTGTCTCTCCAATAAGATAACTAACATGCTGGGTGAACAAATTACGGGCGGGCAATTGACAAATAAAGATTCAATACATATCAACGATGATTACTATGTGATTTAATCAGGGCATTACGACAAAGTACATAGACCGCTATCCAGCATGCATCTATGCCTAAATAATCCACCTTCGGGTTATCATCCGAACCCCTTCCAGTATTAAGTTGTAAACAACAGATAATTGCATTAAGTATGGTGCGTAATGTAATCAACACAAATATCCTTAGACAAAGCATCAATGTTTTATCCCTAGTAGCAACAACACATCCACAACCTTAGAACTTTCTGTCACTGTCCCAGATTCAATGGAGGCATGAACCCACTATCGAGCATAATTACCCCCTCTTGGAGTTACAAGTATCAACTTGGCCAGAGCCTCTACTAGCAACGGAGAGCATGCAAGAACATAAACAACACATATTTGATAGATTGATAATCAACTTAACATAGTATTCTATATTCATCGGATCCCACCAAACACAACATGTAGCATTACAAATAGATGATCTTGATCATGTTAGGCAGCTCACAAGATCTATAACAATGATAGCACAAGCGGAGAAGACAACCATCTAGCTACTGCTATGGACCCATAGTCCAAGGATGAACTACTCACGCATCAATCCGGAGGCGGGCATGATGATGTAGAGCCATCCGGTGATGATTCCCCTCTCCGGCAGGGTGCCGGAGGCGATCTCCTGAATCCCCCGAGATGGGATTGGCGGCGGCGGCCTCTCGAATGTTTTCCGTATCGTGGCTCTCGGTACGGGGTTTCGCGACGAAGGCTATTTGTAGGCGGAAGGGTAGGTCAAGGGGCGTCACGAGGGCCCACACAACAAGGCCGCGCGGCCGGGCTTGGCCGCGCCGCCCTGGTGTGTCGCCACCTCGTGGCCCCACTTCGTCTCCTTTCGGTCTTCTGGAAGCTTCGTGTAAAAATAGGCCCCTGGGCGTTGATTTCGTCCAATTCCGAGAATATTTCTTTACTAGGATTTCTGAAACCAAAAACAGCAGAAAAACAGCAACTGGCACTTCGGCATCTTATTAATAGGTTAGTGCCGGAAAATGTATAATAATGCTGTAAAGTATGTATAAAACATTCAAGTATTGTAATAAAAGTAGCATGGAACATAAGAAATTATAAATACGTTTGAGACGTATCAGTATACTAGATACAAACCAAAGAGTTTTGCTAGTCCGTGGAATACTAGATAGGTATACAAACTTCAATTGGATGAAGTGAGTATCGCGGAGTTGGAATCTTCACCGGATGAAATAATCAAAGAGTTTTGATTTCATCAGAAACGATGAAGATGCTTGCATTTGCAAGAAATTAAGTGGGAGCACTAAGATATATTTATAATACTTTATGTAGATGACATATCATTGATTATAAATAATGTAATTATATACTTGATGTGAATAAAAGGTTTCATTGAGAATTAACTTCAATGAAAGGATATGGACTGAAACATATTTAGTGTCAAGATCTATGAAGATAGATTGAAACACATAATAAGTTTAAGTTAAAGTACATAGAATGAATATTGAAGTAGTTCAATATAAAAATATTAAGAAGGTGTTCTTTTCCATGTGAAGGTTTAACAAGACTTGAGTGTATTTGACACTCGATGAGTAAAATACATGAGTGATTTTAGATCAAGAATAATATGTACAAAATCAGATGTCCTGTGCTCTAAAGTGTTACGAGCATATACCAGAATGATTCATGTAATGATCATTGGACAATAGGAAGAATATCCCTGAGTGCTTTAGAAGAACCAATGATATATGTATAGTTTTATATGGGGTAATAACAAACAAATCGCTGTAAGGTGTTGCACCGATATTAGTTTGGTTACATATAAAAATGAATTTCAAATCTCAATTAGGCTAAGTGTTGTTTAAAAGGTAGCACAATGCTAGATTTAGAAGAGTTCTAAATATTGTGACGGATTCTACAAACGAAGGCAGAGTATGTCATTGTTTTGACAATGACTAAGGATGTTAAGTCGAAAAGTTCTTTGAGAACTTGGTGTAGTTCCGATAGTGTCAGAACTTTGAAGCTATATTGTGTGTGACAATATTAGTGACATATTTCAGACCGCGGAATTAAGGTTCCACCAGAAGACCAAACATATTTAATGCCGACTCATTTGGAAAATGAGTGATGCGTTGAGACGCAAATGAATTGCAAAATACATACGTTTCTGAGCATGTGACTGAAACCTCTCCCGTGAGCAAAACATGATAAGCACCAAAAGGCCAAGGTGTTATATCTTTACAAATGTAAACTAGATTATTGACTCTAGTGCAAGTGGGAGACTGTTGGAGATATACCCAAGAGGCAATAATAAAATGGTTATTATAATATTTGTGTTTATGATAAATGTTTGCATACCATGCTATAATTATATTAATCGAAACATTGATACATGTGTGTTATGTAAACAACAAGGAGTCCCTAGTAAGCCTCTTATATAACTAGCTTGTTGATTAATAGATGATCAAGGTTTCATGATCATGAACATTGGATGTTATTAATAACAAGGTTATGTCATTAGGTGAATGATATAATGGACATACACCCAAATAAGCGTAGCATAAGATCACGTCATTAAGTTCATTTGCTATAAGCTTTCGATACATAGTTACCTAGTCCTTCGACCATGAGATCATGTAAATCACTTATACCGGAAGGGTACTTTGATTAAATCAAACGCCACTACGTAAATGGGTGGTTATAAAGGTAGGATTAAGTATTCGGAAAGTATGAGTTGAGGCATATGGATCAAGAGTGGGATTTGTCCATCCCGATGACGGATAGATATACTCTGGGCCCTCTCGGTGGAATGTCGTATGATTAGCTTGCAAGCATATGAATGGTTCATAAGAGATGACATACCACGGTACGAGTAAAGAGTACTTGTCGGAGACGAGGTTGAACAAGATATAGAGATACCGATGATCAAACCTCGGACAAGTAAAATATCGCGTGACAAAGGGAATCGGTATCGTATGTAAATGGTTCAATCGATCACTAAGTTATCGTTGAATATGTGGGAGCCATTATGGATCTCCAGATCCCGCTATTGGTTATTGGTCGGAGAGAAGTCTCAACCATGTCTGCATAGTTCACGAACCGTAGGGTGACACACTTAAGGTTTGATGTCGTTTTAAGTAGATATGGAATATGTAATGGAGTTCGAATTTTGTTCGGAGTCTCGGATGGGATCCAGGACATCACGAGGAGGTCCGGAATGGTACGGAGAATAAGATTCATATATAGGAAGTCACTTTCCAAGTTTGGGAATGGTCCGGTGAATTTATGGAAGGTTGTTTGGAATCATTCAGAATAAATCACTATGGAAGGAGGAATCCCGAAGGGACTCCACCAACCCTAGCCAACCCACCAAGTGGGAAGGTGGAGTCCATGGTGGACTCCACCTAGTTGGCCGGCCAAGGAGGCAAGGAAAGGGAGCAATCCCACTTGACCTAGGTTTCGCCAATTTGGTAAGTTTTGGAGTTGGACTCCAATGTGGTTTTGAGGCAAACCCTAGGGATTTCCACCTATTTAAAGGGGCGGAGAGGTGAGGGGCAGCCACATCTTTGGCCGCACCACCCAGGGCACCCCAAGGCCGACGCCCAGCCTCCCCTCTCCCAAACCCTAGCCGCCCCTCCTCCACATATCTCTCCCGCAGCGCATAGGCGAAGCCCTACCGGAGATCTCCACCACCACCGCCACCACGCCGTCGTGCTGCCGGGATTCCGAGGAGGATCTACTACTTCCGCTGCCCGCTGGAACGGGGAGAAGGACGTCGTCATCAACACCGAACGTGTGACCGAGTACGGAGGTGCTGCCCGATGTGGCACCGTCAAGATCTTCTACGCGCTTTGCAAGCGGTCAAGATCTTCTACGCGCTTTTTGCGGCAAGTGATCGACTACATCCACCACGAGATCTAATCTCGTTAGGCTTTGGAAATCTTCGAGGGTTAGTCTCATGATCTTCTCGTTGCTACCATCTACTAGATTAGATCTTGGCTTGTTATTCGTTCTTGCGGTAGGAAAATTTTTGTTTTCTATGCTACGAATCCCAACAAGAAACAAATGGATGCATATAAGAAACATGGCATGGATGCTCTGAATTTAAAATACGCTTCTATCGCAACATATATGAGACATATGAAGCATGGGTTTTTGGAAGAGAAACTATTATCTATCATAACATATGATATTAATTTGAGGTATGGACATGTGTGGTACAAATTAGAATTGCAGAATGTAGTAGTCATTAGCAACTAGAATAATAAAGAAGGTATAAATCCAAATCGGCAACGAGAATTATGGAACGGATGGAGTAGTTGGGAAGCATGGACAAACGAAGCATCAAAATTGTGGTAATGCAGCATAACAAAGTGACTTCCTATATATGAATCTTATTCTCCGGACCATTCCGGACCTCCTCGTGATGTCCTGGATCACATCCGAGACTCCGAACAAAACTTCGAACTCCATTCCATATTCCATATCTACTTAAACGACATCAAACCTTAAGTGTGTCACCCTACGGTTCGTGAACTATGCAGACATGGTTGAGACTTCTCTCCGACCAATAACCAATAGCGGGATCTGGAGATCCATAATGGCTCCCACATATTCAACGATGACTTAGTGATCGATTGAACCATTTACATACGATACCGATTCCCTTTGTCACGCGATATTTTACTTGTCCGAGGTTTGATCATCGGTATCTCTATACCTTGTTCAATCTCGTCTCCTGACAAGTACTCTTTACTCGTACCGTGGTATGTGATCTCTTATGAACCATTCATATGATTGCAAGCTAATCAGATGACATTCCACCGAGAGGGCCCAGAGTATATCTATCCGTCATCGGGATGGACAATATCCACTCTTGATCCATATGCCTCAACTCATACTTTCCAAATACTTAATCTGATCTTTATAACCACCCATTTACGCAGTGGCGTTTGATGTAATCAAAGTACCCTTCCGGTATAAGTGATTTACATGATCTCATGGTCGAAGGATTAGGTAACTATGTATCGGAAATCTAATAGCAACTTGAACTTAATGACGTGATCTTATGCTACACTTAGTTGGGTGTTTGTCCATTACATCATTCATCAATGACATAACCTTGTCATTAATAACATCCAATGTTCATGATCACGAAATTGTGATCATCTATTAATCAACAAGCTAGTTATACAAGAGGCTTACTAGGGACTCTTTGTTGTTTACATAACACACATGTATCAATGTTTCGGTTAATAACCATTTTATTATTGCCTCTTGGACATATCTCCAACATTTCTAACATGATGTCATCGGTGAGCCCTCAATGGCAGTCCACGCCGTTCATCTTGGTCGCATATATTGCTCTTATCTTGTCGACGGCCCTCGTCGGAATTAATTGTCTACACAACAGTGTTCCATGTGTCGTCCCATCGAGAATACTTCTACAGTCTCGGAGGGTGTGTGCCACGACTTCACTATGACCCATTGTCGTATATCGAAGTAATATCTGATATCAGTAGAAGCAAATGCTGGCGCAAATTTGATTATTTTGTTTCGAAGCAATGATGTTAGAAACATGTATTTTTACGCTGGAAGCAAACACTATTTTCGTTGGAAATAAATTATATTTAATTTGTTGCAAGTAGTATTGATGTAAACATTTGTATATTGGAACTAATCACACGTTTGTTTCACTGGAAGAAATTTCCTTTCCAACACTAGAAATGACATAATATATGAAAACAATCACCCGATTGTGTCTTGAAGCAATCTTATTGTCCACACGAAGGAAAGTATTCTCGGTAGAAATCAAAATTTAGTCACATAGGAAATAATTTTCACCAGGACTTGAAATCTATTTTCTTCATGTACGGAAGCAACAATGATTTTGTTTGGTAACACACTTAGTAGATGAATAAAGAAACATTTTTTCTTCATATATGGAAGCAATATTGATTCTATTGATAGCACAATTCGATTAATAAAGAAGCATACTATATAACGTGGAGTCTGACTTTTCTAGAGTTATTATTAGCTTCCATAATTCCTGAAATTAGTTTCCAAATAATCTGGAGAGGTCGAATTAGACTTGACGTGATTTACCTGATTTGTTTCCGAGGTAAACTAACAAGGAAAACTATCAGCGCACGCTTTATTGGGTCATCCCACGATGGAAACAAAATAATCGCACGGCCTAGACAGAATCAAAGATCGGGCTCCGATCCCTAGCGGTGCCCATATAAAAGGATCCCAAGAGTTTGCCTCCGAAAGATATAAAGAGTTTGCCCGACTTGCGCCTTGGCCGTCAAACTTCTCCTACCACCTCCATCGGCAGCATCCATGGTTAAGCCGCCGCCTGCCTGCGCCGGCGGATCAGGCGGTCCCGCCCGGAGAGGGAGAGGGATCGGCGGCCAAGGCGGCGCCGCCCCCGTCGGCGGACGCGCCGGGAAAGGAGGGTCAGGCGGGTACGGACCCGTCCGCGGTGGCGCCGGAGGCGACGGAGGGAGGGGCTCCTTGTCTGTGCCCGGCGGGGAAGGAGGAAAAGGAGGGAGGGGTGGCCGCGCCGCCGACGGTGGCCGCGGCGGCGACGCTGGCCGCGGCGTCGACGGTGTCCGCGGCGTCGACGGTGGCCGCGGCGGCGACGGCGGCTTCCTCGCGCCCGGAGGGAAAGGTGGTAAAGGTGGGAAAGGCCGCCTCGGAGGGAATGGTGGTAAAGGCGGGAGAGGCGGCTTCCTCGCGCCCGGAGGGAAAGGTGGTAAAGGTGGGAAAGGCCGCCGCCTCGGAGGGAAAGGTGGTAAAGGCGGGAGAGGCGGCTTCTTGGCGCCCGGCGGGGAAGGCGGTAAAGGTGGGAAAGGCCACCGCCTCGGAGGCGCCGGCGGCGTCGGCGGGACAGGCGGCTTCCTCGGACCTGGCGGAGAAGGCGGAGAAGGAGGGGACGGCTTGATCTGCGGGTACGGCGGACGCGGTGGAGATGGAGGCTTCAGCGGCCCCGGCGGTTCTGGAGGATCCGGCGGCGGCGGCTCCGACGGTGACGGCGCACTGGGTGAACTCGGAGGGATGGGCGTCCTCGGAGGGCCTGGCGGGCTTGGCGGAGAGGGCGGGTCTGGTGGGCCGGGGGCGCACCTGCAGCAGGAGTAGCTGCGCGGAAGTTTGCATCTATACATCGTACTGAGGTTGGACGGGAATTCATCGTGTCTCTGAAGTAGTTTCGTGATATAATGTCGTCTTGTTAGTTGCATCCGTAAATTTGGATCTAAAATATAGTAGTGCTTATAATGCTTAGAAAAGCCACTTTGTGCAACTTGAATGCCTAGTTCGTGTTATCTCTGTGCTACATAACTTGTCTATGTGATCGCCTTATACCCATCCCGATGCAGACTGATTTCTGGATCGATTCAGAACGATTTCTGTGGGAAATGCGGTGTAATTCAGAACGATTTCTGTGGGATATGCGGTGTGATTCAGAACGATTTCTGTGGGATGTGCAGCGTTATTCAGAACTACTGATGATTGCTGCGGCATATTTTTTTCTAGAATGTATGCACAATAAAATGCCTGGAACTAAGTGCATGATTCCAGACGATGCACTTGGAAACAATAAAACTGTATGTGTTATCAATTAGGAAAATGATACGCAGCTCCGGGACGATGGAATCCATCCATTGTCAAGGTCGTCGCTGCCTCAGAAATTTTCAAAGCAATGTCCATAGTGTGAACGTTCTACAATTTCATAACGTAAATTTCATAACAGATGTTGGGGATGTCCACATGTTCAGCGTATGTGTGAGGTGCTGAGGGAATGCACACTGGCTTCTCTCTAGAGCATCCCCCGGGACTCAATACGGTCGCATAGTAAGCTCCAGTGTTGGCTGCTGGAATGGTTGGGCAGGGTTGGCGAGGAGGAGCTGTGCATTGGCATGATGGCCATGTATCAGGCGTGGTTGGCTCGGAATGAGGCAAGGGATCAGACAAGCATTGAAGATTATAAAAGCACTGCAAGGAGAAGTATGTTCTTAGTGGAGGAATGGAGGGCGCTCAAGGATGTGGCTTCTGCTACGGAAGGTTCTCCAGTGCTCACAAAAGTGCAGTGGCAATCTCCAGAATTCGGGTGGCACAAGGCAAATGTGGACGGAGCTCTTCCGGTTGGAGGTACTGCCGGTGGCGGTGGGGTGGTGATCAGAAACCATCATGGCGAGTTCGTGGCGGGAGCTGGCCAGTTTTTTCCCGCTGCCGCGGACGCCGAGCGTGTGGAACTTCTAGCTTGCAGGAGGGCTGTGCAACTCGCACTGGAGATGGGAATTTCGAAGCTGATCTGTATGGGAGCTCAGGTAAAGCTTGGAGACCTGGAACTGGATCGTTCTTCGCATGGTCCGCTGGTCGAGGAAATCAAGACTCTGCTGGGTGCCTAGAGGAATTCAAAGTCGTTCATGTGCGTCGGTCTGCGTTAATAAGTGGTGTAAAACATGGTTAGGGGAACCACCAGACTATATTTTAAGCTTGTTGGCGATTGACTGTGCCGGTTAATATATACGCAGCCAGCGTTTAATCTAAAAAAAATTAAGGTAAGCTGCCGTGTCATATGTGCTCATTTCTAAATTTAGGCCTCCAGCAGGAACCTTGTGGCATTGCAATCTTCTAAATTTGCTTTAATATTACTAGCTGAATACCCGTGCGTTGCTACGGTCTCTCTTGATAGAATCTGTTGCAATGAGGATCCCGAAACCTTGATATAATGCGTCAAGGCTTATATATCTCTTTAGATTTCTCCCAATAAAACTGAGACATATTTTGAAGTGATATTTATCAATAAATCTGCATTATTTCGACACTATATACGGAAAATAACACATTTGTCGGGTAAATAGAAAATCAAATTTGACATTTGAATGTTTCCTTCTATTTTTTCAGGTGCATTATTTTTCCAATAAGTGCATGCTTTTACACATATAGACCGAACTGAACTTATGTAATAAAAAATGGACACGTAGAAATTCAAGTACAGCTGTTGTAATTTAATTTTCTACTGCATTTGATGAGCAAATTCCATCGATCACTCATGATCTCACCGTGATCCCTCTCCTACAACATGTTCCTTATAATGGCTATAACAGCACGGGTGTGACTTAGAAGAAACGAAGCATACTGAAAGTGTGTGCTATACTGCTATATCAGAAATGTACATTTGAAATGCCGTATGCTTATAACTGAAATCATGAACACCAAGAAGTATAAGAGAGAAATTTAGTACATTTACAGTTTAGTTTCATTCTGCACTGACGATTGAAATCCATTAACCATTCGTGATTTCACTACTACGATCCTGAAAATTGAAGAGAAGTTCACTGATTAGCTTCAGATCATAGATCAAACAAAATACACCAGCTTTGCACGCTAAGTTGCGTTATTTTCTTCTCATTGCCTGAAGATTCGACTCGCCAGTGAATTTCGTATTTGAGATCGTCGATTATTGAATTAATTTTCTTCAACAGGCATACCGGAGCAGCTGATCGATTCAGGATTAGTTTGGCCAGCTTATGCTTTGCTGCTACCTCTGCGCGTTTTGTTTAGTTAACAGTTTCTGCTGATCGATGTTGTGCATCTACCTAGCTTCGTACAGTAGAATCAGATCAACCCTGAACGTCGTTGCCTCTCCACGCTGCGCAAGGGTCTATATATACTCTAGAGTGGCTGCTGCAGTTGGAGATTTGCATACGCTGCCTCTCTTCGTAACGCACGGATACAGGTGTGATGAAGGCCGTCCCCGCCCGTGATGAAGATGAAGGGTTCCCGAGCCAGCATCTCCGGCCATGGTGGTCGTGGGCCCATGGCCTCGGCACCTAGACACCATCACCAACCAAGCAGCAGAGTCTACACAGTGCGGCGCGCGGCTCCTCGACGCTGTCGCGAGGAGCGAACTGATGGTGATAGGGCAGGCCTGCTTGTATGCGTGTCCGCGTACTCGGCATCAGGAGGCTACCGGCAGGCGGCAGCAGGGTTCGAAGTGGAGGAACCCTAGTCCCTAGATACGGCGCCTCCATGGGCGGTGTGTCAGGAGACGGATGCTCGCTGACCAAGATTTATGCGAGGGGGAAGGGAGATGCGCTCCGGCGGCACTCGTCGGTAGGAGGAGGAAGGAGATAAACAGGAAAATAGGGTTTCATATTGCATTGCGTGCCTCCCATCCACCCACCCCTGCCCTTTATATACTAGGACAAGATCACGCTTAGTTCAGATACCCAAGCTTGTTTTCCTTGTTGGTTTTTGCGAGCTTGGTTGCGTATTTCCTTACCTTCCTTGTTAGTATGCATCTCCTCCTTTTTGGTGTTCCGATGCCAAAGGGAGAGAAGTTATCTAACTAGGACAGGTTTTTTGCATGGGAACGTGTTGGCTACTATTCTATGGAGGCTTCTTTTGTGAGTTTGGGTATACTCAAGGCAAAGGTATGATAATTCATCCAAAGCTCTTTACATGATCTTGTGGTGCCTCCATAATATGCATATGCTATATGAACATGTCAAGTATCCTAGTTGCATATGTGTATAGTTTGTAATATCTAGGGGGAGTTACGCCTCTAGGATGTGTGTATGTGTACTCAAATGCATATTCTAAGTATGCACACATCTAGGGGGAGTTCCGTCTAGATTTTACAAATTTAAGAACCTCATCATAATATATTATGCCATTGCCAATTCTTGTGTCATCAAACACCAAAAAGGGGGAGATTGAAAGAGCAAAGTCTAAGACCCGTGTTTTGTGTGTTTGATGACAACACTTGAATTATCTCACCGTGTGCAAAGAGTGTCTTTGATAGATTTGCAAGTGCACGGTGACCTCGTTGGACACGTCAAGATCGGAGGACTGAAGCGTAGCTTATAGGTTTTCTGGTTTTTGTGTGTGTATCGCGAGGTGACATGGTTGGAGAGAAAAGAGAAGAAAACAGTTTTTGTCAGGCCGTACTACCGGTACCTGTAGCGGTAGTACCGCTACCTCTACGGTACCGCCCCACGGTACCGCTCTGGTGTTCTGCGCTGGAATTGACCCACAGAACAAGTTACGGTACCTTTACGGTACCTCGAGCGGTACTACCGCCCAAGGTACCGCTTAAGTACCGTAATGGAAGTTACGGCCATACCGCTTCGGTACCGCTTGGGATCCACTAAGCTCTGGAGACCATTGTGGTACCTCGAGCGGTACCGCGAGCGGTAGTACCGCTATGTGTCCACGTGGATAAGTTCTGTGGGATTTCGAATCCAGAGCGGTAATACCGCTTCCCAAAGCGGTAGACCGTTTAGGGAAAGCACAGAGGTTTGGATTTGAGAAGCCCTATTTAAGGGATCACCCAAGGTTTATCGAACTCAGGGAGGAAGAGTCCAAGATATCCCTCTCAAGCAACCCTGCCACAAAGCAAGAAGTCTCTTGTGTCCCCAGCACACCTAATACACTTGTCGGATGTATAGGTGCACTAGTTGACGAAGAGATAGTAAAACACAGGTGGTATAGATGGTGGTAATATTGCAGAAAGTAAAGATGCAGTAAAACAGTAAACAAGCGGCGCCAGTAAAATAGCTTGCTGGCGTGGGAAGCAATTCTTTGTGGAAACAAGGCCTAGGGATCATACTTTCACTAGTGGACACTCTCAACATTGATCACATAATAAATAAGTTCTCTTCCTTTGTGCTACATATACTCTTGTTAGATGATGAACACCACTAATTGTGTAGGATTACACGAACCCTCAATGCCGGAGTTAACAAGGCATACAACATTCGATATTCATGTTTAAGTAACCTTAGAGTATAATAGATCTTTGCAAAATAAACCAAGTACTAACATAGCATGCACATTGTCACCATCACACTACGAAGGAGGCATAGATCACATCAATACTATCATAGCGATAATCAACTCCATAACCTACAAGAGATTATGATCATAATCTATGACAAGAACTACACGATGCACACACTGTCACCATTACACCATGCAGAGGAATAGACTACTTTAATAACATCACATGAGTAGCACATAGATAAATAGTGATACAAAAACACATTGCAATCATAAAGGGATATAAATAAGCACTTCACTACGCCATTCATAACAGTGAATAAGTATTCTGTGAAATATAGCCTAAGAGACCCACACGGTGCACACACTGTCACCTTTACACACGTGGGACAAGGAGTCCCGGAGATCACATAAGTAAAACCCACTTGACTAGCATAATGACATCTAGATTACAAGCATCATCATATGAATCTCAATCATGTAAGGCAACTCATGAGATTATTGTATTGAAGTACATAGAGAGATTAACCACATAGCTACCGGTACAGCCCCGAGCCTCGATGGAGAACTACTCCCTCCTCATGGGAGCAGCAGCGGTGATGAAGATGGCGGTGGAGATGGCAGTGGTGTCGATGGAGAAGCCTTCGGGGGCACTTCCCGTCCCGGCGGCGTGCCGGAACAGAGACTCATGTCCCCTAGATCTTGGCTTCGCGATGGCGGCGGCTCTGAAGGTTTCGTGTACCGCTTATTCATATCGGGTTTTAGGTCAGGGACCTTATATAGGCGAAGAGGCAGCCTCAGCGGGGGGCCCACACACTAGGCGGGCGCCCCCCCTGGCCGCGCCAGTGTTGTGTGGGGCCCCGGGCTTCTCTCTGGCGGCTCTCGGAGTTCACAAGCTTCGTCCAAAAATAGGATCGGGCATTGATTTCGTCCGATTCGAGAATATTTCCTTACTAGGATTTATGAACCAAAAACAGAGAAAACAGAACTGGCATCTTGTAATAAGTTAGTTCCAGAAAATGCACGAATATGACATAAAGTGTGCATAAACATGTAGATATCATCAATAATGTGGCATGGAACATAAAAAATTATAGATCGTTGAGACGGGCATCTAGCTTAGTTCCTACTGTCCAGGTAAACGATAACAATGATAATTTCTTAAGTGACATGCCATCATAACCTTGATCATACTATTGTAAGCATATGAGATGAATGCAGCGATCAAAACAATGGTAATGACATGAGCAAACAAATGAATCATAAAGCAAAGACTTTTCATGAATAGTACTTCAAGACAAGCATCAATAAGTCTTGCATAAGAGTTAACTCATAAAGCAATAAATCAAAGTAAAGGTATTGAAGCAACACAAAGGAAGATTAAGTTTAAGCGGTTGCTTTCAACTTATAACATGTATATCTCATGGATATTGTCAATATAAAGTAATATAACAAGTGCAATATGCAAGTATGTAGGAATCAATGCACGGTCACACAAGTGTTTGCTTCTTGAGGTGGAGAGATAGGTAAACTGACTCAACAATAAAAGTAAAATAAAGGTCCTTCAAAGGAAAGCATCGATTGCTATATTTGTGCTAGAGCTTTTATTTTGAAAACATGAAACAATTTTGTCAACGGTAGTAATAAAGCATATGAGTTATTAAAATATATCTACAAGTTGCAAGCCTCATGCTAGTATACAATAGTGCCGCCTTGAAATCGTGAGGATTAGGGGTGGACTAACGAGCTGCTCGGATCTAAGGCTCGGCTCGTTAAGCTCGTGATCGCTCGAATCGTTAAGCTCGAATAACGAGCTGAAATCATTGTTCCGCTCGACTCGTTATGTTCTTGCGAGCGCTCACGAACTCGTTAAAGATTGTTCAATGGAAAACAAACATGTGTGCATTGCCTGGTGAGGAAGAGAGGAAGCATAGGTTTTTAGATCCTAATGTAGGAGTTTCAAGCATGGTTAGAGAACACTATTTTGCTTGGTCCCTTCCTGCCAAATATTTGAGATAACTAAAGTGACTCGCATTCAAAATTGGTGAAGCCTAACTTGTTACCGATCTTAACGAGTATCTCACGAACATAGTCAGCTCGATTGTTTAGCTCGTTAATCTTAACGAGCAAAAACGGATGCTCAGCTCGGCTCGTTAACAAAACGAGCCGAGCTCAAACGAGTCAAGCAAACGAGCACTCATTTAACTCGCCGAGCTTCGAGCTTTTTGTCCAGCCCTAGCTTGGACTACCGGATCATCGCAATACACATGTTTTAACCAAGTGTCACAAAAGTACCTCCATGGTACAAAGGTCTAAGGAGAAAGCTCGCATTTTGGATTTCTCGCTTTTGATTATTCTCAACTTAGACATCCATAAGGACAACATGGGAGATAATGGACTCCTCTTTAATGCATAAGCATGTGTTAACATATGAGATTGAGGATATATGTCCAAAGGAACTTTCACCATGATTCATGGCTTTAGTTAGCGGATGTTCTTCTCTAACAATATGCATGCTCCAACCATTAAGGTGGTGATCTCTCTTACTTCAGACAAGACGGACATGCATAGATGATATTCAACTGATGGCGACAGAAGCATGGTTATCGCACAACAAGCAACTTAATAAGAGATAAAGTGCATAAGTACATATTCAATACTATAGTTTTTAAGGCTATTTTGTCCCATGAGCTATATATTGCAAAGGCGAATGATGGAATTTTAAAGGTAGCACTCAAGCAATTTACTTTTGAATGGCAGAAATACCATGTAGTAGGTAGGTATGGTGGACACAAATGGCATAGTGGTTGGCTCAAGAGTTTGGATGCATGAGAAGTATTTCTATACTAGGCTTTATTTACAAGGATTTAGGCTAGCAAGGTTATTTCTACTCCGATGATTGATTGTGCTAGATTTGCTTGTAAGATTATATGTTCACAATCAGAAATAACCCTATCATTATTCAATTAAATCGTTAATTAAATCAATTATGTTCTTAGAGCTCGTTAAAGATTGTTAAGGAGGCAATGGAAAACAAACATGTGCATTGCCGGAAGCATAGGTTTTTAGATCCTAATGTAGGATCAAGCATTATGCCAAATATTTGAGATAACTAAAGTGACTCGCATTCAAAATTGGTGAAGCCTAACTTGTTACCGATCTTAACGAGTATCTCACGAACATAGTCAGCTCGATTGTTTAGCTCGTTTCGGATGCTCAGCTGGCTCGTTCAGCCGAGCTCAAACTTCAAGCAAGCACTCATTTAACTCGCCGAGCTTCGAGCTTTTTGTCCAGCCCTAGCCAAAGGGGTAACAAGCTCGCATTTTGGTCGCTTTTGATTATTCTCAACTTAGACATCCAACATGGACAACGATAATGGACTCCTCTTTAATGCATAAGCCAGTTAATGTTTTCATATGAGATTGAGGATATATGTCCAAAGGCCATGATTCATGGCTTTAGTTCAATGCTAACAATATGCATGCTCCAACCATTAAGGTGGTAGAAGACAAACGGACATGCATAGCAACTCACATGATATTCAACAAAGAATAGTTGATGGCGGAAGCATGGTTATCGCACAACAAACACAATAAGAGATAAAGTGCATGTACATATTCAATACCACAATAGTTTTAAGGCTAATGAGCTATATATTGCAAAGGCGAATGATGGAATTTTAAAGGTAGCACTCAAGCAATTTACTTTGGAATCATACCATGTAGTAGGTAGGTATGGTGGACACAAATGGCGGCTCAAGGATTTTGGATGCATGAGAAGTAATACAAGGTTTATAGCAAGGTTATTTGAAGCAAACTCAAGATGAACTGCAAAACTCACATATGATTGTAAACATTATAAGCATGGACCAGACCATATCAAATTTTAGGCTCTATGTATTTCTTCATTAATGGGTGCAAAGTATATGTGCAAGAGCTTAAACATCAACAATTTCCAAAACATTGCCAAGACATTTCAATACATGTAGCATTTCTGTTTCCAACCTAACAATCAGATGAACTATGTGTTCATATCGTGTCTCTCCACACAACTTATTCAAACAAAGCAAAAATAGACTAAGCACATAAGATGTGACGGAATAAAAATATAGTTTCACTAGAAGCATAAGTTGTCGATTTGGGCATTAGATGCTTGAGTCTTTTAAAATATGCTGAACCACCGGGCATCCCCAAGCTAGACCTTTCACTCTTCTTGATCATAGTAACTCTCTTCTATTGACCTTAAACTTTCAAGCAAACTCATTAGAGGGTTAGTGCATAATCAAAATTCACATGTTCAGGTGAAACAATCATTCTTAACATTTCTGGACATTTCACAAAGCTTCGAAAGTTAATGGAACAAAGAAACTCATTCAACACAGCAAAAGCGGCAATGCGAAATAAAAGACAGAATCTGTCAAAAACAGAACAGTCCGTAAAGAAAACCACTTAACTTGCTCAAACGGAAAAACTCAAAACTAATGAAAGTTGCGTACATATCTGAGGATCACACACGTAAATTTGCAGATTTTTTAATTTTTACAGAGACTTGCTCAAATTGTGACAGACAGCAATGCTGTTTCTGCGCAGCAATCCAAATCTAGCATCAACTTTACCATAGAGACTTTACTTGGCACAAAACATGATAAGGAGAGGTTGCTACAGTATTAAACAACTTCCAAGACTCAACGAAACAGTAGCAAAATAAACACATGGGTTATCTCCCAAGAAGTTCTTTCTTTATAGCCATTAAGGTGGGCTCAGCAGTTTTAATGATGCACTCGCAAGAAATAGTATTTGAAGCAAAAGAGGGCATCAAGAAGCAAATTCAAAACACATTTAAGTCTAACATGCTTCCTATGCATAGGAATCTTGTAAATAAACAAGTTCATGAAGAGTATAGTGGCAAGCATAGGAAGCCAAAACAAGTGTAGCTTCAAAAATTTCAGCACATAGAGAGGTGTTTTAGTAACATGAAAATTTCTACAACCATATTTTCCTCTCTCATAATAACTTTCAGTAGCATCATGAGCAACCTCAACAATATAACTATCACATAAAGCATTCTTATCATGAGTCTCATGCATAAAATTATTACTCTCACATAAGCATAATCAATTTTATTAGTTGTAGTGGGAGCAAATTCAACAAAGTAGCTATCATTATTATTCTCATCAAGTGTAGGAGGCATAGTATAATCACAATAAAAATTACTCTCCATAGTAGGCGGCACCAAAAGACCACTATTATTATAATCATCATAAATGGGAGGCATATCATAATCAACATAAACTTTCTCCTCAATACCCGGAGGGCTAAAGAGATCATTTTCATCAAAACCGACCTCCCCAAGCTTAGAATTTTCCATAGAATTAGCAACAATGGTGTTCAAAGCATTCATATTAATAACATTCCCATTAGTATGCATATAAATTTCCATGGGTTTTTTAATTCTCTCTTCAAACACATCATGTCCTAATTCAAGATAAAGTTCATAAAGATCTCTCATATTTTTGTTGTTTTCCATTATGCCTAACTAGTGTAAACAAGAAACAAAAAGATGCAATTGCAGGATCTAAAGGAAATAGCTTCGAGTACTTACAACGGCGCCGGAAAATAGCTTTGTAGCCGAGAGGAGTGTGAGTACCTTTTACCTTTCCTCCCCGGCAACGGCGCCAGAAGTGCTTGATGTCTACGGGTGCTTCTATTCTTGTAGATTGTTGGGCCTCCAAGAGCAGAGGTTTGTAGAACAGCAGCAAGTTTTCCCTTAAGTGGATCACCCAAGGTTTATCGAACTCCAGGAGGAAGAGGTCAAAGATATCCCTCTCAAGCAACCCTGCAATCACAAAGCAAGAAGTCTCTTGTGTCCCCAACACACCTAATACACTTGTCAGATGTATAGGTGCACTAGTTCGGCGAAGAGATAGTAAAACACAGGTGGTATAGATGGTGGTAATATTGCAGAAAGTAAAGATGCAGTAAAACAGTAAACAAGCGGCGCCAGAAAATAGCTTGCTGGCGTGGGAAGCAATTCTTTGTGGTGGAAACAAGGCCTAGGGATCATACTTTCACTAGTGGACACTCTCAACATTGATCACATAATAAATAAGTTCTCTTCCCTTTGTGCTACATATACTCTTGTTAGATGATGAACACCACTAATTGTGTAGGATTACACGAACCCTCAATGCCGGAGTTAACAAGCGCCACAACATTCGATATTCATGTTTAAGTAACCTTAGAGTATAATAGATCTTTGCAAAATAAACCAAGTACTAACATAGCATGCACACTGTCACCATCACACTACGAAGGAGGCATAGATCACATCAATACTATCATAGCGATAATCAACTCCATAACCTACAAGAGATTATGATCATAATCTATGACAAGAACTACACGATGCACACACTGTCACCATTACACCATGCAGGAGGAATAGACTACTTTAATAACATCACATGAGTAGCACATAGATAAATAGTGATACAAAACACATTGCAATCATAAAGGGATATAAATAAGCACTTCACTACGCCATTCATAACAGTGAATAAGTATTCTGTGAAATATAGCCTAAGAGACCCACACGGTGCACACACTGTCACCTTTACACACGTGGGACAAGGAGTCTCCGGAGATCACATAAGTAAAACCCACTTGACTAGCATAATGACATCTAGATTACAAGCATCATCATATGAATCTCAATCATGTAAGGCAGCTCATGAGATTATTGTATTGAAGTACATAGAGAGATTAACCACATAGATGCCGGTAGCCCCGAGCCTCGATGGAGAACTACTCCATCCTCATGGGAGCAGCGGTGATGAAGATGGCGGTGGAGATGGCAGCGGTGTCGATGGAGAAGCCTTCGGGGCACTTCCCCGTCCGGCGGCGTGCCGAGCAGAGACTCTGTCCCCGGATCTTGGCCGCGATGGCGGCGGCTCGAAGGTTTCGTTTACCGTCGCTTATTCGTAGGGTTTTTTAGGTCGGGACCTATATAGGCGAAAGGGCAACCTCGGGGGGGCCTGGTGGGCCCACACACTAAGGCGAGGCCCTGGCCGCGCCGGGTGTTGTGTGGGGCCCCCGGGGCTTCTCTCGCTCGGGTGTTTGGAAGCTTCGTCCAAAAATAGGATGCTGGGCATTGATTTCGTCCGATTCCGAGAATATTTCCTTACTAGGATTTGGAACCAAAAACAGCGAAAAAGGAACGGCCCTTCGGCATCTCGTCAATAAGTTAGTTCCAGAAAATGCACGAATATGACATAAAGTGTGCATAAAACATGTAGATATCATCAATAATGTGGCATGGAACATAAGAAATTATAGATACGTTGGAGACGTATCACTTCCCAAAGCGGTAGTACCGCTTAGGCAAAAACTGAAGATAATGGTTGGATTCGGGAGGGGCTATTTAAAGATCCCTTCTTCCCCAACACGAATACATCTCTTCTCTCTCTTTCTCTTCCATTGTTGCTGAGCTTAAACCTAGAGGATCTCCCCAACCATCCAACCAATCTTATCCAAATTTTGAGGAGTGGTGGAGGAGGGCCCGATCTATAGTTCTACCAAGAGAGATTTCACCAATTCGTGCTAGTCCTTTGTGGATCTTGGAGGTAGGGTTCCTATGGTGGGATCTTGGATAAAGTGCTCCTATGGAGGCTAGCTTGGAGTTGTGCTAGCACTAGTAGGGAAATGCTTATAGGTGGAGCTTAGTTCTGTGGCGCACCAGCAGAAATGCGCCACAGAAAGATTTTTTGTGGCGCACGAGAAAGGATGCGCCACAAAATAAGCTATTTTTGTGGCGCACTACGAAACGTGCGCCACAGAAATTATGTGGGGCCCACATCCTGCCACCACCAATTATTAGTAGGTATTTTCGCACATGGAATCGCCACGGAAATGTGTTTGTGGCCCCGGTTCCGGTGCGCCACGAAAGATGATGTGGCGCACAGCTGGTGCGCCCGAAATAGCGCCTTCTATATCCAACCGCACCCCCTCCCCGCTCGTACACTTCCTCCTCCCTCTCTCCTCCTCCCGCGCCGCCGCCTTCCATGGTGAGCGTCGCCGTCGCCGCCGCCGCCGCCTCCTTCCGCCCGACCATGCCGCCACGCTCCACCCATCCCCGCCACCAGCAGCACAAGCCGCTGCGGCGTGGAGGAGGACGCCGCATGGAGGAGGAGGGGCGCGCGCGTCAAGGAGGAGGCCGCGTCTTCCTCCTCCTCCACCCTATCGTCGGTGAGCTCCACCTCCTCCTCCACCCCTATCGTCGGTCAGCTCCTCTCCCCTCCCCTCCCTCTTCCTCTACCCCTGCTCTGGATGTGTTCCTGTTATGCTCTGGATGTTGTTGTGCTCGATCTGGATGTTGTTGTGCTGTTGTTTTGCTTTGGATGCTGTTGTGCTCGATCTGGATATATTATTTCCATTCTCTGCATGTGATGATGAATCAACTTTGTCTCTTTGTCCCTGGTTGCCTCCTTAATTGATGCCTTATGATCCAAATTACTATATTATTGGATTGAGTGATATGGCTACTGCTTGTTTGCTCTCCAAATTACCAAGTGATGAATATATAATCCCTTTGGAGCATCTGCCCCATGCTATATATGTGTATTTGACCATGCTTATGATGAATTTCTTTTAAGGACTCTAGCTAGATTAGAGGGGAAAAAGTTGCTGCTTTGTTGCCTATGATAATGGATCATCAAATGTTTCCCTTTGTCCCTGGTTGCCTCCTTAATTGATGCCTTATGATCCAAATGACCCAAGTCCCTTGCATGATCCCATTTGTCCCTAATGTTGCTTAAGATGAATAAATTCCCTCTAATCACCATTTGGAGATCAAGACTAGTTCTTGATTTCCATTAGCTAGACTCCAATATAAAAAATGTCTCCCAAATATGGAGACAAACATTTTAACATTACCCCAATGTTATTTCTCTCAAATGGACAGTTTCTGATGGTATGCTTGCTCCTCACTGTACTTTATCAATTCCCTACTGATCCTAAGTACCCATGAGTGTTCTTCTGCTGTTTAGTTACTGTCAACACATGTGTTTGCATGTGTGTGTGAGCTGCTTGTAGTGTCACTTGACTGTTCAAGTTTCAATGTTGGTTACTTTTCCTCTAGTGCAAGAAATGGTTGAGCAGATGTTTATCCAATGTTGGCCTTTATGCTTGGTAGCTCAAAGTGTCATGCACTTACTGGATCATCAACTTTGTCTCTTTGTCCCTGGTTGCCTCCTTAATTGATGCCTTATGATCCAAATTACTATATTATTGGATTGAGTGATATGGCTACTGCTTGTTTGCTCTCCAAATTACCAAGTGATAAATATATAATCCCTTTGGAGCATCTGCCCCATGCTATATATGTGTATTTGACCATGCTTATGATGGATTTCTTTTAAGGACTCTAGCTAGATTAGAGGGGGAAAAGTTGCTGCTTTGTTGCCTATGATAATGGATCATCAAAGGAGGAACCGGATGAAGACCCTGATGCAAGCGAGCCTGGTGGGTAGAGAGGAGGGGAGCAAAGGAGGAACCGGATGAAGACTACTTTGTATCTCGAAATTGTGAAATTTGTATGAATTAAGAGTTGTATGCAAAACATTTGTCTATATTGTTGTATAATGTGATAATGATGTATAATGTTGCTATGTTATATGTGTTCACATTATATCTGTCTATATTATATCTGTATATAACCTGTATACTGTGTATAAAACCTGTATAATACACCAGGTATAAAATCGAGTATACCTGTACAATGTTGTGGCGCACCAAAATGTAATTCGGTGGCGCTTTGTTTCTGTGGCGGGGAACCATGTGCGCCACGAAACCTAATTCGTGGCGCACGGCCCCTGCGCCACGTAAACCTTATTTTTGTGGTGACGTTTCTGTGGCGCACCACCCGTGCGCCACAGAATCACTTTTTCGCGCGCCACTGATGAGGCTTTTCCTACTAGTGTAGCCCCATAGGGTGTTGGGAGCCTCCTGGTGTTGTGGAGCTCGTCCCAACCTTGTGAAGGAATCACCGCCTCGACCGATGCCTTAGTGGAGCAAAGGGAGCCCCTTTGTGGAGTTCTCTTGAGGAAGAAGGTGAGGCCTTCCTTCGTGGTGTGGCCGCCTAGCCTCTTGTGTGAGGCTAGCACCTCCTCAACGCAGACGTACTCCCTTTTGTGGGAGGAACTGCGGGAAACAAATCCTCGCCTCGTCTTCGCGCCCTCCGGTTATCCCGCTCCTTATCCTTGTTATTGTTGTTTGATTCCTTTACTTGTTGCATTAGCCTAGGATCATACTAGGAACACCTCCATCACCAAAGCTATCACCTTTATCTTCCGTTGCACTAAAAATTGAAAAAGACTAAAAATTGCGTAGCGCCCATTCACCCACCCTCTTGTTCGCTACGGTCCATTCAGCTGGTTCACTAAACTCTTCACATAACTTTTCATTCATATCCATATTAACGTTTTATAGAATTACATCAAGTGCATCGTGCAGAGCAAGGGTTTGGGTCCTTTAGAAATATCTCTTCGAATATGTGGCCATGTGCTTCATCTCAGTTGAGACCTGAATCCACAATCCGTCTTCCTTCCGTAACCAACTAATCATATTTTTGCGGGCTCTCCACAACTTCACGGTGAAAAAAACTAGCATTACGGTCCCGTAGTTTTAGCTAGCTTATCCTTGATCTCTAAAGCCACACCATCTCTTCTCCACGGAGAAGTTCATCGATCATGTCGATCTTCGCTTGTATCATAGTTCTATCATCATTAGTTGCTTGGAGTTCCTCTAGCTCGGCTCTTGATCTTTCTAGATCCCGCGTAAAATGTCCAAATTTTCCTTGCTCCACATCTGGTTGTTTTGTGTAACCTAAATCTCCACTAGGACAATGGACAATACCAAGCTTGCTGATCCATTTTTCAGAGCGAAGGATTCATTTCCCACATAATCTCATAACAAGGTCTACCGTTCCTTGTTTGATCGCCATACTCACACGACAATGAATCACAATAGGATATCGGTCCAATTTGGAAGACGTGAGCTGTCTCATCATTGCTCGAGGATACAAGTCTCTCCAAGCTTGATTAACACATGCTCTATGTAACATGTACATTTTGATTATCGCTCCTTCTGTTATCATATGTGGATAGAACCCGAAATCAATCAACTCACATAAGATAAGGGTAGCACTGAAAGCTACCATCTAACTTTCCCTAAGTGGCGTGTTCAAGAAGTGTTCATGCCACCTCATGGCTTGGTTAAAATCGCCACAAACTAGCCATGAGACTAAGAATTGAGCCCTCACTCGTCAACCAAGCCGACATGATTTCTCCATTTTCAACTCTTGGTTCATCATACATAAAAGTTGCTCTCTAATTGTGACCCGTCACACCATCATTAATTAAGATATCAATGACACACGGATTAGCTTCTAATACAACAACTTTTAGATTCATTCCAAAATAATGCAAGACCTCCGCTAAGACCATCACTGCTAACAATACACAAGCATAGCCTGCTTCTTCACATTTCCATCTTAACATCATAAATTACCTGATCTCACACAAGAAACCATCTTTAGGGGCATATATTAGGGCATATATTAGCCTAACACACATGTCTAATAATTCTCAAAGATTTCCCCACTTCAATACACACATGCAATACCAAAATATTCATTAGACCCGGCACGACTCCACGTAAGAGCGCGCCAAATCAGAAGTTCTATGTAGGGCTTAGGGTTTAGTGGTATTTGGGCTTAGGGTTTAGCAGTATATTTTTCTATGGCAACCTAAATAAGCTTTAGGTGGTATATATTATTTTATTTTATTTTTGTAAAGTTTGGGTCTTTTATTGGTATATACAAAACCTATTTCCCCCTTTTCTTAGGCACATTCGAGTCCGACCCAAACCCAACGAGAGCGCAGGCCTGTTCGAACTGCTGAAAAAGCACCCCCCCGCATCCTCCGCCCGCCGCCGCCACCGCGGCGTAGCTCGCCATTCATTCCCGCCCTCCTCCGCCAACGCACTGGTCTCTGCCACCGACATCGCCCTCTGCCGAGACTTTTCGTGTCGTACAAGTTACAAACTATCCAAGGCGCCTTGGGCCTTTCCTATGTTGGTACAAGATTCCTACTACAACTCTACTTTCCTTATCCGAAGATCTCTGGGCTCCTGGGTCTCCGAAGCTTCTGGTCCTTGGGCTTCACGTCCTATTTATATAACCAAGGTACTCTATTCGGCATGCCTGCTAGACATACATATGTCATCGATCATGTCGATCTTCGCTTGTATCATAGTTCTACCATCATTAGTTGCTTGGAGTTCCTCTAGCTCGGCTCTTGAACTTTCTAAATCACACGTAAAATGTCCAAATTTTTCCTTGTTCCACGTCTGGTTGTTTTTTTGTAACCTAAATCCCCACTGAGACAATGGCCATCCCAAGCTTGCTCATCCATTTTTGGAGGGAAGGATTCATTTCCCACATAATCTCATAACAAGGTCTACTGTTCCTTATTTGATCACCATACTCACACGACAGTGAACCACAATAGGATATCATTCCAATTTGGAAGACGTGAGTTGACTCATCATTGCTCGAGGATACACGTCTCTCCAATCAACACATGCTCTATGTAGCCAAACATGTACATTTTGATTGTCGCTGCTTCTGTTATCATATGTGGATGAAACCCCAAATCAATCAGCTCACATAAGATAATGATAGAACTGAAAGCTGCCATCTAACTTTCCCTAAGTGGCGTGTTCAAGAAGTGTTCACGCCGCCTCATGGTTTAGTTAAAATCGCCTCAAACTAGCCATGAAACTAAGAATTGAGCCCTCACTCGTCAACCAACCCCACACGATTTGTCCATTTTCAACTTTTGGTTCCCCATACATAAAAGTTGCTCTCCAATTGTGACCTTTCACAACATCATTATCAATGAAGCACATATTAGCTTCTAATACAATAACTTGTAGATTCATCCCAAAATAATGCAGGGCCTCCGCTAAGACCATTACTCTAACAACACACAAGCGTAGCCTGCTTCTTCACCTTTCCATCTTAACATCATAAATTACCTGATCTCACACAAGAAACCATTTTTAGGGGCATATTAGCCTAACACACATGTCTAATAATTTTCAAAGATTCCCCCGCGTCAATACACACAATACGAAAATACTCATTAGACCCATAAAAGAGCGCGCCAAATCAGAAGTTTTGTGTAGGGCTTAGGGTTTAGTAGTATATTTTTGTATGGCAACCTAAATAAGATTTAAGTGGTATTATTTTATTTTCTTTTTGTAAACTTGGGATCTTTTATTGGTAATATACAAAACCTATTTCCCCTTTTCTTAGGCATATTCGAGTCCGACCCAAACCCAACAAGAGAGCAGGCCTGTTCGAACTGCTGAAAAAGCACCCCCCCGCATCCTCCGCCCGCCGCCGCGGCGTAGCCCGCCGTTCATCCCCGCCCTCCTCCGCCAACGCACTGGTCTCTGCCGCCGACATCGCCCTCTGCCGAAACCACCAAGCGGGCCAGCTCCTCCGACGCCTGGCATCTTTCCCCTCCTTCCTGGCGCGGAAGCCTAGCTCACGCCATCGCCCTTTTCGCCCTTTTCGCCCGCGCCTCCAGCCTCCTTCCGCATCAAGGAACCCTCTGCTCGCCCTCGTCGTGGTTATCCTGATCACTTCTGCGGCTCTACTGGTATTGGACTGGCGTGGAGCGGAGATCAATCAATACTTGGGGTTCGTTTCTTTCGCTGGTAAGGAACCCTAATTTTTTTACAAGCAAAGAAACCAAGAAATTTTCCTTTATATCTCGATTAGTTAGTTTAGTAGTGGTATGGATTGTTGAGGCCTAGCAGCTATGAGTCATCTCATGGTAGTTAAACTGTTGTTCTTCATTCTTAGAAATTAGGGGAGAAGAGGAATGTTGCGGCGCTGCAGAGGTAGATGGTTTTGCGGCAAGAGAGTTCACGATTTATGTGTTCATAAGTTATAGCACATCGCTAGACTTTCTTTTTGCCGCTGGTTGTTAGAACGCGGATGCCGTACTCTAACTGGTGGCAGGTTCATGACGTTATCCTATGTAGACGGAGGGACGGTAGGCAGCGAAAATGAAAATTCCGATCAAATGTTGCTTTGGGCGGGTGGGACGAGGTAGGGTAAGTGGCAGCTACCGGTAGCAGGCGGTGGAATGGAGGACAGGGGTTCGACATATCACATATGCACTTGTAATATGCCTCACCAGTAATTTTTCAGAGGTGGTAGCATCCACTCTTGTCCCTTTTTAAGTCTAAGGCTCTTTCGGCAATAATTTATGGGTTACATCTGCAATAACATATAAGCCTTTTTCCCAAGCAAGTTGGGGTAGGCTAGATATGAAACCCAACAGAAACAATAAGGAAACCAAACGAGAAGGAGAAAAAGTAAACAGGGAACGAGTAAACTACAAATGAGTCGCTGATATCCATGCAGGCCTATCAAGAGACAAATCTTCCAATCCCTCAAGTCTCCTTTTACCGCCTCCACCCAAGTCAACTTTGGTCATCCTCTGCCCCCCCAGTATTTTCCATACTCTTTGGAATAGAGGACGGTTGTGATAGGCTTGGCGAGCCAACGTAAAAATAGCCATTCGTATGGATATGAAACTCAATACAAATTTAAGGGTTACATGTAATATGGTATTTTTATTCATTATTAAGAGAAGTTTAGCATCATAGCAATTTTGGATTTTGTTTATACGAGATTAAATTCGAGAAAATGCAATTCATGGTAAAATATGCATTGGAGGATGAAGTGGCCTAATAAAGGAATAATACCCATCTGGGATTGTTGATTATTTCATAGTAGCAGTGTCTTCTCAGAGAATGTGAATAAGAAATTACAGAATATACTTAGGAAATTAAAATTAAATAGCTTAGAGGTTACACATGACTGTGTATGGACACGCGACTTGTTTACTTGGTCCTGATTATTTCAATTGAGTACATGGCATGCATTCACTTGCGGCATCTTAATTATATTTGTCTAATAGAAGATAAGTGAACAATATACCATGTCGTTATCTTGGACTATTGATTCTTTCAAGTTTTACATCAAAACCAATTGGATATGTTTTAATATTGATGAAACATTTAGCTCAAGAAATTGTGGACCCAAAAAATCACAATCATAAATGTTATCTCAAGTTTATTATTGTTTTGATTTTCCAATGCTTCGATGCTATCAAATATGTCAAACCCATTGCAGCTGTTGTTTTTCCTCCAATAATTTTTAATGATCTGTTGACACCTTTTGTTGGTTTTAGTGCCCTACTGGGTATGAGGTAAGTTTCCGCTACACAATAAATGCTTCATTGACAATGTGAGATCTGAGATCTACTTTACCCATATATTTTGTTTTAAATTCTGGGTTTATTTCTTGTTGTGATTTTTTCAAATAATCATGTTGTGCTAGGCTCTTCGCACCATACTTCTACCTCACTTATGGATCTACTGCCACTTCTCTCTTAAGTGCCAACCGCAGTATTCTGAATCGGAGTTATATGATTGGAGGTAGAAACATAGATAAGAATTGGGGGGATGGGGGTGGGGTGAATTATAGGGTTTAATTTATATCTGCTTCGTGCGTGGGTGGCTGGTTTATGTTCATCACTTCATGCCATTACCCTAGATGTGCATGACTATAATTGAACCGTGAAATTGGTCTAAATTACATCAGGATGGCACAAAACTTAGTATTTGAACTCAATTGTTGACTTTGCACTCCTGTGTAAAAGCCCCCACCTTAGCCCGACTTCCCGAGCCTCGCTTGCCGACGCTGCCAATCTATTGTCTGGTGTTTAGTGGTGTCTGTACCAAGGCTGTACGTGTTAACCCACAATAATTACTTACCATCCTAGAACCAGTAATAGTAGTTGGTCAAGTCATTAATATGTAATACTATATGCTTGCGTGGATTTTAATTGGGAGGAGGGATTTGGGATGGCAGTAATCCACATCTACCCTACTATGTAATGTATCCAAATTGCATGATTTGATGGGGACGCTCAAAGTAATCTTCATTGATTGGACTTTGTTGCTGGCATAGGTCCCTGTATTCATCGGCTCCTTGATTTGCTTGTGATAATGTGTAGCTTGTGCTATATAATCTTTCTGAATTTTTGGCAAAGTTACAAGCCCGTGAATACAAACATCATTGTGTTTCTTCACACTTTCAGAAAAGGTGTCATTGCAAGAATCATTAAAAAGCCGTTTGGTATATTGTACTTGTTACTTGTCTGCATGTTTCACACCTTTGCTAGTAAAGTTCGATCTTATATGTTGTGGTTCTGCTTTCTGGACCTCACTCAATGAGTTGTGACCTCACCAGTTCTTATTTGAATTATTTATATCCAGGAACTTATTCACTGCCTCGTAAAAGAAGGAACTTATTTGCTGGAATTGGAGGATGGGGTTACTACATTAAGTTTGAGGGTCAGCTTATTAAGCATACTTGCAATAGACCGGTATAATCTCATGACTTCTTATATATGAGTACTTAAGTATGAATCTTCTTAATTCCAGTGTAGATGTCTTTGTCATCTGAATATATGTGGCGTCTGGTTATATTTTGTAACAGATGACTCCAAAATGGAGCGAGTGCCCTTCAAATAGTTACATTGAAGAATCTTTGCATGAAAATGGTGAGTGAGGTTTACACTTAACACCGGCACCCTCTTCCTCCTCAAGTTATGTTTGTTTACCGGCTGTTAACACAATGTGCGCACTATCTGCAGAAAATAAGGATGGCAATGTTTATAAAAGGAGAAAGATGGATAAAGATTCAAATGCCCTTGTAGCAGATGAAGAAGTTAAAGAAATGGCAACTAAAAGTTGCACTACCGCTGAAGATCACTCTTCCTTACTGCGCCCTGCTAATCCCTCAGATCCAACATTCTCAATTGTGACAGCAGGTAAGATAGACCCTGTCCTTGAGATTGAAGAGCCTGCTGGAGTTTCTTTGGAGCCAAATTCTGGTGTGAACACGACATGTTCAGTGTCAAGTATGCTGCCATCTTCCGTGATGCTAGACAAAAATGCTGCTGCTGAATGTTCCTCATCATATATGAGCCCTATAGAACTGATAACAGAGATCACATCAGCAAGGGATCTATGCATTGCCATATTGAGAAAAGATGGGCTTCTCACCGAGTCACGAACTAGAATCACTTCAGAGGAATCGGCTGATTGTAATGCCAACTGTTTGCTGGCATGCAATACTTGTGGGAGCTTGGATGATCCACTAAAGATGCTTATATGTGATTCCTGTGAAGCAGCATTCCATTTGTCTTGTTGCATCCCTTGTATTAAGGAGGTACCAGTTGGTGAATGGTATTGCCCCCCATGCTTCAGGAAGAAACCTAAGAGTCTTTATGGTAAACTGTCAGAGGGAAAGGTGAAGTCTTCTGGGAATATGGAGCAAAGGCCTCATGGCATGAGTCATATAGAGTACATGTTCAAAGATGCTGAACCATATGTTTCTGGGGTTCGAATTGATAGAGATCTCCAAGCCAAAGTGCCAGAATGGTCTGGCCCCACTTTCAGGTGTGCTGCCATAGTTGCTAGTAGTTCTAACATTCACATTAGTTAGGAATGGTAACATGTAAATTTTGGTAGAATAAATTTAAGTACCTGAAAATATAAGTGACTATCATATTTTGTGCACTCATCATAATCTTTGTAAGATATGCTCTTTATAATCCTTGAATCAAATTCATAGCCGAATCATCTTCTTAGATATTAATTAACCTTTAAATCGTGCATGTGCCCAAGTACTTATTTTCATATATTCTAGTCGAGTGTTAATGGTACTAAGCTGCTACTTTACTTACCATTGGTTTTTTTTTTTTTTGCAAAGTCTGATGATTGCAGAATAGTTACATGCAACGCTTATGCTTGATTGTTATCTGTTGAGTAATTTAGAAATTAAGATTTTCATAGAATGGAAGATCTATACGTGCAGAGAACAGATTCAATTTTAAAAATCCAAAAAAGAAACTAAAGTGTTTGAGAGCAAAGTTGCCTGCAGTCATGACAGGTTGGTTAGGAATATAGTGCGATCAGATGGCTTTGTGTTGCCAAACATATGGTACCGTCTACCCTAGTTCTGAACTAGTATATACTCTATTCAATGTTTTTAGTGTTGGTGTAGTTCAGTGAATAAATTTTGCTGAGAACTCATAATGTGTTATCTTGTTGTATGAGTATCCCCGACTTAGTTTTGCTTACATTCTTAATACTATTCTCATGTTTATTCTCCTTGGTTTCGTGTAGTAGCGATGGTTATTTTGAAGCGCCCTCTGAATTTTATCCTGCTGAAGTCAAGAAATTGAATGTAAGATTTGTGTAAGATTTGTGCTTTACTGCTTTTGAGTTACTAGTACTTCCTGCATGAAGTTTCTTAAGCTAGTTTCTTGCTTGCATAGTGGTGTTCAATGAATAACCACATCAGATCCTCAAGTTCAACTGGTAATTGGATACAATGCCGTGAGATCTTGAGCACAAGAGATTCTAACAAGCCAGTAATCTGTGGCAAGTGGAGAAGGTAAACAACTTTCACTATTATAACTTTCAGTTTTATTTCAGTAGGTATTTATAAGAACTTTAATTTTACAACTCAATTAGTGAAAATATTAAAATTTTAAATTCCTATGTCAGCCTCTCTTGTCTGAGTCACTACATGTTGTTAGTCTAGTTATGGTTCCTTTTCTGTACAAGGTCCCTAAGCAGTTTTTTGAGTGTGGAAGCTACAACTATCTTTTCCATCCTATTTCAAGGTGGTTGGCTTTGGTCCCCACTGGGCTAGGTATAGGAGCTTGTCTGAACTATGAACTAGTGCCACTTGCTTGATTTTGGCCTGATGCAGCACAAAGAGTGACATTTAAACACGAGATTTGGAAACCGTCTTATAGCCTACATAAGATTTGATAGAAATAGGCGTTGGATCTTCTGAGAATGTTGCAGAAAGTTGGTGGTTGTGAGACAATGTTTGATGACTCGTCGTATTTCGGCAGAAGCCTACATCTCCGGGAGCCCTTGCTCAGGTGCTCCTCCCTGCTGTATGGCATAATACAAGCACAATGAGTAGATGAAGAAACTCACAGAGGTTCCGATGACCCGCCATGGTTGGTCTATCCGCTTCTCGCATGGTTGCGCAGACTGCCCGTCTTGTGATCTTGTGTCTAAAATCTGAACCTGCGTGTTTCATCTAGTCTATTTTTGTTACCGCGTGGTACCTTTATATATTTGGCCTGAGTTACAAGTGTTAGACTCTAACACCTAACCCTCTGCTAATGCTAAGTCCAACTGTAACCCTGTACACAAATCCGACACAAATTCCAACAAGTTTCTCTGTCCCTTGTTCATATCTTATGTATCTTTGGAGGTATCTCATACATATTTCTTTCCATGGGATTCTCCTATAGGGCTCCCTTATATGTTGTTCAGACAGATAAATGGGATTGTTCTTGCTGTCTTCCTTGGGATCCAGCCCATGCTGATTGTGCTGTTCCACAGGTAATTCCTTCTCGATTTCTTAATGTACTGTAAAGCATCTTAATGCTTATTGGCAGCTATGAGTACTGGTGGTAGAAGGCCCTATGAGAAGTCTTGCACCTACTTCTAGCATGCCGCCTTTTAATTACCACGACGTAATATTTTCATAATATTTCAAAGCGGTTACTGCACATTGTTATTTTAGTTTTAGAACATGTAAGAAACTAAGATAATATGTACAGACGAATATTACTCTTGATTCCTGTACCTAACCCAGTCATTTATCATCAATTCTGTACTTGTATATATCCAGAGTTAGAGATGTACTTATTTTATATGCATGGGTTCCAACAAAGCATAAAACTGTATTGTGGCATAAACGTCTTATAATCAGGAATGAAGGTAGTAGCATATAATGAGTAGTTGAATGATTGAAAGTATCTTTAGAAGAACAACTTTGAGCTCTTAGTTTTTAAGTGTATATAGTGTTTTAGGTTTGTGATATTTGCAATTATTATTTAATTCATGCAAATTACTTCCACACAGAAAATTGTACTTCTGTAGTTCCGTTGTATTTTGTGTAACGGTATAACAGTATATTGTTAGAAGGTACACTACTTTTTCAAGGATGCTCTAGCATCTGCCTTGTTCTTAAACACACTATACAGTGCCTTTTCTCCTCAGTAACCTAGAGCAAAACAGGCTGCAGCCTTAAGTTTAGAACCCAGTTTTGGTGCTAATATTTAAGCAGATTACCATGATTCCACTATTTTCATGCCTGCCATTGTTGAACAACATTTACATCCCAACATATATTTTCTTATTGCTAAACAAATTGAAGTATTTATGCATAAATTAAACACTCTCTGTATTTACCTCTGTTAATAGATCTAAACACTGTTTGGATTAAGTATCCTTATTTTCTGTTCTTGGAAAAAAAATCTCTGCATTTAGCTGGAATTAGTAAAGGGTGGACTCTCTGTAATAGTTTCCAAATTTCGCCAATAATCTAGTGCTTTGAATATACAATGAGTTTGAAGAACTGAATGAGTAGCACCGGAGTTATAAAATGTATAGCAGATAGCTCAGGAATTCCTGCTGGTATCTGATCATCTACTAGTACCCCAAATCTTTGGTTTGGTTAGCCTATTTTGTGTCCTGTAATGCTGTAGACTACATAGTAGACAAATGTTTCTAAATGATGCCTTTTAATTTCCTGAAATATTATTTTTTTATGCAGGAATTGGATACAGATGAGGTTTTAAAGCAGCTGAAGTTTGTAAATATGGTAAAATTTCGACCCTATAAATTAGTGCATTTCATATAATTTTACTAGTGATTCCCAAAACTCCTTTTCCCTGTTTGGCACAAGTCTATGAAAAATAGAAATGAGGCCAGGAAGTGTTCAATTGTGTGTCTACAACAACAACATCAAAGCCTTTTTCCCAAGCAAGTTGGGGTAGGCTAAAGTGTTCAATTGTGTGTGATAATATTTGACTACTGATACCCAAAACTCTTTTTCCCTCTTTCCCACGGGAATGCAATAAGATTTTCCCAAGAGTTACGAGTCGATGAAAGTTTTTCTGTGAAAACTAATGCAAATGACCCGATATGAGTTAGGCTATGGATTACAATTCACCAAATTTCCTATGCAAGTCCTAAAAACCAAGAGATCCTGCTATCTGTGAGTACCTCAGCTAATTTTAGAGTTATTATGACTGACCAGCCTATGTTAGGTATGTTGAAGTAAGGTTTAGAATGATCTATCAAAACGGTTTTGGAGAAGTCCTGTGCACATCTCCCACTAAATGGATGAGCTCCAGACGTATATGTGTGCATCACCGGTTTGTACTTGTTGGGGTCGACCCAGACTTGCACACCCCTCGCCTATATCATAAATCGATGAACCTCTTGTTAGAGCATGGTACTAGTGGAGAGTGTAGTTAGAAATTAGAATCACAATTGGTCCAGCTCTAGCATGCCTATGCATAACGTGTTCTGGCTGAAGTTTCTTATTTATGTTCTTGTGTTCTTCTATGGTAGATTCTCGTGGTTTTTTGGTAGATTCTTCCAGTTAGATGACATGTTTACCATAGTAGAAAAGCTCTCTAGAAAAATCTTATGACCCTTAGTGACCAAAGTAGATAGCCCCATGTATATTACTCGCCTCTAATTGTATAGACGTTATATTTTGGTTTAGGGTGGTAGGTTTTTTTTTGGGTTTAGAAGAATAATTAATTTATATCCGAAGACATGCAATGTAATTATGTAAATTTTGAATTTTTACCTACACCATTGGTGAATTGAAAATTTGTTGGTCTAAACATATTATCTAAAGAAACTAGCGGGCCAAACATAAACTATGTAATGTATATATCTTAAGATTAAATTATGTAGTGACCCCATTGTTTGAATTGGAACTGACATGTTCTCTCTCTTGTCAATATATTCAGGTGAAGAGTAGGCTGGCTGACCGTAATCACAAGCTTGCTTAAATGTGGGGATGGCACAATCATGAAATTCCCAACAAAGGGTTATTGTGCTCCATTTCATGATGACATGTAGTGAGCCATCTGTTGTAGCATCTTCATTTAATTGACAATGGTCATCCTCTCCCCTTAAAATTGGCATCATAGTTTTGGATCCAAAAGAGTTGTGCAACATAGGGTTTGTTCAGGCAGTTTTTGAAGCAGTGTGCCGCTACTGATTTTAGCTGTTCGCTGCCAAACAATCTGCACCCAGTTTTGTTCGATGTAACTTTTGGATGAGCGGAGGGAACTAAACCAGCGCTGATGTCAGTTTTGGCTATGATTGTTATTTAGTGGATTTGACTTGAGGGTTATATCTTAAGAGGGGACCAAGTTGGATCCCATTTTGTAATGCGTGTCAGTCATATGCTTGTAGAATCTGTAGATATTGGAGTTCTTCGATGGCCCCAAAGAACTGACATTTTGAATCTGCCGTGGCCATTTCTATAGAAAGGAAATAAGCAAACACCAGATTCTGCATTGGATATATATGCAATTTTTTTTATAGATATTTCCTACTCATTTCATACATTGCTGCAAGCTATCTTCATGGGACGGAGGGAGTGCTATAGTTGTGGAATTATTATTTTCCCTTTTCATTTCATTTTTTGTATGATGATTATTAGCGGCAATATAGGAAGATTCTTGTGGTGTGTTCTGGTTGCATCCGGTAGATCCAGCTTTTAGTTGTTTGATTGCACACATTGCTGCAAGCTATATATAGCCGGAGCCGTTGGAGATGTCTAAATCAGCCGTTTCTTGAGGTAATAAAATCTGATCATGCAAATACCTGGTGCAAATGTGTATAATACACCTGGTTGAAGATTGGGATGAGGTAGTCGAGAAACTCGTCCGGCAGTGAAAAATTGGTCCTAATCGGCTAGGTGCTTACACCTGACGCTGTTTTTCTAATGAAAAATCCGTCAAAGTTAACACAAATCTTCCTAATTGCTGAACCCTTTCGGGGTGTATGGGTGGCAGCTACACCGACGTACGTGGCGCGCCTCGGCACGCCGGTGCAACAGCTCCTCGCCGTCAAAGGTCAAACCCAATGGCTATCCAGGACTCCCTCGCTGTCGCCATCGGCATCGTGAAGAGCGGTACAACACGTCTTTTGATACGTGAAGGAAAAAATGTGCAGTTAACTTCTCTTATGGTTAACACAGTTTTTATGGCGTAAAATGAGTCATGAGAATCGTGTGGGTGGATGGTTCGGAAGGTAGTGTCACCCCCAAACTATCAGAGTTTAAATCCTAGATTTACTACTTTGGTGTCTCATTAAAAGGTGGAATATTTTTCATAGTGATAGGATGTGCGTGTGTGCGTTCATAGAGGTGAGTGTATGTACGTATGTGTGAGCGTCTGCGTCTGTATTGTGTTTCACAAAAAAGGTCACTAGACGATATTTATTGTTAATCCTATATGGATATAAATCGAGTTGCAATGGAACCTCCACCATCAATCAAACCATGCTTCCATTGCCTACCACATAATCATATTTATATTGGAAAAAGTAATACTTTGCTTTTAAATGCAGGAATAATACAAATACTACTCTCCAAATATTTTGATAAAAGTAATCAAGTGACATGAGCAAGCGATAAATTTGCCTGGATATTGCAAGGTACTATAGTTGAATGCTTTAAACTGACCCAAGACCTCGGTTCTCAAAAATAGCATCATTGTCCGGTAAGAGCAATGGTTCAAGATCCAAATGATTCATGCTTTACTGGATTGTGTGGTACTACTCCCTTATGCTATGATTGTTGTTTAGGTATTTGAATTTGAGTTGATATGGTAAGTTAAGTTCATTTAACAATAATGGTTAATTATTTGAATGAATTCTAAAACAAATGGAAATTGATTTTTAGTGTTTTCTGGAATTCCTCATTTTTTAATTAATAAGGATTTTAATGCATTTTCCAACTTTATTTAAATTATTTTCCAAGAAAATGGAATTTTAATTTATTTGTTATTTTAAAAGGTTTCTAATTTCTTATATCTTCTTTTAATATTAAATAATATTTTTAATGAAAGTTATTTTAAATCAAGGAATTTTAATTTTAAATAATATTCAGAAAATAACTTAAATTTATTTCTAATACATAATACTTCAGTTTACAATTATCCTATTTTTATTTAATTTTTGGGCTTATATTTGGGGTTTTTAGGATTTATTTAGCTTTTAAGAATTTGGAAAAGTCCAAAATACCCTGGGTCCACTGTTAGACCAACCCAATAGGTTTGGTCCGACCGACCCGGTAGGTTTCTACCCGCCGGTCGCATCTCCCTAATCATAATTTCTCCCCTTCGCTCTCGCGACTCATGTGTCGCCTGCCCCTTCGCCGACGTCCCCCGGCGAACTCCAGCCACCTTTGCCGCCACCATGGGTCTCGTTCGGCGCACCTCACTCCATTGATTTGAATGCTCCACATCGATTTAACGCGCTCGTCCTCGCCTACGCGTGTGCATCGCCTTCCTGGCTATGGTCTTGGTGATGGTGGTGATCCTTTGCGTCGACGAGTGTGCGGATGCGTTTCTGGATACCTTTGTTGGTGGCGGTGCCATGCCTCGGCCAATGGCCTGGTCGGGGCTTGGTGCACGCCGTGCCGTCGTGCCTACGCTGTAGCGCCGTATGGTCGCCGTCCTCTGCTGCTCTAGGTGCTGCTCTTTCTCCTTCTCATTCCCTCCTTGTACTTGTCCTCTTGCTACCCTAGTGACTATTGGCTCGCCCCCCTCTAGCTATGCATGCTTGATCGTGCCTCTGCTAGGTTTCTAAGCCTTGGATTTGTTACACTTACGGTTAGTCTCCGGCTATGCCTAATTGATCCAGGGATGATTTCTGTTGGTTTAAGCTACTCTTGCTTAACTGATCTAAGTGCTATGCTGCTTCTAAATATCCCTAACCTCTTGTTACTATTGGTTCATGGAGGAATTGAATTCCTTAGTGAATTCTACTAAGTTCTATTAATTGAACTGTTGCATGCGTTTGGCTTGGGTTTAGTTGAGTTGATTTACTCAACTCAATGGTTCCTAATGATGCTACTGTTGGGTTGTAAGGCCTTAGCATGAACTATGCAGTGGTGCTTCACTTGGTTGCATATTTTCCCAGTTTTGAGATGCAGATGCACAAGCCTTCTAAATCTACCCCGCTTAACCCAAAACATGGGATGTTACAATCGACATGGAGGTGACCCTGCCGGAGGAGAACCTAGTGATCCACATCATGTACGGCCGGCTTTCGATGGCGGAGATCCCAACAACGTGAACACGGTTCTCAACGTCATCGCCAACATGCAGTAGCACCTTCGTTTGAAAAATCCATTAGTTATCTCGCCGCTCGTGGCTAGTCCTTGCGGCCACCATTTGGGATTGGCTGCAAAAAACCAATCACCGGAAGCTTTTTGGTTCCGGTGATGCAACCTGGCCACCAAATAAACTGCTAAAAGTGGTCTAAAAATTGTTTCCAACAGGCTATAAAACCCATTAAGTAGTGAAGCCTAAAAAAAATCCAGGCTACCAAACGCCGTCCGTAGAGTGATTCGACGGTTAAAATTTTGAGTGTCCCCGAACGACAAACAGTGTAGCCATTTGAGAGGAAAAGAAATATATCTTAACTTTATCAAAATTCAAAAGATACCTCTAAATTTTGATACTATACTAAAGTTGTTGTTGCTGTTTCCGTCATTTTAGGAACTAACGAACTGGTCCCACCAAGATCGGTCACCGCTGGTCTTGCTCGTAATCTTGCTCGTAATCTTGCTCGTAATCAGAGTTAGTTGCGCTGCGCACGGCAACCGCCCCGAATCACCTTGCACCATCGCCTTCCAAAATCTATACGCGCCCCGCCCGCGCTAGTATATACTCTTCGCCTCCGCCCCGCCCACCTCCGCTCCGCCGCACCAAATCAAACCAACCCTGCTCTGCGCCATAATCGCAAACACCTCGCGTGCGCCCGCCGCCGCCGCCGCGCCGCCGCTGCGTTCCGGCCGTAAAAAGCGCCGCGATGGGCAAGAAGAGCGACCACAGGAAGGCGGAGGCGGCGCTGCGCGCGGAGGCGGAGGCGGCGCTGAAGCTCGAGTTCGACGGCCGCCACGACGAGGCGATCGCGCGCGCCGACGATCTCGCGGCCAGGCACGCGGAATCCGCCCCCGTGCTCCACCTCGCGGCCAACGTCCACGAGGCCGCCGCCAATCGCGCCTACCGCGCGGGCGACGACGAAGCTTCGGCGCGACACTACCGCACGGCGCGGGACCACCTCATCAAGGCCAGGGAGCTGGTCCCCAACTGCATCTCCATCGCCAACTTCCTCGCCAAGGTGCTCTTCAGGTCCGGCGAGGTCGACGAGGCGGAGAAGGTGGCACGCGAAGCCGTCGGCATCGCCGACCCCGTCGACCCGGCGAAAAACAACGTCGCCTACGCCTCCCGTGCAGCCAACACCACCAGGGACCAGAGGGTGCTGAACTGCAGGAATCTCGCTCGCCAGACCCTCGCGGAGATTGATCGCTCCAGCTTGCCCGCCCGCGTCAGCGAGGTGCTCAGGCTCGACACCGGCGGCCATGACGGGTCGCGCGAGGCGCTCACCAAGGCCAAAGAACTCGCCAAGAGCTACCCAATGATAAACGAGAAAATAATTATTGAAATAATAATTGTAGGCAATTAGTCCAATAAAATTTATTACTCCCTCCAATCCATAGCAAGTGTTGGTATTTAATACAAAGTTCTTTGTATTAAATCCCAACACTATTACGGACCGGAGGGAGTAATTGACTTTCAGCAAATCAAGCAGAGCTTCTTTTTTTTCCACATTTTCAATATTCATTTTCGGTGAACTTTATTCGAACACTTGCAATAAGTTTCTTCATCTTATGCGATTCTAGAAAGCCTTGGGTTATTTTTGCACTTGATCATATTGATTTCTGGCTACGAAGAAATAAACAGAGTGGTACTAACTATTTGATCACAAAAGGTGCAAAGTTTATCAGCTGCATAACTGGCCATTTTTTAAGTTTTCTTACTCTGGCTACTTGAAATGATTTCCTTTCTCTGTATATAGTATTATATTATTTCAAATATGCACCTTTTCTTCCTTTATCATATTTAGTTTTATAGGATTTATCCTACGTACAACTCACAAATTTAATTATTGTTTTAGTGAGGTTCATGCTGAAGATAATGTGGGAAGATTGGAGATTCCAAATTCTGGCATTGCAGATGTTCAAAGTGGTGCAGCAGGCCTGAATGTGCCCAGCATTGCAACTGAGAATAGTGCCTCAAACCTTTTAGGTATTCTGTAATTTAAACAGCCAAAGGAATTTTGTACTCCATATAGCAAGAATAAGTAGGATCGTAAGTATATTTCTATAAGTTATACCAATGCATGGCTCATAGATGGAGCTCCCTTTCTGGGTTATCAAGAATTTCTAGTAGCACTATGCAGTTCATATTCAATATGTCATACTCTGTGCAGCAAGCAAAAGGAAGGATCATAAGTTTTCATAAGTTATACTAATGCATCTCTCTTGGTTGAGCTCCATTTCTGGGTTTGTAAGAATTTCTAGCAGGAGCACTATGTAGTTGACATTCCATCAATATTTGCAGATATTGAAATGTATCATTGAACTCGTTAAATTACTCTTCCACTCCTATCCATAGAAAGTTAGGCACTAGATGCCTAAATTCTGGTTATCCCAGGTTTTTTATGGTACTATGTATTAACAAATCTTCTTGCATAAATTCAGCTGCGTGTCGTACTAGACCAACTCATTCCTCGGTCTGGATTTCAGGACCTGGAAAACCTTTCGAAAGGCTAGGCCCGAGCCTGTATCAGCCCAAAACCAAAAAGTTCAGCATTTTACATTTTTTTGCAATGTGTTGGCTTATTATTTTATTTCTTTTTTGGGTAATTGATCTAAAATTTGACTCACACCTCAGAAAACCGTATTGGTCAGGCCACCCATGAATAAGGCCTAGCCTGGGGAGAAGTTCTGCATTACCGAGAGGACCATGCTGTACAGGTTATCTTAGATTCTTAGGAGAAAGTTCTCTCTAGAACTGGCTTTGAACATCCTTTTTACTCGCCGGTCATTTACTTAGATAACTCTGTACTGAATTAACATTAGTTGATTGTAATAACTAGCAAATGGAATAAAACTAAGAAGCAGTTTCTACATTTATGGGGTTCTGTGGTGCAAAGGAGATCCCACAATAACTGGATGACTATGTTACAATCGATTGTAACTTAATCAAGTAAGTATGTATAGGCAAGTCAGGTGATAACTGGTCAGTGCTAAACAAACTCAAACTTCTCAGTGCTGTCATCTTTCAAATCTGTTTAGTAATGCAGAAAAATGTTATTTGTTCTGATCTTGCAATCTTATCCAGGGTCTTCTAGCCAATGTTCTCAGGAAACAAGCATTTCCCTTTATCGAAAGAGTATCGAAGTTCTCGGCAAAGATACTGACATCTTTGTCTTGAATTTCATCATTCAGGTAGCTGAAAGTTGGCGCATGGCTATGTGCTTTGACGCACACTTTCTTCTAATATTGTATAAATATGTGCAGATATTATGGAATTGGAGGGGTTTCAGAGATGAATTTCTAAAGAGACGACCTGTGTGCACCCTGCCGAGCCATCAAGGCCCCTGCATTAGTCAAATGTTATACACTATCTTCTCTGGCTGGCAGAAAGATGATCACCACAGAACTTATTCACTGATTTCTATCAGGGACACAGTATGCCAAGTTTTAAATGACAGAACTGTATTTCAAAATGTATGGTTACAATACCTCGTATATGCTTGCACGCCCCTTATTTTCCTTGGTTTATTTACCCTTTTTCATTCCTTGCTTAGTGAGAATGTTTCCAAGTAAAATATGGATGTCATATATTTTCACTTAAGAAAAAAAAGTTCCTAACATTTAAACGAAAGTCTCCAGTTTGAATTTCCATGTACCAGAATTAATCATGTTTGTTTCTCTGTATGCACATTGATATACTAGGCATGTCTGCATATGCACTATAATGAACACAACTGACATGTCCTTCTGTCAGATATTTTTCTTTTCCATATAACATTATCTGCTCCTTTGACTTATGTGTGAAATGTCAACTGATCCATCTGAAACTACTGACATCTAAATCTATCTGAACATGTCTGGAGAAGTGTAAAACTGGTGCTGACTTTTCATTCCTTTGCAGGTTAAAGTAAATACATCTTCTTACATTGTAACCACCATTCTTAACGCATTGCTAATGCCAGAAGTTTTTCTGGAAGTACACTATCCTAAGGATTCTGAGACGTCGAAACAGCCAGCCAATCCAGCAATGGTGCTGTGCAATAAAGAAATAATCTGTGAAGGGTTTGACATTAAAAATTCTACTACATGTGGCGATAAACCCAATGCAGAGCCACTTCAAATAGTAAAGGTGTGTAGCATATGCTGTAGATTTATTGTGTAGTCAACATTGTATAGGTGGATGTAGCTTTCCGGCACTAGTAAATGTCGAGTTTTTATTTGTCCTGTGCAGGGCAAGTCAATTGCAGATGACAAATGCAGGCAAGTTGATCCGCTTTCTGTTAGCACGCCAGAGTTCTCAGGTAAATATGTTCCCCAGGAACAATACATTGCAATTTTAAACTCTCTGGTCACTTCACAGTTCTTGGGTAAATCTAATTTTCCCTCCATACTTAAACTACTCAAAAGGCTGCCGCAGCAAAAAAAAAAAAATCACTTGCCACTAGTTCATGTCATAAAGGTAATTTGTTTTCTGTTGCTTCTTATGTTGCAGTCACGCACTGTGCAATGGCTGAGAGGGAAAACCAGCGCACCCTCCGCGAAGTGATAAAGAGCCTGGCATTGGACCCTGATTACTTCTTCTTCCTTGATGATCCAAATATAAGTCCTGACACAATGAAATGTACATTTGTCTCAGTGGTATGTACATAGAACCTTTGCTTCTACCAAATTAAATTGCAGATGGAACTGAATACTTAATGTTTGTCCTTAAATGATGATGTTAAGGTTTTCTGATGAAGGTGAACAATGAGGTAGTCTGTATTATTGGTTGATACAAATTGCGCTGAGTGTTTCACAACAAATTTACCAGTTCGTTGTGTTATTGTTTTGACTGGTGTTGGATGCTACGTTCCTTTAAGGCACCCACATATGTTAAATCCCTCAATACATGCTGGAATAAAACAATGTATATGAGAAAGGTATTGTATTAAGAAAGCTGGAGTTGCTCTGGAGTCTGAATCGAGGTATTTTCTGAGATCGTTTATAGCAATGTTACAGGAGGTGGTTCAAGGTTCTTAAAGCTACCGTTGCCTGAGTTGGTCTCATATTACAATATATTTTGGGAAGTTTTCTGGCTGCGTTTTTTTTGTCAAGTTATAAAATCTTAGTGGGCTGCGAACTGTCAAATGGTTTGCATGTGACACTTAAGATGCACCTGTAATTCAATTGTAATTACATTGTGGATGATTGCAAGACAAGAATTTGTGCGGTAATCAAGCATATGTATGGGCAGTAAAGGAAACAACAGAACTGAACGTAATTGAATGGTCATTGGAGAAGTACTGCGTGACTAGGTAATCTTGTCAGAACTTGCAACCTCGGATAGTCACAGTTCCTGGTTTTTGTATCTTTCATGAAATGGTTTCATACAATGGCATGTATTAGCTGCAGGAAATGTAAGCATTTCTTCTCTTGCCATGCACTGTTCGTCATTCATGAGTTTCTTGCATGCTTATAGGATCATCATAACACTAAGCGTACACTGATCCATATTATGTTTAAATCCTATTACAGATCTTTTATCATGAAGGGAAGCTTCTCGGTATTGTTCGAGAGTACCAGAATAAGTGGCTCGTATTCGTACATAACGATGCTGTGGTTACGGAGGTAACTTGCCCTCTTAATCAGTGTAGCAAGTTTGCCTTTTCATCCTGGACTGTTCTATTAGTTGATCTAAGGCCTAGATCGGACTGTGCGATTTTTCATGATTCTTAAGAACTACCTGGAATTTTGTAACTGTTCCACCCTCTTCTAATAGAAAAGGCAGAGCTCATTCCAGATTCCTCAAAAAATCTTGTGTAATTCCTGCGTTGCAAACAGGCTCTGAGATTTTTGGGCTGCTGTAGTTGTTGCCTTGTTGGATGGTGATCTGAATACCTTCCAAATGCCATGCAGTTTAATTCCTGGGAAGATTTGCTACATGGTTACGGAGACTATGAGATACAACATTGTGTTTACTTTTTCGAGATCATCAAGATCATCATCAAATAGACAGGTATGGTTGCATTGCCATAACTCTGAGATCGGGAGTTGCAGAAAAATGTTAGCTTCTGTTTATAATGCTCATGTGGCCAAAGTCGAAGCTTGAATAATGCTTCTGTTTCCAAAGTCGAAAGATAGGCAATTAGGCATGCTTTGATTTGATATGCCCTGTTTGCACCCCACCAATTACAGTTTTACTTTTTTTTTTCTCCCTGAACCCTTTGTTCCATATGATCAGTAAATTGCTATTACATGAAGCAGGATTCCAAAGAGATTGTGTTTCTGCACAAAGACATGCTCCCCAACCTCTTAGCTCCAGTGGTGTGGGACCAACATCTGAGGAGAAAAGAGTTTAGATCCCACCTTTTCTTAGGAAGCTTATTACGTACCACTTGGTGGTACCCGGTTTGGCTGGTAATGTGGGAATATGGCGTTGAACCTTAATTGGATGCTGATCATGGACGAGAAACGAGATAATTCTTGTTTGTTCGGTGTATATGATGATCTGGACTCGATTCGGTTGCTCTTGCTCGTATGTTTCGGTGAGAGATGTCGCATGTGATTTTTTTTTTTTGAACAAACGCATGTGAATATGTGATGGGTGTCAGCGCTGCTTTGATAGGACAAGCAAGGTTTGAAGAGCTCTTACGCTGAAAGTCTTTCGCTCTCTCTTATTCAGCAAACTGACCTCAGTTATTTGTAAAAATAAAAAAAAAAAGAATAAAGAATCGAATCGTTACCCTGGCCGGGACGTCTCGTCTCGTAAATGGGCGCTGCATGCGCTCATGTCCTGGGCTTGCGTGGTTGACACCTTGGCTCGTTGCCAGGCTAGGCATCTCCAGTCGCGTCCCCAAACCGTCTTTCAAAGGGATTTTGGGCGCGCCGGACAGAAAATGCGTTCCAGCCGCGGCCCCCAAAGCCCATTTTTGTCCGGCGCGGCCCGATACGGTGTCCGGTGCCCCGAGCCCGTCCCGTCCCACGGGGGCACGGGGACGCCGGACACACCAGCGAGGCGAACCGACGCGGGCCCGACCGTCAGCGCACAGGAAAATTCATCTCACACTCCCGCCAAATCCCGCCGCTTCCGCCAAATCGCGCCTATACCGCCGCGCATTTCAGGCCTCTCAAAACATATCCCGCCGCCGATTCGTTTCTCCTATCCCGCCGATTTCTTTCTCCCTCCCGCTGTCCACCCGCCGTCCACCCGCCGCCGCTACCCTCTCCACATGGCGCCGCCGACAGCCCCCAAAAAGATGGCGAAGAAAGCGGCCAGGAAGACACGAGGCCCGAAGTGGACGCCTCTAGAAGAGGAGGAAGAGGAAGAGGAGGAGGAGGAGGAGGAGGAGGAGGAGGAGGAGGAGGAGGAGGAGGAGGAGGACGAGGAAGAGGAAGAGGAAGAGGACGAGGACGAGGACGAGGACGAGGAAGACACGAGGCCCGAAGTGGACGCCTCTGGAAGATCTTTGTCTGTGCGAGTCGTGGGCGACGGTGAGCCATGACTCCATCATCGGAGCCAACCAAAAAAGCGGGAAGTATTAGGCGAGGATCAAGGCCGAGTTCGATGAGCGCAAGCGATCAACAGCGACTACAAGAAAGTGGCAATGAAGAGGAGCCAGGCAATGTCGACGCGATGGGCCATCATCCAGGCGTCGGTGAACTCCTTCCATGGGTACCATTAGGACTTAGAGACCAGAGGCGACAGCGGTGCCGACGTCGCCCAATTGGTACGACTCTTTCTTCCATAATCCGTAGAAGAGGAAGAGGAAGAGGAAGAGGAAGAAGAAGAGGAAGACACGAGGCCCGAAGTGGACGCCTCTGGAAGATCTTTGTCTGTGCGAGTCGTGGGCGACGGTGAGCCATGACTCCATCATCGGAGCCAACCAAAAAAGCGGGAAGTATTAGGCGAGGATCAAGGCCGAGTTCGATGAGCGCAAGCTGATCAACAGCGACTACAAGAAAGTGGCAATGAAGAGGAGCCAGAAGGCAATGTCGACGCGATGGGCCATCATCCAGGCGTCGGTGAACTCCTTCCATGGGTACCATCAGGACTTAGAGACCAATTGGTACGACTCTTTCTTCCATAATCCGTAGCGCCTACATTGTGTTCGATGAAATGACTCTGCTTCCTTTGGTTAGTTTGATAGGGCCATGGATTTGTACGCGAAGAACTCGGAAGGTCACAAGTCTTTCGCGCTCATGCATTGCTATGGCAAGCTCAAAATGAATGAGAAATGGCGGTTGACGCGCTTGTCGCTGTCCAAGGGGAAGGACGCCATTGATCTGGACGCGCCGCTGGCAACTTCGACATGGCGTCCTACGGCAACAAGGCTGCCAAAGCCGCCTTGGCCGATGCTGCGTCGAGAAGACGCAGCGTCGATCACGAAATGCCTCGCCGACGTCTCCTCGACCTTTATCTCCCGCGACAAGAAGGCCGACCAAAGGTGGGCCGAGCTGCTCAAGAGGCAAGAGGAGAAGCTGGAGCTCAAGAAACGCAGGACGACATGTCCCTGCGACAACGTCGACAGGGAATGTCTCCCCGGACGCGAGCGGAGCTCAACTTCTTCAAAGGCAGATCCTCGACGACATCGAAGCCAAAATGGCGGCGGCGGACGCGGCGGCCCGGCAGCGGCATCGGCGGCAGCGGCAGCGCAGCAGAGCAGGCTGACGCGTCTTCTCTGCACACACTGCGTCGGCCTCTGCGTTGGCGACGGAGCAGACGCACCATGCACAACAACAGGCAGATTGCGACGAGATCATCGTGCTCGACGGGCCTGCTGCATCGACTCAGGATACGACGCCGTCGCCCAACCCCTTCTTCTAATTTGCATGCACCACCGGTCTGTAATATGATCGCGCGCCAAGTACTTTGATCGCCGCTACTCGATCGCGACGAATCGGCGGGAACGATCTCTTTTGAATGCATCTATTTGAATTTCTGATTGGGGCGGCATTTGGGGGACGCGGCTGGGAGCGCGTCCCCAAGCGCGGCACGAACAAAACACGTCCCCCAAACGCTCGATCCGGCGCGGTTTGGGGGACGGTTTGGGGGACGCGACTGGAGATGCTCTTAGTAGTGACCTGTACTCTCTCTTCCTCTACAGTTCCTGAGAGCTTTCTCGAGAGCCCCAGGCCGGACCGAGGCCTTCGCCGGCGGCGCTGCTGCCCGGAGATGGCTGAGGCGAGGTTCTGGCTGCAGTAGTGTATTTACTAGGTTTAGGCTTTGTCCCTCTGTGGCGTATGGGAGTAGAGTACCTGATCTTCCCAGCCGGATCTGGTGCGTGCTGAGCTCATATTTCTCTGCGATGCGCATGGAGGTGGTGAGCTCGGGGATCTCCGTCAATAAGGCTGTTGCGAGCTTTGCCCCAGCGTATCCGAGCTGCATCTGGGGATGGCTAGACTCCTTCTTCCTCGCAGAGCTCCAACGGTTGGAGTCCGATTCGAGGGGGATTCAGCCTGGCGGCTTGGTCAATAAGCTCGGTGTTCATAGGCGTTTCGAGGTGGATGGAGGTGGTGCTGCGAAGATGCTTCTGGCCGGTCGTGGTGGCGAGGAGAAGCAGCTCGGCAGCAACCACATCCATCCACGGAGTTCGGTGCGTGGTCTGGTTGCCCCCGTTCTGGTGTGCCGTGGAGGCGAGGGGAAGAGGTGGCGCTCAGCCTGGTTGACATCTCCACCGAAGCGTTGCTCCTGGCGTTGTCATCATCAACATTTGCGACCTGCGCGCTCTCCGTCTCTCTTGGCCGGCCGAGGGGGCGGCCGGCCGAGGGGGCGAGGGAGAGGATGACGAGGATCGTGCGGTGGCTGAGGTTCGGTGGTGGCGCCGAGGGCTTCTAGGGTCTGCGCCCTCTGCAGCAGTTCCCAAGCGACGGCGATGGCGCGCCGGAGCTATTCTTGGCCGCGAGGGCGGTCCTGCTGCGCTCAGGCTCGACGGCCTGAGCTTCTTCTTCCCCCTTCAGTGGGGGATCTTATTGGATCTCGGCGTGGTGGTGAGCGCTGCCGCTCCACCAAGTGGTTTTGTCCCCGGTGGGCGCGGGGGTGGCCGCGCTAGGAGGTCGACGACCGACGGCGGTGAAGACGTACTCGATCGCGTTTGGCGATTTCCTGTAGGGTGTTGTGTGGAAAAACTAGGGGCTCATGTGCTAATCATGTTCTATTGGGGTCCTTTCTGTAAATGGACACCCACCGCTGATGAATGTAGACGGGGCCTTCATCTTTTTTTTTAAAAAAAAGTAGTGACCCGTACGCACAGGTTGTCATTTTTCTCTTTCTAGCGTTTTTTTTTTCAACTGTTCTCTTTCTAGCGTTGATGATCAATTAATTATTACTGCATAATCTATATCTAGACACAGGGGGCAGATCCATAAAATCTGACCGTCTAACGTACAGGTATCCTACGGTTCGTCTCCCACCCATGTTTAGGGCTAAAACAGTGTCAGTCCGACCCTAATCAGAACCCGAACCAATCCCGTAAACCTCTCCCCAATCAGCCCTAGTCACGTCGATCTTCTAACATGGTTCATCCCGTGATTGACGCGCCATCTCCCACGCCCTAGTCACATCGATCTTCTCTCGCCTTCAGCCAGAACGGCCAGCAGGACAGCCGTCGCGATCTCAAAGGTCGCGGCCAGCAGGACACCATGTCGCAGGCTCGCAGCTTACATCACACACCGTCGTGGTTCCTCGACATCACCATCGTTAAATCACCCAGGTTAGAGAAAGTACAATAAGTTTTAGTCATCTGGCTATAAGGATTAAAATAGTATATCATTGTTTAGTTGGAGGAGAGAGAGGAGGAGAGAGAAGGAGAGTGGGCTCTTATGCAAGAGCCAGCTATAGCACGTGCTTGCATTTTGTGAGTGAAGGTGGTCATACATTGATAAAGTCTTTTTTGTAGCTCTTGTATATGTTGGCTCAAGTTCATTATAGATGACATAATGACTTATTTCACTGCTACACTATTGGAATTGCTCTTAGGTGTTGTCCCTTGTTTATTAGTTGTTTGGTGCTGACTGCTGACCATACTTCCTTGACGGCAATTTTTTTTATGTAACTACGGCGGGCGTGAGCCAACCTAAACATATATTCAGCCAAGAAGGAGGGACAACCCAGCTCGAGGACTCACCGGAGTAGTCGAACTGCCTTGGTCCGCCGAGACCCATCACAGGCACTGCACCATCGACGTAATCGAAAGGCAGCGTGCATACAAGACCACACTACGCACCGACACCACATGTGTCGAGGGTGTGGCCGAAAGGTCGCGCGCGGCCGAGTCGACGCCAAGACGCATGTTTGCCACCGGTTGGAGTCGAAGGGCATCAAAAGGCAGAGACACCCATAGATTACTCTCGCATGGAGCACTCGCCGCGCGCCGAAGATCCTCACCAAGGACCCGACACCGAAGCCCAGCAACCGACAAGAAGACGCCGCCACCACCACTGCCACAGCTCACCTGGCATCGGAGAGGAGACCGCACCCATGGCCGCCATCTGCATCACCATGGGGCACACCAGAGCAGACGGAAATATCGTCCTGCGCCACTACGCCCCCCCACGGGTGGCGACGCGTTACCACCGTGGCCGCCACTGCGAAACCACGACACCCGCCAGCCCCAACGGCAACCCGCTGCAGGCTGATAGCAAGGTAAGGAGGAGGTGAATCACGCAGCAAGAAAAACAGTTCGATCCCCCCGTGTCGCCTCCTCCTTGCGACCGGGGGACGAAACCCTAGGCCGCCGCCGCCAGCTCCCCCCGCCTCGATCTCCCCTCCTCGTCGCCCCGGAGGCGCCGCTGGTCGAAGGTCGCGACGCTCGGGAAGGGGGCGGCGGGGATTCGGGCTCCCGGCTCCGCGCGCGACGATAGGAGGAGGAACGCCGCGCGGGATCTGCTGGTGCCAGAGCGAGCGCGACGTCGGCGCCCCTGCTGCGTCTTGCTCCTGCCGGTGCAGCCGTGGGTCAGGGCGTGGTCGACCAGCGCTCCTCCCGGTGGGGTTTGGGCACCGGAGGCGGCGGCCTCTGCGAGGTGAGGGTGGCGCGGTCCCTGGCAGCAGGGAGCGCTTGCTGATGCTGAGGACCGTCTCCTCGGTCGCGTGGGCGGCGTGGAGGCGGTGGAGGGTGCTCGGGCCGCGGTGGTTGCCCCGTCAACCTCGTGGCAGATCTGAAGACGGAGGCCGGATTCCATGTGGTACCCACCCTAAGGCCATGACATCCAGCGTTCTCGTCGGTGCTGGGTGTGGTTGGGGTGGCAGGGGGCTCTGGCTGGGAGAAATACTTGGCCGGCGGTGGCGGTCACAGCGTCGACGACGTCCTGGATGCCGTCTTCCTCCTTGGAGGCGATGCTGAGGTATATCCCCCCTCCCTCCTTCCTTTGGCGCCCGGGTGAAAACCCAAATCTCTGGATTGGGCGGCGACGGCGCTCTGGCGTCGTGGTTCTTCTTGAAGACGCCGCTTTGGGTCGGCGGATGGTGTCCGTGCTGCGTGAGTGTCCTGGTCTGTGGTTGCGGCGCTTGCTGTGTCTTCTCTGGCGATCTCCGTCCTGATGCTGAAGTCTTTTGGGTGGCCGGTGCGTTGGCCGGCGGCAAGGCCTGTGGGTTTTCGCGTGCGGTGGTCGTGTCTGGTTCTTTTCCTTGGTTTGATGCCCCTGGTGCTCATTCGTGCTCTAGGGAGAGTTGCTCCGCTTGTCGACGGTCCGACGCCCTACGATCCAGGGCGAGAAGGTTGGGACCTTCTTCGGAGGTGGAGGCGGATGGCATTCCGACTGCGATGTGACATGACTTGACGGTGGCAGGATTCTCGGTGGCGAGCTTCATGGCGTTGTTTCTCCTCCGCTCTGGTTCTTCCTTGAGATGATGGCCTTGATGACAAGTTGTTTTCTTTGTAATCTTTCGTTTGCTTGTTCATCGATGTTTGTAAGCTGTTCTTCAGCATCTTGTAACTCTTGCCGACAACGGCCTTATTAATTTAAGGCAGGGCTACGGCCTACTCTTTAAAAAAAATCACGCAGCAACTCCACCGACCACCAGAAATGGAGAGCTCGACGACCCGAACCAACACCACCACACCACGTGGAGGCAAGCCACATCGGAGAGGGCGGCTCCGCCAGCACCATGGCGCCGCCTGACGCAGCCAAGCCGTCCGCCACCAACACCCACCGCGGGCCGCCGCCCGAGAGCCCCCACCACCCTCTACGGAGGAGACCGCCGGAGGAGCCACCACACGCAGCAGCCGCACCGCGCCGCCTCATGTCGCCGCCATCTGGCCAGCCCCCAAGCCGCAACAGCCGCAAAAGGGCGCCGAAGCCGGGCCGCCCAGATCTGCGTAGGAGGGCGCCCCGCCACCACCGCGCCTCCAGGGCTTTCCCCGACGACAGCCACATGTGGCGGCGAGGGCAGGGAAGACGGGGATGGGGGCTTGCGGCTGGCCGGATCTGGGGCGCTCCGGTGCGGCCTGGCTCAGCCGCACGAGAGCGGAGCGGGGGGCTCTGTCGTGGCTCCCTAAGTTCGAAACTCCTTTGCCCCTTCACGGTAATGTGACAGACCAGCATGAGCAGATGCTGATTTAGCCTTAGTTTATTCTTTAGTGGAGCTTTGGATTTCGATCATTATCTCAACTGAATCATTTGCTACACTTTTTTTTACAATCAATACCACATATATTTATAGTAATAAATAGTACATGGTGGAGATATAAAAGCTGACTCCAACGGTTACAAAATAAAGTATAAAAGAAACGAGCAAATCACCGAGATCTTCAAATTCTTCTTTCTTCCATGACACAATCTTATACTTATCTGAAGGCAGCCAAACATAGATACCAAAACATAGACCTGAAAATACCAATGGAGGTTCTCCCATTGTTTTAACTTGAGCCGCAATGCCAAGGTTACGTGCACACGCGCAACCATTGAAGTAGTCAATCAACATCGGCAAGAGTATCAGCACCAGTATATCAGGGAAAAATAACCGAACATCCTGATCAACGTCGCCGGAGAGCCGAGAGTACGAATCACTATTTTCGAGGATGTAGCAGCCGGGACAAATATTGCGAGGGTAATCCTCCTCGCGGCAACCATGATAAAAGATCCAAAATCGATCTGGCGAAGCGAGATCTGAAGATCCATACCTAAAGAATTACAATCCTCCAATACCACCATTGACGCCACGATTGAGATCTTATCGTCGAACAATGGACTGAAGAATACTTATTGTAGATGATGCCATCTCCAATGTGAAGATGGCTACCAAACACTAACCTAATTTGTTGAAAACCCTATTTTATTAAAAACTTCACGCATAGATCGGGTTCCCACTCCTCTTGACACCGGCGAGGCCGGCCGGAAGAGGGGGAACCGATCTATGGTGGAGGCGAAGACGGAGACGGAGTGGTTTTTTTCCAAGCGGCAGCTGCCAGGTGAGAGACACGACAAATGTCTGAGTTAATTCTCAATCGAGCGAGAACTATTTTGAATCATTTGTTACACTTCATCCAGAATATCATTTGTACCTGGTTCCACAGACTGCGAGTTTTTGGAAGCATGAAGCACATGAACTTTTGATTCAGAATGTTCACTTCTCAGCAGAGCAGGTAACTGACTGATAGTTCCAGTGCTTTCGAGCCTATCTCCTTCCCATTGTCAATTATAGTAAAGCATGAACTGCGTGAGCACTCTGAACATATTCTGCATAATAAGATGTACACACGTTGATAAATACTGTAGATAGCAGAGGGTGCTCATAATGTAAATTATGCATCTAGATACATCCGAATTTAGATAATTTTTTAACATCCTTTTATAGACATAGGTAATACTATAATGTTATGTCTAGATATATTCAAATTTAGATAAATCTGCAACATCCTCTTTTCGGAACAGAGTGAGTACTATCTTCCTTATCACCATTGCATTTTAAATTATATCATATGATGTTAACTGGCAGACGTTTTCCATTATCTTTTTATTGTGGTGGGGTAGCGCCTGATTAGCGATATGCATTGAAACTTTTGTAACTTTTTTGACCAAGTGTTGTAGTTAATCGGGAACATACCTAATAATCGGACTTTCAGACTGATTAATCGGCTAAAGGATTAACCCAAGCGATTAATGGTAATCGACACGGTTAGGCCCCTAGTAGCGATTAATCGGCCTAGTAATCGTTGAATCGGCCTAGTTTTTGAACAGTGATCTTTTAAAATAATGGTTGCACGCATGCACCCGTAATGTTGGAATCAGGCTATAATATCTTTAAGTGTATAATATTTAGTGACAACTTATTTCTGATCTTGTTGCACTGATTCAGCAAATTTGTTGCACATGGTTAGTTGAAGGGCTAGCACACTTTTCCAAGCTAAAATTTATTAATTTAGCATGTGTTTGGTTCTTGGCGTCTTGCCACATTTTTCGGCTGCCATATTTTATTATTCATATTGCCCATATGTCATGGGGTTAATTTGTGCCATAGCCACAGTAGGGCTACTCCTCGCCATCAGGTCATCACATTATGCGCCCACTTTGTAGTAGAGGCCTCGATTCAAAGTGGAAACAATATTAGCATAGTCATCATGTCGTCCTTAGGACTTTGGACTCGCCTCATTTCTCCCAAGGATCACCGACTTGTCTCTTCTTCATCCTCAATCGGCAACCGCAATCTCCCTTTTTTGCCCAAGCCCTAGCCCTCCTCCACCATTCCACCCACCGCCAACCTCTACCCCTTTGCGGCATTTCCACGAACACATCGCACGCCTATTCTCCCGCAAGGGTGTCTCCCTCCCATCTTCGCGCCGTCGCAACTCAAAATTTCCACGACCATCGCATCTGCGCTCACCCGTGATGGTTGTCGACCGTGACGCCACCGAAGCCGCGGCCGGTCCCTGGAGGCGCTGGAGCTCTAAAACACGGGCAACCACACAGATCCCATCCAGGCTCCGCGCTCGCCGAATCCCTCCACCGCCATACGGGCATCACCGCATGGACCAACAGGTCCCCGACGACGAGGCAGCCGCATCCACGTTGTTCTGGCATCACCACACCACCTCCCTCGACGCCTTCTCCGCTGCTATGAAGCTCTTCCCCAATTGCCTCGGAATTGCCGTCGCCCATGCCGAGGCGCTCGCCGCCTGCCAGCTGCACGGGGAGGCCCAGGTGAAAATATGTGTCGCCCACACGGTGACCACCGACACCGATCAGGACGATTCGACGCTGCACAATGTGCGGTACAACCTGGTATGCGGCTCCACCGAGAAGGTGAGTGAGGCCGCTGTCTTCATGAAGCGCTTTGCGGCCGCCATCTGCCACCATGTTACTCCCGGAGAGGCCGTGAAGATGTTGGGCGCCAACAAACTTGTCGGGCCTGCCGGTCTTGAAATGTGAGAGGTTGCAAAGCTTCTCTCCTTGACATATTCCTACTCGGGGCGCGCCCAGCTCCTCCACACATATGCCGACATGTCACAAGTCTGTGCCCTCGCTATGCCCAGTGAAATGTGGGCATCTCGAGCGGGGTGACCCATCTGGTTCTGGCCTGTCCAAAATGATCCGCGTGAACAAGCGGACCGATCACGCATGCCCCAGTGGGGCGACCCAAATGGATCGACCTGTCCGGCACGACCCATCGATCCACCAAATTTGGAGAGCCGACGCGCCTGCGCGGACAACGCACATGTCCACCCGTGTCCGCCAGCGTGGACCGAGGGCCCGCATGGCAGTGGCCCAATAGGTGCAACAAGAGAGAAACTTCGACCCCCCTAGATTTTTATGCATTTAGGCGCGATTTTTTTCCAATTTTACGATGAAATGCACAACCTTTTTTCTAAATCTATCCCGAATTTGTCCTAAAACTTAGGATGTTACACGAATCCGAGTGCCCATTGGCATGATTTATTTTTCCTTGACATCTTAGGCCCGATTTTCATCAGAGAATTTATATTTGATGCCAACCTAGATAACCAAACGGCGTCAATCTTCTGTATAAGAGCAGGTCTAACAGGCCCCTTATAACCCGCCCACCCCGTAAAATTCCGGCGACATACGGGGCAGGCGCGGTTTGGGCCGTCTAGCAGGCCCCGTATTCGGGCCGCCCCGTTTCAGCGGAATACGGGCCTAGGAAATCGGCCCCTCCGCCCACAATTTATATGGGCGCAGGTGCGAGTGGGTTGCCACTCGCTACCCTGCTCCGCCGTGCGCCCGCCTCCCCCTGCTCCGGCGAGCAATTACTTCCTCCCCGCGCCGCATTCGACCCCAGCTCCGGACGCCCGCCGCCGCAGCAGCGCCTCTCCGGCGAGCGGATCGAGCGATCCCGCTCGCCGGGACACGCGTGGCGCTGAAATGCAAGCGCTCGCCGCGGGTAGCGCCGTGCGGCCTGCAAGTACGCCGGCGCGTTACATGCCGGAGTCGCTCCGGGACTTCGCGGTGGTGGGCGGTGGATCCGCCGCTCAAGCCGAGGCGGCGACTTCGACGCGTGGCGCGCTGAGTGGGAGCGTGATCGCGCGGCGAAGGCGGCATGGGCTGCGCGCATCGGCAGCACGGGCGGAGGAGGCGGCGGAGAGGCGGAGGAAGCGGAGGCCGGCGGAGGACGCGGCATTATTGCGGGCGTTGGCCGAGTCCGAGTGGAGGCCGCCAGAAGGCGGGCGGAGGCAGACGAAGAGGCGGCGGCCGCACGCCGTGGCTGGGTCCGTGCGAAGGAGGCTGCCGCCACGGCGGAGGAGGAGCCTGCTGCCACGGCGGAGCCTGCCGCCAGCGTTGCTTTCGTGCCATACATCATCCTCGAGTAGGTAGGATCGCTATGTATATGTATGATCCAATGTATGATCAATGAAGAAGAACTATGGTTTCATTTTCCCGGGGTTTTAATTTTTAAAAATACAGGGCGAAATATGGGGTATGCTAGACGGAATGGTTGAGCAAGACGTACTTTTGGGATACGGGGCGAAAAACTTGCGTTATACGGGGCAGAAAAATAAGGGGTCTGTTAGACATGCTCTAACGTGCTTCTAATTTTGTGGGCAACCAAAAGGCCCCAGATCGTACGCACGTAGTTTGTTCGGCCGTTTGCTGGGAGACCGGCGTCTGGTACGCGCGCGGCTTCCTCCGGGGTTTGACGCCTGCTACGCCACTACAGGAATGGCGCGATACACCGAGGGCCTTTTATACGCCGACGGCCAAAAGTCAGGGTCGGCGTATGGTCTGGCCAGGCCAGCCTGCCAATCCGATCCTAGGTGTAGCGAGGTCTACGCCGAGAGCAGTCCTCGGCATACCTTTGGTCCTAGGCGTAGACAGGGTTACGCCGACGGCCACCCTTGGCGTAGGCCATCCTTCAAATTTGTCTAATTTTGAAAAGTCATAACTAATTCATATGACGTCAGAAAAATGCGTATAAGGTATCAAAATGTTCAGAAAAACATCCTCTATCCGTTTATGTCAAAATCATGCATATTTGAATCATGTACAGTACCATGTTATCATAGTAACAATTCAAACACTTTCTTATATGTCCTGGGGTTCCCGTTTTGGCCCGATGGCAATTTAAACGAATTTAGAAAATCCCGCGGAGCCGGAGACTAGTGGCACGATATCTCGGGCAGTTGATCTTGTTGTACAACTAAAATATTGTGGGGATTCGATCAAAGAGAGGGAGAGGAGAATAGTGGCGCGATATCTCGGGCAACTGAGCTTGTCTTGGCATTGGGACATGCCATCGGTGTCCCATGGCAAGGATGAGAGAGGGAGGGATATGGTTGCATCCAGGGTGAGGCAAAAGGGGGTGTGACGTCATGGTACCGTGCTGGTGGAGTTTGGGTACAAGAAAAGGGCTGCTGCAAGGATCATTTCAAGATTTTGCCAAATGCATGAGCATGTGCCCTTTTTATCTCTTTCCTCTTTCCCCAAAACCAAGAGAGGGAGGGTTACTGTAGAGCTATAGTCACTACAAGAAAAGTTCTGATAGACAACGTCCCAAAATCGTCAACTAAGGGGCATTTTTCGTGTACCTAACCCGACGATATGAGTTCCGTTGTCGAATGCGTCAAGCAAAGTCCAACGACGATTTTTCGGTCCGTCGCGCTTGCCCTTCCGCCACGGAAAATCGGACCGTTGCGGAAGTGTTTCGGGAGCCCGTTGACTGCCGACGTCATATGCGACACGTGTGACCGTTAGCGAGTTAACGGCGTTAACCGTGAACCCGTGGTAGATGGTAGGCCCACACGAGGCCCGCCACGTCTTAAGCGGGCCGGCCAGATGACATAGTTTGACCGGTCAACTATATAGCTGGGCTGGTCCATTAGTTACGTGGGCCGGGCCTAACCTCTAAGGATGACTTAAAAGGGCCGGCCCATTTATCATGTGGGGTCATTACAGAAGCCCCGACCCAAGAAGCAAGTGGGCGGGCCAAAACACAGTGGGTCCCACTTTCGTTAAAGGGCCCATTTAGTGTTTGGGGTCCACCGTGTAGCAAGTGGGCCGGCCCAACAAGCTAGTGGGCCGCAAAAACACAGTGGGTCCCACTTTCGCTTAAAGGTCGCCCATTTAGTATGGGTCCACCATATAGATGGGCCTAACAAAATAGTGGGCGTAAACACAGTGGGTCCCACTTTCCTGTTAAAGGGCCGGCCATTTAGTATGTGGGGTCCACCATATAGCAGTGGGCGGCCCCAAGATAGTGGGCAGCCAAAAACACAGTGGGTCACATTCCGTTAATGGTCACCCATTTGACATGTGGGTCCACCATATAGCAAGTAGGCCGGCCCAAATAGTGGTCGGCCAAAAGCACATGTGGGCCCCACTTTCTGTTGGCGGCCCAATTAGTATGTGGGGTCCGCCATATAGAAGTGGGCAGCCCAACAAGATAGTGGGCGGGCCAAAAACACGTGGGTCCCACTTTCCTCTTAAAGGGCCTACCATTTAGTACGTGGGGTCCACCACAAGCAAATGGGCCGGCCCAACTAATAGTGGGCCGGCGCAGGTGTGGGTCCACCTAAAGCAAGTGGGCCAGCCCAATTATAGTGTGGGGTCCACCAGTAAATCAAATGGGCTAGCCCAACTCAAGTGGGCCGGCCCTAGTGGGTGGGGTCACCCAAAGCAAGTGGCCCGGCCAATTAGAGTGTGGGGTCCACCTTAAATCAAATGGGCCCAAGAAGTAAGTGGCCAGCCGTTTAGTTGCCGTTTATATGCCGCATAATATGCGCTTTAGGATTTTAGGGCACATATGTGATTTCGCTTAATTGGGCCGTTTAAGGGATGGGAATTCGTGATTTAGATACTGAGAATATTTACGCAGCATTGATTTCTGTGGATAGCCTTACTACAAGCACCAAAGAAAAAATGCGCGAAAGAACTATAAAAACTAACTAAATATTACATCACTGCAAGGCATTGAAAAAATATTACGGAACCAGAGAAATTGAATGGTAATTAAACCTAGCAATACAATGAAGCGATGGCAATCTTTTAAGTTGTCCATGCAGCACCTATATCGAAACAAAGACATTACAAGTTAAGACAGCAACAATGGAAAGGCAAAGACACTCCAATATTGTTTGACAAAGAATTTGGAACCCATCATTTCGTCGTTATAACAAGATCATTGTAATGCGCACAATAAGCAAACAAAGAGTGCATGCCGCATACCAACAGCCAATATAATGAGCATGTTAGAATGAAACAGCAGACTTACTACTGTCGAGTCCCATGCAAACCAACATGTTCAGGAGTACAAAATTGGTATGAACAACATAGTAGCAGGCTATAAATTTAGTAACAACGATGAGCAAGATGAAGTTATGATGGCTACATCTACGAGCAGGGAATGTAAACCAAAAATAGAAGTTACGATGGCAAAGCTAAAGAGGAGGGAATGTGAACCAACATGTGCCAAGTGCAATTACTTCATTTGGCCGTGAACTAAATAATACTCTGAACTTATAGTGAAGGGGATGCAAATCAAGATGTTTCGAGATATAAACTTGTAATGAGCAACACATAGAGGATAGTTAATGCTGGAGCTTAGGATGGACCAGATACAGAATATAGTGGGATCACCTGTGAACTTGTATAAGAGGGAATGCAAACCAATATGTTCAGCTTTCCATATGTGAGCGTCATGCCAAGTCGAGAAACAAGTCAATAATGCAGCTTTTGAAGAACAAGATGGCACGCAAAATTATTATCTAGTAGTATGACAAGTTTATTTGTACTGCTAGATAGCAGAGTGATAGCATGCCAAACTAAGTCCTTACTTTGTTAGCTTACAATGAACTAGATACAAAACAATGGCATCACCTGTAGTACAGGGAATGCAAGCCAACATGTTCATGGAGTAAAAAATTGGCACAAACAACATAGTAGGGCCATAATTTTTGTAACGACGGCAAGATAAAGTTATGATGGCTAGATCTACAGAGCAGGGAATGTAAACCAAATATAGAAGTTACGATGCCAAAAGCTACAGAGCAGGGAATGCGAACCAACATGTGCAATTACTTAAAATTGGCCATGAACTAAATAATAGCAGGATGTTACTATAATATCTATAATTTTTGTAACAACGACTGAGCAAGATAGAAGTTATGATGGATACATCTACAGAGCAGGGAATGCAAACCAAAATGTTCAATCGCTTAAAGTTAGCAATGAAGTAGAAAATAGCAAGGTGTTACGGTCATATCTAGGAATGAACTAAAAGAGCTTCAGACAAACAAGCATCCGAACCCAGAACATGGCGCTAAAACAAGGGACTTACATTAGGAGAAGCACTGTGGGGGAGTCACACAGATCTTCCGGGGTTGATAGATCCGGTGATTAAGTACGCTACATGTGCTACTTGGGGTTGGAGAGACGGCCATTACACTTCATGGTTACTCATCTCATCTGCAAAAAACGGCGCGTCGTTAGCACAAACAGGTTCCCCCAAGATTAAACAAGAACTTGCAGGCAAGCAATAGAAAACGACAGTAGAAGAGTTTAGATCATGCACGGCGCCGGTGAAGCAGATCCGGTTCATGACAGCGGGTCGGTGAGCAAAATCCGATGCGGTGGACGACGGATCCGGCGAAGCGGCTCCGGTGGGGTGGACGATGCCGCAGGCGATGCGGTAGACTGCTGGATGAGCATATGGTTTCGAGGTTCGGCGGGGATGATCCGGTCCGGTTGATGACGGCGTCGATGAAGCGGCTCCGGCGCAGCCGGATGACGAGGATCACGAGGCTCGGGGCAGGAAGTCCGGCGGGGATGTTCCGGTCGGTGGTCGTGGAGGTGGGAGAGAGGGGACTTGGGAAGTTCCGGTGGGTGGTCTCAGAGGAGAGTGAGGGAAATGAATTTTTTTTCGGGAGTTTCCGGAGCTAGGGAGGTGGTGATCGAAAAAAATGACGGGTAGCCCCCACCAACCGACTTATACATGGACATTGTTGTCATCTTTACGAGGGTAGAATGGGAAGTTAGAAGCGTGTGAAATATTTGTATTTTTCAGGCGGGAAGTTTTGCCGCTGGAATGAGATTTCGAATTTGGCTACAGTCCAAGTAATACAAAAATATGAGACTACTAGTACGGCCAAATGTCACATCAATTCATCATCACGTTGAAAATCGGTTACGACGATCATAATTATTGGCCGTTGGCACAACAGTTCTCCAACGCTTGATCCAACAAAGTTCCTTTTTTAAGAGAACGGTCAAAATTCATTGGATTCGCTCGGGAACTGCACGCGCCAAAATGAGTCAGACGAAGATGTTTCTAGAGTTCTCACGGACGCGTCTTGGCGATACATTGAATGCAAATCTTGCAAGGTCAAAAGAAATGCAAATCTTGCAGGATCGTATGTGGCTGCTTTGAGCTGAAGTACTCCATGAAACCGTGAACATACATGTAGATGGGAATCCCATGTAGACGATCCGAAGAACGACCCGCTGCATCTTTCACAAATCCATCTACATGACATGATAAACTTTAATTAAGAAGCAGCCACGTAACAATTATTGCCCAAAATCTAACGGGTTCGACAATAAGCTGGTAATTCTCTATTATATATAAACACCAAAAATATAGCAAGTAAGAAAGGAGTGTCAATGCCACCGGGACTTACAAAAAAGGAAATTAGCACTTCGTAATCTCTGTTTTTACACATACCTTCTGCTCGGGAATCCAGGGCCTAGGGTCACATCAAGTCATAATCGAAACCAAAGTCGGTTCCCATGTTCTCCAATTCAAAACGCGTACAAAATATTAGTGTGTGAAATAATGTTGAGATTTTGAATTAGAGGTTGTTAAGCTATTGATTATATGGAGTCGAAATTTGTAGCATACATAAGTATCTCTGTTCACAACTCGCCATAAGCAGAACAGCTGTGTTTGCAGCACAACACAAAGGAGAAGCCACTGCTCCGTTCATTGCACTCAATACAACGATGAATGAACCAGACCAGTTGACAAGCTTCTAGACCTGGGCTATATGTAGAAAGATGGAAATCAATGGATCAGAAAATCATCAGTGTCAAGCTTTAATGCACTAGCCAACGCGACCAAAAGTCCGAACCGATGGAAAGGGCTAGGCAATCCACTTTATACAGCAACAAAAAGTCCAACTGACAGAAAAGGCTAGACCGGGAGAAGAGAAGAGAAGGTTTGTGAAAGCGATGACTCGAACTTGAGACTGGGCTCTGATACCACGTCAGCTTCATCCACGAGCCAACGGAACCACAAGTCAACCGATGGAAAGGGCTAGGCAATCCACTTATAATATTAACAATCACAGGGTTTGATTCAAAAAATCCACATCACAACAAGGAAACGACCACCGAGATCATAGCAATTGCAGATAAATGCACCTACGAAATATGCTCAGACTAAGGAACCATTTTACAAGACCAAGGTAATGACCTGTCACTGTCCCGTTCATCTCCAATTATCTAGCAGATACTCTTCTTACTACTTACTAGCATTCCTAATGGTAGGGCCTCCTTCTGCTGCTATCGTTCTAAAATTGTCACTTCTAGTCTTGCGTGATGCATCGTCTACTTGGAGTTCTCCTTCAGAACTTGCATGCAAATACTTTGACTTGGACATGGACTTGCACTTCCGGTCCAGCATTCCGTAAGAAAGTGTTTTGGCAATGCCTTTCTTTTTATTGCCATAGAAAATGCCTTCACACATTCTTCATCGGTTTTCCAGACCGTTTTTACATTTTGCCATCTCTAATTTCATATCTTCCTGCCAAAAATTCAGTTCGTACACATGTGTAAACATAATAGTTACTACAGAGAAACTTGTTGATAGTAGATTTATCATGTGTATGACCTACTTTTATTCTTACAGTTTGGCATGATTCACATCACATGAATTTTAATAAACATATATAATATCATATTGACATGTACTTTACTACTCCTACAAGTTGGGATGTGAGTCGTCACAAAATTTCAATCTTTGAGAAGACTTACAAGAACACTCTGTGCGACTTCTCCAATCACTTCAAGTTTGTTCTTCTGGCATGCTTCAAAAATCTCTGGCAGAGTCATCTCTTTGTTTGGTTCCCTTTTACTTGCATTATGTAACATCGCATTTTAGTACTACCATTTATAAATCGAATAACATGGTTGAAATGGAGGATCATAATATAAGCTGCACACTGGTGTATATACTCTGCATGATCTTTTACTAAAATATTTCTAAATAGCAGTATAAAACAACATGTCCTTACTTTTTGCCGAATGTGCACTATAAGGTTACGAGATCCCATATGCTAGAGTAAAAGTAGTTTACCGCGTTTTTTCCTGATTCATTTAGCCAAATTCTGCAAAAAGGAGACTAGTGAGACACTGCTATAAATAAGAATCCAAGATGTGATCTGGTCTCAGTCTTACAAATCATACCATATTCTTTGGATCGGACCAGTGCTTCACAAGATCTCCCACTGTTTGTCAGTCATTTGCTTAAAAGGTGATATGGTTGGAACACTCCCAGTAATCTTTCATTGAGTATTTCTTCTTTAGCTGCCGCGATCGCGCGACAGATCTCTGAGAATAGACTGTTGAGAACATGCTTTACTTCCTCTTGGTCCTCATCGAACTCGAACCTTAACTGTTCACAACAATATAAACCGTTGGTGTGATATACATAGATCCAACAACAAGCTAGAAGGAACGGGACGTGCCAATGTGGTATACTAGTATGAGTAACATTACCAAGAGAAAGATGACTTACGTGTAACCTGTGCACTAATTTTTCAAAATGCGAAAGGTGTCTACGTGCTCTTTCCATGTTGGGAAGATAAGAATTTCATTCCTGACGAAAATTCCTACATCGATGCTAATTTACAAGATTCTTGGGTCCAGTGGCCTTCTGCCACCTACGATAGATGAAAGGCGAAATCTTGATTCCATCCCAGCAAGCTTAGCTACGAACATTTTCCCTACTGTTGGGCCCCTCGTTTTTCTTGATCGTGGTGCAACTACAAAGTTAAGCATTACATCAAGCTATCAAGGTAGGTATATATATATATATATATATATATATATATATATATATATATATATATATAGAGTGTGGATTTCCTACAAAGGAGGGTAGCTACCCATGCTATAATAGCCATTGGATGGTGTTGATCTCAAACTGCCAGATAACGGTTACTTGACGGTCATGTGACTAAGCTCCTGGCGAAAAAAAAGGAAGTGAGCCACCTATGCCTCAGTGTCAGTATTTTAAACCACACTAGACCAACTAGCTGATATATAAAGGTGGTGAGGCCTGCAAAAAAAAGTTTATATTGTTAGAAAAAAGCTTGGGCCTGGGCTAAAAAAATGTCTCGGGAGAGATAAATATCAACAGAAAAGATTCGTCTTAACCTTTAGAGCAAGAAAAAGTAACTAGAGACGAAGCAAAGGAAGCAAAAGTGATCACAGGCCACTAACGATGGGCCTGGGCAGGTCACAGAGACAACATCGAGACACCACAGTAACTGGACATTGTCGTTGGGACGATCAACACCAGAAAGATCAATAAAAATAGCATCGAAGGAAAGAAACGGTAGAATCAAAGCAGTTTAATAATCTATTTCAGCTCGATTCCAGGGCGGTGACCAATTTTCTTGAGCTATACAACAAATATTTTACATAGAAAGTGAACACATTTCTGACTACCAATATTCGGTGCAGACTTAACAGTTCATTTCCAGAGCATAAAGGACATAACGACGAGATTATCAACCAAACTTGATTTAGAACCACAACATCAATTCAACTCATGGATATTTTAGACAGAAAATGAACACATTTCCGACTACCAATATTAAGTAGTCTTAACAGTTCATTTTTAGAGCATAAAGGACATAACGGAATAGATCATAGACCAAACTTTGATTTAGACCCAACGCATGGATAAATCCTTATCCAGAGACAGAGTACAGAAAAAAATCAAATCGATGAAGCATGTATCTCTTTGAATGCATGTGACATGTAACATATTCCAATTGTTTTTTCCCGGTCCCAAAAAACAAATTTGCAGCAAGAAAAATTGGAAAGGAAGTAGGAGAGCATCGATCTTGGACATTAAGCACGCTCTGAAATTCCTTCCTATCCAATATTCACAAACATAGAAAACGTGTGGATCTAGAACACAAACATGATTTTGGATCTCAACAAGAAACTGGATGAATCTAGAAAGAAAAAACAGGAAGGGGGAGACCCGTGTAGTGGAGGAAGTCAGCAGCATCGGGTGAAGACCCACATAGTGGAAGGATAAGGAACTGGATCAGTAAGATCTGGAAGAAGAGGTAGTGAAAGAGACACCACCACGATGCCAGCAGCAGAAAAATCACAAAACTGGCCGTGCCATGGATTTCTCGTGAGCGCCTCCAAACCGACGAGGCCCTATGAATTGAATATGGCCTAAAGGCTAAATAAAAACACCGCATGGACTGAACCGAAAATAAAAATGAAGATCCAGATTGGGAAGCACCCAACGACGACCGACGAGCATGGAATCTTAGGAACAAAACAGCGTCAGATCTAAGATGTTGTGCTTTTGTGCCCGGCCATAGAGTATGAGGGAGCCGGGGATGGAGAATTATTGCCCAAGTGCAGCCATTGATTAGAGATTCTAGGTTGTTGATTTGGGAAAGGAAAGGGAGTGTTGGATTTGGGGAAGAAAGAGTCACGGGAGAGAGAGAATACCAGGAGCTAGAGCAGAGAGGAAAAAGAGCTCGAACCACCCAAGTGGGTTTTTTTTAGTACACTTCAATCAACCTTTTAGCGTTAGTGCTATAGAACGGCGTTAGACATGTGTCAACCTCAGAAGAGTGGGTAGCTACCCTCCTAGTTAGCTGGCAATTTTCGATATATATATATCTCTATAAAGTATAACTTTATAACGGAGAATGAAACTATAAGCATTGGAAAATTTACCTTCTTCGGTGTGGGGCTCATCCTCAGGGGAGTTGTCTATGGCAGGACTAATATGGGTCAGTGGGAGATCATCAACAGTTTGTTGATGTTGTGCTAGCAATGTTTGGCCAGTTGTGGTTGTGTCAGCTGGGACTGGTACGGTGTGTCCTTGGGCAGTATTTCCTACCACAGCTACTGCTGATCCCAATTGTGGCTGAGAAGTTGCCGTTGAAACTTGTTCTGCCGCCAATTGTTGTTGAGAAGTTGCCGTGGAAGCTGGTTCTGCTGCCAGTGTGTGAGAAGTTGCTGTAAACCGGTGTTGCGCTCGATTGTCGCTAGTTGTTGGATTGGACAATTGGCTGATTCAACCGCTTAATGTTCTACGTTTTTTATTTCGGTACTCTTAGAATTTTTAGTTATTTTCTTCACCGGTGCCATGAATCATGAGACTGTCTAGTAGCAAAAGCAGGTTTCTTTTGGTTGCAGCTGTTCTATCACCGATTCAGATTGCTGTTGATTGGTCTTCCTCTCATTGGTGGTTCCGCGAAATTCTTACTTGAAGCTAAATTCCTAGCACACATAAACGATATTTCAGTCTACGTAAGTCCCATATATGATGATATGCAAATGGAATAGAATGAGAAACATTAAAGGATGGCATGCTGAAACATATGATGCATTAAGGAGACCTAGAGGTGGCATGTGAACATGTTTGGTGGGATTCAGGATACAAGTATACAACACATGGAGGTCAACAGATATCTCAAAGTAAAAAACACGAAATCACCTTGTGGGGTTGAGGAGAATGGTCAGGCAAGGCATCTTCCTGAGTCAGCTCTCCAAGAGGCTCAGATGATCAAATTGTGAATCATAACATTGTTCTTTATCTTTGGGGAGGGGAAAGGGTTCTTCTCCGATTTTGTTCAGGTTTGCACTAGAGGCAATAGCGTTACACATGTTTGTGCCCACACGGCTTGCATATCTTATACATATATTCCGTATCCGTTTCTCTTTTAATTCATTCTTCTGTATTGCAATAATATCTAGCATGCATTACAAAAAAATGCTAATGGATAGCGGTGCAAGTAAGCAAAAAAATACTTTTCGAAATCACATGCATAACGAATGCGCCATATCAACCTTCTTGGAAGTGGCGCGCACGCTTTGGTTTCCAGCCGTGGAACATCATGGATGCGCTTTCTGTACCCATCTCTCCGTCCGGTGGACGGAAGAGTCGAGGATTAGAATCGAAACCGGCGATGGTAGCGTCGCCGACAAGGCGGCGGTGGAAGTCGGCTACGGAGGAGCTCGTATGGTAGATGGTGGGGGGGGGGGGGAGGTGGAAGCTACTCCGGCTTGCTAAAAAGCAAGGGAGACGGCGGAACGTCGTCGGTCACTACGATGGCCGATGAGAAGGCAGTAGTGCTGGTGTGGGAGTGGGACAGTGGGCCGGCGCCGGCGTGTGAGATGATCCGGTGGGTCATGCAGTGGAAGCGTGAGAGAGAGATGCGGGTTGGCGCCGCCGGTGATAGGTCTGAATTGAGCGGTCCGGGGGATAAGATCGACACTGTACTTATTTCACATCGCTTGAATTTTGGAAGAGGGGGGGGGATTTGAATACTGGGGCAGAGTTAAATTACTTGGTTCTGGAAAACGTGGAACCCTAGCCTAATCCCAAGTCTGAAGCTGAGGGCCCTTGTGGCTTTTGGCTTTTGGATTTTGAAGCCAAAAGAATATATATTGTTTTTGGCTTCCAAAATCAAAAGCCAAAAGGAAAAAAAAGCCACAACAAAAGGGCCGAGTATGTTCGGGTTCAAGGGGATATGCTTGTTGGTTCTTGGGTGCATATGATCTCTTTATTTCTAAATTCATCTTCTATACATTTTGAAATGTCAAAAAAGAATAAAACGCATGTGTACTTCTTCGCTTGCTTTATACACATAAAATATTTCAATGGAAAATCGAATAGTAATTTGGGCTATGTAAAAAAGAGTTACTCCATAAAAAATTGTGCTAACCATAAGGCTTTTTATGAGACATGTTTTCTCTCTTTTTTACATCGACCATGAAAAAAACTTGTTTTTACATCAACCATGAAAAATACTTTTTTACATCGACCATGAAAAATACTAGGAATTTGCTAAGAGCATCCACAACGTGTAGCCAAAAGTGGTTCCATATTTGATTTTTGGCTTTTTGAACTAGTTCCATACATTGTAGAGGTAGTTCAAAACCAGAAAAACAGGGAACCGGAGCAAATAGGTGCTCCGATGCCAAATTTCACTTTTGGCATTTGGAACTAGTTCCCTACATTGTGAGAGTAGTTCCATATTGACTTTATGTGTTGTTTTAGCTTGATGGCGGGATACGTTATAAATATTTGGAACCACTACATTGTGGAGCTATTGCTATATTTCACACCAAAGCCAAATTCACCATCGTATCAGATTTGGCAATAGCAACATTGTGGATAGCCTAAAGTTATATTTTCCATCTTGTACACAATTAAAAATATCTTTAAAACAAACAAATCTCTAATGTCTGGGTGTACCATCTCTACTAGTACTAGTATATATACACGTGCCTTGCACGTGAGGGCTCTTTTTAGTGAAACAACTTCGACGCAATAAGAATTCGATCTTTTTTTTAACAAAGGAGGGGGCCCAAGGGCTTGGATACCATTAAGTGCAACAGAGGGGTACATATTACAGATTGCAGTCAATAGTCACTTTGGTTGAAAGCCAATGCAAGCCCGCCTACATGATAGCAGGATTTTGTGAAGCTTTTTAACTTAATTGGTCAAACATGCGAAGCATATGCCATTTACTTGTACAACTTTATCGGAAAAATACTTGTAAGCTAGTTCCCCTAATTACTACCAGCACATAAGTAAACAAAAGAACCAGGGACATCATCAACTGAAAACAACAATCTATTCATATGGCTCTTGCATCACCCTTTGAAAATCATCTACCCGCAAAGATGAGTGCAGAGTTTTGCTCGTGCTTTCACCTGTTCCAAGATCGTCCAGTTGATCTCATGGACATCCGCATCAGCCAAAGCGGTAACCAAGTTGCCAGCCACTAGCTTCTGATCCAGCAACAGCATGTAGGCCATCTTGAATTGTAGAATTCCATCCTCGGTTCATTTCTTTGTTCCGCCAAGTGGCCACATCTAAGTCCTTTTGAAGACGCCTAATCGCCAAGCAGCATTGTAGCACAGATGTCCAGAGTTCCAGTGATGCAAACGTTTGTAGGAACAAAACAGAAGGATGTGGCACTGGGGAAGCTACATGAGCAGTCACTTGCTTCTGCGATTTGCCATGCATAAAATCAATCAGCAGATTAAAAGGAAATATGTTGGTTGATTCATGTCACCACTTTTAGCAACCCATGAGTTTCTAAACCTTAAATGGAGTCTAAAACATTGCAATAAAGGTGGGTGCATCATTTGGATGCAGAAGGGGGCGACCCTATTTTCAAGAAAAATTAGGAATCTGAAATCTATATCTATATCTCTACCATCTATACCACTCCACTCCTGTTGACAGTTTGATCTCTTTCAGTACATTAGATTATGTCATGTTTAAAACACTATTATAAAATTACCTCCTTAATGTTGAGCTCAGGAGGATCCAGATGTGCTGATCCTAGGCCCCTCAAATGATTGCTTGCTAGAACAATAGGACCAAATCCCCCCTCCTTTCTACCAATGTCTGCATCACTGGCGCGCTCACTGTCTTTGTTAGGAACATGAGCAGTGGCTAGCTGCTGCAAATCAAAGTTCATCAAATCAATCAGCAAACAAGACATATGAAATTTGAGCAGTGCGGCTAAATACCTTCTTCAGCAGCTGCCCCACGGAATCGTCCTTTTGGCGGCACATCACACGTGTGAAAAATCTCGGCAACGACTTGGGGTGCGGTGATTTTGTCCCATTCCACAGTATGCCGAGCTTGGCTGCAATTATCATATTCTGCAAGATATTTTGCCTCCGAGATTCTTCGTAGGCATTCTAGAGTGGAATATCTAGCATTACAAAAAACAGATGCTAATAACAAGCAATGGAAGCAAGCAATAAACTAGTCTCGGAAATCAAATACATAACAAAAGCTGCCGGACAAAGTGTTCAACCTTGGTCGACTGGGGAGGTGGCGCGTTGGCCGTTCGGTTTGGTTCGGTGGATCATGGTGGCGCTTTGTGTACCGATCTCGCCGCCGGTAAGATGAACCAGTGAGTCGGGAAGTGTATCCGACGAGCGGACGGAGTGTGGTTGACGGCGTCGCGGCGCTCCTGCGGGTGGATGTCGGCTATGGATGAGCCAGAAGGGAGCGAGACGGACTGGTGCGAGGTAGGGAGAGAGGCCTTGCTTGTCCGTGGTGGGGCTGGATATAGGGGAAATGAAAGCCTTAGAAGATAGCATCCTGCTAATTTATGGTGCTGAACTAGAAAATCCCGCCAATATATGGTGCTGAATTGCGGGCGGCTCATAGCTTGTGCACAAATAAAATGGGAAAATCCAAAAATGTAGTTCAACAAAAAAAAAACTCTAGTAGGCAAAGTCGCTAGCTCGCCATGAGAAGATGCACTCCGCCAAAAAAATGTCATGACAAGCTAGTTTGCTATGGATCTTGCATTAACCCTGCTCGACAAATGGTGGGCAAAAAAAGACAAGCTAAATCAAAAATAATGGTGGTAGAAAGATGTAACTCTCAAATGTAAACTCTACTAAACAGGGCCAGCTCAAAAATATGCCTCATATTATTAGTACTTCCTACGGTCCATTAATTGCCACTAACATACATCGAGAAACAAAAAAGAGAAATCTGTCATGAATAGTTCCCGAATTCAAATCTGAGTTTCTCTGTAGACTATTCACATCTGAGTTTCTCTTTTTTGCTCTCGATGTATGTTCCGAATTTTGATCTGAAATTTTTAGGGGTTATCTTAATATGAGGTGTGAACGTGCATGATTTGTTTCTGATTTTTTTCGCAATGTTTAAATTTGGATTTAGCCGCATGTCACCTCGCTATGCATCAGAAATGGAGCCCTCTCCGTGGGCTCCATAAGCTTCTTATCGTGTCGATGTTGAAGACAACGGCAAGTGCATGTCGGGGGACAGAGAATAAATTTCTCCACGCGTCGGCGCGTGCTGTCTACCCCAAACCCTAAACTCGTCTTTATGAAGTCAAGCATGCATGAAGAGAAGTGGTTTTGGTTTCAAACATGGAAATTTCAAAAACCCTCTCAAGAGCTACATTTTGGAGTGACTAATTTTTCATATTCATGATTTAAACTTGTTTAAATGGGCATAAAAATAGGCATAAAATTCAAAATAAATCAAAATAAATGAAAAACCAAGGCACATAGTCTTCTTATGTCATATAGTAAGCATTCAATTAAGTTGATAAACAAGGTCTAGACATATTTGAACCAGAAAAATCATGTATCTACCCCCTAACCCTAAACTCTGTCTTATGAAGTCAAGCATGAAGAGATGTGGTTTTTGGTTCAAACATGGAAATTTCAAACCCTCCCAAGAGCTTCATTTTGGAGTGACTAAGAAGCATACATGCTTACTTTTTATATTCATGTTTTAAACTTGTTCAAATCTTGGTCAAACCTAGGATTTGACCAAGATTCAAATGACATAAAAATTCAAAAAAAGAAAAATGAAAAACCAAGGTCTTTTATGTCATATAGTAAGCATTCAATTAAGTTGATAAACAAGGTCTAGACGTTTTAAACTAAAAATCATGTATCTACCCCCTAACCCTAAACTCTGTCTTATGAAGTCAAGCATGCATGGTGAAGAGAAGTGGTTTTGGTTTCAAACATGGTAAAAACCCTCCCAAGAGCTTCATTTTGGGGTGACTAAGAAGGATACATGATTACTTTGTCATATTCATGTCTTAAACTTGTTTAAGTCATGGTCAAACCTAGGATTTGACCAAGATTCAAATGGGCATAAGAATTCAAAAAAACAAAGCACATAGTTTGTGTATGTCATATAGTAAGCATTCAAGTTGATAAACAAGGTCTAGACATATTCAAACCAGAAAAATCAAGCATGCATGGTGAAGATAAGTGGTTTTTGGTTTCAAACATGGAAATTTCAAAAACCCCCTAATTAAGAGCTTCATTTTGGAGTGACTAAGAAGGATACATGCTTACTTTTTCATATTCATGTTTTAAACTTGTTTAAATCTTGGTCAAACCTAGGAAAATCATAAATATATCTACCCCTAACCCTAAACTCTGTCTTATGAAGTCAATCATGAAGAGAGGTTTAGGTTTCTACATGGAAATTTCAAAAACCTCACAAAAACTTCATTTTAGAGTGACTAAGAACGATACATGCTTCCTTTTCATTTTCATGTTTTAAACTTGTTTAAGTATCTTGGTCAAATCTAGGATTTGACAAGATTCAAATGGGCATCAAAATAAAAAATCAGAAAATGAAAAACCAAAGCACATAGTTTTCTTATGTCATATAGTAAGCATTAAAGTTGACAAACAAGGTCTAGACATATTCAAACAGCACAAATCATGTATCTACCCCTAACCCCTAAACTATGTCTTATGAAGTCAAACATGAAGAGAAGTGGTTTTGGGTTTCAAACATGGAAATTTCAAATACCCTTCCAAGAGCTTCATTTTGGAGTGGCTAAGAAGCATACATGCTTACCTTTTCATATTCATGTTTAAACTTGTTCAAATCTTGGTCAAACCTAAGTTTGACCAAGATTCAAATGGGCATCAAAATAAAAAAATTAGAAAAATGAAAAACCAAAGCACATAGTTTTCTTATGTTATATAGTAAGCATTCAAGTTCATAAACAAGGTCTGGACATATTCAAACCAGAAAAATCATGTATGTGTCTACCCCTAACCCTAAACTAAATATTATGAAGCATGAAGAGATGTGGTTTGGTTTCAAACATGGAAATTTCAAAACCCTTCCAAGAGCTTCATTTTGGAGTGACTATTTAAGAAGCATACATGCTTACCTTTTCATATTCATGTTTTAAACTTGTTCAGATCTTATCCAAACCTAGGATTTGACCAAGATTCAAATGGGCATAAAAATTCAAAAAAAGGAATACCAAGATCTTCTTATGTCATATAGTATGTGCGCATTCAATTAAATTGATAAACAAGGTCTAGACATATTAAACCTGAAAATCATGTATCTACCCCTAACCCTAAACTCTATCTTATAAAATCAAGCATGCATGGTGAAGATAAGTGGTTTTTGGTTTCAAACATGCATGGAACTTTCAAAAACCCTCCTAATTAAGAGCTTCATTTTGGAGTGACTAAGAAGGATGCATGCTTACTTTTTCATATTCATGTTTTAAACTTGTTTAAATCTTGGTCAAACCTAGGAAAATCATGTATATATCTACCCCCAACCCTAAACTCTGTCTTATGAAGTCAATAATGAAGAGATCGAAGTGGTTTTTGGTTTCCTACATGGAAATTTCAAAACCTCCCAAACTTCATTTTAGAGTGACTAAGAACGATACATGCTTCCCTTTTCGTTTTCATGTTTTAAACTTGTTTAATTATCTTGGTCAAATCTAGGATTTGACAAGATTCAATGCAAATGGGGGCATCAAAATAAAAATCAGAAAATGAAACCAAAGCACATAGTTTTCTTATGTCATATAGTAAGCATTAAAGTTGACAAACAAGGTCTAGACATATTCAAACTGACAAATCATGTATCTATACCCTAACCCCTAAACTATGTCTTATGAAGTCAAGCATGAAGGGAAGTGGTTTTGGGTTTCAAACATGGAAATTTCAAAAACCTCCAAGAACTTCATTTTAGAGTGACTAAGATGGATACATGCTTCCCATTTCATTTTCATGCTTTAAACTTGTTTAAATTATCTTGGTCAAATCTAGGATTTGACAAGATTCAAATGGGCATCAAAATAAAAAAATCAGAAAAATGAAAACCAAAGCACATAGTTTTCTTATGTCATATAGTAAGCATTAAAGTTGACAAACAAGGTCTAGACATATTCAAACTGGACAAATCATGTATCTATACCCCCTAACCCCTAAACTATGTCTTATGAAGTCAAGCATGAAGAGAAGTGGTTTTGGGTTTCAAACATGGAAATTTTAAAAACCCCCAGAAGCTTCATTTTAGAGTGAATAAGATGGATACATGCTTCCTTTTCATTTTCATGTTTTAAGCTTGTTTAAATTATGGTCAAATCTAGGATTTGACAAGATTCAAATGGGCATCAAAATAAAAAAATCAAAATGAAAAACCAAAGCACATAGTTTTCTTATGTCATATAGTAAGCATTAAAGTTATGAACAAGTTCTAGACATATTCAAACCAGACAAATCATGTATCTACCCCTAACCCTAAACTATGTCTTATGAAGTCAAGCATGAATAGAAGTCGTTTTGGGTTTCAAACATGGAAATTTCAAGAACATCCCAAAACTTCATTTAGAGTGACTAAGAAGGATCCATGATTACCTTTTCATTTTCATGTTATAAACTTGTTTAAATCTTGGTAAACCTAGGATTTGACCAAGATTCAAATGGACCTAAAATTTAAAAATCAGAAATATGAAAACCAAAGTACATAGTCTTCTTATGTCATATCGTAAGCATTCAAGTTGATAAACTCGGTCTTATGAAGGCTAGCGAAGAGAAGTCGTTTTGGATTTCAACGTTTAAGCCAAAAGCCCCATTTCAAATATTTCAAACTTATTCAAATTTGGTTCAAATTTGAAAGACATACAAGTTATAGCACACATAGTGCATACATGTTCACACATACTACACTAGATGCTAACCCTACAGTTTAGGGGTGGACCTAGGATAAATTTTTAGAGGGGGCAAACATATGATAAGTGATGCAAATATCATATTACAAGGTTTCGGAAAATTGGTGGGGGCAGCCCCCTTGGCTATAGTCTGGATCCGCCCATGCTATAGTTTGAGGCCATTTGGATGACGTCGAAAAAAATCTTCGATTAGAAATGGGGTTGTTCGAACCCGTAGTTGGATTTTTGAACCTTGATCTGTAGTACTGGGCAAAACCCTAGTTTAACCTAGTATATTTAATTATAGATTCGTAGGTTAATTTTTCTACCTTTTTATTATTACTATGCCACATATGTGTGTTTGCCCGTCGAGTGAAACTCGGAGGAAGAGGGATCACTCGGAAGGAGAGAAGAAGGGAGAGCATTATGGTGTCTCCTTTTTCGGGTGATGATGTTGACTTTTGTGGGTTTGTCATGGCGGGAGAGTGCGAAGCGAGCGAGTCGAGCGAGGCCGAGAATGAGAGAGATTTGTTTTTTTGTGAGAGGGACAACCGAAGGATCCTGAAGGACCCAGAGACTTCCAATACGCATGATGTTTCTTCTCTTGACAAAGAAAATGGCTGGGAGTTTCCGTACCTATTGCACGTGACCTGTGCTCTGAAGTGTGGGACCTCACGCATGGGCACCACACGTAAGTGACAGACTGTTGGTGTAAAACTCGGTTGATTAGTATAGTGCATTAGAACAAAGTTTCCTATGGATTCAAGGGTAGGAAATCCAAGTTAACTCATTTACATGACATTATTTTTTTCCATTAAGCAAAGTTAACACATCTATCAATTGGTACATTTTGGAGTGACTAAGAAGGATCAGAGCTTACTTATTCGTTTTCACGTGTTAAACTTGTCTAAATCTTGGTCAAACCTAGGATTTGACAGAATTCAAAATTCAAAAAACAGAAAATGAAAACCAAAGCACATAGTCTTCTTATGTCATATAGTAAGCATTAAAGTTGATAAACAAGGTCTAGACATATTCAAACCATACAAATCATGTATCTACCCTAACCCTAAACTATATCTTATGAAGTCAATCAAAGAAGAGAAGTGGTTTGGGTTTCAAACATGGAAATTTCAAGAACCTCCAAAAGCTTCATTTTGAGTGAAAAAGAAGCATACATGCTTACTCATATTCATGTTTTAAACTTGTTCAAATCTTGGTCAAACTTAGGATATCTCTCTTGACAAAGAAGATGGCTGGGAGTTTGCTACCTAGCGACGTGACTTGTTCTCCTTAGTGTGGGACCTCACATGGAACCACACGTAAGTGACAGACTTGTTGCTCTAATAACTGGGTGATCATTATACTGTATTAGTACATAGTTTCCTATGGATCCTTCTTAGTCACTCAAAATGAAGCTCTTTGGGAGCTGAAATTTCCATGTTTGAAACCAAAAATAAGAAGACTATGTGCCTTGATTTTTCATTTTTTTTTAAATTTTGCCATTTGAATCTTGGTCAAATCCTAGGTTTGACCATGACTTAAACAAGTTTAAAACATGAATATGAAAAATTAAGCATGTATCCTTCATAGTCACTCCAAAATGAAGCTCTTGAGAGGGTTTTTGAAATTTCCATGTTTGAAACCAAAAACACACTTCTCTTCATGCTTGACTTCATAAGAGAGAGTTTGGGGATAGGGGGTGGCTACATGAATTTTCTGGTTTGAATATGTCTAGACCTTGTTTATCAACTTAATTGAATGCTTACTAGATGACATAAGATGACTATGTGCATTGGTTTTTCATTTTATTGTTTTTTTGAATTTTTATGCCATTTGAATCTTAATAATGGTCAAATCCTAGAGTTTGACCATGATTTAACCACTTCTCTTCATGCATGCTTGACTTCTTCATAAGACAGAGTTTAGGGTTAGTAGATACATGCATGTGTAGACTTGTTTATCAAATTAATTGAATGCTTACTATATAACATATAAGAAGACCTTTTTTTTTTTTGAACTTTTATACCCATTTGAATCTTGGTCAAATCCTTGGTTCCACCAAGATTTGAATAAGTTAAAACATGAATATGAAAAAGTAAGCATGTATGCTTCTTAGTCACTTCAAAATGAAGCTATTGGGAGGGTTTTTGAATTTCCATGTTCGAAACTAAAAACCACAAATCTTCATGCTTGACTTCATGAAACAGAGTTTAGGGTTAGGGGTAGATACATGCTTGATTTAAACAAGTTTAAAACATGAATATGAATATGAAATTTTTGCCCATTTGAATCTTGGCCAAATCCTAGGTTTGACCATGATTTAAACAAGTTTAAAACATGAATATGAAAAATTAAGCATGTACCATTCGTAGTCACTCCAAAATGAAGTCTTGAGAGGGTTTTTGAAATTTCCATGTTTTGAAACCAAATAACCACGTACTTCTCTTCATGCTTGACTCTCATAAGACAGAGTTTGGGGTTAGGGTTAGCTTGATACATGAATTTTCTGGTTTGAATATGTCTAGACATTGTTTATCAACTTAATTGAATGCTTACTAGATGACATAAGATGACTATGTGCATTGGTTTTTCTTTTTTTGAATTTTTATGACCATTTGAATCTTGGTCAAATTCTAGGTTTGACCATGATTTAATCAAGTTTAAAACATGAATATGAAAATTAAGCATCTATCCTTCTTAGTCACTCCAATATGTAGCTTTTGGGAGGGTTTTTGAAATTTCCATGCTTGAAAACCAAAAACCACTTTTCTTCATGCATGCTTGACTTCATAAGACATAGTTTAGGGTTAGGGGTAGATACATGATTTTCCTACTAGTTTGAATATGTCTAGACCTTGTTTATCAATTTAATTGAATGCTTACTATATGACATGAGCAGACCTTGGTTTTAATTTTTTATACCCATTTGAATCTTCGTCAAATCGTAGGTTTGTTGACCAAGATTTGAACAAGTTTAAAACATGAATATGAAAAAGTAAGCATGTATGCGTTTTAACTAGTCACTCCAAAATGAAGCTCTTGGGAGGGTTTTTGAAATTTCCATGTTTGAAACCAAAAACCACTTCTTCTCTTCATGCTTGACTTCATAAGTCAGGGTTAATTTAGGGATATATAGGGGGTAGATACATGATTTTTCTGGTTTGATATGTCTAGGCCTTGTTTATCAACTTAATTGAATGCTTACTATATGACATAAGAAGACTACGTGACTTGTGCTCACTGAAGTGTGGGACCTCACGCATGGGAACCACACGTACGTCAGTGACAGACTTGTTGCTCTAATAACTGGGTGATCATTATACTGTATTAGTACATAGTTTCCTATGGATCCTTCTTAGTCACTCCAAAATGAAGCTCTTTGAGAGGGTTTTTGAAATTTCCATGTTTTGACCCAAAACAACTTCTCTTCATGCTTGACTTCATAAGACAGTTTAGGGTTAGGGGTAGATACATGATTTGTCTCTGGTTTGAATACCTAGACCTTGTTTATCAACTTTAATGCTTACTATATGACATAAGAAGACTATGTGCTTTGGTTTTTCATTTTTCTGATTTTTTCTATTTTTGATCCCCATTTGAATCTTGGTCAGATCCTAGGTTTTACCAAGATTTAAACAAGTTTAAAACATGAAAATGAAAAGGGAAGCATTTATCCTTCTTAGTCACTCTAATGAATTTTGGGTTTTTGAAATTTCCATGTTTGAAACCCAAAACCACTTCTCTTCATGCTTGACTTCATAAGACATAGTTTAGGGGTTAGGGTACATACATGATTTGTATGTTTTGAATATGTCTAGACCTTGTTTATCAACTTGAATGCTTACTATATGACATAAGAAAACTACGTATGTGCTTTGGTTTTTCATTTTTCTGTTATTTTTTTGAATTTTCCGCCCATTTGAATCTCTTTCAAATCCTTGTACTTATAAATATGTTAAGCTAAAGCTGGTTTGCCCGCACTCAATTTTCTGAAACCTTGTACGTAGAAATATGTTAAGCTAAAGCTGGTTTGCCCGCACTTAGAAATGATATTTGCATCACTTACCATATGTTTGCCCATTTGAATCTTGTCAAATCCTAGATTTGACTAAGATAATTTAAACAAGTTTAAAACATGAAAATGAAAAGGAAGCTTGTATCCTTCTTAGTCACTCTAAAATGAAGTTTGGGGAGGTTTTTGAAATTTCCATGCTTGAAACCAAAAACCACTTCTCTTCATGCTTGACTTCATAAGACAAAGTTTAGGGTTAGGGGTAGATACATGATTTTCTGGTTTGAATATATGTCTAGACCTTATTTATCAACTTAATTGAATGCTTACTATATAACATAAGAAGACCTTGTTTTTTTTATTTTGTTTTTTTTTTTTTTTTCGGATTTGAATCTTGTCAAATCCTTGGTTTCACCAAGATTTGAATAAGTTTAAAACATGAATATGAAAAAGTAAGCATGCATGTATGCTTCATAATTAATCACTTCAAAATGAAGCTCTTGGGAGGGTTTTTGAAATTTCCATGTTTGAAACCAAAAAACCACATATCATCATGCTTGACTTCATGAGACAGAGTTTAGGTTAGGGGGTAGGTACATGATTTCTCTGGTTTGAATATGTCTAGAGACCTTGTTTATCAACTTAATTGAATGCTTACAATATAACATAAGAAGACTATGTGCCTTGGTTTTTCATTTTTGTTTTTTTTTAAATTATGCCCATTTGAATCTTTGTCAAATCCTAGGTTTGACCATGATTTAAACAAGTTTAAAACATGAATATGAAAAAGTAAGCATGTATCCTTCGTAGTCACTCCAAAATGAAGCTCGATCTTGAGAGGGTTTTTGAAATTTCCATGTTTGAAACCAAAAACCACATACCTATCTTCATGCTTGACTTCATAAGACAGAGTTAATTAGGGGTTAGGGGTAGCTTGATACATGATATTTCTGGTTTGAATATGTCTAGACCTTATTTATCAACTTAATTGAATGCTTACTATATGACATAAGAAGACCTTGGTTTTCATTTTTTATACCCATTTGAATCTTGGTCAAATCAGAACAAGTTTAAAACATGAATATGAAAAAGTAAGCACGTACGTATGCTTCTTAGTCACTCCAAAATGAAGCTCTTGGGAGGGTTTTTGAAATTCCCATGCTTGAAACAAAAACCACTTCTCTTCATGCATGCTTGACTTCATAAGACAGATTTAGGGTTAGGGGTAGATACCTAATTTTCTGGTTTGAATATGTGTAGACCTTATTTATCAAAATAATTGAATGCTTACTATATAACATAAGAAGACCTTGTTTTTTTTGAATTTTTATACCCATTTGAATCTTGGTCAAATCCTTGGTTCCACCAAGATTTGAATAAGTTAAAAACATGAATATGAAAGTAAGCATGTATGCTTCTTAGTCACTTCAAAATGAAGCTATTGGGAGGGTTTTTGAATTTCCATGTTCGAAAACTAAAAACCACATATCTTCATGCATGCATGCTTGACTTCATGAAATAGAGTTTAGGGTTAAGGGTAGATACATGTGCATGATTTTTCTTGTTTGAATATGTCTAGACCTTGTTTATCAACTTAATTGAATGCCTACTATATAACATAAGAAGACCTTTTTGTTTTTTTTATTTTTATACCCATTTGAATCTTGGTCAAATCCTAGGTTTCACCAAGATTTGAATAAGTTTAAAACATGAATATGAAAAGGTAAGCATGCATGTATGCTCTTAATTAATCGCTTCGAAATGAAGCTCTTGAGAGGGTTTTTGAAATTTCCATGTTTGAAACAAAAAAAACCACGTACTTCTCTTCATGCTTGACTTCATGGGTAGCTTGATACATGATTTTTCTGGTTTGAATATGTCTAGACCTTGTTTATCAACTTAATTGAATGCTTACTAGATGACATATATAAGATGACTATGTGCATTGGTTTTTCATTTTATTGTTTTTTTGAATTTTATGCCCATTTGAATCTTGGTCAAATCCTAGGTTTGACCATGATTTAAACAATTTAAAACATGAATATGAAAAATTAAGCATGTATCCTTCGTAGTCACTCCAAAATGAAGCTCGATCTTGAGAGGGTTTTTGAAATTTCCATGATTGAAACCAAAAACCACTTCTCTTCATGCTTGAATTCATAAGTCGGGTTTAGGGATATATAGGGGTAGATACATGATTTTTCTGGTTTGAATATGTCTAGAGCTTGTTTTTCAACTTGAATGCTTACTATATGACATACGAAGACTGTTTGCTAACGGAGGGATTAAGCACTCTAGCTATGAAAAGTACCAAACGATGCATACCAAAATGATTTTTTAGAGGAATACTAGTTCGATTATATAATTTTATATTAGCAGGCCAAAATCGAACCCCGTAGTTGGATTTTCAGAAATTGATCCGTAGTACTAGGCAAAACCCTAGTTTAGCTTATTTAATAATAGATTCGTAGGTCGATTTTTTTACGTTATTATTATTATTACTAGCAGCACATGTGTTTGCCCGTCCAAGTGAAACTCTTCATTTCATTTTTCTTTTCCAAAGGTCGGGAGTCGGAGGAAGAGGGATCACGGGAGGAGACGAAGGGAGAGCAGTCACGGAGCCCCACTTATTTATGGTGTCTATCCTTTTGGTGATGTTGACTGTTGTGCAGGGCTGTCGCGCAGGGGGTGCGAGCGAGAAAGGCCGAGGAATGAGAGAGATGTTTTTTTTAGAGGGACACCGAACGAGAACGATTTCCAATCCTACTCATAGTTTACAGGATAAACAGGAAATTACGTTAAATCCCTTAGATTTACATGGTAGACCCCAGCTGAAACAAGATGCATTGAATCCTAATAGCACCGTCCGGATTTACCTCGCCAAGCCGGGGACGAACCACTTGGCGCGACGAATCGCCATGGCTAAAGCCATGACACCATGGCCTACAGCTGCTAAACGACCCGCCAAAACCGGCAGCCAACGGAGGTGGATATTGGAAGAGAGAGAGTGTGTGTGTGTTGATGCCTCTCTTGACAAAGAAGATGGCTGGGAGTTTGCTTACCTAGCGTACGTGACTTGTGCTCAGAAGTGTGGGACCTCACGCATGGGAACCACACGTAAGTGACAGACTTGTTGCTCTAATAACTCGGGTGATCATTATACTGTATTAGTACATAGTTTCCTATGGATCCTTCTTAGTCACTCCAAAATGAAGCTCTTTGGGGAGGGTTTTTGAAATTTCCATGTTTGAAACCAAAAATAAGAAGACTATGTGCCTTGATTTTTCATTTTTAAAATTTTGCCCATTTGAATCTTGGTCAAGTCCTAGGTTTGACCATGATTTAAACAAGTTTAAAACATGAATATGAAAAATTAAGCATGTATCCTTCATAGTCACTCCAAATGAAGCTCTTGAGAGGGTTTTTGAAATTTCCATGTTTGAAACCAAAAAAACCGCTTCTCTTCATGCTTGACTTCATAAGAGAGAGTTTGGGGATAGGGGTAGCTTGATACATGAATTTTCTGGGTTGAATATGTCTAGACTTTTTATCAACTTAATTGAATGCTTACTAGATGACATAAGATGACTATGTGCATTGGTTTTTTCATTTTATTGTTTTTTTTGAATTTTTATGCCCATTTGAATCTTGGTCAAATCCTAGGTTTGACCATGATTTAAACAAGTTTAAAACATGAATATGAAAAATTAAGCATCTATCCTTCTTAGTCACTCCAATATGTAGCTCTTGGGAGGGTTTTGAAATTTCCATGCTTGAAACCAAAACCACTTCTCTTCATGCATGCTTGACTTCATAAGACAGAGTTTAGGGTTAGGGGGTAGATACATGATTTTTGGTTTGAATATGTGTAGACCTTGTTTATCAAATTAATTGAATGCTTACTATATAACATATAAGAAGACCTTTTTTTTGAACTTTTATACCCATTTGAATCTTGGTCAAATCCTTGGTTCACAAAGATTTGAATAAGTTAAAAACATGAATATGAAAAAGTAAGCATGTATGCTTCTTAGTCACTTCAAAATGAAGCTCTTGGGAGGGTTTTTGAATTTCCATGTTCGAAACCAAAAACCACAAATCTTCATGCTTACTTCATGAAACATAGTTTATATTAGGGTTATGGGTAGATACATGCTTGATTTTTCTTGTTTGAATATGTCTAGACCTTGTTTATCAACTTAATTGAATGCCTACTATATAACATAAGAAGACCTTTTTTGGTTTTTTTTAATTTTTATACCCATTTGAATCTTGGTCAAATCCTAGGTTTCACCAAGATTTGAATAAGTTAAAACATGAATATGAAAAAGTAAGCATGCATGTATGCTTTTTAATTAATCACTTCGAAATGAAGCTCTTGGGAGGGTTTTTGAAATTTCCATGTTTGAAACCAAAACCACATATCTTCATGCATGCGCTTGACTTCATGAGACAGAGTTTAGTGTTAGGGGGTAGATACATGATTTCTCTCGTTTGAATATGTCTAGACCTTGTTTATCAACTTAATTGAATGCTTACTATATGACATAAGAAGACTATGTGCCTTGATTTTTTTAAATTTTGCCCATTTGAATCTTGGCCAAATCCTAGGTTTGACCATGATTTAAACAAGTTTAAAACATGAATATGAAAAATTAAGCATGTATCATTCGTAGTCACTCCAAAATGAAGCTCTTGAGAGGGTTTTTGAAATTTGCATGTTTGAAACCAAATAACCACGTACTTCTCTTCATGCTTGACTTCATAAGACAGAGTTTGGGGTTAGGGTTAGCTTGATACATGAATTTTCTGGTTTGAATATGTCTAGACATTGTTTATCAACTTAATTGAATGCTTACTAGATGACATAAGATGACTATGTGCATTGGTTTTTCATTTTTTTGAATTTTTATGCCCATTTGAATCTTGGTCAAATTCTAGGTTTGATCATGATTTAATCAAGTTTAAAACATGAATATGAAAAATTAAGCATCTATCCTTCTTAGTCACTCCAATATGTAGCTCTTGGGAGGGTTTTTGAAATTTCCATGCTTGAAAACCAAAAACCACTTTTCTTCATGCATGCTTGACTTCATAAGACATAGTTTAGGGTTAGGGGGTAGATACATGATTTTCCTACTAGTTTGAATATGTCTGACCTTGTTTATCAATTTAATTGAATGCTTACTATATGACATGAGCAGACCTTGCTTTTAATTTTTTTATACCCATTTGAATCTTCGTCAAATCGTAGGTTTGTTGACCAAGATTTGAATAAGTTTAAAACATGAATATGAAAAAGTAAGCATGTATGCGTCTTAACTAGTCACTCCAAAATGAAGCTCTTGGGAGGGTTTTTGAAATTTCCATGTTTGAAACCAAAAACCACTTCTTCTCTTCATGCTTGACTTCATAAGTCAGGGTTTAGGGATATATAGGGGGTAGATACATGATTTTTCTGGTTTGATATGTCTAGACCTGCTTGTTTATCAACTTAATTGAATGCTTACTATATGACATAAGAAGACTACGTGACTTGTACTCACTGAAGTGTGGGACCTCACGCATGGGAACCACACGTAAGTGACAAACTTGTTGCTCTAATAACTCGGGTGATCATTATACTGTATTAGTACATAGTTTCATATGGATCCTTCTTAGTCACTCCAAAATGAAGCTCTTTGAGAGGGTTTTTGAAATTTCCATGTTTGAAACCCAAAACATCTCTTCATGCTTGACTTCATAAGACAGAGTTTAGGGTTAGGGTAGATACATGATTTGTCTGGTTTGAATACGTCTAGACCTTGTTTATCAACTTTAATGCTTACTATATGACATAAGAAGACTATGTGCTTTGGTTTTTCATTTTCTGATTTTTATTTTATGCCCATTTGAATCTTGGTCAGATCCTAGGTTTTACCAAGATTTAAACAAGTTTAAAACATGAAAATGAAAAGGGAAGCATTTATCCTTCTTAGTCACTCTAAATGAAGTTTTTGAGGTTTTTGAAATTTCCATGTTTGAAACCCAAAACCACTTCTCTTCATGCTTGACTTCATAAGACATAGTTTAGGGTTAGGGGTACATACATGATTTGTATGTTTTGAATATGTCTAGACCTTGTTTATCAACTTGAATGCTTACTATATGACATAAGAAAACTACGTATGTGCTTTGGTTTTTCATTTTTCTATTTTTTTTTGAATTTTCCGCCCATTTGAATCTCTGTCAAATCCTAGGTTTGACCAAGATTTAAACAAGTTTAACACGTGAAAACGAAAAGGTAAGCATGGATCCTTCTTAGTCACTCCAAAATGTACCAATTGATAGATGTGTTAACTTTGCTTCATGGAAAAAATAATGTCATGTAAATGAGTTAACTTGGATTTCCTACCCTTGAATCCATAGGAAACTTTGTTCTAATGCACTATAATAATCAACCGAGTTTTTACACCAACAGGTCTGTCACTTACGTGTGGTGCCCATGCGTGAGGTCCCACACTTCAGTGAGCACAAGTCACGTGCAATAGGTACGCAAACTCCCAACCATTTTCTTTGTCAAGAGAAGACGCATCGGATGCGTATTGGAAGTCCGTGGGTCTTACGGATCCTTCGTTGTCCCTCTCACACAAAAACAAATCTCTCTCATTCTCGCCTCGCTCGACTCGCTCTTTCGCTCGCACCTCCTGCTCATGACAAAACACACAACAGCCAACATCATCACCCGAAAAAGGGGAGACACCATAATGCTCTCCCTCCTTCTTCTCTCCTTCCGAGTGATCCCTCTTCCTCCGAGTTTCACTCGACGGCAAACACATATGCTGCATAGTAGAGTAATAATAAAAAGGTACGTAGAAAAATCGACCTACCAATCTATAATTAAATAGGTTAACTAGGGTTTTGCCCAGTACTTCAAGGTTCAAAAAATCCAACTACGGGGTTCGAACAACCCCATTTCTAATCAAAGAATTTTTTCGACGTCATCCAAATGACCTCAAACTATAGCATGGGCGGATCCAGACTATAGCCAAGGGGGGCACCCCACTCAATTTTCTGAAACCTTGTACTTAGAAATATGTTAAGCTAATCTAGTTTGCCCACACTTAGAAATGATATTTGCATCACTTATCATATGTTTGCCCATTTGAATCTTGTCAAATCCTAGATTTGACAAGATAATTTAAACAAGTTTAAAACATGAAAATGAAAAGGGAAGCTTGTATCCTTCTTAGTCACTCTAAAATGAAGTTTGGGGAGGTTTTTGAAATTTCCATGCTTGAAACCAAAAACCACTTCTCTTCATGCTTGACTTCATAAGATAAAGTTTAGGGTTAGGGGGTTGATACATGATTTTTCTGGTTTGAATATGTCTAGACCTTGTTATCAACTTAATTGAATGCTTACTATATATATGCCATAAGAAGATCGACTATGTGCATTGGTTTTTCATTTTATTATTTTTTTAATTTTATGCCCATTTGAATCTTGGTCAAATCTAAGTTTGACCATGATTTAAACAAGTTGAAAACATGAATATGAAAATTAAGCATATGTCCTTCTTAGTCACTCCAAAATGAAGCTCTTGGGAGGGTTTTTGAAATTTCCATGTTTGAAACCAAAAACCACATATCTTCATGCTTGACTTCATGAGACAGAGTTTAGGGTTAGGGGTAGATACATGATTTCTCTGGTTTGAATATGTCTAGACCTTGTTTATCAACTTAATTGAATGCTTACTATGTGACATAAGAAGACTATGTGCCTTGATTTTCCATTTTTTTTAATTATGCCCATTTGAATCTTGGCCAAATCCTAGGTTTGACCATGATTTAAACAAGTTGAAAACATGAATATAAAAAGTTAAGCATATATCCTTCTTAGTCACTCCAAAATGAAGCTCTTGGGAGGGTTTTTGAAATTACCATGTTTGAAACCAAAACCACATATCTTCATGCTTGACTTCATGAGATAGAGTTTAGGGTTAGGGGTAGATACATGATTTCTGGTTTGAATATATCTCTAGACCTTGTTTATCAACTTAATTGAATGCTTACTATGTGACATAAGAAGACTATGTTTGGCTATCTCTAGATCTTTTAATTTGATCAAATACGGTCTATGCACATGCATGGTTGTTTGGCTGTTTCAGTGTCCCTAGAGGCATACATATATACTGTTATTTAGCAATCTTTATTACAGTACAAAGGTCTTAACCTCATGGTTCACAGAAAGTATAAACGTAGATCAACCATATAAACATAGAAGACATTCTAGTGTATGATTCTTACATATACACATCAACATCCTATCAGAAAATCTTAATGTGAATTGTACTGGCTGTACAAACCCGTGCATCATTCTCTAGCAGGTTGCACCCAAAACCAAATCGTGGTACTTCATAGTTGACTGTATGTAGGACAACATACAGATCCAATGCGAAGCCATGGGTATCACCTGCATGACAGAACCATATTTCACATGGTTGGAGGTACTCCATATGGCATTTAAAATCATTCCTTGTCCTTCATATGGCCCTAAAAATAGTACAGTTGGATTTGTGGGTTTTAATTTTTTATTAACACACTCAATTGATTGCCCAAACATTGATTAATAATATTATTAAGGGGTGTGATGTTGAAAGCCATAAGAACAATGTGCCAAACAATCTTTGCTAGCGGACGGTAAATGTAACCCATCAGAAATAATCAGCAGACGTGCATGTTTCTTTGGTCAGAATAACTGCTGCACCATCTTAAAAGTAAATGGCATAACCATTTATTTGATTTGATAGCGTGCAGCTAGATGGCGTACATTACTATCTCTACTTCCTTGGGTCGCCCAAATCTGGAGTACTAAAAGCAAATCCAGGTGATTCATTTGACAAGACAACAGATGCGTCAAATTTCTCCGCCCATATTATTATAGTAATATACGAAATCTAGAGTGCGTTGCCTCGTTGCCTTCCAAGAGAAGTTGCATTCCTTGCCAAAAAGAGAGAGAGGCTGTATTTATAACTACCTCACCGGCCGCCACTAGTACAAACCATCACTCCCTCTCCACCTCCACCTCCATCTCTTCCCTAGTAGCTCCACCTCCATATCGGCGACGGACCACAATCGCGCGGCTTCGACTTCCTCTTCGACGGCGGCGGCGACAGAGGCGTGAGGCACCTTCTCCGCGGCGCATCACTCATCCTTGTCCCGCGGCAACAATGGCTGTATGTGAAATCACCATACCCTTGTGTATGGTAGAGATGATGATGTGTGGATAAAATTTTATTGGCGGTTGCTCATCCTTGTTTGAATATTTGGTGTAGATTCATCTAGGGCAGGGTGTCTGATACGTCCAAAACGTATCTACTTTCCCGAACACTTTTGCTATTGTTTTGCCTCTAATTTGTGTATTTTGGATACAACTAACACGGACTAACGCCTGCTTTCAGCAGATTTGCTCGGTGTCTCGTTTTTGTGCAGAAATCAACTTTGGGAAAATCTGGAATTCTTGGCGGAAGGCCCTATTTTACCAAAATATTGACGGAGCCAGAAGGGCAAAGGAGATGGAGGCCAGGGGCCCCACACCACATGGCGGCGCGGCCGGGGGCCGCGCGGCCATGTGGCCACCTCGGCCGGCCTCCGACGCCCCCTTCGGACTACTTATTGGTTTCGACCTGAAAACGCACGGAGAGAAGTCGAAGTCGCCGACCCTCAGAGCCGCCACATCGCGAAACTCCGTCCGCGGGAGCCAGAAGTCTCCGGCACTCCGCCGGGACGGGGAATGGAGGAGATCTTCACCGCCATCACCGCCAACGCCTCTCCATCAACCAGCCATGTTTCTCCCATCCATGTGTGAGTAATTCCCCCGCTGTAGGCGAAGGGGATGGTAGGGATTGGATGAGATTGGTCATGTAATAGTCATAAGATTGTTAGGGCATAGTGCCTAGTATCCGTAGATGTCACTTTTATGATATTGTTGCAACTTGTTATGCTTAATGCTTGTCACTAGGGCCCGAGTGCCATGATCTCAGATCTGAACATGTTATTGATTCATGAAGATATTCGTTGTTTTATGATCTTACCGCAAGTTGTACATGTCGCTGTCGGAACCAATGGCAGTAGCCAATCGACAACCGGGGGGATGGTAGTGATGTGAGGATCACATGTGTTCACAGTGTTAATTAATGCTCCGGTACTCTATTAAAAGGAGTACCTTAATATCCAATAGTTTCTAGAGGCCAGCTGCCACCGGCTGGTAGGAAAGATGTTGTGCAAGTTTCTCATTGCGAGCACGTACGACTAAATATGGAACACATGCCTATTGATTGATTAGTACTTGGATACCGTTTATTATTATCTGCAAATGCCCTGCTTTGATTGTTACATGAGTTTCTCTCATCCATGCAACGCCAGTTAAATCCGTCCCTGTGCCTACGATTTTAATCCTCTGTTTACTACAATCCTCTGCTGTCTTTATTTCACCGCTGTTATTTCACTATTTCCTGCCATAAAACTGTTACTACTTGATAAACTCTTGCGAGCAAGTGATTTCCAGGTGCAGCTGAATTGACAACTCCATTGTTAAGGCTTACAAGTATTCTTTGTCTCCCTTATGTCGAATCAATAAATTGGGTAATACTTCCCTCGAAGACTGTTGCGATCCCCTATACTTGTGGGTCATCAGGGTGTCAAGCGGGGTGGGTAGCGGGCTAGCTAGTTTCAGTGCGAGTGCTTTAAATCTGCTCTAATCTCAACCACTATTTGCTCTAATTTTCTGCTTTGCGGGACGATTCGCGGACGCCGCTTGCAACCCTAATCTAGGGTATTGATCCTAGTTTAGTAGACTACTAGGATTTACATGCCAATTTGTTTTTAGACTAGATCCGGATATTTGTCAATACTACTACGTACTTCTTCCGTTCGTATTTAATTGACTCTAGTTGAAAGCATCGACAATTCATTTTCTTCTCTCCCTCTCGTCGACTAATTAAAACCGAACAGAGGGAGTATTAGGAATCCATGTGCATCCGTACTACCAGTAAGGTATTGCGTTGTTGCAGAGGCTCAGTGTAATCAATATCTTTAGATATTAATATACTAACTTTATCAGAAAATAAATTAGTAATCCATGTTCAAACTTGCTAGTTTGATCGACGTTTGATGATGATTTGTGAGGCCATGTATGGGCCTAGTTTGTTTTGCTTGGTGGTCAGTAGGCTGATGATTTATTTTTTTGCTTGGTCGATCTGTGGTCGTTCCATGGCCACTGCTGATTAAGCATTACTAGAATCAACAATTTTTTGCTTGTCTGGTGATTGGAAGTGTATGCGCTAGCACCATCGCATGATGATTAGTCTTAATGGAGATGCAGATGTCGATCAAGAGGGAGAAACATATCTTGATCATGCATTTCTCACGAGATTACATGGTGATTGGAAGTAGAATCCACAATTTGTTGTGCAAACTTCTCAACATATGCATATATTCAATGAATTGGCTTGATGTGATCAATAGTACTTCTTATTGCAGATGGATGGAGGGGAAAGAGCGAAAAACCGATACTTAGTGAGATGACTTCTCATTACTGACTTCTGATATCCGAGATAACAAGGTAAATATATAGAATGACGATTCGTAGGTGATAAAAGCAGAATCCACAATTTGCCGTGCAAACTTCTCAACATATCATATATTTGATTAATTAGTTTTATGTGATCAATAGTATTACTTATTCCAGATGGACGTAGGGGAAGGAAAAGCGGATGCTATGTGAAATGACTTCTAAATCATGTGTTCTGATATCCCAGATGACAAGGTAAACATATGGACCGACGCTTGTTTGCAGCTGCCTGTTAGATGCTAGATGCTCTGGTCTAATTTCTGTTCATGTGCTTATTATTGCAGAAACATAGAGTTGAAGAAAACTCTATATTGTCGATGACAAAGGTGAAATGGCATGCCAGGTCTTTTAAACCTACGCCACCTTGTTTTCTTGTCTGGAGACTGATGCAGCTGGACCTGGTACGATGAGCCTATACCTGGCATCATCGTGTCACATGAAGAAGGTTGTGGATTGGGTTTACCCTGCTGTAGAAACTGGTGGTGCAGCTGGAGCTGCTAGTGTAGAGCCTCTAGTGAACGGTGGTCGCCCACGGGAATTCTCTACGAGAAGCGACGGGAAGTAATTCTCGCAACCATATAGCTGGTGCTGGCTGGGTTGCTGCGATGATCCCGCACCTGAAGGAGGTTTTGTATTGGTAGAACCCGTCATGACTATGCCCCTGATACGTGACCTGGGAGCTGGTAGGGTGGGAGCCTCTAGCGAGGTGTCGTGCCACGAGAATCCTTCGAAGTGGATATTGGTGGTTTACCCTCTGTAGAGACTAGTGGTCTACCTGGAGCTGGTATTGTAGAGATTTCAGCAAACGGTTCTGTCCGAGAACATATCTGGTCCTACTATCCCTTTAGGTGCTACCGTGCTACCGACTCCTATGAACCGGAGCATGTACCTGATGTGCCTTCTGTAGAACCTGACGCACTTGTAAGTAGTGGTGATGATTCCGCTGAATCTGATCAAGAAGGATCTGCATCTCTAGGACAAGATGTCAGCTGTCATTCACCTGATTCTGAGCTGAAGTCAGCAACGGTAGCTTATATAGCACGGACTGTCCTTCAAGCTCTAAAGATCCAGTTGGGTGGTTCACAGGACCAGCTACTCCAAGCCATTGTCACTACAAAGACCAGCCAGCATGCCGTCATCTCCGCATACTGTTTGACAACTGAAGCACTGCAACTGGCGCATTGTTCAATCCCATCGGCATGGAGAGAGGAGCTATGTTTATGTCAGATGATTCATGCTGATTTGGTAGGTTCCATGATAAGATGTATGGGTGGGGTGAGGCAAGAGCCACATTTTGCAGCATTCACACAGTCTTCGCTCTTGAGCCGGACCCATGGATGCTTGGTGGGTGCGGCTGTCTTGATATATGTTTTATGATCAGTATGCTGCTGTCGTGGAACGTGATGTGGAGCTTCTTTCTTATGGTTTCTAGGCGTTTGGTTTCAACATGTATTATGGAGCTTACCTCAGGACTTTCGCATGCGTTTGGCTATTGGTTGTCTAATCTACTTGGCACAATCACATTGCAAAGGCAAATGTTCCTTTTCTCTTTAATTGTTATTATGACTTATGTGTTATAACCAGGCAAGAATATGCAATCTTGGTTCTCTGACCGATATATATGTACACAACTTTTGTTCACATAATAACACTAGGCCCTGTTTGTTTGGGCTAGAGCTTGTGCTTCTGCTGCTTTTGGGTCCCTCTAAGCACAAGCCCAAACAAACACCTAACTTTTGGATCCAGGCTTCTACAAGCGCTTGTTCATTTTGTACTACAAGCCCGGAAGCACCTTTGGAGGAACTTCCCGCAGCTTCATGCTGTAATCCTCCCGCTAACTCATGCCACTCTGTATCTTCATATTTACGGCTCCCTTGCCGGGACCGCTCTTCCACCAAATCTCACCCGTTTTCCCCACCCGACCGGCGGGAGATGTAACCATGGGGCAGGAGAGGCGGCTTCTCCACCCCGGTCTCTCCGGTTGCCCGGGCCGGCTCGCGTGGTGCCGCCGCCCACGCCGCCGCACGTCCATGTCCGCCTCCGCCCGCCTCAGTGTGCCCCGCCCGCACTTCTCCTCCGGACCGACTCTGCCCTCCTGCTCCCCGGCGCCGCGCTTCAGCCGCTCCGCCGCGGGTCCGCGCCTCCCGTCTCGCCCGCCCTCAGCTGCGGCGACCCTGCTGCACTTCTCCTCCCGGTCGCCGTCCCTCCCAACTTGATTTGGGGCTAAATCTTTGTTGTTATGTGTGTATATGTGTAGATGATTAATTATTGTGTTATATTACAGTGATTTAGGACTGAATCTTGATTCAATTGACAAAGTGTGCAGATGATACAATGTTGAAACTCGCTATAATATGGAACCAAATATTATTTGTACCTCTGTATGGTTTAATTGATTATAATCATTTATTAACAACTACAATATTATTTTACCTAAAAAGTGATAAACCTATAATTTGAGCTAGCACACAAATCATAGTCAGATTATTAGATCAAATTAGTACTTATACATCATCTTCAGCATACAGGGTATTTCAGACAATCACCACCAGCTATATGTCCACCAGCTGTCCTAAAAGCAGGTTGCCAAACAGCAATTTTACATTTCACCAGTGTCCAGCTCGCCCTTCTCAGATCCTACCAGCTCCAGCACATTTCTTGTTGTTGCACAAACAAGCACTTACACGGGAAAAGAGTAGCTTTCTGTTGGACAAACACCAAACCACAAAAGGGTAACAACACAATATCCAAACTAGGTACGGCACCTGTTGAGCATACATGACTTTTAGCGTAAAATCCGTTAACCAACACTAGCATCATCTTGTTCTTTGCAAGGTGCTATGCTTATCAGTCTAATCCCACCTACTTCAGGTGGCACGATGATGTCAAGTGCAGGCTCACCAGTACCAACTCTCTTGCATCAATCTCCATTGAATGTAAGCCACTGCTGCAGTAGACACCATTAGCAATGCAAGCTGAAGGTGTTCTTATCCTCATATCAGGATCACATAATACGGTGTCAAGCTTCATGCACTAGCCAACACAAAAAAGTCCGAACTAGGATAGCTAGGAAAAAAACATGAAGATCTTTTTTCGAATCCCACGCTGAACATCTTTTTAACTAATTAGGTAAGCTCCTGTTGAAACATATTACAGCAACTCCAGCAGTGGCTCTATATTTTGGCGCTGTGGGCTGAATGGTTGATGCTGCGCATGGAGCCGGCAATAGCTTCACCGGAAGCTGCAAACTGTGGCGGCCAAATGCAGGGCTGAAACAGCGTATTTTCAGAGGTGCTATAAATGCAGCGTCAAAACAGTATAATGAAAAATAGAGTGCAGAAGATCAAACAAAGACTAGAAATAGACATAAAATAGGATAAAATTAGCTTGATAGATCTGTAGTTCATATTTTTACAAAGTAGTGCGATAAAACTAAACTAAAACTTGACATCTGACGAGTCAGTGTCCCCGACACGGATCCGACGAGAAGAGGTCAATCCAACGAGGTCGTCCTCGCCAATGGTGGTCGGCCCCGCGAGCTGCGCTCGATGAAGGCCCGCCGTCGCCTTCTCCGCCCTCCGTCGTGCGCGGTCCCCCTTCTTCGCTGCCCGCCTCGCCGCCCTCCGCCTGCGGAAGTGCTCGTTCTCGGCGGCAACGTCTCGGGAAGCGGGCGCCCACTCGCGCGCCGCGCGCTCGTCCCCTTCGGCGATGCGCAAACGGCGCTCCGTCTCGTGGCGGCGGTGTTGTTCCTCCAATCTAACGATGTACGGCGGCGGCGCAGATCTCGGCCTTGGCGCGTCCACACGTCATGGAAATTCATCGACGATCGCGGGCGCCCGAGCCGCCGCGCCACGGCGCCGTACGCGCGCGCGGCCTCGTGCGCGGTGCGTGGTGCCAAGGCCGATGCGCTCGCCGCCGTCCATATCTCCCGCGTAATCGTACCTTTGGGGGCGCGCGGACCTTGTACCCGTGCCAGTGCGACGTGCAGCGAGCTCGACGAGGCGAGGCATGGCGGCGGAAGCCAGACGCGCGCGATATTAGGCGCAGATGGGCAAATTTCAGCAACCCGTGTCCATCTTTTTTTGGCGGGATTACGCCATGCACCACCTTCCAATTAGAAAATAGTCTGTTCAGCTTCCCCTATTGGGCCCAATATTTCACTTTGGGTTGCCAACGCCATCTACATGGTAATTGCTCGGCCTACTTGCTCAGTGAAGCCCAATAACTACAAATGGACCTTTCTGCTCATGCAATTCGGCCCTTTTCTAATGAAACACGGATTCTATGAATGGCAAAAGAAAAAAACACGGAGATTCTACATAAAAGTTGTTTTTAGTTATTTTGAATTATTGGTTCAATTTTTGAAACTTCTCATGCCAATATGAAAATCCTTGTTAGCTCCATACCCATGAATAATGGTATTTTTAATAATTATAAAGTGGATTTGAAATTTAAAACATATCCTAATAATTCCATGATTTAATCTATCAACTTGCAAGATCTTGAGAGAAAAAGCTTGTATTAGTCTGAGAATCCGCACCGTTTCAAAGGCGGGAGTGGATCAAAAGAAAAAAGGAAGTAGCCGAGAAATTAGGGGTCAAAATAACTCCAAGAAATGAAACTTTTATTGTTAAAGAGGATGACATGTGGGACCCATGAGACGACAGCTACTCAACGTTTCAAAGGCGGCATGAGATCGGAAGAAAAAGGCAAGTGACCAAATATCAGGTGCCAAAAAATTAAACTTATTGTACATAGAGGATGACATGCGGGTCCCATTTTGCAGCAGCGGTTTCAGCGTTTCAAATGCGGTTTGAGATCAAAAGAAGAAAGTAGCCAGAAATTAGGGGGTAAAACTCCAAAAAAGAAAGTTGATTGTACATAGAGGATGACATGCGGGTCCCATGAGTCAGCAGCTTACTCAACGTTTCCAAGGCGGGCGGGGATCAAAAGAAAAAGGAAATAGCCAAAAATCAGAGGTGAAAAAAAAACCAAGAAAAGAAATTTTATAGTACATAGAGGATGACATGCGGGTCCCATGAGCCACAGGTTCCTCAACGTTTTCAAAGGCCGGTGGGGATCAAAAGAAAAAGGCAAATAGCGAGAAATTAGGGTAAACAATAAATCCAACAAAGGAAAGGTTTATTGTTCATAGATGCGACATGTGGGACCCATGAGCCAGTAGCGTCAAGGCAAGTGACCAAAAATCAGGGGTAAAAAAATCCAAGAAAAAAACTTTTTGTGATGAGGATGACATGTGGGTCCCATGAGCCGCAGCTACTCAACGTTTCAGAGGCGGCTTGAGATGAAAGAAAAAGGAAAGTGACCGAATATCGAGCTAAAAAATAATCAGAAAACTTTTATTGTACATAGAGGTTGACATATGGGTCCCACTAATCAAGCTCTTTCGCTCGAAGATCTTGCAAGTTGATTGTACATAGAGGATGACATGCGGCCCCATGTGGCAGCCCTCAATGTTTCAAACAAAGTGGATCAAAAGAAAAAGGAAATAAAAAAATCAGAGGTGAAAAATAAATCCAACAAAGGAGAGGTTTATTGTCCATGGAGGTGACATTTAGGACCCACAGCATCGTCCTCTACGTTTAGAAGGCGAGGATCGAAAGAAAAAAGGCAAATAGAAATTAGGGGTACAAAATAACTCCAAGAAAGGAAAGGTTTATTGTTCATAGATGCTGACATGTGGGACCCATGAGCCAGCAAAGTCTTCAACGTTTCAAAAGCGGCAGGGGATCAAAAGAAAAAGGAAGTAGCTTGAAATTAGGGTAAATAACTCCAAGAAAGGAAACTTTTATTGTTCACAGAGGATGACATGCGGGACAGCTCCAGCAGCTTCTCAACGTTTCAAAAGGCATGAGATCGAAAGAAAAAGGCAAGTGACCAAATATTAGGACCCGAAAATAATCGAAGAAAGAAATTTTATTGTACATAGGATGACATGCGGGACCCATTTAACCGGTGCGGTCTCAACGTTTCCAAGGCGGCACGGGATCAAAAGAAAAAGGAAGTAGCCAGAAATTAGGTTCAAAAATAACTCCAAGAGGAAACTTTTATTGTTCGTAGAGGATGACATGCGGGTGATGGCGTGTAACTCACACGTTCGTTAGGAACCCAGAGGAAGGTATGATGCGCACGTATAATTTTCCCTCGAAGAAACCAAGGTTAATCAACCAGGTAAGACCAGAAGCACGTTGAAGGTTGATGGTGCGAAATGTGATGTGAAGCGCCTTTAGGGCGCTAACGTGGAATCGCACAACAAAACAAAGTACTTTACCAAACAGTGAGGTTGTATCTCACCGGCTTGCTGTAACAAAGGATTAAACGTTGATGGAAGATGTTTGCAAAGAAAACATCAAACACAATTGCAGTAGATTGTATATATGTAAAGAATAGGAGGTCCTGTCTCTCCCATAAGATAAAAGCATGTTGGGTGAACAAATTACAGTCGGGCAATTGACAAATGAAAGGCATAACAATGCATGATATGATAAATATAGTGAGATTTAATTGACATTACGACAAAGTACATAGACCGCCATCCAACTGCATCTATGCCTAAAAAGTCCACCTTCGAGGTTATCATCCGAACCCCATTCAATCCCAAATAAAACCAGACAATTGCATTAAGTATGGTGCGTAATGTAATCAACAACTACATCCTTAGACATAGAATCAATGTTTTATCCCTAGTGGTGCAGCACCACAACCTTAGAACTTTCTGTGTCCCAGATTTAATGGAGGCATGAACCACTACTGAGCATAAATACTCCCTCTTGGTTAAGAGTAAAAACTTGGCAGAGCCTCTACTAATAACGGAGAGCATGCAAGATCATAAACAACACATACAATAGATTGATAATCACCATAATCATAGTACTCTATCCATCGGATCCGACAAACACAACATATAGAATTACATATAGATGATCTTGCATCATGTTAGGCAGCTCACGAGATCAACAATGAAGCACAACAAGGAGAAGACGACCATCTAGCTCGCTATGGACCATGGTCAGGGGTGAACACTCACTCATCACTCCGGAGGCGACATGGCGGTGTAGAGTCCTCCGGGAGATGAATCCCTCTCAGGCAGGGTCCGGAAGCGATCTCTGAATCCCCCGAGATGGGATTCCAGCGGCGCATCTCTCTGAAGTTTTCTTATCGTGGCTCTCAGTGCTGGGGTTTCGCGACGGAGGCTTTTGGCGGCGGAGGGTCAACGCGGGGGCCCCGGGAGGTAGTTGGCAGCGGCCGGGGCCAGGCCACGCAGCCTCCTGGCTGCCTCGTGGCCCCACTTGTTATCTCTTTGGTCTTGGAAGCCATTGCAAATAGGACAGGCGAAGTTTCATCCAATTCAGAATATTTCTTTACTAGGATTTCTGAAACCAAAAACAGCAAAGCCAACAAGCGGCTCTTGGCATCTCGTTAATAGGTTAGTTCCAGAAAATGCATAAATATGACATATAATGTGCATAAAACATGTAGGTATCATCAATAAAGTAGCATGGAACATAAGAAATTATCGTACGTTGGAGACGTATCAGCATCCCAAACAGAGTTCTATCGTCCAGTAAAACAAAGATAATTTCTGAAGTGACATGCCATCATAATCTTGATCATACTATTTGTAAACATATGTAATAATGCGATCAAAGCAAAGGTAATGACATGAGTAAACAAGTGAATCATATAGCAAAGACTTTTCATGAATAGTACTTCAAGACAAGCATCAATAAGTCTTATAAGAGTTAACTCATAAAGCAATAAATCAAAGTAAAGGTGTTAAGAAGATTAAGTTTCAGCGGTTGCTTTCAACTTATAACATGTATATCTCATGGATATTGTCAACATAAAGTAATATAAGTGCAATATGCAAGTATGTAGGAATCAATGCACAGTTCACACAAGTGTTTGCTTCTTAAGGTGGAGGAAGATAGGTAAACTGACTCAACAATAAAAGTAAAAGAATGGTCCTTCAAAGAGGAAAGCATCGATTAGTATGTGCTAGAGCTTTTATTTTAAAAACATGAAACAATTTTGTCAACGGTAGTAATAAAAGCATATGAGTTATGAAATTATATCTTACAAATTTAAAGCCTCATGCATAGTATACTAATAAGTGTCACGCGTCGTACTTAGCTTGGACTAGGATCTTTGCATGCCATGTTTCAACCAAGTGTCAAAGGGGTACCTCCATGCCTGTACAAAGGTCTAAGAAAAGCTCGCATTTTGGATTTCTCGCTTTTGATTATTCTCAACTTAGACATCCATCGGGACAACATGGACAACAGATAATGGACTCCTCTTAAATGCATAAGCATGTAGCAATGATTATTATTCTCATATGAGATTGAGGATATATGTCCAAAACTGAAACTTCAACCATGATTCATGGCTTTAGTTAGCGGCCCAATGTTCTTCTCTAACAATTTTGCATGCTCCAACCACTAAAATGATAGATCCTTCAGACAAGACAGACATGCATAGCAACTCACATGATATTCAACAATAGTTGATGGCGTTCCCCAAAAGCATGGTTATCGCACAACAAGCAACTTAATAAAAGATAAAGTGCATAAGTACATATTCGATACTACGATAGTTTTAAAGGCTATTTTGTCCCATGAGCTATATATTGCAAAGGTGAATGATGGAATTTTAAAAGGTAGCACTCAAGCAATTTACTTTGGAATGGCGGAGAAAATACCATGTAGTAGGTAGGTATGGTGGACACAAATGGCATAGTGGTTGGCTCAAGGATTTTGGATGCATGAAGTATTCCCTCTCGATACAGGTTTAGGCTAGCAAGGTTATTTGAAGCAAACTCAAGGATGAACAAGTGCAGCAAAACTCACATAAAAAGCATATTGTAAACATTATAAGACTCTACAGTCTTCCTTGTTGTTCAAAACTCAATACTAGATATTATCTAGACCTTAGAGAAACCAAATATGCAAATCAAATTTTAGCAAGCTCTATGTATTTCTTCATTAATGGTGCAAGCATATGATGCAAGAGCTTAAACATGAGCACAACAATTGCCAAGTATCACATTATCCAAGACTTTTTAGAATTACTACATGTATTTTCCAATTCCAACCATATAACAATTTAACGAAGAAGAGCACGCCTTGAACATTATGAGTAAAGCCTATGGACACATGTGTCCATATACAACAGCGAGCGTGTCTCTCTCCCACAAGTGAATGCTAGGATCCATTTTATTCAAACAAAAACAAAAACAAAAACAAACCGAGCGCTCCAAGTAAAGAACACAAGATGTGACTGAATAAAAATATAGTTTAGGGAGGAACCTGAATGTTGCCGATGAAGAAGGGGATGCCTTGGGCATCCCCAAGCTTAGACGCTTGAGTCTTCTTAAAATATGCAGGGGTGAACCACGGGGCATCCCCAAGCTTAAAGCTTTCACTCCTCTTGATCATAGTATATCATACTCCTCTCTTGACCAAAACTTCCTTCACACCAAACTTCAAGCAAACTCATTAGAGGGTGTACAATTAATAATTCACACATTCAGAGGTGACACAATCATTATTTTCACTTCTGGACATTGCATAATGCTACAGACATTAATGGATCAAAGAAATAAATCCAACATAGCAAAAGAGGCAATGCGAAATAAAAGGCAGAATCTGTCAAAAACAGAACAGTCAGTAGAAATTTAAAGCTGGCACCAGACTTGCTCAAATGGAAAAATAAACTAATTAAAGTTGCGTACATATCTGAGGATCACGCTCGTAAATTGGCAGATTTTTTCGAATTTTCTACAGAGAATTGCCCAGATTCGTGACAGACAGCAATGCTGTTTCTACTCAGCGATAACATCAACTTTGACATAGAAACTTTACTTGGCACAAAAACATGATAAGGAGAGGTTGCTACAGTAGTAAACAACTTCCAAGACTCAACAAAACAAAAATTGCTGTAGGTAAAAACATGGGTTGTCTCCCATAAGCGCTTTTCTTTAACGCCTTTCAGCTGGGCGAAAAGTGCAAATCAAGTATTATCAAGAGTAGAAGCATCAACATCATAGCTTGTTCTAATAATAGAATCAAAAGGAAATTCATTCTCTTTCTAGGGAAGTGTTCCATACCTTTCTTGAGAGGAAATTGATATTTTATATTACCTTCCCTCATACAATAATCTTACCAACGGTTCGAAGAAAGGTCTTCCCAACACAATAGGACAAGATCATTGCATTCGATATCCAAGACAACAAAATCAACGGGGACAAGGTTATTGTTAACGTAATATGCACATTATCAATCCTCCCCAAAGGTTTCTTTTTAACATTATCGGCAAGATTAACATCAAATAACAATTCTTCAATGGTGGCAAGTCAAGCATATCATAAATCTTTTTAGGCATAAAATACTTGCACCAAGATCACATAAAGCATTACATTCAAAGTCATTGAATTTCATTTTAATGATGGGCTCCCAAACATCTTCTAACTTTCTAGGAATAGAAGTTTCAAGTTTTAGTTTCTCTTCTCTAGCTTTTATGAGAGCATTTGTAATATGTTTTGTAAAGGCTAAATTTATAGCACTAGCATTAGGTTTTTAGCAAGTTTTTGTAAGAACTTTATAACTTCAGAGATGTGGCAATCATCAAAATCTAAATCATTATGAGCTACAACAATGGGATCATTGTTCCCAAGGTTGGAAAAAATTTCAGCAGTTTTATCACAAGCAGTTTCAGTTTTAGCAATTTCAGGCAGATTTGTACGCTTTACACTAGGAGTAGAAATATTGCCAACACCAATCATATTACCATTGATAGTAGGAGGTGCAGCAACATGTGAAGAATTAGCATTACTAGTGGTGGTAATAATTCAAACTTTAGCTACATTATTCTCTTAGCTAGTTTTTCATTTTCTTCTCTATCCCACCTAGCACGCAATTCAAGCCATTAATCTTATATTCTCATTAATTCTAACTTGGATGGCATTTGCTGTAGTAGTAATCTTATTATCAATATCATTATTAGGCATAACTTTCAATTTTAAAAGATTAACATCAGAGGCAAGCCTATCAACTCTAGAAGCAATAGTATCAATTTTATCAAGCTTTTTCCTCAACAGATTTGTTAAAAGCAGTTTGTGTACTAATAATTCTTTAAGCATGGCTTCAAGACCAGAGGGTACACTCCTATTATTATTGTAAGAATTCCCATAAGAATTACCATAACCATTACCATTAGCGAAGGATATGGCCTATAGTTATTACCGAGTTGTTCCTATAAGCATTGTTGTTGAAATTATTATTTTAATGAAATTCACATCAACATTTTCTTCTTGAGCAACCAATGAAGCTAAAGGAACATTATTTGGATCAACATTAGATCTACCATTCACAAGCATAGACATAATCACATCAGTCTTATCACTCAAGGAAGAGGTTTCTTCAACAGAATTTACCTTCTTACCTTGTGGAGCTCTTTCCGTGTGCCATTCAGAGTAATTTATCATCATATCATCAAGAAGTTGTGTTGCCCCAATGTGATGGACATAAAGGTACCTCAGCAGCTGAATCCAATAATTCGCGAAGAAAAATTTAGTCCTGCATAGAAGGTTTGGATGATCATCCAAGTAATTAGTCCATGGGTTGGGCAATTCTTTACCAAAGTTTTCATTCTCTCCCATGCTTGAGCAACATGTTCAGTATCTAATTGCTTAAATTCATTATGCTACTTCTCAAAGATATAATTTTAGCGGGAGGATAATATCTACCAATAAAAGCATCCTTGCATTTAGTCCATGAATCAATACTATTCTTAGGCAAAGATAGCAACCAATCTTTAGCTCTTCCTCTTAATGAGAAAGGAAACACTTTCAATTTAATAATATCACCATCTACATCCTTATACTTTTGCATTTCACAAGTTCAACAAAATTATTGAGATGGGCAGCAGCATCATCAGAACTAACACCAGAAAATTGATCTCATGACAAGATTTAGTAAAGCAGGTTTAATTTCAAAGAATTCTGCTGTAGTAGCAGGTGGAGCAATAGGTGTGCATAGGAAATCATTATTATTTGCATTTGTGAAGTCACATAACTTAGTATTTTCAGGAGTATTCATTTTGTTGTGTGAAATAAAACAAACTAGATAAAGTAAATGCAAGTAACTAATTTTTTGTGTTTTCGATATAGAGAGCAAGACAATAAATAAAGTAAAACTAGCAACTAATTTTTTTGTGTTTTGATTTAGGTGCAGCAAACAAAGTAGTAAATAAAATAAAGCAAGACAAAAACAAAGTAAAGAGATTGAGAAGTGGAGACTCCCTTGCAGCGTGTCTTGATCTCGGCCGGCATGAAAAAGAGCTTGATGGCGTAACTCACACGTTCGTTGGGAACCCCAAGAGGAAGGTATGATGCTTCAGTAGTAAGTTTTCCCTCAGAAAGAAACCAAGGTTTAATCGAACCAGTAGGAGCCAAGAAGCACGTTGAAGGTTGATGGTCGCGAAATGTGATGCGGCGCAACAGGGATTCTGCGCCAACGTGGAATGCACAACAAAACAAAGTACTTTGCCTTGAAACAGTGAGGTTGTCAATCTCACCGGCTTGTAACAAAGGATTAAACGTATCGAGTGGAAGATGTTTGCAAAGAAAACGGTAACACAATTGCAGATTGTATGCTATGTAAAGAATAGGACCGGGGTTACAGTTCACTAGAGGTGTCTCTCATAAGATAAAAGCATGTTGGGTGAACAAATTACAGTCGGGCAATTGACAAATAGAAAGGCATAACAATATATATGATATGATATAATATAGTGAGATTTAATTGGCATTACGACAAAGTACATAGACCGCCATCCACGCATCTATGCCTAAAAAGTCCACCTTCAGGTTATCATCCGAACCCCATTCAGTATTAAGTTGCTAAGCAACAGACAATTGCATTAAGTATGGTGCGTAATGTAATCAACAACTACATCCTTAGACATAGAATCAATGTTTTATCCCTAGTGGCACATCCACAAACATGAACTTTACATCACTGTCCCATTTAATGGAGGCATGAACCCACTATCGAGCATAAATACTCCCTCTTGGAGTTAAGAGTAAAAACTTGGCAGAGCCTCTACTATAACGGAGAGCAAGATCATAAACAACACATAAACAATAGATTATAATCACCATAATCATAGTACTCTCTATCCATCGGATCCCGACAAACACAACATATAGATTACATATAGATGATCTTGATCATGTTAGGCAGCTCACAGATCCAACAATGAAGCACAACAAGGAGAAGACGACCATCTAGCTACCTATGGACCCATGGTCCAGGTGGTTACTACTCATCACTCGGAGGCGACCATGGCGGTGTAGAGTCCTCAGGAGATGAATCCCCTCTGGCGGGTGCGGAGGCGTCTGAATCCCCCGAGATGGGCGGCGGCGCCGCGTCTCAGGGGTTTTCGTATCGTGGCTCGGTTTGGGGGTTTCGCGAGGGAGGCTTTAAGTGGCGGAGGGTCCAACGCGGGGGGGACACAGGGCCCGAGGGGGTGGTCGGCGTGCCAGGGCCTGGGCCGCGCCGCCCTAGCTCGGCGCCTCGTGGCCCCACTTCGTTATCTCTTCGGTCTTCGGAAGCTTCGTGCAAAATAGGACCCTGTTTCGTCCAATTCAGAGAATATTTCTTTACTAGGATTTCTGAAACCAAAAACAGCAGAAAAACTGGCTCTTCGGCATCTCGTTAATAGGTTAGTTCCAGAAAATGCATAAATATGACATATAATGTGCATAAAACATGTAGGTATCATCAATAAAGTAGCATGGAACATAAGAAATTATCGATAAAAGTTCATTTGGTAAACAATATCCAAGAAAAGAAACATTTACCGTTCTGAGAGGATGACATGCGGGACCCATGAGGCAGCAGCATCCTCAACGATTCCAAGGCGGCAGGGGATCAAAGAAAAAAAAGGAAATATCTAGAAATTAATTAGGGGTTCAAAAAAATCCATCAAAGGAAACTTTTATTGTTCATAGAGGATGACTTGTGGGACCGACATGCCAACAGCGTCCTCATCGTTTCAAAGGGGCAGGAGATCCAAAGAAAAAGGCAAATAGCCGAAATTAGGGGTCAAAAATAACTCCAAGAAAGGAAACTTTTATTGTTAGAGAGGATGACATGCGGGACCATGAGCCACAGCTTACTCAACGTTTTCTAAAGGCGACATGAGATCGAAAGAAAAAGGCAAGTGACAAAATATCAGGAGCAAAAGATAATCAAGAAAAGAAACTTTATTGTACATAGAGGATGACATGTGGGTCCCATTTTGCAAGCAGTCTCAATGTTTGTAATGCGGCTTGAGATCAAAAGAAAAAGAAAGTAGCTAGTAATTAGGGGTGAAAAAATCCAGAAAAGAAAGTTGATGGACATAGAGGATGACATGCGGGTCCCTTGAGCCCAGCTTACTCAACGTTTCAAAGGGGAAGGAGTCAAAAGAAAAAGGCAAGCCAAAAATCAGAGGTGAAAAAAATCCAACAAAGGAAACTTTTATAGCACATAGAGGATGACATCGGGTCCATGAGCCAGCAGGTTCCTCAACGTTTCAAACGTGGCATGAGATCGAAAGAAAAGGCAAGTGCCCAAATATGAGGTGCAAAAAAACTCAAGAAAGAAGGTGATTGCTCATAGAGGATGACATGCGGGTCCCATGAGCCAGCGGGTTCCTCAACGTTTTCAAACGTGGCATGAGATTGAAAGAAAAAGGCAAGTGCCCAAATATGAGGTGCCAAAAAAACTCGAAAGAAAGTTGATTGCTCATAGAGGATGACATGCGGGTCCCATGAGCGAGCAGGTTCCTCAACGTTTCAAACGTGGCATGAGATCGAAAGAAAAGGCAAGTGACCAAATATGAGGAGCCAAAAATAATTCAAGAAAAGAAAGTTTTATAGTACATAGAGGATGACATGCGGGTCCCATTTAGCAGCGGTATCACCGTTTGAGGCGAGGGATCAAAAGAAAAAGAAATTGCCAAAAATCAGAGGGTGAAAAAAACCAAGAAAATGAACTTTTATAGTACATATAGGATGACATGCGGGTCCCATGAGCCGGCGGAAGTTCCTCAACGTTTCAAACGTGGCATGAGATCGAAAGAAAAAGGCAAGTGACCAAAATGAGGAGCCAAAAATAATTCAAGAAAAGAAAGTTTTATAGTACATAGAGGATGACATCGGGTCCCATTTAGCAACAGCGTATCACCGTTTGAGAGGCGGCGGGGATCAAAAGAAAAAAGAAATTGCCAAAAATCAGAGGGTGAAAAAAACCAAGAAAATGAACTTTATAGTACATAGAGGATGACATGCGGGTCCCATGAGCCAGGTTCCTCAACGTTTCAAACGTGGCATGAGATCGAAGAAAAAGGCAAGTGAAAAATATCAGGAGCCAAAAATAAAAGAAAAGAAAGTTTTATAGTACATAGAGGATGACATGCGGGTCCCATTTAGCAGCAGCGGTATCACCGTTTGAGAGGCGGCGGATCGAAAGAAAAGGCAAGTGAAAAAATATGAGGAGCCAAAAATAATTCAAGAAAAGAAAGTTTTATAGTACATAGAGGATGACATGCGGGTCCCATTTGCGAGCGGTATCACCGTTTGAGGCGGGGGATCGAAAGAAAAAGGTAAGTGACCAAATATGAGGTGCCAAAATAATTCAAGAAAGAAAGTTTTATAGTACATAGAGGATGACATGCGGGTCAGTTATAGGAGCGGTATCACCGTTTGAGAGGCGGGGGATCGAAAGAAAAAGGCAAGTGACCAAATTTGAGGTGCCAAAAAAACTCCAAGAAAAGAAAGTTGATTGCACATAGAGGATGACATGCGGGTCCCATTTAGCGGCAACGGTCTCAACGTTTCCAAGGCGGCAAGGGATCAAAAGAAAAGGAAGTAGAAATCGGGGGTCAAAAAAATCCAAGAATAGAAAGAATTTTGGTTCATAGAGGATGACATGCGGGACCCATGATCCGCATCGTCAACTCGTCGGAGAACGTTGAACGAGATCGCGATCTAGAAAAAAAACAATGCCAGAGGCTGCCATCTGGGCCCTACATCCTCGGCGGTGCGGATTTGCGTTGACTCGGCGGCGAACCCGAGATTCGAGATGCACCACGTCGGGCCACCATACGCGACGTTTTGGCCGCTCGTCGGGCTAGGTGGCCTCAAAAACGAAAAAAAGTTTTGACATGCACCACGGAGGGACCAAAATCGTCGGCCATGGTACACCAGCAACCACGGCGCGACTTCAACTTCGTCGGCCATGGCAACTTTTCTTGTAGTGAGTGGTGTTGACCAGAGAGAGGGGTTTTAGGGCTAGAGTCGTCAAGTGTTGGGATGGTTGGGTGCTTAATTAAAAAGAGGAGAGATTTAGCTCTCATGTTGCAAGTGCATGGGATGGCTGGATCCCTCCTTTGCTAAGCAAAAAAAATGGACCAAGGGAGATGGTTAGATGATCATGTAGGTCAGCACAATAGAATGCTAGTGGTGGTGAAGTCTATGAGAGGGCTTTGGTGCAACAATGCAGATTTTAAGAAATAGTGATGGAAACTAGACATTAATTCCATTGATGATCAACTGACCATGAGGATCATGGCTAGGTAGATGAGGTGGTGGTGTTTAAAAGATCAGAGAGGTACATTTGATATCGAAGTGTTGTCATTAAAAAATGAACTTGAAGAATTTTATTTGGATCCCTTTCTATGCCTATGGCTTATTTGAAAGAATTTTATTTTGAAAAGGATTTTGAAAAAGTAGAGAGTAGTTAGGTAGTACAAGGATTTCAAAATGCTCTACTTGCTTTACTAATCAAGGTAGATTTTCTAAAATTTACAAATAAGCAAGAAATGGTACAAGTACCATAAACATGAAATTTGTCCAGAAATATAATAAAACCAAGAAAATTTTATAGAAATTATTTTTGGGGTGGAAAAGATAGGAAGGTAAGTACCACCCAAATTTCCTATTTTATTTAAAAATAAGAATTTGAAAAGCTTTGATGAAACTAGAATTACTTTTGTAGTGAAAATAGAGAAGACTCTTAAATAGGGTTTTGGGTAAAAATAATTTTGGGAAAAAAATATTATCTCAAGGGTAGATGATTTGTACATAATGTAGCTATAATTTCCACACCTTGGATTTTGAGGATTAGACTTGAATTAAAGAAAAACAAGAGGTAAAAGTGGAGGAAGGGATCTAGAGGTAAAACACTAGATAGGGCACAAGATCAAGTTGAATATATGGGTTATGAGGATAGCATGCGACATGCAAGGCGTGGAAGTTGTAGAGGGAGTTGAATAGATGAGATTCATGCATTGAGTTCACCAACAACTGTTGTGGGTGCTTAAGAAACAACTACCAAAGTTTGAATATTTTAAGTTTGCCAAAACATCTTTTTGACTTGGCTTCAAAACCATCAAGGAAAAATGTGCAGATAAGAGATAGGGTTCAAGGCATTGGTATGATTGGGAAGTGCATATGCCAAGGTAGGTCTTGGGAAAGGTGCATTGCATTAGATGGAAAAGGGTAGATAAAGCTAGAGTCTCCAAAAGTGAATGTGATAACAGTTTTAGGACTTCGTCAAAATTGGAGTTGCTCCAAAGTGGGTGTCTAGGGTTCAAGATATAAAAGGACGGGAGTAGACGATTTTCCAAACTTGAATAAAGTATAGGGTGAGCTAAGTGCATAACCAGGAGGATCTCAAGGTAGCTGCATTTACGGTTCCACAAATGGAAGGGTTTTAGTTAGTGAGTTGCTAGATGGTTTTACCCCTATAAGGGTTATGCTGTGAGGTAACTCAAGACAATTTATCTGAACCAACAGATCAAGGCAATTCATCTACAAGAAGACCAAAGCAATGCATATTAGCAAGCAGGTCAAGGCAATACATCTGCAAGCAGATCAAGGCAATCCATCTTAATTAGTCTTTTAGAAAAAAATTTTGTTCCCCCTGATTTTTGCACTCTGGACACTTAAAAAAGGTTGTAAAAGTTGGGATGTTACAAGCCTTCCACCCTTAAATAATCTCGACCCGAGATTACTAAGCGTAGAACTAGAGAGGTTTTATATGCTGACTTAAGTTAGACTCCGTCTTCGGGTAGACGTGCCGTTGTCGGAAGGTCACAGCTTCAGCTTCTGAGAGACACGGTAGATTTCCGCCGAGGCCAAGCTTCGTGAAGCGGTTGACTTCTCTATGCGGATGTTAGATCTGTAGCTTCCTAAAAGTCGTCGAGGGATGCACGAATGTTGGAGGGTTAGAGTACCCAAACGGTGCTTTTAGAAAGGTCGAAAGTTTTTAGAGTTGGCTTCAAAATTTTAGTGGAAGACGAAGTCTTCCACCCTTAAGATTGTTGGTCTGGGGTTTGGGAAAACTCAGGGCTTAAGCCATGGAGTCATTGATGTCTACTCACGCTTCTTTTCCTGTAGACAGTGTTGGGCCTCCAAGAGCAGAGGTTTGTAGAACGACAAGTTTTCCCTTAAGTGGATCACCCAAGGTTTATCGAACTCGGGGAGGAAGAGAGAAAGATATCCCTCTCAAGCAACCCTGCAATAACGATACAGAAGTCTCTTGTGTCCCCAACACACATAATACACTTGTCAGATGTATAGGTGCACTAGTTCGGAAGAGATAGTGAAATACAAGTAGTATGAATGTATATGAGTGGTAATAGTAATCTGAATAAAATATGGCAGCGAGTAAACATGCAACAGTAAGTAAGCGGTGTTTGCAGGATTGGAAACAAGGCCTAGGGATCATACTTTCACTAGTGGACACTCTCAACATTGATCGCATAATAAATAATAACTTCTCTCATTTGTGCTACATACACTCTTTTGTTGGATGACAAACACCAATCGTTGTGTAGGGCTACAAGAGCTCCCTCAAGCCGGAGTTAACAAGCGCCACAACATTCGGCATTCATATTTAAGTAACCTTAGAGCATAATAGATCTTTGCAAAATAAACCAAGAACTAACATAGCATACACACTGTCCACATTACGCTATGAAAGGAGGAATAGATCACATCAATACTATCATAATGATAATTAACTCCACAACCTACAATAGATCATGATCATAGCCTACGACAAGAACCACACGGTGCACACAGTAGCACCTTTACACCATGCAGGAGGAATAGACTACTTTAATAACATCACATGAGTAGCACATAGACTAATAGCGATACAAAACTCATCATATAGATCTCAATCATGCAAAGCAATTCTTGAGATCATTGTATTGGAGTACAGAGAGAGAGATTAACCACATAGCTACCGGTACAGCCCTTAGCCTCGAGGGAGAACTACTCCCTCCTCATCATGGAGACAACGATGGCGGTGAAGATGGCGGTGGTGTCGATGGAGAAGCCTTCGGGGCACTTCCCCGTCGGCGTTGTGCGGAGCAGAGACTTTGTCCCCAGGATCTTGGCCGCGATGGCGGCGCTCTGAAGGTTTCTCGTACGTGGCTTTTCCGTATCGAGGTTTTAGGTTAGGGAGCTTTAAATAGGCGAAGAGGGCGGAGTCGGAGGTCTGGGGCCCCACCACAGGGGCGCGCGAGCCCTAGGCCGCCCGCCTGGCGTGGGCCCCCCAAGTCCCCTACGGTCTTTCTCGGTGTTCTGGAAGCTTCGTGGAAATATAAGATCCTGGGCGCTGATTTTGTCCGATTAGAGAATATTTCCTTACTAGGATTACAAACCAAAACAGCGAAAACGAGGCGGCACTTCGGCATCTCGTCAATAGGTTAGTCGGAAAATGCATCAAAACGATATAAAGTGTGAACAAAACATGTAGGTATTGTCATAAAACAAGCATGGAACATCAGAAATTATAGATACGTTGGAGACGTATCAAGCATCCCCAAGCTTAGTTCCTCGCCCTCGAGTAGGTAAACGATAACACAAATAATTTCTGGTGACATGCTACCATAACCTCTGATCAACATTATTGTAAAGCATATGACATGAATGGAGTGATTCAAAGCAATGATCTATAGTTTGCTAACAAATAGATAACATATAGCAAAAAATTCATGAATAGTACTTTCAAAACAAGAATAAGTCTTGCATAAGAGTTAACTCATAAAGCAATAAATTCAAAGTAAAGGCATCGAAGCAACACAAAGGAAGATATAAGTTTCAGCAGTTCTTTCAACTTTCAACATGCATATCTCATGGATAATTGTCACCACAGAGTAATATGATGAATGCAAATAAGCAAGTATGTAAGAATCAATGCACAGTTGACAAGTGTTTGCTTTTAAGATGGAAGGAAGTAGGTAACCGACTCAACATAAAGTAAAAGATAGGCCCTTCGCAGAGGGAAGCAAGGATTAAATCATGTGCTAGAGCTTTTCAAGTTTTGAAATCATATAGAGAGCATAAAAGTAAAGTTTTGAGAGGTGTCTGTTGTTGTCAACGAATGGTAGCGGGTACTCTGATGAGCCACTAGTCCATTGTGAAAGTCTCGAAGTAAATGACAAGATCGAAAGATAAACACCACATACTTCCTCATGAGCTATAAAACATTGACACAAATAAGAGATAATAACTTTTGAATTGTTTAAAGGTAGCACATGAAGTATTTACTTGGAATGGCGGGGAAATACCACATAGTAGGTAGATATGGTGGACACAAATGGCATGGGTTTTGGCTCAAGGTGTTTGGATGCACGAGAAGCATTTCCTCTCAGTACAAGGCTTTGGCTAGCAAGGTTGTTTGAAACAAACACAAGTATGAACCGGTACAGCAAAACTTACATAAGAACATATTGCAAGCATTATAAGACTGCTTGTCTTCCTTGTTGCTCAAGCAGTTTTACCAGGAAAATATCTAGACCTTAGAGAGACCAATCATGCAAACCAAATTTCAACAAGCTCTACAGTAGTTCTCCACTACTAGATTTAAACTACATGATGCAAGAGCTTAAACATGATCTAATGAGAGCTCAAAACAATTTCCAAATATCAAGTTATTCAAAACCATGTGAAGAATTTTCTGATTCCAACCAAATAGCAACAAGTGAAGCGATCAACTTTCGCCCTTGAACATTAAAAGTAAGAATGAAGAACACTAGTGTTCATATGAAAAAGCGGAGCGTGTCTCTCTCCACATGAGCATGAATTTATTGAGAGAATGAAAATAACAAAACGAAAATAAAAGCACACATGTAAAGTACATAAGATGTGACGGAATAAAAATATAGTTTCACTAGAAGTGACTGATAAGTTGTCGATGAAGAAAGGTATGCCTTGGGCATCCCCAAGCTTAGATGCTTGAGTCTTCTTAAAATATGCAGGGATGAACCAGGGGCATCCCCAAGCTTAGACCTTTCACTCTTCTTGATCATAGTATATCATCCTCTTCTCTTGACCCTTGAAAACTTCCTCCACACCAAACTTTAAGCAAACTCATTAGGGGTTAGTGCATAATCAAAAATTCATATTCAGAGGTGACACAATCATTCTTAACTACTGGACATTGCACAAAGCTTCAGAAAGTTAATGGAACAAAGAAACTCATTCAACATAGCAAAAGCGGCAATGCGAAATAAAAGGTAGAATCTGTCAAAACAGAACAGTCCGTAAAGACGAATTTTGCAGGGGCACTTAACACTCAAACGGAAAAACTCAAAACTAATGAAAGTTGCGTACATATCTGAGGATCACGCACGTAAATTTGCATATTTTTCTGAGTTACTTACAGAGAGTTCTGCGCGAATTCGTGACAGACAGCAAATCTGTTTCTGCGCAGTAATCCAAATCTAGCATCAACTTTACCATAGAGACTTTACTTGGCCCAAAAACATGATAAGGAGAGGTTGCTACAGTAGGAAACAACTTCCAAGACTCAACAAAACAGTAGCAAAATAAACACATGGGTTATCTCCCAAGAAGTTCTTTCTTTATAGCCATTAAGATGGGCTCAGCAATTTTAATGATGCTCTCGCGAGAAATAAGATTTGAAGCAAAAGAGAACATCAAGAAGCAAATTCAAAACACATTTAAGCCTAACCCACTTCCTATGAAAAGGAATCTTGTACACAAATAAATTAATGAAGAACAAAGTGGCAAGCATAGAAAAGCAACACAAGCACAATTTCAAGATTCTCAACATAAAGAGGGGAAACTTAATATTATTAAGATGCATATAACCATGTTTCTCATAATAACTTTCAGTAGCATCATGAACAAACTCAACAATATAAGTATCACATGAAACATTCTTGTCATGAGCCACATGCATAAAATTATTACTCTCCACATAAGCATAATCAATTTTATTAGTTGTAGTGGGAGCAAATTCAACAAAGTAGCTATCATTATTATTCTCATCAAGTGTAGGAGGCATAATATAATCATAATAAAATTTACTCTCCATAGTAGGCGGCACCAAAAGACCACTATCATTATAATCATCATAAATAGGAGGCAAAGTATCATCAAAGAAAATTTTCTCCTCAATGCTTGGGGACTAAAAATGTCATGCTCATCAAAACCAGCTTCCCCAAGCTTAGAATTTTCCATATCATAGCAACAATGGTGTTCAAAGCGTTCATACTAATATCATTGCTACCAGCATGCAAATAAGATTTCATGGGTTTTTAATTTTTAAGCAAACAATCCATGTCTTAACTCAGGAAATAGAATAAGAAGCTCATTGTTGCTTTCCATTATGCCTAACTAGTGTAAACAAGAAACTAAAAGATGCAATTGGGATCTAAGGAAATAGCTTCGAGCACTTACAACGGCAGAGAAAATAACTTAGTTACACGGGACCGGAGTATGAGTGCCTTTTACCTTTCCTCCCCCGCGCAAGAAAATAGCTTGATGTCTACTCACGCTTCTTTTCTGTAAGGCAGTGTTGGGCCTCCAAGAAGCAGAGGTTTGTAGAACAGCAAGTTTTCCTTAAGTGGATCACCCAAGGTTTATTGAACTCAGGGAGGAAGAGGTCAAAGATATCCCTCTCAAGCAACCCTGCAATCACGATACAAGAAGTCTCTTGTGTCCCCAACACACCTAATACACTTGTCGGATGTATAGGTGCACTAGTTCGGCGAAGTGATAGTGAAATACAAGTAGTATGGATGTATATGAGTGGTAATAGTAATCTGAATAAAATATGGCAGCGAGTAAACATGCAACAGAACAGTAAGTAAGCGGTGTTTGCAGTATTGGAAACAAGGCCTAGGGATCATACTTTCACTAGTGGACACTCTCAACATTGATCGCATAATAAATAATAACTTCTCTTATTTGTGCTACATACACTCTTTTGTTGGATGACAAACACCAGTCGTTGTGTAGGGCTACAAGAGCCCTCAAGCCGGAGTTAACAAGCGCCACAACATTCGGCATTCATATTTAAGTAACCTTAGAGCATAATAGATCTTTGCAAAATAAACCAAGAACTAACATAGCATACACTGTCCACATTACGCTATGAAAGGAGGAATAGATCACATCAATACTATCATAATGATAATTAACTCCACAACCTACAATAGATCATGATCATAGCCTACGACAAGAACCACACGGTGCACACACTAGCACCTTTACACCATGCAGGGAGGAATAGACTACTTTAATAACATCACATGAGTAGCACATAGACTAATAGCGATACAAAACTCATCATATAGATCTCAATCATGCAAAGCAATTCACGAGATCATTGTATTGGAGTACAGAGAGAGGGAGATTAACCACATAGCTACCGGTACAGCCCTTAGCCTCGAGGAGAACTACTCCCTCCTCATCATGGAGACAGCGATGGCGGTGAAGATGGCGGTGGTGTCGATGGAGAAGCCTTCCGGGGCACTTCCCCATCCCGGCGGCGTGCCGGAACAGAGACTCCTGTCCCCCAGATCTTGGCCGCGATGGCGGCGGCTCTGGAAGGTTTCTCGTACCGTGGCTTTCCGTATCGAGGTTTTAGGTGGGGAGCTTTAAATGGCGAGGCGGAGTCGGAGGGTCTGGGGCCACCACACGGTAGGGGGCACGCCGGGCCCTAGGCGCGCCGCCGGCGTGTGGTCCCCAGCTCCCCTCGGTCTTTCTCCGGTGTTCTGGAAGCTTCGTGGAAATATAAGATTGGGCGTTGATTTCGTCGATTCGAGAATATTTCCTTACTAGGATTCTGAAACCAAACAGAGCCTTTGGCATATCATCAATAGGTTAGTTAAAATGCATCAAAACTAAAGTGTGAACAAATATTGTGGAAAACAAGCATATAAAATTGCATACGTTGGATCAGATCACGTCGGGTGCTTTTGAAGAAGCCATCGATCTCCCGTCTTGAGTTGAAGAATCTTCCGAGGGCGAAGGGCAGGTCACAACTTCAAGAGGCACACACGGCGTTTACTGCTCTGTAATCTATAAGGCGCTCGTTAAGTTAAGTTAGCGGAACTCCTGGTGGGTCTTCACATAAAGCAGCAACAATAGTCGTCGAAAACAGTCTTCATATGAACCTTGTAGAGTAACTTGGCTTCGATGCTACATCTCACTTAGCTTGTTAGAAGGTGCGGCAAGGTGTAGTTTTAAGAAACTATCATCAAGGTTAGCGAGATTATGCTCTAGGGTTAGACCAATTAATATGGCTTCATCTCCACGCAGAGCTGTAGTCAATCTTGAAGGCACTGGCTTCTGCGTCCTTAGCGTCGCATGGTGTCTTTGGCTGAGTGTCGTACTGAAGTTGGCATTTCGGGAAAACAGGGTGGCATCTAGTTGTTACCCAAATTAGAGTTAAGGTTTCCCATTAACTTTGTAAACTAACTGTCAGAATTTCTACCAGACTTTTGGACCGGATGCAAGGAAGACCATCCTAGGGAGGGTTCCCTAGATAGGGTTACCACACAAAAAGTGTTTTTCAGGCCGAAAGGCCAAAACAAACACACATACACAACAAGCAATCACAAGCACTCAAACAGCAAACTTAGAAACCAAAAAATATCATGATAACCCAATGAGGTAGTTTAAGTACCTAGGGGTACCTAATACGCGGGGTTGCTCAATCAAAGCAATTGAGTTTTTCCTATCAATCCTATAGGCTTGGGTTGGTCAGAGATGTAGACGTCTTTATTTTGCTGATATTGACTTCAACATGGATTCTTGTAGCAGTTGGTGGTGAAGCAGGCCTGATGTTGAGTCGTCGATACCGAGTTGGAGGCGGAAACTGCATAGATCTTCTAGTCTCAACATCCCGGGGACGTGAGGTCTTCGGAGGGGTAGCTGTTGAGGTAATCCAAAAGTCAACAACTTCTTGTGGCTGGCATAAAATTACTAGTCAAGAACTGAGGACTTGATCCTTAACGACCGTAAAAGTGCAAGTCCACGAAGGAACAAGGTCAGCTCCTTGACAGACTTTGGTGACAACCAAAGACATGATCTTGTTATCCCTATTCGTGTATTGCTAGGTCGGCATCAATCGTCATTAGATGCAGTCGGAGATACTTGAGACTTCCTGAAGGGTTGATCCATCTTCGACTTCGAGTCTCCGAGTCTGAGGTGTGGACATCGTTCGATATGTTGATTTGGAAGATGATGAGAAAACAGAATCAAAATCTTTCAAAGTCTTTGGAAATCAGAGAGCAAGGTAAGAATGTGAAGTTTGGAAAGGATAAGAAAAGTCAAAGCTAGGCTTCCAACTACTTAGAAAAATTTATTTCCTAAATAGTTTTACCGAAAAATACTATTTTCCTAACTAACGTCCATGCTAACTAAGGTCTCCTACAGTTAGGATGTCTCTGATACCAGCTCTGTGGGGTCCGGACTAGCTGTCCGAAACACCTGTTATGCATACTCATTCACGATCCCATGATAAGTGTGTCGTGAAAGCATAACCGAACTGGTATCAAATACATCATCCATTTCAGTACCTAGTAAAAAATATTATAATAGGTCTCGTGACCAATACTTACATAAGAGCCACAATGGCAGAAGATCATCAACCACACAGCGGAAATACTTCAGACGAAAGCGCTCGCATGGCCCAAGTCATGCCGTAACCCTACATGCAACTGACTGGGAGGATGTTCCTAGCTCGCATAGACGTCGTCAACTCCTTCTTCATATGTCGAACTCCACCAAGTCTGGCCAAGTAAATAGCCAGAGACAAAGCCATGAGTACATTATAAATTGTACTCGCAAACCACCTTAGACAGAAGTAAAGGATATGCGATTTGGCAGTAGCAAGGAAGAAGCACTATTCTAGGGTTACAAGGAGTGAGAGATAGTTTCTCTCGAGAATATGACATATCTATATCTTTGTTGAAAAATCTTTTTAAAAACAATATTATTTTAAGAATAATAGGTAAGGGTCACCCATTTTCCTTTCTGGCCATCTTAGCATGACCAAAACAACATTTCCAAATTTCCACCATACCTCCCAGGTACATTTCCACCAGTCCCACTGGTATTCTTTTCCAAACCCTTTGGAAAACACTTTTATAAACCAAAACTCCTCAGTGTAAGTATCATGCCTTCCCAACCGTTCATAACCGCGGACACGGCTATTCGAATAGTTTTACAGAGGTTGTACACTTTCCCCACAACTATCTGGGATGTCGTGTGGGTCTCCTCCCTGCATATCATCTATGCCACGACAAACTCCCGAACATAACCTTTCGTCTACATCCCCTGGTTTGGGTCCTTCCCTGTGGGCTATACTTTCTGGCACTCTGGCAGTACACCTCCACCCTTGAGCGTGTCCCCAGAATCTCGTCAGAAGACCCACAATATCGTCCGGCCGTAGGCAACTACGGTGTATTGACTCCTCCTGCGAGAACAACCCAGCTTCAAGGGACATACTAGATGCACCCTCATAGCAGTTATGAGGTGTCCCACACCAGGTTCAAATAAACTACGGGTTAAGCCCCGTGCCCACGTTGGCGTAGTGTGGTCGCGTTGTAAAGTTGGTCAGGGTAAGTACCCATGCACCAAAGTTTTCACAAACATCTTTTTCACAATGTGCCTTTTGCACACACCATTTCCAATCCTTTCTTTCATAATATCACACATGGGCAAGGTTTCCCCATTCAAGCTTTTCGAAGAACTTTCTTTCTTTGAGAACTTTTTCACAAAACCTTTTTCCAAGGGATTTCCAACCTATAGTCCACTTTTCTTTGAAAAGGGGAGACAAGGAAGATAAGGTGTTAGGCACCATATCGCTACCAGGAATGTCCAGTAGGTATCAATGAGGGTAGCACCCGTAAGGGTGTAATATTAAAACACCGAGTGGCAGATCCACTCACATAAATAAACAGAAAACATGCAATTTATAAAACTTGTAGTAATGCAAGAGTAAGACAAATAGGAGTAGGGATTCATCAAGAGGTGGCTTGCCTTGGTTGGCTATTTGTCCCTGGACTTCATCTTCACAAACCATCTGCTCTTCCTTCCTCTTCGACATCCTCTCCAAGATCCTCTCCTTCTCTCATAGTGTTAGAGTTCTAACGTCGCAAAATAAAAGGCAATCAATCCCTAGCCAGATCATCAAACCACACAAACAACACACAACAGCAAACCACTAAATCATGGATACTAAACATTTCAAACATATGGCATCTAGGGCAAGATGGTTATTTTGCTAAAAAGGCTCTGCCTCACAACAAAGATTAATATACAAAAGCATTGATGGCTAACGACTTTTGGAAACCACCAGAAAGGGCTTGGTGCGAAGGTTCATTACAAAACATTTTTAAACAAAAGCAACTAAATTTTCCTAGTGCTAAATATACCTAGAAACATAATTAATTAACTAAAATCTCTCAGTACCAAACCAGTAGGTGAACTTTATACCTATAGGTAGGTATGATCTGAGAGATTTCAACTAAATTGGTTTTGATACAAAAACTTATATAAAATAATTTTAATTTTTTTCCGAAAACTGGAAACCCTTTAACTCCTTTTTAAATCGAAGAGATCACCAATACATTACAGAAAACAAGACCTATATCCTAGGATAGGTAATCAAACAGGGGTTCACACAAAATAGGATTTACTAATCTTGGTGCTAAGAAATAATTTATAGAATTGTTCTACTGAAAAGGAGCTCTATTTGGTTTACAAAAGTTCTAGAAATAATCTATGGTTCACAAAATTATTTCCTCTAGCACAAAAGTATCACATTAGGATACCTATCAGTGGGAATCAGGTTTGTTTCAAAAATCATTTTCTATTTCAAAAGATAAATCTTCAAACATAGATCTGGACAAAACTTAAATCCTAAGCCAAACTAATTCTAAGAACCTATTGTGAGAGTGAGCTATACCAAACTGAAGCTATACACCAGTACTGTCTACCAAAATTGGCCTTACTTTAAAATGGTACACCAAACTACCACAACCATGTTTATACTCAAACAACAACATTTTAGCAGAATAAATACTATTAAATATCTATGGCAGTAAATCAAATGCATGCAAATCTAGGTGACTCAAAATTTGATTAGACACACAGGGAAATTTGAATCACTAGATTTAGATTTGTGAGGAATTTTTGGTGAATTAAAAACTACAAGATACAATCAGACATGAACATATGTAAGGGATTAACAGGGAAAAAAGAAAAGGGCCGAAACTCGGCGGCTTGGGCCAGATCCGGCCCAGACCAGGATGACCACGCATCAGAGGCAAGGTTTCAAATGGCCTGGGCGAGGCCCGCCGGCCTGCAGTCCATTGGTTAAAATTGCTACTGTTCGACTTGTGCTAGCAATTGCGGTATCCAGTGGTTGGAGTCTGCGACAGCAAAATGTTAAGAAGACGTTTTTACATGGTCATCTGGAAGGGAAGGTCTATATGAAACAACCACTAGGGCATGAATATAAACATAAGCCGACATATGTTTGCAAACTTGATAAGGCGATATATGGACTTATACAAGCATCTCGAGCATGGTATTCTCGGCCGAGTTCTCAGTTAATATTTTTTTGGTTTTGTTTCTTCAAAGTCTGACACATCTTGTTTATCTACAACAAGTCCAACATTACTATTTCCATGCTCATATATGTGGATGATATCATAGTTGCTAGCTCTTCTCAAGCTGCAACGGATGCCTTATTGAAGGACTTGAGTAAAGAGTTTGCATTAAAAGATCTTGGTGATCTACACAATTTTCTGGGAATTGAAGTTCAGAAAGTTAGTTATGGACTAGTGCTAAATCAGTAAGTATGCTCAGGATGTTCTCACACGTGTTAGCATGATAGACTGCAAAGGCTCGTCTACTCCATTGTGATCTTCAGAGAAGATCACAACACATGAAGGAGAATCATTAGGTCCTGATGGTAGCACCAAATACAGAAGCATGGTAGTTGCACTGCAGTATCTTACTCTCACAAGATCTGACATCTCTTATGCAGTCAATAAAGTCTGTCAGTATTTGCATGCTCCCACTACTTTGCATTGGTCTGTAGCCAAGCGTATTCTGAGATATGTCAAGCATACAGTCAATCTTGGTCTCATCAGAATCACCACTTGTTAGTGTCTTCTCTGATGCAGATTGGGCATGTTGTGTTGATGACCGACGGTCTACTGGAAGTTTTGCAGTTTTCTTTGGACCGAATATTGTATCTTAGAGTGTCAAGAAGCAAGCTACTGTCTCTGTCTCTAGGTCGAGCACTGAGGCAGAATTCAAGTCTGTGTCAAATGCTACAGCTGAAAATTATATGGGTACAATCACTACTTGAAGAACTTGGAGTGAAGATAACACAGCCACCGTGTTTGTGGTGTGATAATATGGGAGCAACATATTCGTCTTCAAACTCAGTGTTTCATGCTAGAGCCAAGCATATAGAATTGACTTTCACTTTGTCAGGGAAAGAATACTCAAGAAACAGCTGAAGATTCGCTTCATTCCTTCAAAGTATCAAGTGACTGATGGTTTTACAAAACCGCTTCCTGTGCGTAGTTCTCAAGAGTTTAAGCATACTCTCAACTTACGAAAGTTGTGATTAAGGGAGGGTGTTAGAAATAGGATCGTACACATATATATTTCCTTGTACTACTTCTATTCCAACATGCACGATTCTGTGCTAATATAAATACCAGAACCATGGACCCTCGGCTTTGTCCGAGTAGTGTCAATCCTACCTGCTCGCTGCATGTTTTACACTAAGGACTACCCTCACAGTGATGTTTTAAAGGCAGGTCCGAAGGCTGGTTCTTCTTTCACCTGACATAGTATAGTAGCTGGACTAACCACTTTCAAACGTGGATATATCTAGCGAGTTGGGAATGGAGAAAATATAAATATCTACTCTGATCAAACCTTGGACTAGTAAAGTATCGCACGACAAAGGGAATCGGTATCGTATGTAAATGGTTTAATCGATCACTAAGTTATCGCTGAATATGTGGGAGCCATTATGGATCTCCAGGTCCCGCTATTGGTTATTGATCGGAGAGGAGTCTCGATCATGTCCGCATAGTTCACGAACCGTAGGGTGACGCACTTAAGGTTCGATGTCGTATAAATAGTTTCAGAATATGAGATGAAGACCGAATGTTGTTCGGAGTCTCGGATGGGATCCAGGATATCACGAGGAGGTCCGGAATGGTCCGGAGAATAAGATTCATATAAGGGAAGTTGATTTCTAGGGTTCGGAAAAGTTTGGGATTTTTCGGTGGAAGACCGGGAAGGTTCCAGAAGGTTCCGGGGGGTCCACTAGTGAGCCCACGAACCTAGGAGGGCCAACATGAGCCGAGGGGGTGCAGCCTAGCCCTAATGGGCTAGGCGCACAGCCCCTCAAGGCCCAAGTCGTCCAACCCTTAGGGTTTCCCCAAAACCCTAAAGGGGGAAAGGCTTGGGGGAAGAACCCCCCCTCTTTAGCCACCGGCCCTAGATGGGTTTGGGGCGTGGGGGCCCACCCCAACCGACCCTCCACCCTATATAAAGAGGGAGGGGGAAGGGGCGCACCACCCCTTCATACCCTAACCCTAGCCGTCCCTCTCTCCTCCACCACAATCCTGCTCCGGCTTAGGCGAAGCCCTGCAGTTTTCTCCTCCACCACCACCACCATGCCGTCGTTCTGCTGTGATTCCGAGGAGATCTACACAACCTCTGATGCCTGCTGGAACGGGGAGAGGATGGACTTCATCGACACCGTACGTGCGACCGAGTACGGAAGTCTTGCCGGATTGCGACCGGAACGATCGTCTACATCAACCACGAGATCTGATCTCGTTAAGGATTTGGATCTACGAGGGTTAGTTCTCATCTATATCGTTGCTCCGATCTCATAGATTAGATCTTGGCTTTTTCATAGATTGGATCTTAGATTTATTCATCTTTGCGATATAATTTTTTTTGTTTTCCATGCATCGAACACATCAGATAGGAAAACTATTTCACCAAGGGTTGACACGACATATTTCAAGGTTTCTCAGCTTATTGATCTATAAAGGGGTTCTTGGGATGAAACTCTCTTACGATCCCTATTCACATCAATTCATCTTAACACAAATGGATTTGATGATTTTGTAGCTTGGAAGTTTACAAAGCATTGTAGGTTTACTGTTCGCTCTGCATACCGTCTTCAATGGAGAAGTCAGTTTGGTCATATAGCTAATGCAATTGTCTTTGCCAGGAAGCTCTCTCAACAATCCAGTTTGGAGATTCCTTTGGAAGCTTAAGGTACCTAGCAAAATTAAAATCTTGCATGGCGCGCTTTACATGGAATAATGCCCCTGAAGTCAATTATGGTAAGCCGACATGTTGGGACTAGCGGCGAATGCCCAATATGCCATCAAGATGCGGAAGATATCATGCATCTCTTATTCAAGTGTCCTAGGACGACATCTATGTGGGAACTTTTAGGGCTCAGTACGATCATAAGAGAGGCCGCTATAGTCCATAATTCTGGATCAGCTGTTCTCGAGTGTATCTTTATGAGGCAAGATTCTATGCTTCTAGGTTTTCAGCACATTGGTCTACATGAAGTAATAGTAGTTGCACCTTGGTACTTGTGGTGGATAAGAAGACAAAGAACACACTATGAACCTGTACCGCCGCTTCACCAATGCAAAATGTCGATTTTAGCAATTGCCGCAAATGCCGCGTAGGCTCAAGGTCACTGGATGCCAAATAATTTTGATAATTGGTGGATTAAACCAGGGCCTAGACAAGTAAAGGTAAATGTGGATGGGGATTTTCACCATGATGTAATCGCTGATGTAACTCTGTTTTGAATTCGGGCAGCAAGTTCCAGATGCACTCTTTTTCTTACCAGGGTACCGAAGGGTATCGGAAGGTTTTTAATGAAACAGCTTGCTAGCTTAATATATTGTGTTTTACCCTAAAAAAAAAGAAACGGAATGAACGCAGTAAACGGGCCAGCAGGTTCCCTCGGCCCATAAGTGGGCTCTTGTCGCGTCCCCGCATCTCCACTCATCCTTAACGGGGCCATAGCTCTTCTATTGTGGACACCGAACGCGTTACCCTCCCACGGCCCGGAGAGCTAGAGGCACAGAATCGAGTGTTAATTTAGGGGCTGAAGCAACCGCAGCCAACCCTATCCAAGCGGGGATCGGATCGTCGCCGCCGCCATGGCCGAGAAGGAGGAGGAGACTCGACGCCTCTTCGGAGTCGGACCACCGACGCCGGGGTACAATAAGAAGGGGAAGGGCGAGGCAGAGGCAGAGGCAGAGGCAAAGGGAAAGGCAATGCGGCTAAGGGCCTTGCAGGAGTGGAAAAGAACGACCTCGCGCGGATTCATCAGTGCATACAAGGCCGTTCCCGTGTCGATGAAGAGCGAGGAGGAGTCTCGTCGCCTCCTTGACTGCTGCGAACCAGCGCCTTGGCACCCCGTGCCGGCTTATGAAGAGGCAGATGCAAGGAGGGCGGCGAGGCGCCGCGCGTGCAACTGGCTGCGGCTGCTGTTCTTCCCCCGGTCTGTTCCCGAGCCGGCCCTTTCTGCTGAGGAGCTGGACGCTCAGTTTGCTGCTCTGCATGATCAGAAGGTCCTCAGGTAATTAGCCCCCCTCCCCCTCTAAAATTCCATGTTTTCCTACTGTTATATGTCATCGATCCGTGCATATGTTCTATGTCAGGTGCTCGGTGTCACGCTCGGAACTCAGAGCTATTAATCACAAGATTGTGCTGCAATGCCTTGAGTGGTACAACTCCAAGCATCCGGTGATATGTTCTTCCTTACTCGATCAGTTTTTTCTTGCAATCAGCTGCAGTCAAACCTTTATAAAAACTTTGGTCACTGGTGCATTCAAAGCTGGCACTTGAAAATTTGTCATGAAACTTTCATATAATTACATGTTAAATAGATTTTGCTCGGTGATAATAACTATAATAAATGTTGTACAGCGGGGCACTAGCAATTTAGTTTTGTTTTGTGTAGTTTTATTTTGTATAACCTTGCTAACTGAACCTATGTCTTTTTCCGTGGCTGTTTGGTTGATCAGGGCAATGAGTATGAACCTGCCCCTGGGGTGGTGACCAGACGCAGCGATTTCAACAATTCCCTGTTATGGACCCATGGCAACTTTGTGGCTCGTCGGAAGCGCTCTAGCCGCTTCTCCTTCCTGCCTGCTCCACGAACTCTCTTCTTTTTTGAGCTACTTGATAGATATGATGTCGATGAAGTTATCACATGCACCCCCTTAGGTATGTTATTTACTTGCTACCACTAGCAGTTTCCACCCATATACCTCTATGCTGTCATAACCTGCATACACATATGCTGTCATGACCTGCATACACATGTAAATGTGAGAAATTCATAACCCACGCTTTTTTTGGGCAATAAGATAGTAAAGACTATGACAAAATGAGTTCCTCTCTTTCTCTTGTTTGTTTACCCCACATTTGTCTTCTGTACTCTGGTCCATCTTTCTTAGTTTACCTTATTGACCTAAGAACTAATTACCTGAATATTTGAAAGGAACAATGTAAAAAAAAAAAAATTAATGCACTATACGCTGCTCTCTCCCTTGATCCAAATGACTTTTATATTTTCTACCCTTCCTACTGTAAGTTGCAACTCTCATTACTTGCCTCAGCCAACCTAGGATTCATACAGATTGGTTTCCCCTTCTGCCTCGCCAAATCCTTCTGGTCTGAATTGCCTACTTTCTGGCTGATGCCTCCAGCTTCTCTAGTCATCCTTATCTTTCATTGCTTATTTCATTAGTTCAGCAGTTGAGGGAATGATTAAACTTTGTCTCTCTTCAACTGTTTCCAGTCATTCTAGTTATTCCTGCTCCTGCTTATGCATCTTTTCTTAACTTTTATGTGCACTTAGATTCATGTGTGATTGAATTGCAGGTAGCACTTGCGTTGCATCTTTTAGCACACGTAAAGATGGGCATTATATCATGCTTAGTGGGGTGGGGTGCATGATACACGTGTTTTAGGATAGGGATAACTAAATGGTATTTTCCTTTTCTTTTGCTGGTTTGAGAAAGAGATTAAGAAGTTCTTGTGTAATTTCCTTGGAAACAAGAAAGCAATACAACTGACATTAGACTTCCTACACAGCCTAAGCTTCTAGTACGATGACCTAAGCTATATGGATGTTCAACATAGTTGTGACAATTACATACTGATAAACCTGATTTTGCTATCAAAGCATGTGCTCTGCTGAATACGGTCTATAAATTTCTTGTGTTTTCAGATGAGCCAGTTACTGAAGCATACATTTTCCGTGGTTTCCGTCTTGGGTGGGGTACTCGTCGTGATGGCAGATGTATGTCAATCTCTCTCTCTCTCTCTCTCTCTCTCTCAGAGTATACCTGCATATATATCATGTTGCATTGTACAAGTCGCTCTCTTATATTTGTCTCTTTGTTGCTTGCCCTGTGTTTATTTTGCTAGGCGATTGCGTTTGCAAGACATGCTACCGTCAATTTCATGTTCCACATATGGATCTGAAGAGGACATGTGCATGTGGAGATAGCAAGGTGGAGGGTGTATGTAATATGTGCTATCTTACTTGTGATGTGCTGCATCCATTTGGAGGAGGATTCGCTTTCGGCCACAACAAAGAGAGCTTTGCCTACTGCTGAGCAGTGAGCACTGCTTCACTTCAATCACTGATAGAGAACAGACTTCTCATATAATGGTTAAGCTAGATTTGTTGGTAGAGCTGTATGTGGCATGCAGGTTCGAATGCCCTATGTAATTTATACCTCTCTATATATGTTGCTAAATCGTGAGGTCTTCTACTTTGAATTCGAGAACTTGGTTAAATATAAACCATTGTATTTCTCTATTATTTACGCTTCAGTGTACACCATTGGATATGACGGCTGGCACTATCCCTCTTGTGAGTGGTCGTCGCCTCTGAAATGTTCATTTGTACAGTTGTATCAAACAGCCATGTACTAGGTCCAATTAGAAGGTATAAATTGCTCAAAAAGAAACTTCAATTAGCATCGTCAGAACACTCATATGTTACTTCCCATTGGGATGTCTAGAAGGCAAGAAAGGTTGATGAAGGTAATGCAGTACAAGCTTATCAAAATCATGCTGATGTCGGGATGACATGAAAAAAAGCATAGAATATTATAAGAGGCAGAAGAGGTGGAATATATAGCTTTGAATTCTGAAGTAATTTTTTTCCATGTGATTGGAACTGGAAAGATATGTGTCTTCTTTGTTTCTCATGTATAATTATTAAAAGATGGCGGTTTCATAAAGATTTTTCAGAAGACATGCCATGGCGCCGAACAAGGGCATGTAAACTGTAGAGAAGACATGCATTCCCATAGTCATCCACGTCCTAGAAGACAATTGACATACAATGTATCTCTTATTAAAGATAATTAAATTTTATAAAAAAAATTGTTGTTGAGGGAAGACATATGGTAAAATGGAGAAAATATTTTCTCTTATTTTGTACTAACTATTTTTCATAAAACAAGACATATTTTTAGTCAAAACTCACTGTCTTACAATTTTGATTAAAAGTATAGCTAAAAATATGAGCATGTGCAATAAAAATATCAACATTCACTATAGAATATAAGTTTATAGTCTATTTGTTAAATATTGTATTCTCTCCGTTCCATATTAGTTGTTGATGATTTAGATGTTGTGTATGCATACATCTGAATTTATGAAACAACTAATAGGAAATGGAGACGCTAGATGTTTATATTTGGCCTATAAGATTAGTCAAACTTACAACAAATTGACTTTTGACTATATTAATCAGAAATGCAATTTGACCCATAGGTGTAGATATAACCACTTCTAAAGAATCATATATTGAATTGTTTAAAAATTCTGAGAAAAATATTTGATAGTATATCTAGACATTCCATGTTCACACACAAAGCATCACGGAGAAATGATATTTTTTGTGGCCTATGTAAAAAGGACAATTTTTGTTGCTCCAAAATAGCTTTTCAAGAGACTTTTCTTTCACAAACTCAATGGGGCACATGGGAGCATATGCTCCTGCCACCGGAAAAGCACTTTGAAATGTCAAAAATATAAACCATTGTATTTCTCTATTATTTACGCTTCAGTGTACACCATTGGATATGACGGCTGGCACTATCCCTCTTGTGAGTGGTTGTCGCCTCTGAAATGTTCATTTGTACAGTTGTATCAAACAGCCATGTACTAGGTCCAATTAGAAGGTATAAATTGCTCAAAAAGAAACTTCAATTAGCATCGTCAGAACACTCATATGTTATTTCTTATTGGGATGTCTAGAAGGCAAGAAAGATTGATCAAGGTAATGCAGTGCAAGCTTATCAGAATCATGCTGATATCGGGATGACATGAAAAAAAAAAGCATAGAATATTATAAGAGGCAGAAGAGGTGGAATATATAGCTTTGAATTCTGAAGTAATTTTTTCCATGTGATTGGAACTGGAAGATATGTCTTCTTTGTTTCTCATGTATAATTAAAAGATGGCGATTTCATTAAGATTTTTCAGAAGACATGCCATGGCGCCGAACAAGGGCATGTAAACTGTAGAGAAGACATGCATTCCAATAGTCATCCACGTCCTAGAAGACAATTAACATACAATGTATCTCTTATTAAAGATAATTAAATTTTATAAAAAAAATTGTTGTTGAGGGAAGACATAATGGAGAAAATATTTTCTCTTATTTTGTACTAACTATTTTTCATAAAATAAGACATATTTTTAGTCAAAACTCACTGTCTTACAATTTTGACTAAAAGTATAGCTAAAAATATGAGCATGTGCAATAAAAAGATCAGCATTCACTATAGAATATAAGTTTATAGTCTATTTGTTAAATATTGTATTCTCTCCGTTCCATATTAGTTGTTGATGATTTAGATGTTGTGTATGCATACATCTGAATTTATGAAACAACTAATAGGAAATGGAGACACTAGATGTTTATATTTGGCCTATAAGATTAGTCAAACTTACAACAAATTGACTTTTGACTATATTAATCAGTAATGCAATTTGACCCATAGGTGTAGATATAACCACTTCTAAAAAATCATATATTGAATTGTTTAAAAATTCTGAGAAAAATATTTGATAGTATATCTAGACATTCCATGTTCACACACAAAGCATCACGAAGAAATGATATTTTTTGTGGTCTATGTAAAAAGGATAATTTTTGTTGCTCCAAAATAACTTTTCAAGAGACTATTTTTTGTCTTTTTACACAGGCCGCACAAAATGTGATCTTTTAGCAAAACTTCGTTAGTGAACATAAAATTTCCAGATGCACACCGGGCATTTTTTCCGGAATGACATTTTAAAATAAAATTCGAATATTTTTTTATTAATGAGTGCATCTAGTTATGAGCCAAAACACCATGTCCTATATTAATGCCTTAGGCTGGCCATAGTGCAAAGTATCATATGGTGGCATCATCCATATGATACAAGTCTATAATACTACCTCTATAGTGGTTAGTATCATCTAGTAGTATCATAATCTCATGATATTTAATTATTTGTAGAATCTCAATGCAATTGTGTGTATAGGATGTATTTAACATTAAATTTTCTAGTTTCACGTGCTATGATACAGTATCATATTATGATACCACTAGCATATCTCTCCTCATTAATTATAGCGCCACATCAGATTTTTGCCATGGTGACATGCATGATACTCCTTATGATACTAGCACTATGGCTATCCTTACTTTATGGAATGGAAATAGTAGGGAACGTGACCTACTCTTCTTATTTTCTCTTCCCCAACCAAGTTAAAATCAAACGGACGCGGCGTTTCGGCTCATATGACCAGATGGTCATATTATCTCGACCGTTCATTATTGCGTGGGGATCTGTTCTGTCAGGTTTTGTCAGGCGAGGTCGTCACTTTGAAAATGAGCTATACGAGCAAATGAAGCGCACTATTCGTCGGTACGTAGAACAATAAATGATGTGGGTGAGCTCCTCCGTCCATGAGTTAACGACGATTTTCTTGAGCCGGTGGAGCAGGAAACTGGAGGAAAATCTGCACTGCCGGTCCAAGATTTCGTCTCCAGTTTCCTGCTCCACCGGTCCAAGGTTTCTACTGAGAGTGGCTGTAAGGTGTTAAGAACAAGTGAGCAGCTGGCAAAATTTTGGCGACCACGTCGGCGGAGCAGCGTCGCCGCCTACTACTGGAGATTGGAGCCATGGATTTCCCTACGAATCCGGTAGAACGGTTAGCAGATCTTGCGCCTAGCATCTCGTGATTTGCCTAGGGGTTATTATTAAATCTGAATCGCGATTTTGATTGAGGAAACTTCTCCTCGACCTGTCTAGGTTCGAGTTCGGTGACTCGACCGCTATGCTGCCATTGTAGATCATGGCTATGTAGTCCTTATAGAGGCGGAAGGAGCAGAGTGGCGTGGCTGCTGTGGTGGAGGGGAAAGGAGGCTCTGCCGTGCTGACTCGCCGCCGCGACCTGTGTTGTATCTGGGATGGATTTTCCGCTATATCCAGTAGAAAGGTATGAGATTTCTTCGATTTATTTGCTCACTATTCTTTGCATGTTAATCCTTCAATAGAAGAGCATGCAAGCAAGGTCTACGCTCCTGCTATGTTCGAACAATTTGGCCACAATTTGTTCATGCCCGGATCATATCGGATTGAAGAGGTTGAGAAAGGGAACTATATTTGGCAAAACATAGTAAACCACATAAAAGAGAGAACTGGAGCAGGGTTGTTTTTCAGGTGAAGTTGGTGGACGATGGTGAATTCTTTGAGTGTGAATGTCGCCTAGCACATGTGGATTGTTTGCTGCCATGCTATTAAGGTCAGTGACTATGTTAGCGGATTGTACTTTCTCCGAATTATTATGGCAACTTAAAAGGGAAGAGCTGAATTTGTGTCATAGGACTGAAGTACTGTTTTTTGTATTCAGGTTATGGACTACCTAGGAATCGATGAAATACCTAGAAGGCACGTACCGAAGAGATGGACTAGAGATGCTAGGGATGATTTGTCGGAGCACCTACAGGTTTGCCAGAACGATCACGCCTCAACCAGGTCATTCATGTACCTTCATTCTTCATTGTACAAGAAAGCACTTGAGCTTGTCGGGCTGGGCAATGCCACTGTCGATTCACATATGAGAACTTGACGCCCTCTTTAACAGTAACCTTGTGATAATGGCACCATATAACGAGAAGAGATACGGGCTAGGGCTTGAAGACAAGCCTGCTGAACCTGAAGCAGTGGGGTGGGAAGTGCTGCCAATTGAGAAGGGATGCAATGTGGAGAAAGCAGGAAACAGGCTCGATGGCTTGGAGCACCAATGAAGACTTGTGGAGCTGGGAGACCAACAACAAGCAGGGACAAGGCGTTCTACGAGGCCACCGGACACGCGCTTCTACACAATATGCAGGTGTGACGGTCACAAGAGAAAACTTGTCCGCGGCGTGGCGACGCTCCGAAACAGCCCTGGAAGGTTCCAAAAATGCACAAACTGTGGGCTTGCTGGACACCGGAAGACAACTTGCACGAAGCAAGCTACAACGATAATGGCATGATGATTTTTTAGCTTCAGTTCTGTCAACAATTGTTGTCCACCTAGTGACTGTAGAAGTTTCTGGAGTTTAGTACTGGTATCAAAATAATATCACCATTGTACATGTTCCAGTAGACATTATTTACTTTGCACCAAATCATGTACCGGCACCAAATCGGTAGCTAAGGCTATAATTGTACATGACGGCGTCACCATTTGCTCCCGAACAACATCAGCGAAAGCTCGTGCTACAGAATATATGCCCTTCATTGCAGTGACGACTTCATGCCATGGGATGTAAATGGATTGAGACATATCCATTGTGTTGTATTAAACACAATCAAGAGATTGTTCACAATCAAGGTGTAAGCCCAGGAACTATATGAAAAGCTGAGAAACAGTCCTTTGCACAAAAACTTTCAATACGGATAAATTTTATTCAATAATTCCACCTCATGATCCGTGCATGGATTCAACTTATTTCGTCATTTAAAGGTTTATAGAAGCAGAATAAAACTATCAGATATTTGTCTAAGACAGGAAAATATGCGATTCCAGTCCATGAAAAGCTAAATTATTATTCCTGAAGAGAATATTTTGCTACTGTGAGATTACTACAGACAGAGGCATTTGGCGGAGTGGCAACATCACTCTCCCTATTAATGGCATGTATCCTAAGGCCGAAAGGGCGCCAAGATGTCTTCATCCAACAGACACATGCCTCAACAGCGCCGTTCAAACATTAGTTTTATTACCTACTAGTAGCTGGGCCGCCCCCTGGGGCGGCTCCTAACCAGTCAGGTGCGGCCCAATCAAGTCCAAATTCCAGCCCAACCTCCAATTTGGTCGGATGCTTCTCTGTCGAATGCTCCCACTGCGTTCACCTTTCTCTCCCCGTCTGATCCTTGTGCTCGCGGCATCGCGCACGTGTGCGTTGTTCCTTGCTGGAGCTGGAGCTCATGGAGTAGGGGTAGGTATACGTCGTTGGTATTGATGTGTCGATCTATAGTGGTGTATCTAACCAGTCACCAAACAAACAAGTTGAAATTCAATATGAAGCTATTTGATCCCCCTTGTGAGCTGCTAGATTTGAGGTAACACTGAAGAAGCTGCACATCTTATAACCAAAAAAAAAAATACCTGCAGATGACTATGTACATTCAATATGAAACAGTGAAAATGGATCCGCTTCTTCCTCCACTTAGCTGGCCTGCCAAGAAGCAACACTGTTAGGATAGCATCAGATTACTGAAGTAAAAAGTTACATGGGAAAATAAATGCAAGTCAACTTATTGGTCTAATTACTAGCACAAAGCCAAATACAAAAGGAAAATACACCAGGGTTAAGTTTTCAGGCATCTTCTGTGGAAAAAAAGAGTTATGTTGATTATGAAAATTGTATATATTCTTAACTGTTGGAAGTTGGACCACAAACAGTAAATGAAACCAATAGCTCGACAACTGCTTTTAGGCACATCTCAAAATAACCAAAAGTAAGAACACTATTTGACGGTTGCAAATACTCCTTCCAAGCCTTTCATAACCACATACACCAAATGATTCAAGCCTTTCATAACCATATACACTGAATGATATGTTATTATGTTCTTATAAAATTGTGGTGTGTAATCAAGGATGGTCTGTATGCTACTTCAATAATGTCAAGCCCTCATTGATTACCATTAACAATTATGTCAAGCCTAAGAAGTGCAACTCACCCTGAATGATTTCAGGTCGACTTATTTAGCTTAAAAACTCTCATATGGATATGGCAAAGCCTTTACTAAAAAAAGCACAAGTTTCTTGTTCTTAACCAAAACAATTCATCCTTTGTTATTCTAATACAACCTTCTAGGAGCATCTACAAGGACATATTTTGCATGGTATGTGATCATTTCTATAATGGCCAAGCCCCACTGAACCCCATTAGTAGTCATTACTCAAGGGCCCAAGAACTGCAACTCAGTCATTGGTTTCCGACCAACTACATGTTTGGAATGGTATTTGACAATTCTCCTGATTTTTTTTATACGGTCCAGAGAGCTTGTTTCTGGCACGATGGTGGCAGTTCTTAGTAAATGTTGAGAACATAAGAGAGAATAACTATCCGCTGTACTGGCAATATGATTGCGATATGAATGCACTCATGTAAACCAATCTAATAAAAGAACACTAAATATACTTCTGAACTGATAGGTCTATATGTGCACTATGAAATTCTTCATATCCTTAACTAAAATCAGCACAATGGAAGTCCAAAAATGTTATCACTTAATCACTTACAGTTGTTCATAGAATAAGTCCATCAGCATTGTCTTTCCCAATACCGACCCCTCCATGTAGATATAACCCCTTAACTGGTGTATAGGTAGAAGGCTGAGTCATGAGGTGACACCATAGCTATCTTCTCCTATCAAAAAGAAACCAGTGAGGCTAGGATCACTGGATAAGTCCCTTGCTTACTATGTGAAATCAGTGCTTTCAAACTGCGCTTAACTTCCAGATTTCTTAACTGGTATCTATCCAGCAGACACGATTCTTCATTTTACAAGAACCTCATAAAGACTTTGTAATTGCTGAATCGTGTAACCTGCATCAATCAACAGGGAAAACATAAGATAACTCTTAAAATAAAGCATTCAAGAGAAAAAAAAAACATCAGGACCCTTCACAACCTGAAAGATATCACCATCTACAAGATCTGATGTAATTTCTCTTCTCATATTCCACCATCGGCCCCTCGTGGAACATCTAGCGCAGTTTAGGAGAGTAATCAAGTTAATCAAATGCCCCCAACAGAAAACAAAAAAAGATTCCGTGCATAAAAATGTAACAAGAATGAAACCTTTAATCGAATCAACCCCTATAGTGGAGAACGTGTTCCTCAGTATCTCCACACCTGGACTCATAAATCTGCTAACTTCATCATAACGACATACTATGCTTAGTGAACATATGTCAAAATACACAAGATCATTAAATTCTGCTGCCTGGTCAATCTGTCTATTGGTGAGTATCCCTCTACACGGTGTTGAGTGAGCCGCTGAAGCTGGTGCAGAAAGCGAACTGCCGATCTCATCATTCCTAGTGTACTATCCAGGCAAACTCAACAGGCGAAGTTTTGAAATCTAGAATCACAGCAAAACAAGAATCCATTAGAAAACTGGTAGCTTCTCCTGGGATAAATGGGATAAAACACTACTTAGTGACTATGTGCAGGCATGGCACATAGTGGACATTCATTAGAAAAAAGTAGATAAATCTTGCACAGGTAACCGAAGCGACAACGATTAAACAATCATGCGAAGAAATAGAGGACTTGGCAAAAATAACCACAAATCCCTTCCAAGCAGCGGTGATGGGATTGCCTATTGCTTGATTATTTGAGTCCCTTGAGCACAATCGAGAGTTTGAAAGAAAAGTCTGATAGAAGCTGATCACTGGATTTGTAATGCTATAAGTTCATAATAATAGTTTACCATAATAAAATAGGCAGTCATGATTTGAAGTTGCCTCACGTTCCACTAAAGAACACCCAAACACAAGTGGAATAAGCAGGAAAACCTCAAGATTAAACTGCCAACAACCTAAGATGAGATAGTTAAGTTAGGACTCTACATAACAAATGCATACAACACAATATATTTATTATTGCCACATATTTTCTAAGTAATTATGATGCATTCAAGTACATAAACAATGAGGTCATACTGAAACTTCATGCAATGATGCTGGTCATGGGGTTGCCGCCCAATCATTTGGTCACACAAGGAAAAAAGAACAACTGCTCGTGTTGACAACAATATCTGATGCAAGTTCTGTTTTGATTCTTAAAATGGTTCCTTCACCAAATAAATAACTTTTCACTATCCGTAACAAAGAAAAGTTGCCTAAAATCTAGTATCCATAACAAAGCAAAACTTCCTAAAAGATATGTCTATCTTCCATATATGGTGACCTGCAGACAACAAAAATCTAAAAAAGCAGCAAAAGATGAATAAAAGTGGCCAACCTGTGTACCATGCATGTATTAGTGTTGGCATGAACAATAGCTTCAGGTATTAATCGAAGGGACGTACAAATTGAGGATAGCTTTGTGGACAATCAGTTGCTGCCGCAAGATATGAAGAAAAAACCAGAGTGGAGGTCTCATGGTTCTGTTGGTGAAATAAAACATAAGTTTTATTTGAAAATGGCTACTTTCTGGCTCCACAATCGTATATACTCGGTATAACTCAAGAGCTATGGAATGCAAAAGAGAAAAGGAAATAAGCTATAAATGTGTAGAAAAGTACCATATTAGCCTGAAGGTAATTTATGAAAAACAAAACTTGAAAGAGGCACAGTGGCCAGTATCAGCTCGACTCTTACTAACCTAACTAATTCATATGAAAGGCATTTCAGTTATCTACACAATATGATCATGAGCACTGAGTTTTACATAAGATAAGAGCAATACTGAAGCAGAGCACTATTGGCACACATAGAAAAATGCAAACACGTGAAACTAGTGCATAAATCATTTAAGGCATTTTTCAATCAATCACATAATAACAGCCAAAGAAATAGCTTTAACTATTTTTCACCAATATGTGTACATCACCTCTGACCTCTAACCATGATCACTATGTAATAGTACTAAGTTCCTAATTTTTTCCTGTTTTTCTAAGTAGCCTAACAGGAAAGGAGACAACAAACAATAAATAACTAAATTTAGGAAATTCCATTCACCTCTCAATGACTATAATTCTATATCATTTCTGGTGTTCATCCCTGATATGAAAGAGAAAAGTTGGAGGCACCTGAAAGTAAGATTAAACAAGTCAAAATAACATCTTTTTTCTATATGCAACACAGTGTATCGATGATATGACAGAGAAGAGTGTCTCCATGATATGACAAAGAGATAGCATGGTTAAAAGCCCTTATTTATCACATCAAAGATAAATAAAACGTGAGAAGCACAAAGTCAAAACTGGAAAAGAGATGCCATAACTATGATAGATTTATTGCACATGGCACTTGCATGAGCAACAATATTAATTGGCAACGTTTATGACATTTTGCCACATGGTCCTAGCTTCAAAACAAATTTTGTTGTGAGAATCACACCTGAGACGGTACAACAAACTGCATATCACCCAATTTTATACATAGTGAAGGAAGCAGTGCTAATTTACTACACACTAACAGAAAAACTGTACAAACCCGGAATTTTCCTTTGAAAAGTATAGTAGCCAACTAGCCATACAGCTCAATACCTAAACTCTGAATTCCTTAGTTGTAGAAGTGAAATAGCAGGGTGATTATTCTATGTTTTTTACTTAAACAATAGTGATTACATATGGCTACTAAACAAAGAAGTTGTTTACGCCCAAACTGCAAATTGTGTACTCAAATGACAAATAAAATATGCTTGTTGGGCAAAATCCTCTGATTTGATGCTATTTACCGAGAATTGGGCATCCTGTCCTCCATCGCTGAGTGGGAGATGTGCGAGCTGAGGAGCTATCGGTGGCGGCCGAACAGGAGGGCGTAGGTCCATACCAGCATGAGCGAGGGGCGGCGGAGATGGCCGGAGAAGTGGATCGATAAGTGACGGCAGAGCTTGGGGCCGATGGAGGAATAGCAGTAGGGGAGCGGCGGAGTGGAGAAGACCGCGATGGTGGGAGGGGTGGGTGGGGGGAGGCCGGGACTCGGGTCGGGAGGGAGGGCGGCGGGTGTGTGTGTGGAGCAGGAGAAGCGCGGAGGAAGCGGCGTGTGGCCTGTGGGAGACGAGACTGGACCGGAAGCCATTGCCGACTTTGACACCACGCGCGCCCTCGGATTAGAATCCAACGCGAGCCACGAGTGCCGAGGCCGGACGCCAATGTTGCAACCAAACCAGGAAGGCTCCCGCACCCGAATACGTACGGAAACCCTCCATTACAAAACCCTTGCTCTCCGCACGCAGTCAGGCAGGCATCTTCTCCACCCCTGGCCGCGCGCGAGCTCGGCCCGGAATGCTCCACACCCCCACACGGCTCGCCCCCACCTCACACGCCGCCGCCCTCCTCTCTCCCGCTCCCGTGTTCGCTAGCTCCAGCCGCCCGCCGCCAGCCCACCCGCCCGCCCGCCACCTCCTTACCGGAACCGGCCGGCTCTAGTACAAGCTCGGGCCGCCATGTTTCGCACGCCTTGCCGCCGTCCTCCGTTCCCCGCCCTACGTCTCCGATAGATCCTCCCGGACCGCCGCCCTCCCGCCCGCCCGCCCGCCCGCATACAAACCTCAAGGTAAACGAGCCCCAGTCGCGCCCTTCGTCTCTTTGGTTTTCTTGCTTTTTCTTGTCTGTGTGCTAGCTACCAACTGACCACGGCCTCGATCTTGTTCCAGATCTGCAGTTCAAGTATCGCGTCTGGGCAAAAAATGGCCAACTTTGTCTCCGTGTCATCTTCAAATCGAACCAGGCGGTCTTTCACCAACAAGACATGGGAGAGCTACATGCCCGACGCCAGCCCCCAGCGAACACACCTTCTGCCACGGACAGGCCGATTACGCCAGGGCACCAATTGGGGTAAGTAAGACGCGATTCCTCCCTCAAATTCCTCTTGTCTACTGCAGTAGCACCGTGTTGGTTACTTGGCCTGATTGATTGAATTGATTGTCTGCCCATTCCATCATCAGCTGGGAGTTGCTGCGTCCAAGCTGTCTCAGAGACCATGACGGCCCGTCTTAGACTCTGGCACCAAGAGAGAGCTCGTCAAGACCCAGGACTCTACTACGAAGAAAATGCTTTCAAGGTCGACCATCGGGCTCTGATCCATTGCGCTGCGGGGCACTGCGTTCTCAACAGGGATGGCTCCTCGGCCTACAGTGTTGGCCGCCTTGGTCGACTCTGTGGCATCCCACTTAAGGGCAAGATTCCCTACGCTGATCAGCGACCACCGCCAGTGAAGTACCATCCAACTTACGCCCTCGGTACCTTCCTCACTCCCTATCGCGCAATGCCACTTCCTTCTACACCAACTCCTCGTCAGATCGAAGTATCAATGCTCTACCGAGAGCATCTGTGTGCTTGCCTTGACGAAGGCCCAGTGGTTGTTTTCTTACGAGCTCAACCGCACTACTTCAGACCTGGCCGTCCAGCTCATCTGCCTTACAAACGCAGAGACTATTCAACTGGTGAGATGGTCCATTATGGACTTAGCTCGGAGGACGTCAGGGGAGCTGGGCACTGTGTGAGCGTTTATGGGTACAGGTGCCCCAGCGGCGATGTACGCACCTTAGTGCTGAAATATCAGGAAAATGCACTCAAACAACGAGAGAAGGGTGCAGCTGCGACGGGTGGCCTGGATGATAAGCATATTATGGATCCTGACGCAATTGAGTTTTACTATGTCCCAGACCTTAACAACATTCGCTTCAGCTCCACCCCCGGCAAAGCAAGGCTTATTCATGCCGAGCCATAGCTCAGTCTGTTGGACGAGATCACCACAAGTCTGTTGGAGGACGTCAAGAACTTCATGGGATGACTGATATCAAACTCGCGTCTGGTTGCACAGCAACAGATTCTTGACAGCCTTCGATGCAAGTTAATTAATTTATCTTTAATGCTATCCTTGAACATTATCTCTGTTTAATGATGATGTAAGTTAATATATCTTGTACGCTGTCCTTGAACATCACCTGTGGTTAATGCAGATGCTAGTTAATTTATCGTGTATGCCATACTTGAACTGTGGTTAATGTGAATGCTAGTTAATTTATGCTGTATGCTATCCTTGAACAATGTGTATGATGTTTTGGTGTATGACAGATTTTCTCTTCTGACTATAGTTGCAAATGCAACACAATGTTGCTGCTCTTGTTTTGTTGGGATACCACTGGTTATGCACTCAGATGACCCATAGGGTTTTTGAGATTCAACTTAATCATTATTTTGAACAGATATGTGTCATGTGATGTAAAAATAATGCCATGAAGTCTGTGGTTGAATAAAATTTCCAACTATTTGTTTTTCTGGCATTTCCTTGTATACTATTTGTCAAAGTGAGATCCCGTAAAACTAGAATGTTACGTAATTGTGGAATGGGGGAGTGCACCTACAGTTGTTAACAACATGTAAGATTCTTGGTTCCTCAAAAAGGCAACAATGCCGGACTTTTTTATGGTCAAAGGCTCAACTTTATTCGTCTCATAACAGATTATTCTTTCTGAACACAATGTAAGAGATGAAGATTACAGTTGCTATCAACAAGGCTGGTGCACATATATGTATAACTGAGTTTGCGTCTCTGAAAGTAAAACATTGTTCTTGTTAAAAAAAATAGTAGTAAAACACTGTTCATAACTCTGTATAATCATGTTGAACTCTTCAACTTAGCAGCAACGATATATGTCTTATCTCCTTGCTCCGCATCTAGTCTGTCTGCCAATGACATTACTCCAACCTTCAGCTGGGGATTTCAGTAGCATGGTACATATCCTCACCACAGAGAAATGCCAGATGATTATCAATGTGGCGACGGTGTAAGGTGTGCTGAGTAGGAAAAATACATGAAGGGCCCTCCATCGGAAATCCTGGATTTTTGGCGTCACTCCTATGTGTCCGCCAACATATGCCACACTGATCTAACAGACTAGTTGCATGTTTCTAGAACACCCAAGCACAAACATCCTCATCAAGCCGGCCAATAGGAATCTTCAAAATTTATTTCTGATCTAGCGGGAAAAAAACTCATGTCTGGTCAGTTCTTCATCCCAAAGACCATACAGCCAATGGAGCAGTACACCTCGCATTCCTCTGTCCGCCTTGGTAAGATTAATGTCTATCAAACATGTTGTACACCATCTGGTAGGCAAATAAAACATCTATGTAGGTATAAATCAAAGCATGTTGGATCAACAAGAAATGGAAAGAGTACACTAACAATGTTACTTGTATGGACTGGAAAGGAATATATTGTTGTAGAAAAAGGTCTACTGGAGGCTGCTACTTCTTCAAAGATCCAGACACCTTTACTACACCATGATACTTGGCACATCTAATCCTGCTGAGCATAAACCAAGAACAACATCTTATGATTATTGAATTTTCATAAATGCATGATCAGCCAATATATAGTTTGCAGGACATAGAATGTGATGTATAGTGCTGAACAGAACAACAATAAAACTAAAGTAAGATAGAAAAAAAATGGATGGGATGTTAAGAATCAATATGATGACTCATATTTAACTGATTTCACTTTACTGTACCATCATCAAACAAAGATAATGATATGCTGACTCACATGTAATCCACACATGGTAGATAATAATATGACAAAGCAACAAGAATCTTCTAAGGGCACCATAGATACTGGCTTACGGCTAACTTCAACAAGTGCAGCTATTCATGCTACCTAAAATTGTTTCCTTAAAAACATCCGCGCCTACAAAATACAAATTGTATCGTGCGTGCAGAAGGGTATATGATACCTCAAGTGCAACCATGGAAATGATAATTGAAAAAGATTAGATGCTTTGCCAAAGCTCTGAACATTCTCAACTTTAGGCTCCAGGAGCAACATTTCATAATCCTCTGAAAAAGTGAACATGTAGGAGTCAAAAGCTAGAACTACAAGCAGGCTATGGAAATTCTTATACCTTGGTTAATGGAAAAATTTATACTACAGGTTGAAGAACTAACCGAGGTAGTCTCCAAGTTTATACTACAGCCTACAGGTTATAAGGATTCTTGGTACAAGTAGTAGTTTCCTTTAGTCCAGTAGCAAGAACCTGATAATATATGCTGTGATCAACTTAATGTGAACTTCTAAGGGGGAAAAAAGATAGAGATATGTCTAGTTACACACTTGAATAGCTCCAATGCACATGTGGCCAAATAACTGTTTGTAAGTCCTGAAGAGCTTTTCATGTTAAATATAGAAGCTAAAATTGGCTGTAACATAACATTCATTATAGCATTGATCCAATAAAACAGTCCAATTCGTAGCCGCTAATCTGTACCACAATCACAATTACAAAATATCACTATGAATTTTAGTATGAAATATACCAGCACAAAGCTAAAGGTAGTACCTATCAGGGGCGTGCGAAATTTCTTTTGGTTTAACACTTTAACTCTTGTAAGCAGATTGCAGTCCTTCTTGGTAGCTGATGTTACTGCTCTCTGCATAATGTGTGCAATGTTACAGCAAATGTTGGTGATGAGTAAGGGATTCTTCTACTAAATGGGGAGTGTTAACACCTTATTGTGCGTTTAAGATTTGTGATAGTTTGGTGGGCATCCCTCTGAACCCACATAATGATTCGTGATATTGACTTCAAAGAAAAACATGAGGCATCGTTTCATGCTTATAAAACAAGGCCGTTTGGCAAAGCTATAGAAAGAACTAACGCTCTTAAACTCTCTCACATCTCGGTATTCTTTATCATTAGCTTCAGAACTGTATTAAAATCTATTGTAAACTAGAAAAAAAATTAGCCTTTCCTTTTTCAGATATGCAGCACAGGAACTCCCTTCAATGCTCATGCCATATCTTATCCCTTCAAGTGAAGCATTACCTGCAGAAAATACTCCAAAGTTAAATGGCTATGCAGCACATCAGTAACCAGTTTCTGCGCTTTCTTGAGAAGATACATGATCCTATGAGTATAAAGAGTGTTCAGGCTCTAAAATATTAGCTTTGATTCAGATTATCATGTCTATAAATAACAGTACTACATTCACTTACTTTATCTTTCAAAAAAAAGTAAAACTGTGGCAGGTACACTCTAAAAGGCATGTAGTAACACTGAGATATTACAAAATTATTGCAAACCAATGTCTGGATCAAACTTTAGTGACTGCAAGAAGAACAATACTGGATATACCAATCTTTGTAAAGTCACATGAAAACAACGAAATTGCCAGCAGAATTCTATCATCATAGGCTTAGTAGTCGTAATATTTTCTAAAAAAAACTGAGATGACTTGGCACATGCAGGGGGTGTGTATGTTCCATATTTCCTACAAATTGTGAGATCAATGTCAATCATTGTTGCAAATATCTTGCAGGACTGAAATAATTCTTCCTCACCACTCAGGCATACTAACAAAGCGTGTTTTCTTTTCTTTGAAGGAGTGCATCATTGCAATGAGATAGGAATCAGTTCAACTAATTTTTAATTCGTGATATGCCAGTTTACTTCACTCTTTTATCATATTGGCTGTCGAATTTCTTGTCTGCCAGCTGTTTTCGTCAATAAAATGTCCAAAAACAAAACATGCATCAAAGCAAAGTGCCTATGCGTCCCATTCATAACTAGGAGCATGTTTCCTATTTTTTCTTAAGCAGATACATGATCCATTTCTATCATACATGCAAGATATAATCATAATGCCAGTCATCCACGCAAGAAATAACCACAATTTCTAACAAAAAAGAAATGTTTCCTCCATTTCAACCCCTCTCTGATTCAGGCAAGGATTTTCCTTGCATGCACATAACCCACATATCTCATTGACGATATTAACATGTCAGAAATTCTAACTTCTCACAACTCAGGAAGAAAACAGGAAGCAAGAAAACTACTAACAGAAAATAACCTTGTCTCCGGTTCTTGGGGGCTTTGCAGACCTCAACGTCGGCGCCTGGGTCCTTGCAGACCTCGAACTCGTCTCCAATCCATGGGCGGCGCTACTCCCTATACACCACGCCATCCACCGGAAATGCCTCTGGCTGCCTCCGTTGCTCCCACCACCACGGCTGGAGCAGTTGTCGCCAATGCCGGTGCCTGCTCCTGCTCCTACTCGAAAGTCAGTGGGCAGAGGAGAACAGAGGGCACGGACCCGAGGAGCCCGGCATCTGATCCGTCACTGCCAAGGTGTAGTAGGAATGGAGGGGAGGGATGTACGCGGATTCCCGGGTGGTCGTGCCCGATCTAAGCCGGCGGCGCGCCGGCTGCTCCTCCGTGGATAATTAGAGAAGCGGGCGTCATGTTGAGGACGCAGGGTGCGGAGGAGCAGCGAGGGGCCGCGGCATACACGCGGACGAGGAGCGCTAGTGGCAGCCAGGCCCGGGCGCGCGCGTAGCCTTTTGGTTGCCCACAAAATTTTAAGAAGGTTCTACACAGCTAGATTGACTCAAGATGGCGACGGGGACGGACGGGGATGACTCCACCGGCCCCGCACCGTTCCCCGCCAGTCCCCACTAGCCTATCGGCAATCCCCGTCAACATCGGGTACCCGACTGGTTTGAATGAGGAGAGGAAGGTTCGACCTCTAGCTCTTTACTTTTACAATGGTACCCATCCGGGTTTTCATGGGAATGTAGGACGGTGTCGTCGTTGAGCTGATACGGGCGCTGGCGACAAGATGATGTGGAGTGGCACCGCGACGAGGTGATGCAGCGACAAACTCGTTGGTGCTCCTCCTTCGGTCCTTCCTTGCCGACGACTCGGCGAGCTCCCTTTTCTGTCCGTCGAACTTGGTGCGCCGTGGTCTGGTACTCGTGGAGAAGAGGGGAGATGTGGGGAAAGCCGGAGATGGACGGCCGGAGGGATGGCCAAAGATGGAAGGGCTGCCGGAGATGGAGGGGCACTGCGTCCGCATCGTGGTTTCCAGGATGGGAAAAGAGGAGAAGTGGCGGCTAGAGTGAAGGGAAAGGAGAGGAGGTGTGGTGGGTGGACAAAATTAGGTTTTTTTTTATGTATATGTGAGGTGCTCTGTTAGGCTAATAGGTAGGATCCCGGGTATCACGGATACTCATCAGGCAAATTTACCCCCATCCCCGCCTCGTTAAGCTTTCGGGTACCTGCCCTACTATCCCTGCGGGGAACTTTCCCCCCATCCACAATTCTTGGCGGGTATATACCCGCGGATACCCATCCCCATGGGAAAACTGCCATCTTGAAGATTGGCGGTGTTTGGTTATCTGGGTTAGCATCAAATATCATTGCTGTGATGAAAATCGAGCTTAAGATGTAAAGGAAAAATAAATCATGCCGATGGGCGTGGGCGCACTACAGGAATGGGCTGATATGCCGACGGCCGGGAACCCTCGGCATAGCCTGTTTTGGTCGTCGGCGTATGCTACGCCGAGGGGAGCCCTTGGCATAACTCCTAGGCGACTACCTCCCTCGGCGGAGCCACTATTGCCGTCGGCGTAGCCCGACCCTCGGCGGAGCACGCTATGCCGACGGCAAAACCGTAAGCATAAATTTAAAAAATTCAAATTTCCATTTTCAAAAAAGAGTTCAAAAAAATCTAAAAAAATTCTTTTTTTCTATGCCGATGACAAAATCCTCGGCATAGAGTTTTAAGTTTTTTCAAATTTTAATTTGTTTTACACTATTTTTTCTTTTCTTTTCTTTTTTTACTTGTTTATTTTTCACCCAAGACTGTTAACTCTAAGTACACTTATTCTTAGGTCAAATTACAATCATGGTTAAACTTCCCAGTCGGTCACCCATCCTCACACTACTCCAGCCTCAGCACGCTTAACTTCTTGGTTCCACTCGAATGAGCTTCCATTAAAGAATTAACACCTTGCTGATAATAATAGCATATCAACCCTATTAACCCTTGGACCGTGATGTCACACCTCTTTATTTTTGAACTCCAAACAATTACTTAAATAAACAACAATAAATATGTAATTAATAATAATATTGAATTCAAATAACAATAAAATGATTTTATTTTTGGTCTTTTTCTATTTAATATTGAATAATTAATATCTTTAAATCGGAAAATCGAAATTCCACAAATAATATGTCTAAATCGATCAGAAAAATGAGAGGAATCTAAATATAACATCCATGTCATATTTTAAACCTAAAAATTAGAGGAATCCAAATATGACGTCTAGTTTGCCATCTGGCCAAAACAGCCCCCCTCGGGAGATGCGAAATGCATGTACCGGGCGCGCTGGTGCACCCGTTCACCATCGCGCTAAACGCAAAAAAATTAGCACATAAAGTGATGTGTCGTAGACCTAAAAACATTTTTCCCGTATTGAGTGACGAAAAGTGTACCCCTAGTTCAAATCCGGTCAGTTTCCAGCGGATTCGGAGGCAGGCAGGGATTCCCAGATAGCTAGCACGCACTGATACGTTGCAAACATATCTATAATTTTTGATGCTCCATGTTTTTTTACACCAGTTGCTATATGTTTTGTTTACACTTCGTGGCATTTTTATACATTTTTCGGCACTAACCTATTGACAAGATGCCATAGTGTTAGTTCCTTGTTTCCTGTTGTTTTGTATTTCAGAAATATTGTATAGGAAATATTCTCGGAATTGTACAAAATAAAAGCTAAAGTTCCTATTTTTCCTGGAGCGAAGACAGAGTCCAGAGAAGAGGCGGAGGAGGGCCACAGGGTGGCCAGACCTACCCTAGGCGCGGCCTGGACCTGGCCCGTGCCTAGGGATGGTCTGGGGCCACCAGGCCTTCACCGACCTCGTCCTTTCGCCTATAGAAAGCTCCCGACGCAAAAACCCTAAATATACCAGCCTCCGCCCATGAAAAGTTCCGTAGCTCCACCGCCATCGCAGACAAGATCCGGGTGACAAAAGTCTCTATTTCGGTACGCTGTCGGGACGGGGAATTGCCCCCGGAGCCATCTCCATCGACTCCACCACCATCTGCATCGCCGTTGTTGACTCCCACGATGAGGAGGGAGTAGTTCTTCCCCAGGGTTGAGGGCTCTACTGGTAGCTATGTGGTTTATCTCTCTCTCCCATGGTATGATCTTTATGTGACCATGAGCTTTGTAATCTAGATGTCGTTATGCTATTCAAGTGGATTTTACTTATGTGATCTCCGGAGAATCCTTGTCCCACGTGTGTAAAGGTGACGGTGTGTGCACCGTGTGGGTCTATTAGGCTATATTTCACATAATACTTGTTCACTGAATTATGATTTGAGTTGGATGTCTCTATGAAATTGTGGTGTGTTAGTACCTCCTATGAATGCTCAAAGTGACGGAGTGGGGTGTTCATTAGTACTTGGGAATACATCTTTAAGGTTTGCTTTTGCAGCCCTACGGTGAATTAGTGTTCGTTATCCAACCGGAGAGTAGTTCAGAGTAGCATAGTGAACTGCTTATATTTATATTCCTTTATGATATCATTGTTGAGAGTTACCACTAGTGAAAGTATGATCCCTAGGCCTTGTTTCCAAACATCAAATCACCGTTTATTTACTGTTTTACTGCATGTTTACTTGCTGCCATATTGATTTCAGATTGTTATTACCACTCATATTCATCCATATCACTTGCATTTTACTATCTCTTCGCCGAACAAGTGCACCTATACATCTGACAAGTGTATTGGGTGTGTTGGGAACACAAGAGACTTCTTGTATCTTAATTGCAGGGTTGCTTGAGAGGAATATCTTTGACCTCTACCTCCCTGAGTTCGATAAACCTTGGGTGATCCACTTAAGGGAAACTTGCTGCTATTCTACAAACCTCTGCACTTGGAGGCCCAACACTGTCTACAAAAATAGAAGTGTGCGTAGACATCAAGCTCTTTTCGGCGCCGTTGCCGGGTAAGTAAGGTAAAAGGTACTCACATCCTCTGGCTACTAAGTTTAATAGTTGTTGGTGAGTGCTCGAAGTTATTTCCTTTAGATTCTGCAATTACATATTTTTGTTTCTTGTTTTTATTTTCACTAGTTAGGCTTAATGGAAAACAACAACAAAATTAGAGAGCTTTATAGTATTTATCTTGAGTTAGGACATGAGGTGTTTGAAGAGAAAATTAAAAAACCTATGGAACTTTACTTGCATGCTAGTAGCAATGTTATTAGTATGAATTCTTTGAGCACCATTATTGCTAATGCTATGGAAAAGTCTATACTTGGGGAAGCTAGTTTTTATGAAAATAATCTTTTTAGTTCCCCGGCTTTTGAGGAGGAAATTTGCTATGATGATACTATGCCTCCAATATATGATGATTACAATGATGATTATGTTATTTTTAGTCCACCTACTATTGAGGAGAAAATTAATTATGATTACAATATGCCTCCTATATTTGATGATTATGGTGATGAAAATGATAGCTATTTTATTGAATTTGCTCCCACTACAATTAATAAGAATGACTATGCTTATGTTGGGAGTAATAATTATTTTATGCATGTGGCTCATGATAAGAATGTTTTATGTGAGAGTTATATTGTTGAGTTTATTCATGATGCTACTGAAAGTTTTTATGAGAGAGGAAAATATGGTTGTAGGAGTTTTCATGGTACTAAAACACCTCTCTATATGCTGAAAGTTTTGAAGTTACTCTTGTTTTATCTTCCGATGTTTGTCACTTTGTTATTTGTGGATTTATTTGTGTACAATATTCCTATGCATAGGAAGTGGGTTAGACTTAAATGTGTTTCATATTTGCTCCTTGATGCTCTCTTTTGATTCAATTCATATTTCTTATGTGAGCATCTTCTCAAACTACTGCGCCTAGCTAAAAGGCATTAAAGAAAAGCTTTTATGGGATACAACCCATTGTTTTATTTACGTATTTTTTTGTTGGGTATTGGAAGTTATTACCTCAATAACCTCTCCTTATCATTTTTTTTGTGCCAAGAATAGCCTCTAATAGGAAGAAAGTAAGATTTGGGGAAGTTGCTGTCCTAAAAATAGATTATGTGCTATCACCGTAAAAATTCGTATAAATATTTTGAGCTGCCATTTTTTATGCATATGCCCCAGGTTATTGTCTAACTTTCGTTAGTTTACCACTTTTCGAGATGAGCAACAGAAGATTTTCAAAACAATCGATCTTTACCTACTGTTCTGTTTTGGTAGATTTCTGCACTATTTGCATTTGCCTCTTAAATCTCTTTATTTTTGAGTTCTTTTGATCAAAGAGCTTTTTGAAGAGTTGCTACAATATCTAATGCTTTAATAGATGCTTGATATATGTTAGTACTAAACCCAAGTGGATTTGTTTTTTTATTGTACTAATGCTGCTAATGAAGAATTGTGTGAAGTTTTGTGTGAAGGAAGTTTTCAAGTGTAGGGAGAGAAGAATGATGTGATGAGATGGAGAATGGAAAAAATCTCAAGCTTAGGATACCCCTGCACCCCAAGAAATATCCAATAGGTACAAGCGTCAAAGGTTGGGGATGCCCAAGGCATCCCCTCTTCATCAACAAAGCAACAGGTCATCTCTCTATGCGCTATATTTTTATTGCTTCATATGCTATGTGTTGTTCTTGGAGCGTCTTTATTTTTGTTTTTTTGTTTCTTTTGTTTTGTTTGTTGTAGCATATGGTTGGATCCTATCATTCTTGTGTTGGAGAGAGACACGCTCTGTTTTAATTGCATACAACGCTCTAGTTTTCACTCTTATTGTTCTGCGAGTGTTCTAGTTTTCTAGTACCACGTTTAGCTCTTGTTCTTTCATTCAAATTTTGTTCAGAGCTCGTTAGTATTATTTATTTATTTATGATTAGATCTCCGGTCCATAGTGTATTTCATCTCTCAGAGTTATTTCAAATAAGTTGACTGGTGTTGGATATGAGTAAAATATTTCATGACTATAGTGATGCAAAAGGAAGCTTGTCTAGACTGTGGCATAGACTTTGGCATGTCATGTTGGATGTTATTCTTGGCATATGATTAGTATTTATTGTTGTAGCATGACTTGTCTCAAATAGCTGAGAGTGCATAATATGTCATTGAAAGAATCATATGTTGTTTCTATCATAAAAGCATAATATTGTGGTATTCTCCTTTGATGCTTTAATTATTGGGTTGACTTGGCACATGCTTATACCATGTTATGACTATAAAAAATCAACTAAAGCCTATATAATTATTTAATTTTTTACTTGTAATATCACTTTATGCTTTGATTGATAATGTTTTGTCTCTATGCATGATTATGGCCATTATTGCTCTCTTAGTTGGTCGCTCCCAGTCTTTGCTAGCCTTCTCCTGTGCTGAGTATGATCTCTACTCGTGCATCCAACCACCAATAACCAAAGTTTGCCAATTGTGTCCACCATATCTACCTAGTAGCATTATTGCTATTCCAAGTAATTCATCATGTTTTTATTTATCTTCCAAATTAAATTTTGGCATGAGAAAATTAGTCAGTAAAGCTCTCACGAACTTGATGGCACATTTACTTTCTTGCACCTAATAAATTTGATCATTGTGCCTATCTTATGAAGTTTATATGTTTGCAAATTGCGAGTTGGGAGTTAGTATAACCATGCTTTCATGGGGAACACTTTCGACATTGCACTCATATTTAGTTGATGACATGTTCTTTTGTTTATGGATGCCTAGCGGTGTGAAATAAAATGGAAACTTGTAAGTCCATGGATTTTGTATATGAGTTAGAGAAACGTCGGGGCCGCTAATCTAAGCCATGCATCATTCATGGTGGAAATTTACAGCTAAGCCATAATGAGAATTCTATGAAGCATTTTCAATAAAAAGCTATACACATAGTAAATAAAAAGATTGTTGAGATGCTCGTTGTCTGTTTGTCTTGTCATTTTGGCATGGGATTGCTCCTACAAGAGTACCTCCATATAATCGGGCAAGAGGTATCCCATTGGCGGTTCTCAATGATACATGTATACTTACGATGACAAGAACTTATTTGGGACCTAAGTTGAGTAGCATGAGGTTTAGGTACTCGTATTCAAGGGGCATCAGATTTTCAGCTTGTGATTTGCAAGAATATAGCTCATTTTTACTCACATTAACTTTAACCATTCAAGATGCTTATGATAGGGGCAATGAGATCTCAAAGCTAATAAGTACCATACTTTTTGGAAGGTTTATAAAACTTGTTTATCTTGCTTACTCTGCAAAGAGTCTCTCTTTTACTTTTATGTTGAGTATTCACCTTCTTATTTATGCACCAATTAAGAGAGCATAGTTGTCATTCTTAGTGCAATGTGCATATATAGTCCCAAAATTATTATTGATTGATTCATGATTATGCTATTGCTTGTTCTTAAATTACTTGTATCTAGTCACCCTTTGAACTTTAAAGGTGTCCTGGCATTTATGTTTTGCTACTCCATAAAAGGACATGTTGAGTACCACTTTGCTATGTTTACTCTATGATCATAAACACACATTTGCTTTCAATGCACTATTATTTATGATCCTTTGTTTGAGTTACTCTTCATGTTATAACATAGTTGCTAAGTTCTATTGAATTATACCACTACAAGAAAAGTTCTGATAGACAACGTCTCAAAATCGTCCGCTAAGGGGTATTTTTCGTCGCCTATGGGCCTAACCCGACGATATGGGTTCTGTTGTGGAAACTGCGTCGGCAAAGTCCAACGACGTTTTCTCGGTCCGTCGCGCTTGGGCGCCCTTCCGCCACGGAAAATCGGACCGTTGCGCAAGTGTTTCGGGAGCCCGGATTGACGTCATGCAAGCGACACGTGGCGACGCCGTTAGCGATTAACGGCGTTAACCGCTGAAACCCCGTGGTAGATGGTAGGCCCACAAGGGCTGCCACGTCTTAAGCGGGCGGGCCGGATGACATAGTTGACCGGTCAACTATATAGGCTGGGCTGGTCCATTAGTTAAGTGGGCCGGGCCTAACCTCTAAGGTTGGTGGTCAAAACTTAAATGGGCCGGCCCATTTAACATGTGGGGTCCACCTTACACAACTGGGCCGGCCCAAGAAGCAAGTGGGCCGGGCCAAAAACACAGTGGGTCCCACTTTCTGTTAAAGGCTGGCCCATTTAGTGTGTGGGGTCCACCGTATAGCAAGTGGGCCGGCCCAACAAGCTAGTAGGCGGGCCAAAAACACAGTGGGTCCCACTTTCCTTAAAAGGCGGCCCATTTAGTGTGTGGGGTCCACCGTATAGCAAGTGGGCCGGCCCAACAAAATAGTGGCCGGGCCAAAAACACAGGTGGGTCCCACTTTCTGTTAAAAGGCCGGCCCATTTAGTGTGTGGGGCCCACCATATAGCAAGTGGGCTGGCCCGCCAAGATAGTGGCGGGCCAAAAACACAGTGGGTCCACATTCTGTAAATGGGCCGGCCCATTTGGTATGTGGGGTCCACCATAGAAAGTGGGCCGGCCCAACAAAGTGGGCGGGCAAAACACAGTGGGTCCCACCTTCCTAAGGCGGCCCATTTGGTGTGTGGGCTCCACCATAGAAAGTGGCGGCCCATTTGGTATGTGGGGTCCACCATATAGAAAGTGGGCCGGCCCAACAAGATAGTGGGCGGGCCAAAACACAGTGGGTCCCACCTTCCTATTAAAGGGCCGGCCCATTTACCATGTGGGACCACCATAGAGCAAGTGGGCCGGCCCAATAAGCATGTGGAGCCCATTATCGTGTACCGGGCCGGCCTACTAAAGAAGTGGGCCGGCCCAAAATGAAAGTGGGTCCCACACTACTGTAAGTGGGCCGGCCCAATCTGTTGTAGGGCCCTACTTGTTTGACTAGTCAACTTGCATTAAATTTCATGAGCCTAAAATCTGATTTCAATGATACACACAATTACATACACAAATAAAACAAATAGGAAAATTACAAGGCAATTAATGTGCCCAAATAAAAAATTACATAGAATCATTGAGGACTTCTATTAGCATCATCAATAACACGTTGACATTTGGCAATCGCCTTGATTGAATCTTGTGTACTCTTTGTCACAGATCTTAAAGCAGCAATACCATGTCTTTTATAAAGTACAGCCTTGAGATATTTACTGTCTGATGAAAGAAATGGTCTAGGTTGACGGCTATGAGAAGATGCATCAGAAGAAAGATCAGAACTTTTTGTGGGCCTCACTGGTAATGAAGATTGCTTCATCACAACTGCATTCTGATAATAATGCAAAAATAGTTAAACGATGAACTATGCAAACATTTATTATGCAATGTAGATATAAGATAATAACAAGTTGCATAAATAAGACATGTATGGAACTTGTACTAAGCACAAACTTACATCATAATGTTGCACAGGGTCGCTACAGATCCTTTTTTGGCGACTATCTTCTAATGATGACTGCTTCATTAAAACAGCATTCTGGTAACATTGTAAACATAGTTACAACAATTAACTATTCAAACATGTATTACGCAATGTAGAGATCAGATAACAGCATGTAGCAGAAATAAGCACAAGATAAGATAAGATGCATGTACTAAGCACATACTGGCTCACTGCAGGTCCTTCTCTTGTGTGCACTAGTCGTGGTCAACATGCCTATCATTTTAGGTTCAGCCATCAAGTGAAATGCTAATCCTCCTGCTCCATTGTCCTTAATCTGTGTTTAGATATCACATTTAAGACCAAGTCAGCTGGTTTCAAATAACAAAAAACTTGAGCTGCCAAATGAATAAGCCAATAGTTACCAGATATCAGATTAAAACCAACTAGATGTTGCTTTGCATGAGATACGAATTTCAGACATTCAGATTTAGAGTAGGGTAATGCCAAGGTTTTACACATAAAGTAAACTGGCATTAAGAATGACCAAATGTCAGGTTCAAATCACCCTCGAAGTTTCTCCAAGACAAGCATATCAAATAGGCAGAAACATAGTAAAGCATGAATGGCATTGCTATGGCAGGGTTCCAAGTGTTAATCTCTTGCATAAGGAACAATGCATATAGGTTATAGATAATAACGGAAGTAAACTGCCAAAATTACCAACCACGAACTCAGATTCCAACCTTACCTAGCGTCCCCGCTGTTAATGTTGGATGTTCTAATAAGTGGTTCGCATGATCAATCCCAAGGAAAAATAACATTGACAAGTCAGTCTACGATAATACAAAGACCAGACATGCACGCAACAATAACTATATAAGCTAAAGACGAGGTATAAGAGCAAGCAGATTGGAAATGCACATAGCATGATTATAAAAGCAGTGTGAGAATAGCAGACACGAGAAAACAGCTAGCGGTGAGCTAATGACGTGGTATAAGAACAAGCAGATTGGAAATGCCCATAGCACGACTATAAAAGCAGTGCGACAATAGCATGCAGTACAAAAACAGTTGGCAGCAAATGAATGGGTACAAGGCTATAAATATGTGGATGCACACAGGTGTCAGTAGAATGAACAGGATGGTAGCGACCGGATAATGCTTTTGTACTGTACAACATTTAAACAAACTTCATGCGAAGCAACACATCAAGAAAGTTAACGGCATATGAGATCTGCAAATAACTACACAAAACATGGCTAAAGAAACACCGCGATCTAACGGGCCAGCGTACTAACCAAGCTGCGGCGGGGTGGACGGGGGCGGCAACTTGCATTCCAGCGGCGGCGAACGCGGGAGACGATGAATCGACCATGTTTCAGTAGAAGCGGGCGTTAGTGAAGCAGATCTGGTTGGCTGGCAAGGTATTCGGTGAAGTTGATACAGCCGCTGCGGCGAGGTAGTCGGTGGCGAGGTCGGCGGTGAAGCAGATCCATCGGTGGCGAGGTCGGCGGTGAAGTAGATCCGTCGGTGGCGAGGTCGGCGGTGAAGCAGATCCGTCGGTGACGAGGGCGGGGGAGCGGATCAGGTGGGTGGACAGCCAACACGATCAAGGCTACGTTGTGGAGGAGTATGCCGGGCGAAGCAGATCTAGTACTGTAGAGAGTCAGAGCTTTGGCGTGTGAGAGTATTTTTGAGCTAATGGGGCGAATGGTTGGTGGGTGGGTGTGGGCATGTGGGGAGGGTTCGGGATCTAGGCAAGATATTTCATTGTTACCGAATGAGCCCTCCATGGTCGGTGGGTTGTAGCTTCCGGACCAGGGTTAAAAGGGTAAAACTGGTCACGGGATTTTCGAATGGATGCGGCGGGATGATTTGGCGCGTGGCCGAAATTTTCAGTTTCAAGCTACAGTACGAGCAGAACGACAAAAATAATGTTCTTCCCCAGGGAGCTCTCATTTCTTCCTCTTCTCTTTCTCTCTCGAGTCTCTCCCACTCCCCGGCTCCTCTCCCCCTTCTCTCCGGCGGCCTCGCCGGCCGGAGACGAGGCCGACTTCTCTCTGTATATTGTACACCCTCCGAACTAAATTAATTGATTCAACTTTCCTTAGACGTGTATGTATCTAGAGTAAAAACATGTGTGGATACATCCATATTTAGATAAGCAAAGTTGAGTCAGCTAATTTGGATCCGAGGGAGTTAGTGTTGTTGTAAGCTTAGATCCAGTGTTTCCCATGAGCAGAATGGCGCAATGGAGTCGGGGATCTCGTCATCGGCTTCAGATCTGGCCTATGGTGAATCTGGCGGATCTTGCCGGCCAAACCCCGATCTGGTGCCATCAATGTGATGGCGCTAACGGTGAGGCTTGCTTTGGTCAGTGCTTCAGATCTGGCCAATGGGGAAGTCAAGCTGCTAAAGTTCACAAGCTCGGGGCATACGACGGCGTCATCCGTCTTGCCCGTGCACATCTTGGACTTTCAGCGACCCTTCTCAGAGCCGGATGCAGAGATCTGATGTGCGGTCGAGAAGGACTCGATTGATTTTCTTCTATATGTTTTGGGGTCCTTTTTGTAAAGTTGCAGGTTCTATTAGTTATTGTCTAGTACTTTTGGTCCTCTATGTAATTTTTGGACTAGTTTCCATTGGCACTGATAAACTTGAATTTTGACAAGTTCACGAGAAAAAAATTCCTTTGCACATATGGCCTATCATGTATAAACATTCTTGAGATTTAAACTATATGTAATGTGCCATGCATTAACCCTAAACCATATATATGTAACTAACCCTAGCTGATCAAACCCTACTTAATTAAAACAAATAACCCTAAACTATACGCATGCACTTTATGCGCAAAGGCGCGGGTGCCTCTAATAATGTGTGTGCGCACTCGATCGATGATCCCTAAACCTTATACAACCCTGAAACCCTAATCCCTAATCCCTAAACCCTAAACACCCTAAACACTAAACCCTAGACCCTAAACCCTAACCCTAACCCTAAACCCTAATTAAACCCTATATATAGGCCAACGACACTTAATTGTGCATCAAGCAGGCCAGGGGTGCCTCGCGGTCCTCTAATTAAATTAAATGTGCCATGCATTAACCCTAAACCATATATATGTAACTAACCATAGCTAATCAACCCTACTTAATGAAAACACATAACCCTAAACTATACTAGCTATAACCCGATCTAATAAAAACATGCTCTATATATAGCAGCTAGCTAGCAAACCGTAGATTAACACCAATTAATATATACATGGCCTATATCGATCATGTTGTATAACATATCCCTGAGATTCATTAATTAATTATATAATTATCGTGATAAATTAATTAACTTTAATTTTGACAAGTTCTCTCGAATGAAAACACATTTGATTAAGTTGCCTCATAATATATATATAATTAGTGTGCATGCATCCCACCATGCATTCGTGCATATATTTTAATGTATATTTGAACATATTCTTGGGGATTTCAATCTCTCTCTCGATCATCTATATATCGTTGGTGGCCAAAAAACACACATATATATATATGCATGCAATTTATGCGTAAAGCGCGGGTGCCTCTAATAATGTGTGTGCGCACTCGATCGATGATCCCTAAACCTTAAACAACCCTAAAACCCCTAAATCCCTAATCCCTAAACCCTAAACACCCTAAACACTAAACCCTAAACCCTAGACCCTAAACGTACCCTAACCCTAACCCTAACCCTAACCCTAACCCTAAACCCTAGCTAATCCTAAACCCCAATTAAACCCTATGTATAGGCCAACGACACTTAATTGTGCATCGATCGAGCGGGTCATGGGTGCCTCGCGATCCTCTAATAAAATTAAATGTGCCATGCATTAACCATAAACCATATATATGTAACTAACCCTAGCTAATCAACCCTACTTAATTAAAACACATAACCCTAAACTATACTAGATATAACCCGATCTAATAAAAACATGCTCTATATATAGCAGCTAGCTAGCAAAACGTAGATTAACACCAATTAAAATATACATGGCCTATATCGATCATGTTGTATAACATATCCCTGAGATTCATTAATTAATTATATAATTATCGTGATAAATTAATTAACTTGAACTTTGACAAGTTCTCTCGAATGAAAACACATTTGATTAAGTTGCCTCATAATATATATATATAATTAGTGTGCATGCATGGCCTACAATGCATTCGTGCATATATTTTAATGTATATTTGAACATATTCTTGGGGATTTCAATCTCTCTCTCTCTCTCGATCATCTATATATCGTTGGTGGCCCAAAAAACACACATATATATGCATGCAATTTATGCGTAAAGGCGCGGGTGCCTCTAATAATGTGTGTGCGAACGATGATCCCTAAACCTTAAACAACCTAAAACCTTAAATCCTAATCCCTAAACCCTAAACACCCTAAACACTAAACCCTAAACCCTAGACCCTAAACATACCCTAACCCTAACCTAACCCTAACCCTAAACCCTAGCTAATCCTAAACCCCAATTAAACCCTCTGTATAGGCCAACGACACTTAATTGTGCATCGATCGAGCGGGTCATGGGTGCCTCGTGATCCTCTAATAAAATTAAATGTGTCGTGCATTAACCCTAAACCATATATATGTAACTAACCTAGCTAATCAACCCTACTTAATTAAAACACATAACCCTAAACTATACTAGCTAGCTATAACCCGATCTAATAAAAACATGCTCTATATATAGCAGCTAGCTAGCAAACCGTAGATTAACACCAATTAAAATATACATGGCCTATATCGATCATGTTGCATAACATATCCCTGAGATTCATTAATTAATTATATAATTATCGTGATAAATTAATTAACTTGAACTTTGACAAGTTCTCTCGAATGAAAACACATTTGATTAAGTTGCCTCATAATATATATATAATTAGTGTGCATGCATGGCCTACAATGCATTCGTGCATATATTTTAATGTATATTTGAACATATTCTTGGGGATTTCAATCTCTCTCTCTCTCTCTCGATCATATATATCGTTGGTGGCCCAAAAAACACACATATATATGCATGCAATTTATGCGTAACGGCGGGTGCCTCTAATAATGTGTGTGCGCACTCGATCGATGATCCCTAAACCTTAAACAACCCTAAAACCTTAAATCCCTAATCCCTAAACCCTAAACACCCTAAACACTAAACCCTAAACCCTAGACCCTAAACGTACCCTAACCCTAACCCTAAACCCTAGCTAATCCTAAACCCCAATTAAACCCTATGTATAGGCCAACGACACTTAATTGTGCATCGATCGAGCGGGTCATGGGTGCCTCGTGATCCTCTAATAAAATTAAATGTGCCATGCATTAACCCTAAACCATATATATGTAACTAACCCTAGCTAATCAACCCTACTTAATTAAAACACATAACCCTAAACTATACTAGCTAGCTATAACCCGATCTAATAAAAACATGCTCTATATATAGCAGCTAGCTAGCAAACCGTAGATTAACACCAATTAAAATATACATGGCCTATATCGATCATGTTGTATAACATATCCCTGAGAATCATTAATTAATTATATAATTATCGTGATAAATTAATTAACTTGAACTTTGACAAGTTCTCTCGAATGAAAACACATTTGATTAAGTTGCCTCATAATATATATATAATTAGTGTGCATGCATGGCCTACAATGCATTCGTGCATATATTTTAATGTATATTTGAACATATTCTTGGGGATTTCTATCTCTCTCTCTCGATCATCTATATATCGTTGGTGGCCAAAAAACACACATATATACGCATGCACTTGATGCGTAAAGGCGCGGGTGCCTCTAATAATGTGTGTGCGCACTCGATCGATGATCCCTAAACCTTAAACAACCCTAAACCCTAATCCTTAATCCCTAAACCCTAAACACCCTAAACACACTAAACCCTAGACCCTAAACACCCTAAACACTAAACCCTAAACCCTAGACCCTAAACACCCTAAACCTAAACCCTAAACCCTAAACCCTAAACCCTAAACCCTAAACCCTAAACCCTAAACCCTAAAACCCTAAACCCTAAACCTAAACCCTAAACCCTATAAACACCCTAAACACTAATTAAACCCTAAACCCTAGACCCTAAACACTAAACCCTAAACCCTAGGCCCTAAACACCGTAAACACTAAACCCTAAACCCTAAACACCCTAAACACTAATTAAACCCTAAACCATAGACCCTAAACACTAGACCCTAAACCCTAGACCCTAAACACCCTAAACACTAAACCCTAGACCCTCTAAACACCATAAACACTAAACCCTAAACCCTAGACCCTAGCTAAACACCCAAAACACTAAACCCTAAACCCAGCTAGCTAACCCTAAACCCTAATTAAACCCTATATATATAGGCCAACGACACTTAATTGTGCATCAAGCAGGCCAGGGGTGCCTCGCGGTCCTCTAGTTAAATTAAATGTGACATGCATTAACCCTAAACGTAATAACCCTAACCCTAACCCTAACCCTAAACCCTAGCTAATCCTAAACCCCAATTAAACCCTATGTATAGGCCAACGACACTTAATTGTGCATCGATCGAGCGGGTCATGGGTGCCTCGCGATCCTCTAATAAAATTAAATGTGCCATGCATTAACCCTAAACCATATATATGTAACTAACCCTAGCTAATCAACCCTACTTAATTAAAACACATAACCCTAAACTATACTAGATATAACCCGATCTAATAAAAACATGCTCTATATATAGCAGCTAGCTAGCAAACCGTAGATTAACACCAATTAAAATATACATGGCCTATATCGATCATGTTGTATAACATATCCCTGAGAATCATTAATTAATTATATAATTATCGTGATAAATTAATTAACTTGAACTTTGACAAGTTCTCTCGAATGAAAACACATTTGATTAAGTTGCCTCATAATATATATATAATTAGTGTGCATATGCATGGCCTACAATGCATTCGTGCATATATTTTAATGTATATTTGAACATATTCTTGGGGATTTCAATCTCTCTCTCTCTCGATCATCTATATATCGTTGGTGGCCCAAAAAACACACATATATACGCATGCACTTGATGCGTAAAGGCACGGGTGCCTCTAATAATGTGTGTGCGCTATCGATCGATGATCCCTAAACCTTAAACAACCCTAAAACCCTAATCCCTAATCCCCTAAACCCTAAACACCGTAAACACACTAAACCCTAGACCCTAAACACCCTAAACACTAAACCCTAAACCCTAGACCCTAAACACCGTAAACCCTAAACCATAAACCCTAAACCTAAACCCTAAACCCTAAAACCCTAAACCCTAAACCCTAAACCCTATAAACAACCTAAACACTAATTAAACCCTAAACCCTAGACCCTAAACACTAAACCCTAAACCCTAGACCCTAAACACCGTAAACACTAAACCCTAAACACCCTAAACACTAATTAAACCCTAAACCATAGACCCTAAACACTAGACCCTAAACCCTAGACCCTAAACACCCTAAACACTAAACCCTAGACCCTCTAAACACAGTAAACACTAAACCCTAAACCCTAGACCCTAGCTAAACACCCAAAACACTAAACCCTAAACCCAGCTAGCTAACCCTAAACCCTAATTAAACCCTATATATATAGGCCAACGACACTTAATTGTGCATCAAGCAGGCCGGGGGTGCCTCGCGGTCCTCTAGTTAAATTAAATGTGACATGCATTAACCCTAAACCATATATATATAACTAACCCCTAGCTAATCAAACCCTAGTTAATTAAAACACATAACCCTAAACTATACTAGCTATAACCCGATCTAATAAAAACATGCTCTATATATAGCATGCAGCTAGCTAGCAAAAACGGTAGATTAAAACCAATTAATATATACATGGCCTATATATCGATCATATGTTGTATAACATCCCTGAGATTCATTAATTAATTATATAATTATCGATGATAAATTAATTAACTTGAATTTTGACAAGTTCTCTCGAATGAAAACACATTTGATTAAGTTTCCTCATAATATATATATAATTAGTGTGCATGCATGGCCTACCATGCATGCATTAATTCGTGCATATATTTTAATATATATTTGAACATATTCTTGGGGGATTTCAATCTCTCTCTCTCGATCATCTATATGTCGTTGGTGGCCAAAAAACACACACATATACGCATGCACTTTATGCGCAAAGGCGCGTGTGCCTCTAATAATGTGTGTGTGCGCACTCGATCGATGATCCCTAAACCTTAAACCCTAAATAAACCCTAATCCCTAATCCCTAAACCCTAAACACCATAAACATTAAACCCTAAACCCTAACCTCCTAACCCTAAACCCTAAACCCTAATTAAACCCTATATATATAGGCCAATGACACTTAATTATGCATCAAGCAGGCCAGGGGTGCCTCGCGGTCCTCTAATTAAATTAAATGTGCCATGCATATATATGTGTTTAATTTGGGGATTTCAACTCTCTCGTATGTAGCTCTCTCTACCTCTATCTCTCTCTCTCTCTCGTTGGTGGCCAACAACACACACATGCACTTTGTGCGCAAAGGCATGCGCCTCTAATAATGTGTGCGCAGTCGATCGATCTAGTTTTGATTAATCATAGCACACAAATAAAGAAGTTGTATTTGAATCCACACAACCTAATCTAAAACACATAACCCCTAACATGGCCTAATTAATTAACCCTTCTCGATCTCTACCTAATTAGTGGAAATTGCACAAAATCAAAAGGGGTCCCTCACTAATTATGCATATCTGCTAGATTGTGATAAACTTTTGCCACATATATATTTGGTGGATGGGTGCATCTTGGCATGTAAACAATTAGTGTTTGCAAATGGCGTTGTCAAAATTTATGTACAAATGATTTCTTTCCATCCAAAGTGCATAAAATGGGAGTTTTAATGAAGAAAGTACAAATAAAACAGCTCAACATGCTTCCACACCCCGATTTTCACACGAAGTAGAGCATATTTAAAGGATAATTCCAGAGTTTTACTATTTTTCAAGCAACTTTGCTAATTTTCCCCCACTCACATGACTTTATGTCGATTTAACGAAAATATGGCGAATTTAAACTACATGGGCGGGATAGTTTGAATTGTGCGCGCGGCAAAGGGAACCGCCTATTCCTCAACCTTGTGCACGGCAAATTACACACGCAACTCCATTAAACGCCACCTACCGACCTTAATTATCACCCCGGCGGCCCGGCCGCATGACCCCCCACCCACCCGTACACAACTTATCCCCGTCCGTGCGAAGAGCTTCCCCTCCCCGTCCCGTTCGTGCGAAGAAGAAGCTTCCCCTCCCCGTCGTTCTTCTCGAGACGCACCGGCGGTCAAGTTGATCCACGGTAGGGCTGCTATCTCTAGCTCAATCATGTATCGGGCAAGACAGCCTAACGATTTATATTTTCTTGATGCTGCTAAAAAAATCGTCAGTATGCTCGAACTAATTGGCACTTTATAGTTTTCCGCTCGATTTGTCATCGATCAATTTGTTCATTTGCGTGGGCATATAGAGTCAGTTCTGCACTCGATCCGTTAATTTGCTGAAATGCCATGGCAGAGTTTTGTACACGATCTGTTTGCTAAAATGTCGATGGGCATTTTTTGTTTTGTACTCGACATGATTGCTGAAATGCATAATCATGTAGTATAGTTTTGTACTCGATGGATATACATTTCCTACTTCGCCTTAAATTAATCACCAACCACTGTATCTCATAATTAAACAGATGGACAGAACTTGGAAACTGCATGGACACTTATGTTCCCCTTCATATATAAATGGTGTTCAACCCTTTATGGGGTTTATTAGAGCTCATGATGGTCACAACCTGGACGTGTATTGCCCGCGCTGCACATGTATGAATGGTGAGAAGAGGCCTCACCCTGTAGTGGCAGATCATTTACACATTTTTGGGATGGACCGCACATATGTTAGGCGGGTTTAGCATGGTGAACCATATAATGATCCTTTAGCAGGAGAAGCAGATCTTGCTCACACTGTATGTGTGCTGGCATATGTAGTTAATTATTTATATTGATGCTGCCGCTGTTTCAATCAATAGTTTGCATTGCTGTGCAAGGTTCTGTACTCAAATTTAACTTGTTGCAGATGGATGGACGGGAAGGAGAGAAAAAGCGCTTGCTTCAGGAAACGGGTTTCAGCTCTGGGACATGTGCTGTGCCAGATGAGAAGGTAAATATGTAAAACGGCATTTGTTCAGGTTGCATCCCTTAGATGTTTGTCTAATCGGTTGATGTACTAATTGCAGAAGCATAGAGTTAAAGAGGTCTCTCAGTTTGATGGGGATTTGAAGATGAATCTCAGTTTGATGCACCTGTGGATGGTACTGATGACGAGCCTTTCATAGACGAAGGTCCTGCACCTGAGATTATCCAGCCTACAGAAGGAGGCCGTGGACCGAGTACACAGCTTTGCGTTGAAGTGGATGCACGCCCGGAGATCATCACGGGCGTCCGGGTAGTCTCAAGACCACCCAGCCCTGATGCACCTGTGGATGGTACTGATGACGAGCCTCTCATAGACGAAGGTCCTGCACCTGAGATTATCCAGCCTACAGAAGGAGGCCGTGGACCGAGTACACAGCTTTGCGTTGAAGAGGATGCACACCCGGAGATCATCAGGGGCGTCCCGGTAGTCTCAGGACCACCCAGCCCTGATGCAAAATGTTGAGCTACTTTATGATTCGTACTCTTATGTTCTGGTGCTGTAGTATGTTATGATTTGTACGCCTTTGGCGCTAGATTAAGCATTCAGTGGATGATCGCGTTGCAAAATTCGACACCCACACAATCAGTTCATCGTACAAGTAGTAGCACAATTACTTCTACAGCGATTCCTGCCAGCGCATTAGTTGGTAGCATGAAACACTTTCAGGTACTCCCCTCTGATTCATATTAATTGACTCAATTCTGTCTAGATATGGATGTATCTAGATGCATTTGTTAACTAGACTAACAAACTTGAGTCAGTTAATATGAATCCGTGTAAACCTCCCAAGTCCTCGAGCAGCTAGTTTATTGACTCTGGACTCCAAGCCTCTCGCGGCAAGCCATCGACGAAGCTTTGACCAGATCTTGGCCCGCAATTTTTTTGTGTGGCGAATAGCAAAGCTTTGACTAGTTCCTCTCGGGATACAGCACGCCGGTGAGCTTGCACGGTTGCCATGAGCACTTTCCGGCGGAACTTCCTCTTCAGCGCCCTCAAGCCGCTGCTGCGAGACAGCACGCAGTGCCTCGAGGTGGACGGAATTCTGGATCTCAGGGCGGGTGGTCCGCATCGTCCGGGAACGATCTCCAGCGGGTTAACGAGGACATGCATGGCGGCCAGGGGATTTGTTTTTTGTTTTTTTGGTTTGAGCTTGGGATTTGGGGTTTTTTCGGATAGGGGAGGAGGAACCGAGGAAGAGGAAGGAACAGCCGCGTGCTTGGCGCGTGGCGGTGTGCTTGAATTTCGAATTTTTGTGAAATGTTTCATTTCCCTACAATTCGGGGGTTTCTTGACGCGCCAATGCGTCCCGCCGGGCAGCTTCAAGTAAATTTGGGGTGCCACACTATGGGCCCTAGTTTCAGTGAGACATGTAATGACTAGTCACATCAGTAAGTTCACTGTGTAATAAAATATGTTACCCCTCCCCTTTATGTAGCACCCCTTCTCTCCCGATCGAGTGCCGATTGCCGACGGATGCAAGCCGCTAGCTCGATCCCCTCCTTTCGCCTCCACCGTCCAGGCATCCAGCTTGGAGGGGCAAGCTGCATCTAGCCCAAGCGGATTAGGTAGGACTAGTAATGTTCTCTCCTTTCTCGAGATCGGTTCTTTTTTCCTCTCCTCGATATCTTGCGCATCTCTTTCCTATTCTGGGCAAAGGGGTGTCTTTCTGGTCACCCTCGAGCTGGGAGTGATTGATGGGGGTGGGGGCGGGGGCTACCTTTGCTTGGATTGGGGTGTTCTTCCTTTATTTGTCGACATTTGCAACCTTTGTAGTTTCTGCTGATCCTCACTGTATCTTTTGTCAGCTTGTACAGGAAAGGTAAGACCTCGGCGGTGGGGGCAATGGAGCGTAAGGCCACCACGCATGTGGGCAGTTGGCTGAGCCTGAGCTGCGTCCCCAGCCCCGCGAAGCAGGTACTCCGTTTGCTTATCCACTCTTTACCTTTTAAGTGTCTCTCTGGTCTCTGCATCCTCAATCTGTTCCTGTTCTGGAATATGCTTAAAGTAGCACATGTCTTCAGCTGTTTGTGCGTAAAGCCTCTGTGACACCATGCTCTATATTCTCTGTATCAGGTTGGTACCTCCAGGTTCCGTGCTGAGGCTATGGGGAACGAGAATAGCGCCCCACCTGCTGCAGGAGCATGGCCCGATCTGCAGCACAAGAAGCGAAATGCCACTGCCGAGCTGGGCGGGGACCGCCCAGGGGTAATTTTTTTAACCAACTTACCATGATGTAGTCTGAATCTGATACTCCCTCAGATCCAAATTAATTGACTCAACTATCTGTAGATACGGATGTATCTAGATGTGTTTTAGCTCTAGATACTACTGCCTCCATCCCAAAGCTTTGGGCTTATATTATTTTTAGAAAGTCAAACTATACCATGTTTGACTAAGCTTTTACCAAAAATCAGTAACATGCAAAATACAAAATTAATATCATTAAATAGATAATAAAATATATTTTCCTACGGTATCTACACAGTATTATATTTGTTGATAGAATGTTCTAAAATTTTGGTCAAACTTTGCTTGTTTTGATTTCTCAAAAATAAATAAGGCTTAAGCTTTTGGATGGTGGTAGTACATTCATATCTAGACAAAGCTGAGTTAACTAGTTTTTTTGTCTGTCCATAGCTAGTGTTCACGCTGCAAAAGGCTAAGAGCATCCACTATATGCATCAGTCTATCTCATACAGTAATTCAATATCACTGCTGAGGTCTGCCTTTTGTTTTGCTATTCATATGCAGACTGAAACTTTAGGGCCTTTACTCAAAAGGAAGATCAAAACTGCGGCTGATCAGGCTGCCAGTATGTTGATGCCGCCCCCATCTTCTAAATGCCTCTACAAGCACAAGGCCACGCACCAGCTGGGTGGTGATCTTTTAATGAATATGGTATATTTTCTTAATCCACAAAACATGCCTTGATTTTTCTCTGTTTATTGTCGGTTTTTCTATGCTTGCCAAAAGTTTACAACAACAACAACAACAACCAAGCCTTTCAGTCCCAAACAAGTTGGGGTAGGCTAGAGTTGAAACCCATAAGATCTCGAAGCCAAAAGTTTAGAAACACCAAATTCGTTTGCTTACAATCATCATACAGTAATGTTCATCTACTCCAGTTCCCCTAACCCAACATAAAATGATGTTAATTTCGATTTTTAGATTAAAAGAGCACCATTAGGCGCTGTTAATTACGACTTTGAGATTAAAATGTCATTTGCAATTGTTAATTACAATTTTGAGACAATTGGTTAGTTTAACCTCGATCTCTTCTGCTCTCCATTTTTCCCAACCGAACAAAAATGTAACCATTCCATTCCTCTGAAATGGAACCATTCCATTCCATTCCACGCTGTTTCAGAACCGAACACACCCTTGCATTGTTGTGAACTGTTGTCCATACACCCTTCCACTTACATCTAGCACTATATGCATCAGTCTGTCTCAGAGTCATTCAATATCACTGCTGAGATCTGTTCCCATTCTTATGCAGGCTGAAACTGCTGCGCCTTTACTCAAGTGGATTCAAAATGGGGCTAATGAGGCTGCTGTGAGGACGATGGTGCCGGCACCATCTTCCGAAAACCTCTACAAGCACGAGGCCATGGGCCAGCTGGGTGGTGACCTTTTAATGAATCTGGTATATTTTCTTAATCCACATACATGATTTCATTATTATCTGTTTAATTACTGTTGGCTTTGTCTAATGCTTACCAAAAGTTCAGAAACACTGCGTTTGCTTACAATCATCATACACTAATTTTTCACTTTTCAGTCTGTCTCATCCAGTATATAAACTGTTGATTTCCATTGGCTTCTTTTGTAATCATTTGCATTGTTGTCAACTGTTCTCTATGCACAACCCTATTCTTCCACTTACACCCCGCACTATTTGCATCAGTCTATCTCATAGATTTATTAAATATCAATGATGAGTTCTGTTGCTATTCATATGCAGGATGAAACTTCTGTTCCTCTACTCAAATGGATAAAAAATGATCCTGATGAGGCTGCTGTGAAGACGATGGTGCTGCCACCATCTTCTGAAAACCTCCTCAAGCACAAGGCCACGGGCCAGCTGGGTGGTACCCTTTTCAGTAAGCAGGTATATTTTCTTAATCCTCATACATGATTTGATTTTTGTCTGTTTATTGCCGGCTTTGTCTAATGCTTACCAATAGTTCAGAAACACACACACCTATTCTTCCACTTACATCCAGCACTATATGCATCAGTGTCTCATAGATTCATTTTATATATCACTGCTGATGTCTGTTGCTCTTCAATTTTTATATGCAGACTGAAACTGCTAAGCCTTCATTGGTCAAAAGGATTGCAACTGCTGCTGATGAGGCATCTGCAGAGGCTGCCACCAAGTTCTGTCAGCCCTTTCGGATGCTTATATAAGCTCAAGTCCAAGGATCAGCCGGGCCGTAACCATCCAAGGGTTCGGGTATATTTTCTTAAGCCACATATACATGCCATGATTTATGTCTGATATTATCACCGGCTCTGTCTAATGCTTTTTGGAATTCGGAAACACCAAATTAGCATGCTTATATTCATCATACACTAATTTTTCACTGTTCAGTTTGTAACATAGTGTTATGCACTTGCTTGTCAACATTTGCATTGCTCTGAACTATGCACTTTACACAACCTAATTCTTCCACTTACGTTCAGCGCTACGCACCAGTAGTACCTCCCATGTTTCCTTCACCATCCCGATGCCGAGCTTGCGGGAATATGGCGGGCCCATGTACATACCCCGCATATAACACCTCCTATGGCTCTATCTACCTTTCTAGTAGCTCCTTCACAGAGTTACAGGTATGTATTCTCAGTGGTTTAGCATGAATTGGCATATAGTAAAGTCTTGTTTTTAGTCTTCCTGCTTCTTACATTTGTATCAATTTTCACATGCAGACTGTACCTTGTGAACTTCGTCCAATGATTAACCAGATGTGTCCGCATGAAGGATCTTTCACTATGCATGGCAATGGCAAATTGATGAACACCTACACGGTCTATGAGGTGTATGTCTACAAGACGCAGGCCATCACATATTTGTATGGACATGATTGGAGAAAGTTTGCTTTTGACTACGGTCTGAAGAAGGGCGACGAGCTGAGGATCAGAAACTCAAACGGGCAGATATACGTAACTGCTTACAGAGTTGGAGACACTTCCAAATATATAATATGTAACTTTTTTCTACTCATATCTTTTGATAACTGCATTCTGAGCAGTTGTTCTAAACCATTCCCTCTGTTCTAGCTTGCTGGGTTTAACATGATCAAAGCTGCAGATCCCCTGACGGAACAGGAGCGGATGTCACAAAGGGCAACCACACCAGCACCGGCACCGGCTTCCCACTCTCCTGCATCAGCACCGGTTCCTGTACCAGCTCCGTTTACTGCATCTACCCAGCAGTCCCCTACATCAGCATTGGTTCCTGTAGAGGCCCCATATACTACACATGCCCAGCAGGCTCCTGCATCAGCACTGGTTCCTCTAGCTGCACCGTTTAGTCTCTGCACACCGGTTCCTCTAGAGGCACCGTTCACACACCTGCCCAGCAGTCTCCTGCATCAGCACCAGCTAGTGTACCAGCCCAGGCTCATGCACCTGCCCCAGCCAGATCACCGAGGTCTCAGCTCATTGCTGTGGCCACCCGTGTGGTGACCAGGACGCATCTGAAGGCTATGTTCGTGAGTATATGACAGCATAACTGCTCTTATCTTGATGTCTTCTCTGCTCAAAGTCTCACATGGTTCAGTGCATTGGTGCCATTGACTAATTTTTGGTGGTATCTCTTGCTTTGAATCAGAAATTGCCTAAAAGTATCTCCAAGGATCTCAATGCTGGCCGAAGGGGCAAGATATCCCTCGTCATGGAGAGTGAAGGTCTCACCGTGGAGGGACGGTACTCTGTCAGTCCCACAGATGGCCGCTTGGCTGTTACTTCCAGGTGGAAAAAGTTCATTGACGGTGCCAAACTTCGCATTGGATCAAAGTTGAAGGTCAAGATCTTTCGATGCCGCTGTGACATGCTGGTCATAAAGTTCGCGGTTGTCTAGTTCTGTTGTCCCATGAGCCCTTAGCAAATGCATTTGTAGTTATACTTATATAAGGTTATCTTATCTGAACTGCTAATTAATTGTATGGGTGGTAAAACTCTGGCAAGCTTTTGCTCTTAGCAAGTATGTATGTATGATCAGCTATTATGATAACTAATGTTTGTGTTCATCTTAATTTGCATTTCCCTTTTAGAAAAAAACTTAATTTCTATTTTGGCTGACCTGTTAGAGAACTATCAGATTGAACCCACAACATGATTCATATAGATTCATTACACTGAGCCACATGTCTTGACCTTGCGATACACTACTTCCATTAATTAGTGCAAGAAGGCTTACCTGAGCTGCCTGAACCATGGCAGATTCGAATCCACCTTATCTATCTAGAAATACAACCTTTGCAGAAAGAGGATTTGCAGTATGGGGAGGCTGACATTGGGGACCCATGAGCCAGCAGCGTCGTCAACGTTTTAAAGGTGGCAGGAGATCGAAAGAAAAAATAAGCCAAAAATCAGTTGGTAAACAAATTCAAGAAAAGAAACATTTACCTTTCTGAGAGGATGACATGCGGGACCCATGAGGCAGCAGCATCCTCAACTATTTCAAGGCGGCAGGGGATCAAAATAAAAAAGGAAATAGCCAGAAATTAATTAGGGTAAAAAATAAATCCATCAAAGGAAACTTTTATTGTTCATAGAGGATGACATGTGGGACCGACTTGCCAGCTGCGTCGTCATCGTTTCAAAGGGGGCAGGGGATCAAAAGAAAAAGACAAATAGCCAGAAATTAGGGGAAAAAAATAAATCCAACAAAGAAAACTTTTATTGTTCATAGAGGATGACATGCGGGACCCATGAGCCAGCAGCTTCCTCAACGTTTCAAAGTCGGCATGAGATTGAAAGAAAAAGTCAAGTGACATAATATCAGGAGCCAAAAATAATCCAAGAAAAGAAACTTTATTGTACATAGAGGATGACATGCGGGTCCCATTTTGTAGCAGCGGTCTCAACGCTTCCAAGGCGGCACGGACCGAAAGAAAAATGAAGTAGCCAGAAATCAGGGTGTGAAAAAAATCCAAGAAAAGAAAGATTTTAATTGGGCTGTATCTGGACATCTGGGCCTTCGAACTATACTGCTGGGCCTTTTGACTCGTACAATTTCAGCCCACTCCAAAACAGGAAAGGTCGGATTTTTCTCAAAAAAAAAACAGGAAAGTCCTATGCTTCGCAAAAACAAAAAACAAGGAGATTCAACATATAAGTTTGTTTATGTAGATATAAAGATTTAATTTATCCGTTTGCAATAGCTCAGAGCGAAATACAACGTTTATTGTCTGCAAAATAAAATATCACATGTTTCTTGTACGGGGAGGCTGACATCGGGGACCCATGAGCCAGCAGCGGAGTCAACGTTTCAAAGGCGGCAGGGGATCGAAAATAAAAAAAGCCAAAAATCAGTTGGTAAAAAAATACAAGAAAAGAAAACTTTTATCGTTCTAAGAGGATGACATGCGGGACCCATGAGGCAGCAGCATCCTCAACGTTTCAAAGTCGGCATGAGATCGAAAGAAAAGGCAAGTGACATAATATCAGGAGCCAAAAATAATCCAAGAAAAGAAACTTTATTGTACATAGAGGATGACATGCGGGTCCCATTTTGTAGCAGCGGTCTCAACGTTTCCAAGGCGGCATCAAAAGAAAAATGAGGCAGCAGCATTCTCAACAATTCCAAGGCGGCAGGGGATCAAAAGAAAAATAAAGGAAATAGCAGAAATTAATTAGGGGTCAAAAATAAATCCACCAAAGGAAACTTTTATTGTTCATAGAGGATGACATGTGGGACCGACCTGCCAACAGCGTCCTCATCGTTTCAACGGGGGAAGGGGATCAAAAGAAAAAGGCAAATAGCCAGAAATTAGGGGTAAAAAATAACTCCAAGAAAGGAAACTTTTATTGTTCGTAGAGGATGACATGCGGGACCCATGAGCAGCAGCTTACTCAACGTTTCAAAGGCGGCATGAGATCGAAAGAAAAGGCAAGTGACCAAATATCAGGAGCCAAAAATAATCCAAGATTTATTGTACATAGAGGATGACATGTGGGTCCCATTTTGCAGCAGCGGTCTCAATGTTTGTAATGCGGCTTGAGATCAAAAGAAAAAGAAAGTAGCTAGTAATTAGGGGGTGAAAAAAAATCCAAGAAAAGAAAGTTGATGGACATAGAGGATGACATGCGGGTCCCTTGAACCAACAGCTTACTCAACGTTTCAAAGGGGGCAGGGGATCAAAAGAAAAAGGCAAGCCAAAAATCAGAGGGTGAAAAAAAATCCAACAAAGGAAACTTTTATAGCACACAGAGGATGACATGCGGGTCCATGAGCCAGCAGGTACCTCAACGTTTCAAACGTGGCATGAGATCGAAAGAAAAGTCAAGTTACCAAATATGAGGTGCCAAAAAAAACTCCAAGAAAAGAAAGTTGATTGCTCATAGAGGATGACATGCGGGTCCCATTTAGCTGCAGCGGTCTCACCGTTTGAGAGGCGGCAGGGGATCGAAAGAAAAAGTCAAGTGACCAAATATGAGGTGCCAAAAATAATCCAAAAAATGAAAGTTTTATAGTACATAGAGGATGACATGCGGGTCCCATTTAGCAGCAGCGGTATCACCGTTTGAGAGGCAGCAGGGGATCGAAAGAAAAAGTCAAGTTACCAAATATGAGGTGCCAAAAAAATCCAAGAAAAGAAAGTTTTAAGTACATAGTGGATGACATGCGGGTCCCATTTAGCAGCAGCGGTATCACCGTTTGAGAGGCAGCAGGGGATCGAAAGAAAAAGTCAAGTGACCAAATATGAGGTGCCAAAAAAATCCAAGAAAAGAAAGTTTTATAGTACATAGAGGATGACATGCGGGTCCCATTTAGCAGCAGCGGTATCACTGTTTGAGAGGCAGCAGGTGATCGAAAGAAAAAGTCAAGTGACCAAATATGAGGTGCCAAAAAAAAATCCAAGAAAAGAAAGTTTTATAGTACATAGAGGATGACATGCGGGTCCCATTTAGCAGCAGCGGTATCACTGTTTGAGAGCAGGTGATCGAAAGAAAAAGTCAAGTGACCAAATATGAGGTGCCAAAAAAATCCAAGAAAAGAAAGTTTTATAGTACATAGAGGATGACATGCGGGTCCCATTTAGCAGCAGCGGTATCACCGTTTGAGAGGCGGGGATCGAAAGAAAAGGTAAGTGACCAAATATGAGGTGCCAAAAATAATTCAAGAAAAGAAAGTTTTATAGTACATAGAGGATGACATGCGGGTCCCATTTAGCAGCAGCGGTATCACCGTTTGAGAGGCGGCAGGGGATCGAAAGAAAAAGGCAAGTGACCAAATTTGAGGTGCCAAAAAAACTCCAAGAAAAGAAAGTTGATTGCACATAGAGGATGACATGCGGGTCCCATTTAGCAGCCGGTCTCAACGTTTCCAAGGCGGCAAGGGATCAAAAGAAAAAGGAAGTAGCCAGAAATCAGGGGGTCAAAAAAATCCAAGAATAGAAAGAATTTTGGTTCATAGAGGATGACATGCGGGACCCATGATCCTGCATCGTAAACGGCTCGATCGGAGAACGTTGAACGAGATGGCGCGATCTAGAAAAAAACAATGCCAGAGAGGCTGCCATCTGGGCCCTACATCCCTCGGCGGTGCGGATTTGCGTTGACTCGGCCGGCGAACCCGAGATTTCGAGATGCACCACGTCCCGGGCCACCATACGCCACGTTTTGGCCGCTTTCGTCGGGCTAGGTGGCCTCAAAAACGAGAAAAAAAAAGTTTTGACATGCACCACGGAGGGACCAAAATCGTCGGCCATGGTACACCAGCAACCACGGCGCGACTTCAACTTCGTCGGCCATGGCAACTTTTCTTGTAGTGTACCCCCTCCGTTGCATTCTATAGTGCCTATAGTTTTTTGGCACGGAAATTAGCGCAAGAGTATTGTTTACATGAGACCCCCGGCTTAACGATTTGAGATCAGAGTAAAATGAGGGAAATCGATAACTTCCTAAATTAACATAACAAATCCCACAAATCTCTCTGGTTGACTCTCCATATATGTGCAGCCAGGTTCTACTATTAAGGAAAGAAAAACAATGCTTCCTAAATCTAAGGAATCGTTGGGGTCATGCATTAGGAATCTCAATTAATTGTTCCCTTTTGTATGGATTTTTTTCATGCATGTCGTGTGGGAGCTGACCAGTAGAGGGGGTAATTGAAAAAAAGCCAAGCTACAACCTTATATTCTGAAAAAAATGCCAAAAATCTATAGGCATTATAAAAAGGAACGGAGGGAGTATCTATCATGCCTATGTTTAGAGTACTTAATCCCAGCTCACAATGGTTTACATGCTTGGTGAAGATTGTGTTGGCTTCATGTCACCTCAAAAATTATTTTGTTATCACTTACCTACTCAAGGATGAGCAGGAGTTAAGCTTGGGGATGCTGATACGTTGCAAACGTATCTATAATTTTTGATGCTCCATGCTTGTTTTACACCAATTTCTATATGTTTTGTTTACACTTCGTGGCACTTTTATACATTTTCCGACACTAACCTATTGACAAGATGCCACAGTGGCACTGTGCTAGTTCCCTGTTTTCTGCTGTTTTGTATTTCAGAAAAGTTGTACATGAAATATTCTCGGAATTGGACGAAACAAAAGCCAAAGTTCCTATTTTTCCCGGAGCAAAGACGGAGTCCAGAGAAGAGACGGAGGAGGGCCACAGGGTGGCCAGACCTACCATAGGCGTGGCCTGGACCTGGCCCGCGCCTAGGGGTGGTATGGGGCCACCAGGCCTCCACCGACCTCGCCCTTCCGCCTATATAAAGCTCCCGATGCAAAAACCCTAAATATACCAGCCTCCGCCCACAAAAAGTTCTGTAGCTCCACCGTCGTCGCATACAAGATTCAGGGGACAGAAGTCTCTGTTCTGGCACGCTGTCGGGATGGGGAATTGCCCCCGGATCGATCTCCATCGGCTCCACCGCCATCTCCATCGCCGTTGCTAACTCCCACGATGAGGAGGGAGTAGTTCTTCCCCGGGGCTGAGGGCTCTACTGGTAGCTATGTGGTTTATCTCTCTCTCTCTCATTGACAAGGGATTAACTTGTCAATGCCTACAAGTTGTAGACTAGGGTTTCGTAGAAAGTAAAGGGCAAGTAGATCTCGAGGGTTTCAGCCGGAAAAGTACTCGACTGCTAGAAAACTAGGGTTATGTTGACAATGAATCGATCCTCTCTTTCTCCCTCGACTCCCCCTTATATAGGAGGCGGAGCCGAGGGTTTCGTGATGTACAAGTTACAAACATCGGGGTACTCTTTGAGTCCGTCCCGTAATAGTTACAAGTCATTATTCCTAATACAACTCTATCTTTCCAAACGTATACTTAATTGGGCTTCCGGGCTTCATATTCTTCGGATCCTGGGCCTTCAGTAATCCCCTGGTACCATCTTCGGCAGGCCCATTGGGGATGCCTATGTCAGTAGCCCCCGAGATTTTACTTGAATCAAGGAGTCAAGGAAAATCTCCCTCATTACGATTAACACTTGATTTCTTCGAGCTACTAAACAACTTTCATACAATAATCATATGTTGTACAGGGATAATGGTAGTTGGGGCTGGTTCATCTGACGGATCAGGTACCAGTTAACTGCTCTCGTGGCAATCCCGCAAAAACCTACTTCAAGATCAAGTCCCTGGACATGACCTCGGTATACTGGCGTAATTCGACATGTGCCGCTTAAGGTCTTACCATATGCCGAACTCCAGTCATATTTTATCGGGTACCTAACGCGTCCGTTAGGATTTTTCTTCGCATCTGTTGATACGGAAAAAGTAGCAGAGCGCATTCGGGTGCGATACCACGCCACGCAGTATGGATCATGGGGTCTTAGCTTCGCAAAGTATTGCAGCATTCAGAGATTGAATCGCGACAGAGGCGCTCTGAGAATATATTGTCGAGTATGTTTTTCGGCTACTGGAATAGCACATTTATTCGAGTCACATGATATATTTTTTTACCTTGTCCTCCCGATGGGAGTATATGAAGAGTTATATCATAACTTGAAATATGCTCACTACGACTCCTTCAGTTTCATCGGGTACGCGACCAGCGTTCCCGATGGGAGTAGCCCCCGAGGCTACAACCAAGTGTTTATACTTGGTTGTAGGCTCAACTTGCATTACTTATTCTCTTGACGTCTTCAAAATCCCAACTTTCGCTCTATCTTTATTTCATCGGGTGCGCGACCAGCGCTCCCGATGGGAGTAGCCCCCGAGGCTACAGCCAAGTATTTGTACTTGGCTGTAGGCTCAACTTGTCTTTTCTTTTTGAGCCCTGCATTTTCTTTCCATACCATCTTCTTATCGAAGTATGAACACTTCTGATAAGAGTAGCCCCGAGCATTTGAACAAACACTTGTATTTGATCAAAAGCTACCGAAATTATTCTTTTTATACCATCGACATTTTCCCTGTCGCTATTTTTCAAAGGAAGCCAGCCGAAATTTTGCTTAAGGTGACATCAGTGCTGACGATGGCCACGATCACTGTATTAGGAAGGTGCGGGAAACTGTCGTGTCACTGACTTGCGGGTCCAAGATTGCGGCGTTTGACACGTTACTCAAGTGGGGGACACACACCCTCCACTTTTTTTGGCACGCGCTCTGTAGCGCATGTCTAGTTACTTCCGGGTAAAAAGACTATTTTACCCATGGAGACACGTGTAAGGTATTGGATCCATTCTTTCTTCATCCGACGGCACGGTGGTTCGGAAGCTCGCTATAAATAACCTTCCTCTTCCTCAGAAATCCCCTTCGCTGCGCCGTTCAAATCTCCCATCTCTCCTCCATTGCCATTGCCGTCGCACGCCCTCGGATACTCACACCACCAATCCTTCTCCTTTCCCCCTGGAGTGCACTCCATGCCGCCGCGCGCGAGGTTGACGAAGCACACCGCCGTTGGCACAGACGCTGCTATGGAGGGTGGGGAGATCCATGGATGGGAGAGGTCCAAGCTCACAAATCAAGACAAGAAGAGCTTGAAGAAGCTGGGATTGGTGCAAAAGGACTCCCTCATCTTCCACGGCGACGAGAGCGCTCCAAACCCGCCGATGGGGTACCAGGTAACATTCCTTGACCATCTCATCCATGGTCTTTCCACCCCTGTCCACGAATTCCTTCGTGGACTGCTTTTTGTTTATGGGATTCAGCTACATCAGCTGACCCCAAACTCCATCCTCCACATTTCTATCTTCATTACCCTCTGTGAATGTTTCCTCGGGTCCCATCCTCATTGGGACTTGTGGAAACGTATCTTTTATCTCCGGCGGAACAACTCTCGCAGCGTTGTCTACAATGTAGGCGGCGTTTGCATCTGCGTCCGACCCGACGTAGATTATTTTGACGTCAAATTTCCCGACTCCGTCCAAGGATGGCGCAAGAAATGGCTATACATCCAAGACAAAACTGTCGGCAACCAAGAATACGGCATTGCTCCCTTCAACAGTGCCGCCGAAATTCCGAGGCGCCAGTCTTGGGATGCTGAAGCCTCTGCCGAGGAAAAGGCTGCAACCGACGCTCTGATGAAGCGCATCCACCAGCTCCAAAACACCCACGGTGAAGAACTGTCGGGTGTCCAAATTATTGGCGTACTTCCTTAGGATCCGGGTGCTACCCCTGCAGGCTCGCAAAAGCCCCCTTTGGGCGTACGCTGGCGAAGAAGACGTTGACCGCCTATCCGTGGACCTTTCTACAAAGGATCTGGAGAAGCTCATTTGATGATTTTCCTCGCTGAGCAAAAAGGATGAGGTATCTACCCCGTGCCGCGTGGAGCCATATAGTGGCAACCACGCGCTTCCCGAAGTAAGTAACTTTTCCCCGGGGCTGAGGGCTCTACTGGTAGCTATGTGGTTTATCTCTCTCTCCCATGGTATGATCTTTATGTGACCATGAGCTTTGTAATCTAGATGTCGTTATGCTATTCAAGTGAATTTTACTTATGTGATCTCCGGAGACCCCTTGTCCCACGTGTGTAAAGGTGACGGTGTGCAGGCCTGGCTCTGGCCCTAGGCCACCATGGGCAACGCCCAGGGGCCCACACTTGGAGGAGGCCCATGAACAAATCTTCTCCTCTGTACCTTGTCCAGCTATTTTTCTTGTTGGGCTGATTTTTTGTTTGCTGAAAAAGCCATCGGGAGAGGAAAAGGCAACACAAACACGCAGCGAAGCCAAGAATTGATCGATCTGATCGGCAAAACAGCAACTAAACACCATGTCTTCTTGACTTTTTTGCCTTCTTTGACTCAACCGCCTTGCCTGGAGTATGGAGAAGTGGAGATCAGACCCTGCCGTCCCGAGAACTGGAGGTCGGAATATAGTGTCTCGCCCTCATGGCCAGTCCGTCATGGCCCCGTGGTAATTTTTGTCCCTTTGACTCTTTAGCCAGTTAGAAAATCATTGTTCAATGTTCATATTTCATGGTAGATTAGGGTTCGAAATTTCAACACAACTTAGGTGTCACAAGCAGCGAAACGTAAGTTGGTGCACGAAAAGGAATAAAAGAAAATGAGAGAATCAACTTATTGAATCACAAAGAGATTTTTTTTAAATAGGTATTTTCTGGCAGAAGTAATGTTGGTGCCAATGACGATAATCAAAGGCAAATAATGTAAACCCGCAGAATATCCCCTATATTAGTTGTAGGGCCCCTATCGTCACTTTGCCCTAAGGCCTCGCAAAATAAAGAGCCGGCCCTGAGGTGTGTGCACCGTGTGGGTCTCTTAGGCTATATTTCGCAGAATACTTGTTCACTAAATTATGATTTGAATTGGATGTCTCTATGAAATTGTGGTTTGTTAGTACCTCCTATGGATGCTCAAAGTGACGGAGTGGGGTGTTCATCAGTACTGAATACATCTTTAAGGTTTGCTTTTGTAGCCCTACACGGTGAATTAGTGTTCGTTATCCAACCGGAGAGTAGTCCAGAGTAGCATAGTGAAGTGCTTATATTTATATTCCTTTATGATATCATTATTGAGAGTGACCACTAGTGAAAGTATGATCCCTATGCGTTGTTTCCAAACATCGAATCACCATTTGTTTACTGTTTTACTGCATGTTTACTTGCTGCCATATTTATTTTAGATTGTTGTTACCACTCATATTCATCCATATCACTTGCATTTTACTATCTCTTCGCCGAACTAGTGCACCTATACATCTGACAAGTGTATTGGGTGTGTTGGGGACATAAGAGACTTCTTGTATCTTAATTGCAGGGTTGCTTGAGAGGATATCTTTGACCTCTACCTCCCTGAGTTTGATAAACCTTGGGTGGTCCACTTAAGGGAAACTTGATGTTGTTCTACAAACCTCTACACTTGGAGGCCCAACACCGTCTACAAGAATAGAAGCGTGCATAGACATCACTCACATATGGCATGTGATATGTGGTGTGGAGGCGGTGTCCTACCACTACGCTGAGGTCTTGCGCAATACTAAAATGCGCCCCATGTTGTACCCAACTAAACCGGTTTTTGAACCAAGGAAAAAAGGTGTAATATCCCAGGTTTAGAGGCAATAAAATAAGAGAACACCAAAGTGTGCATTGCATTCATGCATAGAAAATCCGGGGAATTTTTGCACTTTCAAATAAAACTTACCACAGTAACTGAAGTTTCACTTGACTTGTTGGAATTGAAGTAGATCATCAAGTCAAGCGCTATAAACTTCCTGTGATCTTTACTAAAACCCTGTTTTGGGTGGAGATGATTTGATCTATGGGTTAGATCAAATGGAATTAGCTTTACAACAAACAACACCTTAAGTAAGGGTCAACTATAAGATCTTATAAAAGATCTCAACATGACATTCCTTACAACAATACATGAATAATTATTCAACTATAAATCCAAGGACATAATTAATTCAAAACTATTCTTTACTTATATTTTCCATGTCTTTACTAAATAAACATTTCTACCATGATTCACATGGTATATTCTCAACTACAATACTTGAACCCAAGCCAAGGACATTCATATTCATTCTTTATCAACCCTTGACTATTCAATCTTGTTCATTCAAACCTATTCCTATTAAACCTCGGAGAACGGAGAGAACCATTGATACGTCTCCAACGTATCGATAATTTCTTATGTTCCATGCTACATTATTGATGATATCTACATGTTTTATACACATTATATGTCATTATTATGCGTTTTCCGGAACTAACCTATTAGCAGATGCCGAAGATTCCTGTTTTCTGTTGTTTTGGTTTCAGAAATCCTAGTAACGAAATATTCTCGATTGGACGAAATCAACGCCCGGGTTCCTATTTTGCCGGAGCATCGAAAGAAGCGCCAGAGGAGGGCCACGGGGCGGATGATAGGGTGGCGCGGCCCAACCTGACCGCGCGGCCCTATAGTGTCGTCGCCCCTTCGACCTTCGACGCCGCCTCTTCGCCTGTAAAGAGTCTCCCTAAAACACGATACGGAGGAAGCCACGGTACGCGAAACCTTCAGAGCCGCCGCCATCGAAGCCAAGATGCAGGGACGGGGAGTCTGTTTGTTCCGGCACCTGCTTGGGAGCGGGGAAGTGCCCCGGAAGGCTTCCTCATCGACACCGCTCCACCATCTCCACCGCCATCTTCATCACCGCTCTGCTCCCATGAGAGGGGTAGTTCTCATCGGGCTCGGGGAGCATGCCGTGGCTATGTGGTTCATCTCTCTCCTATGTAATTCAATACAATGATCTCATGAGCTGCTTTACATGATTGAGATTCATGTGAGTTTTGTATCACAATTCATCTATGTGCTACTCTAGCAATGTTATTAAAGTAGTTTTATTCCTCCTGCACGTGTGTAAAGGTGACATTGTGTGCACCGTGTTAGTACTTGGTTTATGCTATGATCATGATCTCTTGTAGATTGCGAAGTTAACTATTGCTATGATAATATTGATGTGATCTATTCTCCTACATATGCATGAAGGTGACAGTGTGCATGCTATGCTAGTACTTGGTTTAGTCTTTTGATCTATCTTACACTGAAGGTTACTAAAATATGAGCATTATTGTGGAGCTTGTTAACTCCGGCATTGAGGGTTCGTGTAATCCTACGCAATGTGTTCATCATCCAACAAAGGTGTAGAGTATGCATTTATCTATTGTTATGTGATCAATGTTGAGAGTGTCACTAGTGAAAGTCTAATCCTAGGCCTTGTTCCTAAATCTTTGCTATCACTGCTTATTCTTTTGTTTTACCACATACCTGAGGGTATACATACCTAAGTTACACATACCTAAGGTATACATACCTAAGAAATGCATACTCAAGTGATACATACCTAAGATATTGCATACCTAAGGTATACGTACACTGATACGTGTATATATATGTTAGGTATGTGTAACTTACATGTGTGTATGTTAAGTATGTAAATGTTAGGTATGTGTAACTTGTATGTGTATATGTTAGGTATGTAAACCTTAGGTATGTGTAATTTAGACACGTACACTTCAGGTATGTACGAAATACACGTTGGGTGCCCATGCTCCTAGGTGCCCCATCTGAGCTTCCTATATATATATATATATATATATATATATATATATATATATATATATATATATATATTCCTAACTATCTTGTTGTGTACGCTATTATGCAGAATGAAGAAGCGGGAAATGCGAATAAGGCGCACCCATGATGTTGGGTTCATTGACCCACACATTCGTTAATTCATATGTGTTAGAACATTTTCCCGCCGACGTGGAGGAAGACCTGTGTGATTTTTCAAGGCGAGGAACTCAAAGTGATATTCTATTTCCTTACCATTTGGGGTGAGTGTTTTCTGTCGTGAGCACATTCTCTTTTGTTTACTCCATGCAGGGTTGTGGCTAATCGATGAGTTAATTATGCATGAGCGTGCATGTATCGTGTGCGCGAGGTTCAGCTTGGATTGCTAGTGACAGTGGTGTTAGTCCACATTCTCATCCACATGACTCTCACGAATACAGATAAAGCTTTGGGCCGACATGAGAAATATGCTAGAAGTAATTATTTTCATTCATTTGCGCTCTATATCGATCGTCCTTTTCGTTCAATTCCTAATATCAAGTAACTAATAACTCTCTTGTTCATTTAATTTTCTTCGCCTCGTAGAGTTTGGACACGGTTCGTAGACACAAGGAATGGGTGAATTCAAAGAGCTACAATTTAAGGTCGAGTGGCTGGGATGGGGATATTCCAGCCACACGGGGACAATCACAGCTGTGGATACTATGTTTGTGAGATGATCCGGAGATACACCACTGAGCGGCGAGCCGTCTGAGAACAACATCAAGAGGAATAACCTCCGGAAGACGCTTAGTCCAGAATCGCTTCCGGCCACTTCAAGAGGAACTAGGTTTGGATGGCTCATGAGGAGATTATACGATCTAGAGGAGAACACTATGAAAGGACGTAGAACTTCATATGCAGTAAATTATATGGAAACTTGTTCAAAATTGTATATGGTCATCTAGATATTGAATATATATTGTATATTCCTCTTGAATTCCTTTTAGTTCTAATTTCAAATTTGTTTGAAATTGTACGTTCATATGCATATATGTATGTAGTACCGTTACAGTAGAATATGTGAAACTCCTTCAAAATTAAAATAAAACAAGAAAATAAAGCTAATACAAATTAAAAGAAAACCAGGTTTTAGGGGGCTAAAACCTAAACCTGCGAGCGTATGATCGTGATTGGCCGGAGAACCGCGGTGACTAGGGTCCTCTTTTTCTGAAGAATCTTTAGCGGCCACGTGGAGAGGCGCTTTAGTCGCGGTTCGTAATGAACCACAGCAGTGAAAGGGGAGGGTATTTAATTCGCTTAGTTGGTCGCGGATGACGCGACCAATGGCCGGTGCGAACGACTGACTAGATGGCCTTTTTCTACCGATGTGGGTATCTGATATAAATACTTCTCGCGTGTACATTTGGAGGCTCCTTTTGGATAATAGATAATCGTTGTTAATCTATAAACTTACTTTTTACGTAGGTAGCTACCAGTAGTGACACAAGCCAGAGGTCTGATCATCAACCGAGTCATACAGCAAAATCCAGAGTAAACCTCGTAGAAGCTGGAAAAAAATGACGATGGGCGGGCCATAGGTGGACATCTTTTTTTTTGAACAAGGGAATAGGCCCGAAGGGCCTAGCTGCAATTACTAACGAAGGTGGGGGTACAGATTACAGAGGACTCCAGCAATGAAATAAAAGTACAAACCCAGTCCCCTAAAATTACAGAAAGAACCCTACAAATCTGAGAAGAAAAGCGATCAGGTCCTTTCTCTCCACCACCAGAACATGGACTCCATCGCCGGCCACCCTCGACGCCACCGGGGACGAGACCACTTGGGGCAGCAAGTGCGTTGAAGTCCGGCGAGGCATTAGAGCCTCCGAATCGGCATGCGCGCTTGACGGAGGTTGCTGATGCCTTGAGGACGGGCAGTCACCGTCACACGAGGATGGAGGGGCCACCTTTCGGCCATGGAGAACGGCGACAGTGGCGCCGTGGGAAACCTCCGATGGAGGGGCTGCCTTCCAGCCAGAAGATACGGCGACAGCGGCGCCGTGCGAAGCCTCCGAGAAGAAGCCAACAAGCTTCCCTGCTGCAGACGCAGTAGCCGGCGACGAGCAGGTGACCATACCTCTTTTCCCTCACCGCCATGATGAGCAGAGAGGAGGAGGTCGCCGCTGCATCGGCAGTTACCAGATCCGCGAAAGACGACTTTATTTATGGAGATCCTCATCTCCCTCCGCCGCCACACCTCTGGCTCCGACCGCCGGAGCTCCATGAGGTCGAGGAAGAAGACGATGCGGTGCCAGATCCAGCCGATGGGATCCGCCACCTCTCTCCCGGCATGCGCGCCATATGCCACTAGGGACCATAACCTAATCCTACTACTACTGCTATGTACTCCGGCGCCATCTCCTCTCCAACTCCGGCCGGCTAGCCCGGCGGAGAGGGAGGAGGAGCGGCCCGGTATGAACGAGGGAGGGCTCAGGTACTGTAGCGAGTTGAGAGGAGGGGAGGGGGAAAATGAGCTCACTGAAAGGAACTATTGTTTGCTCGGTTTGTTGACCAACGTATGAGCCTCGTGATGGCCCAGTGATCTCTTTTTTAAAAAATAATTAAAATTCATGTTTCTAAGTTTTAGAAAAATTTGAAAATAAATCATGATGTCGCCTATTGTATCCCACAATCGTGTAAAATTTCAACTAGAAATAATATGTATTTTAGGATACACAAAAATAACAAATATGTAGATCTGAGTATAGTGATTTAAATCTCCAAAAAAATTAGATTTTGTTATTTTTGTATAGCCCAGAGAACAAAACATCTGAAATTGAGATTTTGTACCTCAGTGGGATACATCATTAGCTACTTTTAAAAAAAATTACTTAATTTTTAAACAAATAAAAATAAAATTTGAATTTTTTATACGATGAGAGCATGCCTAGGATCCAAAATGACTTTTCGGGATATATATTGTATTTTACCGCCAGGGGAGAATTTTGCTCCGGTTCTCAGTTTCAGTAATTTTCGAAGTACTTTCGTCGTGCAGGGAACTACTACGTAGTTTTGAAAGCCAAAAACTCAATTTTAAACTACATTTGGCACAACGCTGTGGCTGCCCTTACTAAAAATCTGCCAATTTACGAGCGTGATCCTCAGATATGTACGCAACTTTCATTAGTTTTGAGTTTTTCCATTTGAGCAAGTCTGGTGCCATCTTACAATTCGTCTTTACTGACATTCTTTTGACAGATTCTGCCTTTTATTTGCATTGTCTCTTTTTGCTATGTTGGATTTATTTCTTTGATCCATTAATGTCCGGTAGCTTTATGCAATGTCCGAGTGTGAGAATGATTGTGTCACCTGCAATGTGAATTATTAATTGTGCACTAACCCTCTAATGAGTTTGTGAAGTTTGGTGTGAAGGAAGTTTTCAAGGGTCAAGAGAGAGGAGAATGATATACTATGATCAAGGAGTGAAAGCTCTAAGCTTGGGGATGCCCCGTGGTTCACCCCTGCATATTTTAAGAAGACTCAAGCGTCTAAGCTTGGGGATGCCCAAGGCATCCCCTTCTTCATCGACAACATCATCAGGTTTCTCCCTGAAACTATATTTTTATTCGGTCACATCTTATGTACTTTACTTGGAGCGTCTGTGTGTGCTTTTATTTTTGTTTTGTTATCTTAGTTCTCTGAATAAGTTCATCCTTGTGTGGGAGAGAGACACGCTCCGCTGGTTCGTATGAACACATGTGTTCTTAGCTCATAATATTCATGGCGAAGTTTCCTCTTCGTTATATTGTTATATGGTTGGAATTGGAAAAATGCTACATGTAGTAATTGGTAAAATGTCTTGGATAATGTGATACTTGGCAATTATTGTGCTCATGTTTAAGCTCTTGCATCATATACCTTGCACCTATTAATGAAGAAATACATAGAGCTTGCTAAAATTTGGTTTGCATAATTGGTCTCTCTAAGGTCTAGATAATTTCTAGTATTGAGTTTGAACAACAAGGAAGACGGTGTAAAGTCTTATAATGTTTACAATATGTCTTTTATGTGAGTTTTGCTGCACCGGTTCATCCTTGAGTTTGCTTCAAATAACCTTGCTAGCCTAAACCTTGTATCGAGAGGGAATACTTCTCATGCATCCAAATCCTTGAGCCAACTACTATGCCATTTGTGTCCACCATACCTACCTACTACTGGTATTTCTCCGCCATTCCAAAGTAAATTGCTTGAGTGCTACCTTTAAACAATTCAAAAGTTATTACCTCTTATTTGTGTCAATGTTTTATAGCTCATGAGGAAGTATGTGGTGTTTTATCTTTTGATCTTGTCATTTACTTTTATGGACTTTCACAATGGACTAGTGGCACATCCGCTTATCAATAATTTTGCAAAAGAGCTGGCAATGGGTTCCCACCCCAATTAATTAACTTTCATTAATAATCCTCTTCACATGTTTTTTATACGATTCATCGGTAAGCAACTTAATTTTGCAAATAGACACTCCTCCATGGTATGTGAATGTTGGAAGGCACCCGAGGATTTGGTTAGCCATGGCTTGTGTAAGCAAAAGGTTGGGAGGAGTGTCATCCATAAATAAAGAAAAACTAAACTAAAGTACATGTGTAAACAAAGAGAAGAGGATGATCTACCTTTTGGTAGAGATAACGTCCTTCATGGGAGCAGCTCTTGAATCTGGTTGATGAGGTAGTTAGAGTGCCCACTACCATTCGTTGACAACAACAAACACCTCTCAAAATTTTTTATTTTTATGCTCTCTTTATGTTTTCAAATAAAAGCTCTAGCACAAATATAGCAATACGATGCTTTCCTCTTTGAAGGACCATTCTTTTACTTTTATTGTTGAGTCGGTTCACCTATTTCTCTCCACCTCAAGAAGCAAACACTTGTGTGAATGTGCATTGATTCCTACATACTTGCATATTGCACTTGTTATATTACTTTATGTTGACACTATCCATGAGATATACATGTTATAAGTTGAAAGCAACCGCTGAAACTTAATCTTCCTTTGTGTTGCTTCAATACCTTTACTTTGATTTATTACTTTATGAGTTAACTCTTATGCAAGACTTATTGATGCTTGTCTTGAAGTACTATTCATGAAAAGTCTTTGCTTTATGATTCACTTGTTTACTCATATCATTACCATTGTTTTGATCGCTGCATTCATTACATATGTTTACAAATAGTATGATCAAGGTTATGATGGCATGTCACTTCAGAAATTATCTTTGTTATCGTTTTACCTGCTCGGGACGAGCAGAACTAAGCTGGGGATGCGATACGTCTCAACGTATCGATAATTTCTTATGTTCCATGCTACATTATTGATGATATCTACATGTTTTTTACACATTATATGTCATTATTATGCGTTTTCCGGAACTAACCTATTAACGAGATGCGAAGTGCAGTTCTGTTTTCTTTTTTTTTGGTTTCAGAAATCCTAGTAGCAAATATTCTCGGGTTGGTGAAATGCCCGGGTTCCTATTTGCCCAGGAAGCATCCAGAGCACCGAGCGCCGAGGAGGAGACCACGGGGCCCCCGGATGATAAGTGGGCGCGGCCCGCCGCATGTGGCCCTATGGTGTCGTCGCCCCTTCGACCTTCGCCTCTTCGCCTATATAAGGTCCCTGACCTAAAAAACGGAGGAAGCCACGGTGCGCGAAACCTTCGGCCGCCGCCATCGCAGAAGCCAAGATGGGGGACAGGAGTCTCTTTTCGGCACCCTGCCGGGACGAGAGGAAATGCGGAGGAGGCTTCTCCATCGACACGCTGCCATCTCCACGCCATCTTCATCACCGCTGCTGCTCCCATGAAGAGGGAGTAGTTCTCCATCGAGGCTCGGGGCTGTACCGGTAGCTATGTGGTTCATCTCTCTCCTATGTAATTCAATACAATGATCTCATGAGCTGCTTTACATGATTGAGATTCATATGAGTTTGTATCACTATTCATCTATGTGCTACTCTAGCAATGTTATTAAAGTAGTTTTATTCCTCCTGCACGTGTGTAAAGGTGACATTGTGTGCACCGTGTTAGTACTTGGTTTATGCTATGATCATGATCTCTTGTAGATTGCGAAGTTAACTATTGCTATGATAATATTGATGTGATCTATTCCTCCTACATATGCATGAAGGTGACAGTGTGCATGCTATGCTAGTACTTGGTTTAGTCTTTTGATCTATCTTACACTAAAGGTTAATAAAATATGAGCATTATTGTGGAGCTTGTTAACTCCGGCATTGAGGGTAGTAATCCTTCGCAATGTGTTCATCATCCAACAAAAGTGTAGAGTATGCATTTATCTATTATGTTATGTGATCAATGTTGAGAGTGTCCACTAGTGAAAGTCTAATCCCTAGGCCTTGTTCCTAAATACTGCTATCTTGCTTCTGTTTTACTTGTTGCGTTACTACTGCTGCGTTACTACGCATGTTTACTTCCCGCAATATTACTACCATCAATTGCACGCCAGCAAGCACTTTCCGGCGCCATACTCACTACTCATATTCATTCATACCACTTGTATTTCACTATCTCTTCGCCGAACTAGTGCACCTATTAGGTGTGTTGGGGACACAAGAGACTTCTTGCTTTGTGGTTGCGGGGTTGCATGAGAGGGATATCTTTGACCTCTTCCTCCCTTGAGTTCGATAAACCTTGGGTAATCCACTTAAGGAAACTTACTGCTGTTCCAAACCTATTGCTCTTGGGTATACCATATGCTCCTGAAATAGAAGCACCCGTAGACATCAACCATCCATGTATTTATATTATCCATTGACTAGAACCTAGGTTATCATTTACACCCTATCCAAGTGAGGTAATTGTTGATACTAATTAATATACAAGAAATAAAGTCAAGTATTAAACTTATTTCATCCAACACTGGATGATAAGTAAGAACCTCTTTTACTAGTGATCCAAGAGAGACAAGTGTTGTGATCATTACAACTTGGTAATGATCCTAAACCCTAGAGAAACCCTACCCATCCAAGAGAGCTCAAGCTAAAAGTGTAGACTCAAGTATATTGACCAATACTTAATCTTGGAGAGAAAAACCATGTTTCACTAATGAACCATTATGAGGTCAATCTTTTGATCACTAGAAATTGGGTAATGATCATAAACCCTAAGAATCTATGTGAGTGTGATGAGAGAAATAATAAAGAAGTGATTAGTAAGGAATCAATGGATCATGCTTAAAGTATGATCTTACCTTGTAGATTTAGGTGATAAGTAAAACTTGTGGGATAATTAGATACCAACTATCACATGAAATGATAGGTACATCACTAGTAGTTAATCCTAGACCAATCCTCATGCCTTGAGTGGAGGAGTTATAGCAATACCCTAAACCTTGCTTATCCAAACATTAGGACAACCCTAGCATTGCCTTGATGCATGTATTCTAACAATGTGAGGAGAATAACCCTAGCCAATAAAACATAACCAAAGCTTATGCCCATATCCTAATCCTAGTTGTGTATCACATGGGTGATCACCACTAAAACCCTAAATCCCATTTGAATTTCAATCCAAGTATCACTTGCGATTATAAGTAGAACCTTGCCATACCTCACGCCTACTTATACTTCAATTTAGTGAAGCTTATGCAAAACCCTAAACCCTTTCACATAGGATCCACTCCACATAAAATAATTAATATGTCCTAACTTGTGTATCATAGATCACAAGTATAAACCAAACTAGTTATACTTAAGATTAAATGCTATTTAAGTGAGTAGAGTGAAACTAATATCCAATTCTATTGATGCTTTCCAAGTAATTTGTGTAGTTGACCAAATAGGAAAATATATCACAGTTTGAACCATCACCTTAGCAAGTGAATTAACCATGATGGGTTTGGGATTTATTTTAAGTAATCCAAGCTAGGAGTTGCTAAGCAAGATTAGTAATTATAGAGTTTATTAAACCATCTTCTTAAAACCTTAGAAACAATTATCTACATAAAATCATGACCCAATCCCATTCTCAATACCATTTAATTTAAACTCTAGTTATAATTAAAATACTTGTGAACACTTAATATGGTTAAGCACCCTAGCAAAATCTAATAATATGTTTATCATGCATCTGTTATAAATTTCAAATCATTTAAACAGATTTGGTTCCTAAATTAAAAAGGAATTGAGATAAATATCTAAACCCATTTCTATTTTAAATTAAACCTCACAAAATATCAATCTAATCAAAAATTCAATATTTGTTTAAACAACAAATTATACAATAAGCATTATGATTAAGTTATATGGAGATTCAATAATTGAAAAACCTACAGAACAAAATAAAAATCAGATTTGAATTCAAATAACAAATTTTAAAACATAAATAAAAAGAAAAAATAGGAAAATGAGAGGAGGCTTACTCTGGCCGTGGAAGCAGGCCAACCCACCACCGTAGCCCAGGAGCAGCCCAACAGTGGCAACCCAGGATCAGCCCAGTCCGGCCCGGATACCCCTTCGCGAAAGATATTTCGAGGCAGACGAGCTTATCTTGTGGAGGCCACGTCCCGGCCGTCTTTGTGGACTTCGCGGCCGTCGCCGACCGTGAGAAGCCCTATAAATACCCCCGACGAACCCTGGCATCTTGTTCCTTCTCTTCTTCTCAAATTTCTGTAAACCCTAACCCTAGCCTCGCTAGCCATCGCTTCTCGCCGCCGTCTGGAGCATCCCCTCATCTCGCCGTGGACCCCATTGGAACCACCGTCGTCAACTTGCTCAGCCCGAGAAAGGAATCGAGCTAAAGCGGTTCATAGCATCTACGTCGAGCTCGTCTTCTCCGATGTTGGCCACCGTCGTCGCCGTCGATTCGGACCACCCCAAGCCTCGCTGACGAGCTCTACACGCTCCTGGTGAGCTCCTCGATCTCCCGGTGTGCTCGCTTTGCTCGATCTTGTCCCGTAGCTTTGCCGCGCCATTTGCCTGCAAGCACCGCCACTTCGCCTCGCCGCCGGCAACTCTCCAATGACCATTAGCCAGCGGCCCTCCCAGCACTAGGTTCCCCGTGACGTGTTGTTTCGACAAAAACCACTTGCCTGTCCAAGCGTGTCCGGGATCGATGGCGCCATCGTCGATTTCCCGTTGGCCACCGTGAGCCAAGCCATGTCTACGATTTTGACCTAGTCCATGCTCGCGTGGCGTCTGACGTGCACATTGGTCCACCAGTCAGTGACCAGGGGTAGACTCTGTCTCGGGTAGCTTTAGCATTTGGCATTTAATTCAAAAACTAGAAAATCACTGAAACTTTGCCAAAATAAAGAAAATACATTTTAGCTCAGAAAAATATAAATGAGATATCAAAATTCTCATAAAAATAAATACTATTCAATAAAAATATAATATAAAAATGTGTGTCAAAATAAAAATTCACTTATTTTATCCTTTATTAAATCTGCCTTTTCATTTATTCTAAATACAAATAAAATTTAATAATTAATTAAGTTTAAAAATTAAATAATATCTAATAATTAAGTGAATAAAATATTAAGATTAGTTTTATTTATCATACTATCATTAACTCAAATATTACTGGTATTTCATAAACCCTAATTTGCAAATTACCATTTACTATTCCTTTTAAATAATAACAAAACAAGAAAATAATAAAAGTTTATATTTTTGTAATCAAAAGTTATTGAATTACTTAAACTTTTTAGCGAACAAGTTATAACTCTAAAAACTTAATAACAATTATGAAACCCTGACACTTAAATTAAACCCTAAATAGGAATTACTTTAATTATTAAATCTTTTTAAAATAATAAAATGCTAAGACCATTATTAGCCTTACTTCAAAGTGATTATTAACTTCAACTCTTTTACCAATTATTATTCTAGGAATTGTAACACAATTTAGAAACTTAGTTTCAATAAGAATAAGAATCCTTAACCCTATTATTTTATGTGATCATCCTAAATTATTTCAATCCTAAAACCCTAGAGGTTTATCACATGTGATCACATAATCCACACCTTACTCATATGTTCAACCTAAGAGAATTGATTCATGCTTGTGATCTACTAAAATAAAACTAGGACAATTCACATGAAGTCATTATTTCATGTCTTATTTTTGAATGAACCTTATCTAACCAATTAGTACCATCTAGGTGTAAACCCTAGCTTGTTACCTCATGTTAGCATCATAACCATCATTCCTCAATACCATACCATTGGAATAACCCTTAACCCCACAACTTAGTAAAACCATAGTAATCAACCACCATAATACCAACCCTGTGTAGTAATTCACATCACATGCTCTTATTCAACTAAACCCTACTTAAGGAATAGTAAACCACCTAGCTTAGAAACCATTATTGGTTACTTAGGGAAACAAATAGGAAGATATAATAAACCCTAATAGTTAACTTATGGAACCACCTTTATAATCACCCTTTGATACAATACCCTATAGTCAACCATAGTAGTAACCATGCATAATAATTTAAATTGTTGTCCATATGTAGTTAAAACATGCCAAGACTTGCTGCACATAGACCCATCCTACTTAAGAACCCAACTAGTCCCTAATGACGAACTAAATGAATCCAATAGTAAACCCTAGAAGCACTTAGCTCCTACTTGTAGTAATTCTTATTCTTTATCAATCATGTTCTTCAAAAGTTATTCTTTTGAAGTAAACACACAAGTAAACCATAGTTATTATTTGAAATACTTATTATTTCTTAATCAACATGTTCTTCAAAAGTTATTCTTTTGAAGTATAATACAAGTAATCATCAACCATGCCTTGTAAGACTTAAAACTGACAACTGCTTCTTACATAATAAGATTATGTCAACTACTATTCCCTTGTGCGTTAATAAGATTCATTGTACCACTTGTTTATGCTACTAATATAACCACACCCTGATAAGAACCTTGTTTGAGAACCATTCTAAAAGTGCAACACACCTGATAACCCACAAGTATAGGGGATCGCAACAGTCTTCGAGGGAAGTAAAACCCAAATTTATTGATTCGACACAAGGGGAGGTAAAGAATACTTATAAGCCTTAACAACTGAGTTGTCAATTCAGCACATGGAAAAGCACTAGTAACAGGGTGATGTGAAAGCGGCGATAATATGAGAGCATAGTAACATTAACACAACGGTAGTAGCGATAATATGAGAGCAACACAGGAAAATAGTTGATACTACTTCCAATGACATGTAAGCAGTATATGATGATGAGAGATGGACCGGGGTTCCCAGCTATCTACACTAGTGGTAACTCTCCAATAACAAGTGTTGGGTGAACAAATTACAGGTTGGGCAATTGATAGGATTGAAATAGCATTAAGACAAAACATCAAGATTATTAATCATGTAGGCATGTTTTCCATATATAGTCATACGTGCTCGCAATGAGAAACTTGTACAACATCTTTTGTCCTACCAGCCGGTGGCAGCTCTACTGGAAATTAAGGTACTCCTTTTAATAGAGCACCAGAGCAAAGCATTAACACTTGGTGAAAACATGTGATCCTCATACCTCGCCTTCCCCTTCGGTTGTCCCAATTTCTGTCACTTTGGGGCCTCGGGTTCAGGACATAGACATGTGCAAACAACTTGTAGATACAATCTAAGCAATAAGTATAGAGCTTAAATCTAAGATCATGTCACTCGGGCCCTAGTGACAAGCATTAAACACAACAAGATTGCAGCAACAATAACTTCACAAACTTTATAGATAGACTAATCATAATGTAACAATCCATGGATCCCAACAAACAACACCGATTACATCAGATGAATCTCAATCATGTAAGGCAGCTCATGAGATCATTGTATTGAAGTACATGGGGGAGAGTACCAACTAGCTACGCTAGAACCCGTAGTCCATGGGGGAACTACTCACGGAGCATGATGGAGGCGGTGTCGTTGATGGAGATGGCTTCGGGAGGCACATCCCGTCCCGGCGAGGAATGCCGGGAACGAGAGACTTCGGTCCCCCGGGTGGGTTTCGCGATGGCGGCGCGCCTGGAGTCTTTCTGGGTTTCGTCAATTGGTATCGCGTTTTTAGGTCGAAAGGGCTTATATAGGCGAAGAGACGGAGTCGGAGGGGTTACGGAGGCGCCAGACAACAGGGCGGCGCCCCCCCGGGTCGCGCCAGCCACATGTGTGGGCCCCCTGTGGCCCTCCTCTAGTCCCCCTTTGACTTTCTGGAAGGTTCCGGGAAAAATAGGATGCTGGGTCTTCGTTTCGTCGAATTAGAGAATATTGCGAACAGCCTTTTGGAACCAAAAGCAGACAGAGGCTAACAGCCATGGCATCTTGTTAATAGGTTAGTTCGGAAAACGCATAAAACATTATAAAGTGTGAGCAAAACATGTAGGTATTGTCATAAAACAAGCATGGAACATCAGAAATTATGGATACGTTGGAGACGTATCGGCATCCCCAAGCTTAGTTCCTACTCGCCTCGAGTAGGTAAACGATAAAAAGAATAATTTCTGAAGTGACATGCTACCAACATAATCTTAATCATACTATTGCAAAGCACATGAGATGAATGAAGTGACTCAAGGCAATGATCTATAGTTGCTAACAAATAGATAACATATAGCAAAACTTTTCATGAATAGTACTTTCAAGACAAGCATCAAAAGTCTTGCATAAGAGTTAACTCATAAAGCAATAAATTCAAAGTAAAGGCATTGAAGCAACATAGAGGAAGATTTAAGTTTCAGCAGTTGCTTTCAACTCTCAACATGCATATCTCATGGATAATTGTCAACACAAAGTAATATGATGAATGCAAATAAGCAAGTATGTAAGAATCAATGCACGGTTGACACAAGTGTTTGCTTCTAAGATGGAAGGAAGTAGGTAAACTGACTCAACATAAAAGTAAAAGAATGGCCCTTCGCGAGAGGAAGCGGGGATAAAATCATGTGCTAGAGCTTTTCAAGTTTTGAAATCATATAGAGAGCATAAAAGTAAAAATTTGAGAGGTGTTTGTTGTTGTCAACGAATGGTAGCGGGCACTCTAACTACCTGATCAACCAGACTTTCAAGAGCGGCTCCCATGAAGGACGTTATCTCTACCAGCAAGGTAGATCATCCCTCTTCTCTTTTGTTTACACATGTATTTTAGTTTTATTTATTAGATGACACTCCCCAACCTTTTGCTTACACAAGCCATGGCTAACCGAATCCTCGGGGGCCTTCAACATTTCACATACCATGGAGGAGTGTCTATTTGCAAAATTAAGTTGCTTACTGATAGATCAGGGCAAAACATGTGAAGAGAATTATTAATGCAAGTTAATTAATTGGGGCTAGGAACCCCGTTGCCAGCTCTTTTTGCAAAATTATTGGATAAGCGGATGAAGCCACTAGTCCATTGTGAAAGTCTGTCAAAAGTAAATGACAAGATCGAAAGATAAAACACCACATACTTCCTCATGAGCTATAAAACATTTACACAAATAAGAGATGATAGCTTTTGAATTGTTTAAAGATATCACATGAAGTATTTGCTTGGAATGGCAGGAAATACCACATAATAGGTAGATATGGTGGACACAAATGGCATAGGTTTTTGGCTCAAGGTTTTGGATGCACGAGAAGTATTCCCTCTCGGTACAAGGCTTAGGCTAGCAAGGTTGTTTGAAGCAAACACAAGTATGAACTATACAGCAAAACTTACATAAGAACAAATTGCAAGCATTATAAAACTCTACATTGTCTTCCTTGTTGCTCAAACACTTTTACCAGAAAATATCTAGACCTTAGAGAGACCAATCATGCAAACCAATTTCAACAGGCTCTACGATATTTCTCCACTAATAGGTTTAAACTACATGATGCAAGAGAATGATCTACTTGAGAGCTCAAAACAATTGCCAAGTATCAAATTATCCAAGACAATATGAGGCTTTCCAACCAAATAACAATAAGGGCAGCGGTTTTCAACTCCGCCATGAACATTAAAATAAAGCTAAGAACACCGGTGTTCATATGAAAAAGCGGGGCGTTTCTCTCTCCCACACAGGATTGCTAGGATCCGAATTTGTTAAAACACAAACAAAAATAAAAAGACGCTCCAAGTAAAGCACATATGATGTGACCGAATAAAAATATAGTTTCAATAGAAGAAACCTGATAAGTTGATGAAGAGGGGATGCCTTGGGCATCCCCAAGCTTAACACTTGAGTCTTCTTGAAATATCAGGGATGAACCACGGGGCATCCCCAAGCTTAGACTTTTCACTCTTCTTGATCATATATCATCCTCCTCTCTTGACCCTTGAAAACTTCATTCACACCAAACTTCTCATAAACTTCATTAGAGGGGTTAGTACTAAAAAAACTTTAATCCACTTTGGTCCTGTGGTGACACATTGCCAGAACTCAATAAAACATTAGCTACAGCTCTCCACGTCTAGAAAGCCTCACTTAAAGTCCACAAGAGACAATGCAAAAACAGAGACAGAATCTGCCAAAACAACAGCCAGTAAACACAAATTTTAAAATGGTACTTCCGTTGCTCAAATCAGAAAACTCAAAACTAATGAAAAGTTGCGTACATATCTGAGATCACGCACGTAAATTGGCAGATTTTTCTGAGTTTCCTACAGAAAATTCTGCCCAGATTAGTGACAGATAGAAATCTGTTTCTGCGTAGAATCCAAATCTAGTATCACTTCTATTAGAGACTTCACTTGGCACAACATTGCAATAAAATAAAGATAAGGAGAGGTTGCTACAGTAGTAAAAACTTCCAAGACACAACAAAACAAAAATTGCTGTAGTGAAATAAACACATGGGTTATCTCCCAAGAAGTTCTTTCTTTATAGCCATTAAGATGGGCTCGGCAATTTTAAAGATACTCTACTTAAGAAGAGTTGAAGAAAAGAGAGCATCAAGAAGCAAATTCAAAACACATTTAAGTCTAACCCACTTCCTATGCATAGGAATCTTGTACACAAATAAATTTATGAAAAACAAAGTGACAAGCATAAGAAGAGAAAACAAGAGTAACTTCAAAAGTTTTAGCATATAGAGAGGTGTTTTAGTACCATGAAAATTTCTACAACCATATTTTCCTCTCTCATAATAATTTTCAGTAGCTTCATGGATAAACTCAACAACATAACTATCACATAAGCATGCTTTTCATGATTCACAAAAACATAATTTTTATCAAGCTCAGAAATAATAGGATTAAAACTTTCAAACCCACTTTTATCAATAATATAACAAGATGATTGATCAATCTCAAAAGATATGGGACTCATAGATAAAGTCAAGAACTCTCCAATCCCATTTTCATTACTAGTACAATTAATATTATCAAGTAACATAGGACCATCATCTAGTGCTTTATCATAAACATTTGCTAAGCAAAATTCTTTAGTACCATGCATTTCGGTATCAGGCACAAACAAAGCATTATCATAAAAATTTTCAAAATAGCATGGATTATCATAGATAACAGTAGCATAATTATTCTCACAAGTTTTACTCATAGGGAATATTTCAAGAGAATCACAGGAACATAACATTCATCCTCTTTCGGTAAGCATGGAGGACAATCAAATAGTGTAAGAGATAAAGAGTTACTCTCATTAGAAGGTTGGCATGGGTAGCTAATCCATTCTTCCTCCTTTTGTTCATCACTCTCCTCTTCTTTTTCATCCAATGAGCTTTTAGGTTCATCAATTTTCTCCTCTTTTTCATCCAATGAGCTTTCAGGTTCATCAATTTTTTCTTCCACTGGTTCCTGCAAATTGTGAGTGCATTCTTGTGCATTAATGAGTCTCTCTTTATAATCAATGATATAAGGATTATCATAGCTTTCTATGCAAAAATTAAGGATAGAAGAGACATAATCTTTAAGGTCCTTACAAACAGCACAAGTTTCATAATTTTTAGACATGAATGATTTTATCTCAGAGGCTCCCATAAATATGAAAAATTGTTCTACCTCTTCGAACCCAAAATGAATATAGCTATTCCAATTATAGTTCTTAATTAAAATTTCCTTACTAAAGCCACATTGAAATTTAAGATGTTTAGTATCCTGTTCAGAGCAACAGTTTATATCATGGCGTTTAAGCAAGATTTTAGCAATGGTATTTAATTTTTCTATCACAGCACTCATAAATTTTCCCGTTCTCGATTCCCTATAATTATTATATAATTCTATAAGCTCCAAATAGGTTGTAGGTTCTCCCATAATAGCAGTTTTTAATTTTTAGGGTTTTCAAATTTTTATGGATTTTCGGGTATATAGGGAAAATAAAACAAGACAAAAAGAAACTAAGCAAAAGTAAACTAAGCAAAATAAAACTAGAAAGAAATAAGCTAAGCACAAATAAACTAGACGGAAATAAACTAGCAAGACAAAATAAAATAAAAACGAGAGAGAGGTAGAGTGTACTCCCGAGGTGAACTTATGAGTAGAGCTATGCCTCCCGCAACGGCGCGAGAAAATAGTCTTGATAACCCACAAGTATAGGGGGCAACAGTCTTCGAGGAAGTAAAACCCAAATTTATTGATTACGACACAAGGGAGGTAAAGAATACTTATAAGCCTTAACAATGAGTTGTCAATTCAGCTGCACCTGGAAAAGCACTAGTAACGAGGGTGATGTGAAAGCAGCAGATAATATGAGAGCGGTATGTATACACAGCAGCAGTGGCATAATATGAGAGCAATGGCACCGAAAAAATAGTTGATACTACTTCCAATGACATCTAGAACGAGTATATGATGATGAGAGATGGACCGGGGTTCACAGCTATCTACACTAGTGGTAACTCTCCAATAACAAGTGTTGGGTGAACAAATTACATTTGGGCAATTGATAGGATTGAAATAGCATTAAGACAGAACATCAAGATTATTAATCATGTAGGCATGTTTTCCATATATAGTCATACGTGCTCGCAATGAGAAACTTGTACAACATCTTTTGTCCTACCAGCCGGTGGCAGCCGGGCCTCTAGGGAAACTACTGGAAATTAAGGTACTCCTTTTAATAGAGCACCAGAGCAAAGCATTAACACTTGGTGAAAACATGTGATCCTCATTCCTACGCCTTCCCCTCCGGTTGTCCAATTTCTGTCACTTTGGGGCCTCGGGTTCCGGACATAGACATGTGCAAACAACTTGTAGATACAATCTAAGCAATAAGTATAGAGCTTAAATCTAAGATCATGCCACTCGGGCCCTAGTGACAAGCATTAAACACAACAAGATTGCAGCAACAATAACTTCATAAACTTTATAGATAGACTAATCATAATGTAACAATCCATCGGATCCCAACAAACACAACACCGATTACATCAAATGAATCTCAATCATGTAAGGCAGCTCATGAGATCATTGTATTTGAAGTACATGGGGGAGAGAATACCAACTAGCTACAGCTAGAACCCGTAGTCCATGGGGGAACTACTCACGGAGCATGATGGAGGCGGTGGCGTCGATGGAGATGGCTTGGGGCACTTCCCGTCCCGGCGGAGCACTTCTGTCCCCCCAATTGGAGTTTCGCGATGGCGGCGGCGCCACAGTCTTTCTTTTCGTCAATTGGTATCGCGTTTTTAGGTCGAAAGGGCTTATATGGCGAAGAGACGGAGTCGGAGGGTTACGGAGGCGCCGAGACAACGGGCGGCGCGCCTCCCTGGGCCGCGCCAGCCACATGGGCCCCCTGTGGCCCTCCTCTGGTCCCCCTTTGACTTTCGGAAGGTTCGGGAAAAATAGGATGTTGGGTCTTCGTTTCGTCGAATTAGAGAATATTGCCCGAACGCCTTGGAACCAAAACAGCGAAAACAGGCGGCTGTGGCATCTTGTTAATAGGTTAGTTCCGGAAAACGCATAAAAACATTATAAAGTGTGAGCAAAACATGTAGGTATTGTCATAAAACAAGCATGGAACATCAGAAATTATGGATACGTTGGAGACGTATCAACACCCTAAAGAAATCTTACAACTCACCCAATCCTAAATCATCGGAGTTAGGTTACGCTCGCGGTGATTGCATTTCATACTATGCATTATAGCATATTTGCCAGTTCTTTAAACATCGTCCTTACCGGACGATGATGGTATTTCAGAATTTGGAGTTATCACGTATCGAAGCTTTTGCCTGCATAATCTTGCAGTCAAGAAAGGCAAGTTCATCGCTTGCTCATGTCCTTTGATTATTTTTATCAAACTATATGCAAAGTACTATACTTATCACTCCTGCATTGAAAAGCAAAATATTATTTTATAATTATGAATATGACTATGTGGTGGGCAATGGAACCATGGTATGTGTTGATTGGTGGAGGTTCCATGGCAAGAGTTCTATTCATCTAGGACTAATTACCAATGCCATCTAGTGATTCTAGCGCCGTACATATCGCGTTAACCATAAGATCTATAATGGCCCTGGGGAAGTCAGTTGTATCTTTTCCCTCTTGCATATCAACGGACTTTATAGAGCATGTCTGGGTGTTGGGATAACACCGCAGTAGGTTGGGAAATCCTTTAAAATCCCCATCTGTGTGGATGAGAGTCTCTACCATCTATGATGGATTGTCCATAGTACATCGGGGGTAAAGCCGTATGATCGGGAGAAGTATACCGAGTGACATAGCCATCCCCAATGGGCCTGCCAAAGATGGTACCCGGGATTTACTGAAGGCCCAGGACTCGAAGAATAATAAGACCCGGAAGCCCATTTAGTTAAGGAAAGATAGATTGTATTAGGGAATATAGAAACTTGTAATCTTACGGGTTGGGTACGAAACCCTCCCGAACTCTGTAACTTATTACGGAAACCCTCGGCTCCACCCTCTATATAAGGGGGTCGAGGGACGAAAAAGGATCGAATCTACTATCAACACAACCCTAGTTTTCACAATACGTAGTACTTTTCGGCTGAAACCTTCGAGATCTACTTCCCCTCTACTTCTAACAAAACCCTAGTCTACGATCTGTAGGCATTGAAAAATTAATCCTTTGTCAATTGGCGCCGTCTGTGGGAATTAGAGGTTGCAAGGAGCTGATCTCGATGGCACGTCCAGAATCGTCGACTTCGTCGGTGGCTAGCAATGCGATGGATCGAGGTAAACGGGAAAAAACTGATCTAGTCGATTTTATTCCTCACCGCCCTCCCGTGTGGATGCATGTGCCTATCTGGAGGAGCCCATCGTCATGACGTTCGGAGAATTCCGATTTGGCGTCAACAAGGAAGGATCCTACCGTCTCGAAGTTCCGATCTCGTCGGAATTTTCAGCGGTCGATTCTAACTTTTCGTCGAGTGACGAGGAGTTTTCATCGCCACGCTTCGTCGACACCAAGGCAAACGGAAAGCTCGTCAAGATCTTCAGCGACACATCTTTCGAGTCGTCTGCGAACTCCGTTATAGCAGCGACTCGGATAGCGTCGACAACTTCAACTTCATCGATAAGTCTGTTCTGTTGGAAGGTCTTCACCAATCTTTATGATGGTGTCACCTATCCTGATAAAAATCAATGCTCAAAATATCATCAGATCTATGCGATAGAAGAGGCAGGCCGATCAGAACCAGAAACGTCAGAGGCTTTTGATGATTTGGGAAATCCATACATCGATCCCGCTGATCTCAGAAAAGGCTTAGGCACTAAATATGCTGGGTCTTCAACTCGCGCAAAGTTCAACTCCCGCAGGAAGCATGGGATAGGGCCGCAAAAGCCATGGATGGTTCAGAACCAATGACCACCTGCTACTGTACAAGAACTACAAGCATACCAATATAGACTTGCTCGGGTAAGTAGAGAGCTGGAAAAACAGACAGCATCCTTGAATAGGAGAAAAGAGGCAGCTTCCGCGTCCAGCAGGCGTCGGGCAGAGCTCAGTCGACAATCAGAAACCTCGGCAGATAGCCATAGAGAGGCTCGAAGGAGAATGAGATCTCGGCTGCAAAATATACTTAAAAGAGAGGAAACATAATTCAAAATCTCGACATGTCCTTCATGACGATCGATACAAGGGGAAATATCATCTCGAAAACACCGGAAGCAGGTTACATGGCAACGCAAGCTTACATCCTCGCGTCCAGACCACCTCCTGGGGACCGAGAGAACCATTATTCAATATGGCAATGGCTGGAGTAGGAGTTATGGGAACGGCGTTCGCAACCACGCCTCCCGAAGCAAATCCTAGGCAAAATAGTCCACGACCCACGGTGCAGACCCACCAAGAACAAGTGGAGCAAGAGACACAGCAGTTCAAGTAAGGGTGGATAGAGCGCGACAAGAAAGAAGAGAACGTCAGCACTCACCAGAAGTTGCCGACGAAGATATGTGTGGACTCCCGTGCTTTACGAGAAGAGTTCGGAAGACTCGAGTCCCAAAAGGGTTCAAGTTACCCGAGAATTTCAAGAAATTCGACGGCCTGCAGGATCCCAGGATTGGCTCGTTGATTATCTCGAGATGGTGGTTGGTAGGAGGAACAGGCAAGCTATGCAAAGTATCCAAGTTCACTTGAGTGGTGCTGCAAGATCTTGGATAAAGAAACCCCCCCATCGACAGCTGGGATAATTTCGAGGACATTTTCGTGAGAAATTTCCGATCCACACAAGAAACCTGCATCATTGGAAGAGTTGAGGGCATGTCGACACGACGAGTCGATGAGAAAATATATACGAGAGGTGGAATATCATCAAAAACTCGCGGAGAAGATGCTGCGACGAGAGAGCAATAGAAACGCGTTCGTAGCGGGAATTCGGCGGGGAGATTTCGTGAGGACTTAGGGAGAACTAACCTAAGACAATATCGGCAACGATGCGGATAGCCAACAAGTGGGCGAGATGGAGAAGCGCAATATATAATAAGCGACATAGGTCGCCAGAAGAGGATCGCGGTCGAAATTTCCAAAATAGAAGGCGATTTTCTCGCGAGTTCTACAACAACGACGCCCCTGGCCATATATCGGCTGGTTTTCGGGGAAATCTGGAGGAAATAGTCGAGATGACTATCAAAGGAGTAATGAGCAACAAGGCGACAATAGAGGTGATTCGCGGCAATAGGCAAAATAGTGGACCAAGGTTTCAAAGACCTTATGTGTCCCCCGAGGAGATGATGAACGGTCCGTGTCAAATGCACTTTTATCTCGACAACAACGGAAAGAGGCAGTCAGGACATCTCCCAGAAAGACGCCGAAATTTTCAGGCAATGTTGCGAGCCGCAGGAATTGCAAATGCCCAAGCAATGAACAGAAACCCCCAGGGGCCAAGGAGTGAGATCCACCTTCCACCTCCTCCCGCAATCACGGACGAAAATCGGCACCAGCTCAGAATAGCAGCACCACACACCCACCTCCATACGTTGACCCTAACTCCAACGGTGCGGTCTCGATGATTCAAAAAGCTAGGCCATCCAAGCGCAAAAGGTAATCTCACGGCAAGTGTTCATGGCCGAAAAGATGCCTCCACCAACAGTACCTAAATTGGTCAGGGCAAGATATTGGCTTCACAATTGCGGATCATCCACAGCAAGTTCCTCGACCAGGACAATCGGCACTCATCCTACCCGCAGTAATTGCTGGTTTTGACGTATCGAGAGTTTTTATAGATGGCGGCAGCAGTTTAAACCTTATGTATGCAGATACATTGAGGAAGATGAACATATCCACAGCGAACTTGAAACCACCGATACACGCTTCCATGGGATCACACCGGAGAAGCCAAGATCCGTTGGGCAGATCAATCTCGACGTTCAGTTTGGGACCCGAGAAAACTACATGATAGAGAATCGGGTTTGAAGTTGTGGATTTCCGTCGCAATATCCGCTTTGTTGGGTCGGCCAGCATATGGGTTTATGGCGGTACCTCATTATACGTACCTATTGTGGAGGTTGCCTGGACCCAAGGGACCTATCACAATTAAGGGAAGTTTCTTGTACGATAAGTGCGACAAGGTTTTCATCGGTATCAGAAACTTTCGAGCAAACGAGAATATATGGCGCCAAGGCTCACGATTATGACGTGCTGCCCGGATGCACGGAGGTCACTCAAGGAACCAACCTTCAATACCACCAAGGATTCAAAAGAGGTGCAGATCCACCCGACGGACCAAAGAAAACGACATACATTGCAACAAACATGGATGTCGCATAGGAAAACGCGCTCGTCGAGTTCCTCAAGTGAGAACTGGAAAATCTTCGCATGGTGTCCGGCTGACATGCCAGGAGTACAGGGAACTTGCCGAGCACCACCTCAATTTAGATCCTCTCGCGAGGCCAATCAAGCAACCTTTGCGGCGTTTTTGAACCCAACCGCAAAGCTATGTTATCAGAAATAGATCGACTCAAAGATGCTGGTTTTATCAAAGAAATATCTACAGAAGCCACGTGGGTAGCCAACCCAGTGATGGTGCCGAAGAAACACGAAAGTCCTTCGCATGTGTGTCGACTTTACGTGCCTCAATAAACATTGTCCTAAGGATCACTTTCCCCTACCAAGGATCGATCAAATCATCGATTCCACGGCAGGATGCGAACGTCTTTCCTTCTTGGACGCGTACTCTGGTTATAACCAGATCAGATTAAAAGAAGAAGATGAAGCCAAGACAGCGTTCATAACACCTTATGGCGTGTTTTGCTACAAAACAATGCCCTTTGGTTTGAAAAACGCGGGAGCAACATATCAGCGGATGCGAACGTCTTTCCTTCTTGGACGCGTACTTTGGTTATAACCAGATCAGATTAAAAGAAGAAGATGAAGCCAAGACAGCGTTCATAACACCTTATGGCCTGTTTTGCTACAAAACAATGCCCTTTGGTTTGAAAAACGCGGAGCAACATATCAGCGGATGATGCAGAAGTGCCTTGCAACACAGATTGGAAAAAATGTGCAAGTCTACATTGACGATGCCATGATAACATCAAAGAAAGGGTCAACACTGATCGAAGATTTGAAGGAAACCTTTGACAACCTCGACAAGTTTTGCCTAAAGCTGAACCCGACAAAGTGCTCTTTTGGAGTTCCTGGGAGAACTTCTCGGGTTCTTAGTATCAGCAAGAGGGATTGAAGCTAATCCCGAAAAAATATAGGCCATCGTCACTATGAGGAAGCCAACAAAGTTGAAAGAAATACAACAGGTGACGGGGCGAGTCGCAGTTTGATTCGTCGCCGAGGCTAGGAGAAAAGGCGTTGCCGTTCTATGCATTGATCAAACGGGGGAGAAATTTCAATGGAGCAGGAAACGACAGAGCTTTCGAAAACCTCAAACGCACAATTTCGACACCACCAATCTTGGTGGCGCCTAAGAGAAAGAACCTCTCCTCCTATACATTGCGACCACACCTCGAGGTGGTCAGCACGGCCAGTAGTTGAGAGAGAAGAAGAAGGAAAGCTCACGGAGTTCGAGACGATATATTTCATCGAGTGAAATCTTCGCCTTTAAAACAACGGTATCCGCAATACAGCGGCGTATGGAGTATTCCCGACAAGAAAAGCTGCGACACTATTTTTCGGCGCACCCGATAATAGTAGGCAATGAAGCTCCTTTGTCAAACACATTGAACAACCCAGAAGCTACGGGTCGTGTCTCCTTTGGGGAATAGAACTTTCCCCTCGGGACATCGCGTATGAAAAAAGAAAGGCAATAAAATCGCAGGTGTTACCAGATTTCATTGCAGAGTGGATGGAGCTACAAAACACGGGGCCTCCAGATTTATCGAGAACCTGGACTATGAACTTCGACGGATCCAAAAGGCTGGAAGCGGTTGGAGCAGGCGTGATACTAGTATCACCTAAAGTCGACAAGTTGAAATATGTCTTGCGGATGACGTTTCCAAACGCATCTAATAATGAAGCAGAATATGAAGCTCTCATACACGGGATGAAGATGGCGAAAGCTTGCGGTGCAACCCGATTGAAAATCTTCGGCGACTCACAATTGGTGGCACAACAAGTTATGAACCAATGTGATGCAGTCAACGAAAGTATGATAGCATACAAGGAGGTGTATAATGAGCTGGAAAAATTGTTTGATGGATGCGAGGTAAACCACATCAGCAGGCTGAGTAACGATGAAGCCGATGTTCTTGCAAATATCGGGTCACAATGTCTCGCGATCCCTCCAGGTGTGTTTTGGGAAGAAATAAGCGAGAGATCAACAAAGCCAGTGAAAATAAAGAAAAAGGAGAAAGAAGAGAAATCTTCGAGTGCCACCAAAGACTCAGTGGAAGAAGAAGAGGAACAAGAGCTAGTCATGATGGTACAAATCCCGTGGATGCAGGCTTACATATCATACATCCTAAGGAAAACAATACCCGACGATCCAGTTGAAGCAAGGCGAATAATTAGACGATCTAAAGCTTTCACTGTGGTAAAAGGGGAGTTGTACAAACGAAGTATTTCGGGTGTGCTCAGAGATGTGTCACACCCGAAGAAGGAAGAATCATCTGAAAGATGTACACGAAGGAATATCGGGCACCACGCGAGCAGCCGAGCTATCGCGACTAAAGCTTTGAGGGCAGGATTTTATTGGTTAACAGCAATTGAGGATGCGAAGGAAATAGTGCGAACTTGACGCGTGCCAAAGATTTGCCGCCAAGCCTCACTCGCCAACAGCAGAACTTATGCCAATCCCGCTGTCGTGGCCTTTTGCTCAATGGGGTCTCGAGATGGTGGGAAAACTACACAAAGCTTCGCCAGGAGGATATGAGTATATGCTAGTTGCTGTCGACAAATTTACTAAGTGGATAGAAGCAAAGCCGATAAATTCACTGGACGGCGCGTCGGCAATCAAGTTCGTGAAAAGCATCGTTTTTCGATTTGGAGTCCCTCACAGCATTGTTACAGACAACGGCGGTAATTTTACGTCCAAGGAGTTCAAAGCATATTGCGCAGAAGTGGGCATCAAATTGAGTTTTGCGTCTGTCGCACATCCACAAACCAACGGTCAAGTCGAAAAGGCCAATGGCATCATCTGCAATGGTATCAAGAAGCGCCTGTTAGGACCATTGGAAAAAGCTCGGCATACTTGGCCGAGGAGTTGCCAAGTGTGTTGTGAGTATTCAACACCAAATACGGCGACACAGGAGACGCCATTTTCTGGTCCATGGAGCCGAGGCAGTCCTGCCGATAGAAATAGAGCATGATTCTCCAAGATTTGAGAATATAATGAAGAAACTTCGAAAAGCTTTGGAGGATGATGTGGCACTTGATGAAGCTCGAGGCAGAAGTCTGTCACGAGTAGCAAATATCAACGGGACTGAAAAACTACACGATCGACGATTGCGGCCAGAGATCTTTCCAAGTTGGTGACTTGGTTTTGCGACTCAATCAAAAAAGTCATGAAAAACTCGAGTCACCATGGCTTGGACCCTACATCGTTACAGAAGTAATCGAAGGAGGAGCATACAGAATCAAGGACAAGAAAGACGGGGATTGCCGAGCCAAATCCTTGGAACATGGCGCAACTCAGGTGTTTTTACGCTTAGATGCCAAAATATAGTCTCCTTTGTAAACATACAATGTACTGAAACGCCCGCGAGTTTCAGACGCACTCTTTTCCTTTTTCGGGCACCGAGTGGGGCCGGTTTTTAATGAGGCGGGCTCGCGGTGCTGCAATATAATAAAGATAGTGGAATTATATATCTTTTCGACAGGCTCGGGGGCTTCCCCCTACAAGATACAATATATATATATATATATACGGTGCCGACAAAATACAACTCGCGACAATATCTCGCCTTGGTATAAAATACCTCGCCAAAATAAAAATATATCGACAAACAACGGTCAACATAAAGCTCGGGGGCTCATACCCACAAAAATAATACAGTATTTATTTTGCCTTGGATAACCTCGCATTATAAAACAAAAATACTGCCATCAAAACGCCCGGGGGCTTGGCGTTGAAAATAAAAAAGATAGTGACTTTACAGTATAAAAATACATACACAAGATACAATTCTGGGAACAGTTCTTCAGGGATTTCCCAATATATTGTCTATTGTCAAGCGCTCATTATTTATAGTACGAGTGCTATGTTCAGCGTAGCTGCCCTTCACGAAGAATTCAGCGTCCATCCGAAGAAGTTCATCCATCATATCTTCGGCAACAGGAGTAACAACATCATCATATTTGCCGAAGTTCTTCTTCCTCTTCGCCATCTTGGCCAAGCACTTTGGAACAATCTGCCCCACGTCTAACTTCGGGTAGCAGATTTTTATCATGATCATAGCAAATCTTGCGCCAGCAGCTAATTGGGCCCGCACAAAGCCGTGGATTCGAGGAGCATCCCGAAATTTGTCCATTAAAGCAGGAAGAGTCTCTTGTTCCGAGGAAACATGGTGCCATAGACCAGAGATAGAGTCCTTGTACAGAAGTCGAGATAATCGCGAACCTAGAGTGCGCGATCCTGAAACCTGACAATCTGGCGAGTTCGTTCAGGCGTGCCCCAAAAACTTGAACCATGATCCTTGGCAAGGCGAAGAAGTACATTAGATCGAGCTTCGAAACGCTCATCTTCGGTAGCAGCATCCAAAAAACAACCTATTTTTTAAAGAGTCAGCGAACATTAAGGACACAAGCAAACAGGAAAAGAAAAAACACGACAATGATACTAAAACACACCTGCCATATCCAAGCTAGCATCTGTCAGCAGTTGAAGCATAAAATTTTCGCGGGATGTAGCTGCGCCCGGCTTAACGGCGGCATCTTTTCGATTATGGCATCTTGAGCTTGTTGGAGCGCAACTTTCCCTTTCAGAAGATTTTCGAGATTGTTCCATGAGCATAAGGGATTGCTTCTTCATGGATTGGAGCTGTTGTCGAAGTTCTTCCAAATCTTCTGCCGAATTCTTACTCGCAGAATCTTCAACAAATTTAACAGCGACAGGGGTTTTCTTCGAAGAAGACGAAGGAAAAACTTCGGAAGGACCAGGAGTTGACGTATAGTTGTCAAAAATTAACTGAAAAAAGAAATTTCGACATCAATCGTTGAGCAAAAGATAGATTTCCATTCATTCTCATAATATATACATGTCTATTACAAAAAGAAGGACCTCTAGAGACCTATTGAAGCAGTCATCGCCAAGAACACTATGGCGACAGTGCCAAAAGAAGGAGGTTAACTAAAAAGGAAAAAGCAAAGGGGCATTCAACTAGACTTCCGGCTTTGATGAGCTAGGAGTTGAAGATGGCTTGATCCCGAAATAAGACAGGATTTTCTTCGTATTGGGCTTTGCCGCCTTGATCAACGATCGCCATTTCGTCTGCTCTATTTGCTCCGTGTCGCCCACTTTTGCCCAGTCGATAGTCTGTTGGCTATCAGCGACCAAGGCAACAGTGCTTTCAACAGCGACCTTCATATTTTCTTGGCGCATCTTCAGCCCAAGATCTTCAGGTGGATTAAAACACTTGGCAAGAGCAAGGAAAGTTGCGGGCTCCTCTTTCTTCGGGAAGAAGTAGGGGAAGAGTCGCGATAGCCCTGCTTTAGCTTGATCAATGCCCTCGCGTGCTTCTGTTCCATGAACAAGGAACGAAACGGCGTCAAGAAGAGGATCATTGTCGGGATATTCAAGCTCAAATTCTTGAGAGGTTTTACTGTCAAGATAAAAACTTATTGATCAACAAACGAGTGAAGGAAAGAAAGTCCAAAGGATGTGAAGTGGTTCAGATACTTGACAAAGCGACGATTTGCGACCTTAGACGCTTAAGGATCGCCTCCTCATGAGCGATTGTGCGGTTATATGCTCGCTTAGCGAAGTCTCGGCATCGTGAAGTCTTTCCTAAGATCTTCGACATCAGCAGCATCGGTCTTGGCCTTGTCGGCCTCTTGCCTAGCTTGAACGGCGTCTGACTCGGCCTTCTTACGAGCCTCTTCACTTTGCTCTAATTTTTGAGCAAGTGTATTGGCACGCTCGTTGACCTCTGCCAGTTTTTCTGCCAAGAAAGTTGAAATCAGTTAAAAAACATCGACAACAAAGGAGTAAGAAAGCAGGAGCAAAAAAGAAGCAACGAGGCATTACCTTCAGTTTTACGGCATAATCACGGTACCCAATGAATTGGGCAGATACGAAAAAGCTCCTTCATCATAGGCTGTTAAAAAAGAAAGGAAAGAAAATATCGGTATGGGAAAAATATGATGGCACACAGAAGCAAACGGAGGCAATATAGACAGTGACAAGCAAATTGAGAACTTACATCATCCAAGAGAGGGTTAGAGGAGCTACTCAATTGGAGAGTAGGCTCCGGGATTGTTTCAATCCTTGCCCTTTTTGGTGAAGGGACAAGGGGGCTTGAAGGAGGAGCAGTGCCGATGTTTTGTTGAGGAGGCGAGGTTTCCTCTCCTTCAACTGGCGTCTCCGAGGCGACTAGAGCATGTGACGTACTCGTTCGAGCAGCCACATCAGAAGCTGGTACTTCTTCCTCATCATCACTACAATTAAATGTTGGCAACATAAAAAGCAAGATAGACAAAAATCTTCAAGTGCAATAAAAAAGAGAGGGGACTTACGAACTGATGAGGGTCTCAAGATATGGATCATAAGCTGCCTTCTGGCGTGAAGGAACAGCTTCTTCGGCTTTGGAGGTGCCGGAATCCTCGACATCATTCTTTTCCTTTTGTTCTTTGGAGAAAACGGCAGGAGGAGATTGTGAGCGTGGCTTCGGAGCGGCTTCTTTTTCATAAGATCCCTTGATTTTCGAGAGTCTGCGGGTTCATTCTCAAAAGAGGGGACATCTTGGTTATCGTCGGAGATAACGGCCCTTTCCTCGACTTCCCCACCTTCAGGAAGGGGAGGTAGCGAGACAAGATTTGGATGGTTCTATATAAAAATAAGGAAGATGTCAAAAAAGGAGTTACAAAAAAAAATAGCAAGGCAATAACAAATTAAGCGGAGTGTTTACCTTGGGAAACGCATTGGTGTGGTGTGTGGTTTTACGACAAGAGGAAGGGCAGGATCTTTTTGTTGAGAGAGGAGATTTTTCGGACAAGCTTTCCAGTCCTTGACCTCCAAATTCGTCGACAACCGATCTGTGTCCTCGTCGCCAGCATAATTCCAGAGGAGGATTTTTGCGAGCACGGAAGAGGCTGCACTCTGGTTCTAAGGAAATACGTTGTAATTTGGATACGACAACTCTTTGCCGCGAGTATTTTGCAATTCATGGATGCGAGTCATCAAGGCCTCTGTCAGAAGTTTTCTTCTTCGGTAGCCTCTGCAAAAACGGCGGCGAAGGATTTTCTCGGCACCATCGAAAGGAGGGATGTTGTCTTGACACATCCATGGTTCTCCTCTGAATATACAACCACTTCTTGCGCCACCCTTGAACTGAGTCGGGAAGTTTGACGTCGAAGTAATTGACAGAGGAGCGAACAGAAATAACAACGCCGCCTATATTATAGGCGACATTGGAGAGCCATTACGGCGACAAAAGAAAATACGCTTCCATAATGCCCAGTTAGGCTGGACACCAAGGAAGGCCTCACAGAGGGTGATGAAAATGGAGATATGGAGGATTGAGTTGGGCGTAAGGTGGTGAAGTTGAAGACCGTAAACAAAAAGCAATCCACGGAGAAAAGGATGAATGGGGGCGGAAAGACCGCGGATGAGATGATCGACGAAACTTACCCGATACCCCATTGGAGGGGTTGGGTAACTTTCTTCAGGGAAGCACACCGCCTTAGGTTTCTTGCTAATCCCCAGCTTCTTCAAGAGATTGATGTCCTGGTTGGTAATCTTGGACCTTTCCCATTCAGCGGTCCCCAGATCTGCGGCATTGATGATTCGGGCGTGCGTGGCTGATCAACCGACACGGTGGCATCAACAATGGCGCGAGGAAAGCTTGGAGAAGATGAGCTTAAGGAGTTGTGGGGCACAGGAGAAGATTTTGCAGAGGAGAGTAGCAGAACGGCGCGAGCAGAAGTGCTCGAGGAAGAAGAAGGAGATCTTATATAGAGGTGCGGCGAAGCGTTGGACCGTTGGATGGAAAAGAGGTGCGGTAGATGATAACCATGTAGACACAAGGGTAAAAAAGTATTTTAACACTGGAGAAGTTACGGAACGTGCGCCAGAAAAAGTGGAGAAAGTGTGTCCCCCGCCACGCACGTGTCCAATCAGATGAGGAATTTGGACCCACAGGGCAGTGAGCGGAGCGGTTTTCGTATGCTTCCAATATAGAAATCGTGGCTACCATCAGCAATGACGTCATGGTGGTAAAAGAAAATTCGACTAAGAAGCCGGACGAGAATATCGACAACGAAAGATTATTTCGATAGCCTTTGATCAAATACAAGTTTTTGCTCAAACGCTCGGGGGCTACTTTGGAAAAATAGAAAATGACAAGATAGAAATGGCGAGAGCCTATGACCAAATGCAAGCATTTGTTCATAGCCTCGGGGAGCTACTCCCATCGGATAGTCGCGCACCCGATAAATATAAAAATATCGAGAAGGATTATAAATATAGCGGCAAAGGATACTAATCTGTGGAGCCTACACCCAAGCACAAGTTCTTGGCTGTAGCCTCGGGGGCTACTCCATCGGGAACGCTGTTCGCATGCCCGATGAATTTTTCAAATAAAGCAGTAGTATATTTCGAGTTACACGAGATAACTCTACATATACTCCCATCGGAAGACAAAATAAGTCATCAAATATGACTCGATAAAATGTGCTATTCCAACAGCAGAAAAGCACTCGACAATATATTCTCGAGCGCTAAAAGTCGCGACAAAATCTCTGAATGCCACAAAACTTTGCAGAAGGTAAGACCCCAGAGATCCGTTACGAGCGGCATAGCACCGTCTCGACGGCGGATTGCTACTTTCCGTCCAACAGATACGAAGAAAAATCTAACGGACGCGTTAGGTACCCGATAAAATATGGCTGGGACTCGACAGAATGGTAAGCCCTTAAGCGGCACCTGTCGAAGTTTACACCGGTATCCCGAGATCATGTCCGGGGACGTGATCTTGAAGTAGGTTTTGCGGATTGCCACTAGAGCGGTTAACTAGTACCTGATCCGTGGATGAACTAGCCCCAACTACCATTATCCCTGTACAAAATAGTATTTGCATATTGAAAGATTATGTAATGAGTAAAATTGGAGATTTTCCCTGATTCTCCGATTCAAGAAAAATCTCGGGGGCTACGACATAGGCATCCCCAATGGGCCTGCCAAAGATGGTACCCGGGATTTACTGAAGGCTCAGGACTCGAAGAATAATAAGACCCGGAAGCCCATTTAGTTAAGGAAAGATAGATTGTATTAGGGAATATAGAAACTTGTAATCTTATGGGTTGGGTACGAAACCCTCCCGAACTCTGTAACTTGTGTATTACGAAACCCTCGGCTCCACCCTCTATATAAGGGGGAGTCGAGGGACGAAGAAAGGATCGAATCTACTATCAACACAACCCTAGTTCTCACAATCGTCGAGTACTTTTCGGCTGAAACCTTCGAGATCTACTTGCCCTCTACTTCTAACAAAACCCTAGTCTACGATCTGTAGGCATTGACAAATTAATCCTTTGTCACCGAGGATGTACGGATGGACAAAAGGGTGGGTATGCAGGGTCACGGAGAAGGCAGATGAATGTACAAGGATGTCGCCTAGAGGGGGGTGAATAGGCGGGTTATAAAAACTTCTACTTGTGTGCTAAACAAGGTGGAATAAAACTACTCAAGGTTTACTTATTTAGCACAAAGCCTATCAACTAGGGGTTTTCCTATGTGCACCAACAACCTATGCTAAGCATGATGAGCAACAAGGTGATAACAAACTAGATATATAACATCAAGTATGACGGATATCACAATGTAACGCGCATAGGTAAAGGAGCTCGGGTTGAGAAGTAGCCGGTGCACGAGGAGACGACGATGTATCCCGAAGTTCACCTAAGGGTGCCATGTCTCCGTTGGAGCGGTGTGGAGGCACGAGGCACTCCAGTGACCCGCTAGGGCCACCGTATTCTCCTCAAACCTTTCCACCAAAGGGAAAGCCTCAATCCACTAAGGGACCCTTGAGGGTGGTCACGAACCCGCACAAGCTTGGGGCAAACACCCAAGTATCAAGCTTGAGGCAACTCCACAACACGGAGGCTCTCAAGAACAAGGCCACACAGGCTATGATACGTCTCCGATGTATCGATAATTTCTTATGTTCCATGCTACTTTATTTATGATACCTACATGTTTTATGCACACTTTATGTCATATTTGTGCATTTTCTGGAACTAACCTATTAACAAGATGCAGTGCAGTTCCTGTTTTTGCTGTTTTGGTTAGAAATCCTAGTAACGAAATATTCTCGGAATCGGGCGAAATCAACGCCGGGTTCCTATTTTCCCGAAACCATCCGGAACACCCGAGAGCCGCCAGAGGGAAGCCCTGGGGGCCCCACACCGCACCCTGGCGGGGCCAGAGGGGGGGCGCCGCCTATGGTGGTGCCCCGAGCCCTCCGAGGCTGCCCTTTCGCCTATATAAGGTCCGACCTAAAAACCCGACAGAGAGAAAGCCACGTACGCGAAACCTTCCCGAGCCGCCGCCATCGCGAAGCCCAGATCGGGGGACGGGAGTCTCTGTTCCGGCACCTGCCGGACGGGGAAGTGCCCCGGAAGGCTTCTCCATCGACACCGCTGCCATCTCCACCGCCATCTTCATCACGGCTGCTGCCCCATGAGGAGGGGTAGTTCTCCATCGAGGCTCGGGGCTGTACCGGTATGTGGTTCATCTCTCTCTATGTACTTCAATACAATAATCTCATGGCTGCCCTACATGATTGAGATTCATATGATGATGCTTGTAATCTAGATTATGCTAGTCAAGTGAGTTTTACTTATGTGATCTCAGGAGACTCCTTGTCCCACGTGTGTAAAGGTGACAGTGTGTGCACCGTGTGGGTCTCTTAGGCTATATTTCACAGAATACTTATTCACTGTTATGAATGGCATAGTGAAGTGCTTGTTTATCTCTCTTTATGATTGCAATGTGTTTTGTATCACAATTTATCTATGTGCTACTCTAGCAATGTTATTAAAGTAGTTTTATTCCTCCTACACGGTGTAATGGTGACGGTGTGTGCATTCGTGTTAGTACTTGGTTTATGCTACGATCATGATCTCTTGTAGATTGCGAAGTTAACTATTGCTATGATAGTATTGATGTGTATTATTCCTCCTACATAAGCATGAAGGTGACAGGTGTGCATGCTATGTTAGTACTTGGTTTAGTCGTTTCGATCTTTCATGCACTCTAAGGTTATTTAAATATGAACATTGAATTGTGGAGCTTGTTAACTGCGGCATTGAGGGTTCGTGTAATCCTACACAATGTGTTCATCATCCAACAAGAGTGTAGAGTATGCATTTATCTATTCTGTTATGTGATCAATGTTGAGTGTCCACTAGTGAAAGTCTAATCCCTAGGCCTTGTTCCTAAATGCGCTATCATTTAGTTTCTGTTTTCTGCGTTACTACTGCTGCGTTACTACTGCATGTTTTCTTCCTGCAATATTATTACCATCAATACGCTTGACAAGCTATTTTCTGGCGCCGTACTATTGCTCATATTCATTCATACCAATTGTATTTCACTATCTCTTCGCCGAACTAGTACACCTATTAGGTGTGTTGGGGACAAGAGACTTCTTGCTTTGTGGTTGCGGGGTTGCATGAGGGATATCTTTGACCTCTTCCTCCCTGAGTTCGATAAACCTTGGGTAATCCACTTAAGGAAACTTCTTTGCTGTTCTACAAACCTGCGCTCTTGGAGGCCCAACACATTGTCTAAGAATAGAAGCACCCGTAGACATCAAGCACTTTTATGGCGCCGTTGCCGGGGAGGAAGGTAAAAGGCACTCATACTTCGGTTCCAGGTAACCTTTTGGCGCCATTGTGTGTGTGCTCGAAGCTATTTCCTTTAGACTCTACAATGGCGACATTTGGTTTCTTGTTTACACTAGTTAGGCATAATGGACAACAATGACCTTTTTATTCTATTTCCTGATTTAAGACATGGATGGTTTGATGCGAAAATTAAAAAACCCATGGAACATATTAATATGAATGCTTTGAACACTATTGTTGCTAATGCTATGGAAAATTCTAAGCTTGGGGAAGCTGGCTTTGATGAGCATGATATTTTTAGTCCCCCAAGCATTGAGGAGAAAATTTACTTTGATGATACTTTGCCTCCTATATTTGATGATGAGAATAACAATGATAGCTACTTTGTTGAATTTGCTCCCACTACAATTAATAAGAATGACTATGCTTATGTTGGGAGTAGTAATTATTTTATGCATGAGACTCATGATAAGAATGCTTTATGTGATAGTTATATTGTTGAGTTTGCTCATGATGCTACTGAAAGTTATTATGAGAGAGGAAAATATGGTTGTAGGAATTTTCATGTTACTAAAATGCCTCTCTATGTGCTGAAATTTTTGAAGCTACACTTGTTTTATCTTCCTATGCTTGTTACTTTGCTCCTCATGAACTAGTTTATTTACAAGATTCCTATGCATAGGAAGCATGTTAGGCTTAAATGTGTTTTGAAATTGCCTCTTGATGCTCTCTTTTTCTTCAACTTCTATTTCTTGCGAGTGCATCATTAAAACTGCTGAGCCCATCTTAATGGCTATAAAAAAAACTTCTTGGGAGATAACCCATGTGTTTATTTTACTACAGCAATTTTTTTTGTTGAGTCTTGGAAGTTGTTTACTACTGTAGCAACCTCTCCTTATCATGTTTTTGTGCCAAGTAAAGTTTCTATGTTAAAGTTGATGTTATATTTGGGATCCGCTTGCCAGAAACAACATTGCTGTCTGTCACGAATATGGGCACAGGCCTCTGTAGAAAATTGAAAAAATCTGCCAATTTACGAGCGTGATCCTCAGATATGTACGCAACTTTCATTAGTTTTGAGTTTTTCTATTTGAGCAAGTCTAGTGCCAGCTTTAAATTAGTCTTTACGGACTTTTCTGTTTTTGACAGATTCTGCCTTTTATTCGCATTGCCTCTTTTGCTAGGTTGGATTCATTTCTTTGATCCATTAATGTCCAGTAGCTTTATGCAATGTCGAAGTGTAAAGAATGTTTGTGTCACCTCTGAATGTGTGAATTATTAATTGTGCACTAACCCTCTAATGAGTTTGCTTGAAGTTCGGTGTGAAGGAAGTTTTCAAGGGTCAAGAGAGGAGTATGATATACTATGATCAAGAGGAGTGAAAGCTCTAAGCTTGGGGATGCCCCGTGGTTCACCCCTGCATATTTTAAGAAGACTCAAGCGTCTAAGCTTGGGTATGCCCAAGGCATCCCCTTCTTCATCGACAACTTATCAGGTTTCTTCTAGTGAAACTATATTTTTATTCCGTCACATCTTGTGTTCTTTACTTGGAGCGTCGGTTTGTTTTTATTTTTGTTTTGTTTGAATAAGTTCATCCTTGTGTGGGAGAGAGACACGCTCCGCTGGTTCGTATGAACACATGTGTTCTTAGCTCATAATATTCATGGCGAAGTTTCCTCTTCGTTAAATTGTTATATGGTTGGAATTGAAAAATGCTACATGTAGTAATTGGTAAAATGTCTTGGATAATGTGATACTTGGCAATTGTTGTGCTCATGTTTTAAGCTCTTGCATCATATGCTTTGCACCCATTAATGAAGAAATACATAGAGCTTGCTAAAATTTGATTTGCATATTTGGTCTCTCTAAGGTCTAGATAATATCTAGTATTGAGTTTTGAACAACAAGGAAGGCGGTGTAGAGTCTTATAATGTTTACAATATGTCTTTTATGTGAGTTTTGCTGCACCGGTTCATCCTTGAGTTTGCTTCAAATAACCTTGCTAGCCTAAACCTTGTATCGAGAGGGAATACTTCTCATGCATCCAAAATCCTTGAGCCAACTACTATGCCATTTGTGTCCACCATACCTACCTACTACATGGTATTTCTCCGCTATTCCAAAGTAAATTGCTTGAGTGCTACCTTTAAATTCCATCATTCACCTTTGCAATATATAGCTCATGGGACAAAATAGCCTTAAAAACTATCGTAGTATTGAATATGTGCACTTTATCTTTTATTAAGTTGCTTGTTGTGCGATAACCATTATGCAGGGCGCATCAACTATTGTTGAATATCATGTGAGTTGCTATGCATGTCCGTCTTGTCTGAAGGATCTATCACCTTAATGATTGGAGCATGCAAATTGTTAGAGAAGAACATTGGGCCACTAACTAAAGCCATGAATCATGGTTGAAGTTTGATTTTGGACATATATCCTCAATCTCATATGAGAATAATAATTGTTGCTACATGCTTATGCATTTAAGAGGAGTCCATTATCTGTTGTCCTTGTCCCGGTATGGATGTCTAAGTTGAGAATAATCAAAAGCGAGAAATCCAAAATGCGAGCATTCTCCTTAGACCTTTGTACAGGCGGCATGGAGGTACCCCTTTGTGACACTTGGTTGAAACATGGCATGCAAAGATCCGGTAGTCCAAGCTAAGTAGGACAAGGTGCGGGCACTATTAGTATACTATGCATGAGGCTTGCAACTTGTAGATATAATTTACATAACTCATATGCTTTATTACTACCGTTGACAAAATTGTTTCATGTTTTCAAAATAAAAGCTCTAGCACAAATACAACAATCGATGCTTTCCTCTTTGAAGGACCATTCTTTTACTTTTATTGTTGAGTCGGTTTACCTATCTCCCTCCACCTTAAGAAGCAAACACTTGTGTGAACTGTGCATTGATTCCTACATACTTGCATATTGCACTTGTTATATTACTTTATGTTGACAATATCCATGAGATATACATGTTATAAGTTGAAAGCAACACCGCTGAAACTTAATCTTCCTTTGTGTTGCTTCAATACCTTTACTTTTATTGCTTTATGAGTTAACTCTTATGCAAGACTTATTGATGCTTGTCTTGAAGTACTATTCATGAAAAGTCTTTGCTTTATGATTCACTTGTTTACTCATGTCATTACCATTGTTTTGATCGCTGCATTCATTACATATGTTTACAAATAGTATGATCAAGATTATGATGGCATGTCACTTGAGAAATTATCTTTGTTATCTCGGGACGAGCAGAACTAAGCTTGGGGATGCTGATACGTCTCAGACGTATCGATAATTTCTTATGTTCCATGCTACTTTATTGATGATACCTACATGTTTTATGCACACTTTATGTCATATTTGTGCATTTTTGGACTAACCTATTAACAAGATGCCGAAGAGTTCCTGTTTTTGCCTAGTAACGAAATATTCTCGGAATCGGACGAAATCAACGCCCGGGTTCCTATTTTCCCGGAACCATCAGAGACACGAGGAGCGCGGAGAAGCCCACAGGGCCCCACCTGCTGGCGCGGCAGAGGGGAGCCGCGCCGCCCTATGGTGTGGTGGCCCACCCCCTCAGAGGCTGCCCTTTACTATATAAGGTCCACGACCTAAAAACACAGAAAAAGCCACGGTGCGAAACCTTCCCGAGGCCGCGCCGCCATCGTGAAGCCAAGATCTGCGGGGACGGGAGTCTGACGGCACCTATGGGGACGGAAGTGCCCCCGGAAGGCTTCTCCCATCGACACCGCTGCCATCTCCACCGCCATCTTCATCACCGCTGCTGCTCCCATGAGAGGGGTAGTTCTCCATCGAGGCTGGGGCTGTACCGGTAGCTATGTGGTTCATCTCTCTCTATGTACTTCAATACAATAATCTCATGAGCTGCCCTACATGATTGAGATTCATATGATGATGCTTGTAATCTAGATGTCATTATGCTAGTCAAGTGAGTTTTACTTATGTGATCTCCGGAGACTCCTTGTCCCACGTGTGTAAAGGTGACAGTGTGCACCGTGTGGGTCTCTTAGGCTATATTTCACAGAATACTTATTCACTGTTATGAATGGCATAGTGAAGTGCTTATTTATATCTCTTTATGATTGCAATGTGTTTTGTATCACAATTTATCTATGTGCTACTCTAGCAATGTTATTAAAGTAGTTTATTCCTCCTACATAGTGTAATGGTGACAGTGTGTGCACTCGTGTTAGTACTTGGTTTATGCTCTGATCTTGATCTCTTGTAGATTGCGAAGTTAACTATTGCTATGATAGTATTGATGTGTATTATTCCTCCTACATAAGCATGAAGGTGACAGTGTGCATGCTATGTTAGTACTTGGTTTAGTCGTTTCGATCTTTCATGCACTCTAAGGTTATTTAAATATGAACATTGAATTGTGGAGCTTGTTAACTCCGGCATTGAGGGTTAGTGTAATCCTACACAATGTGTTCATCATCCAACAAGAGTGTAGGGTATGCATTTATCTATTCCATTATGTGATCAATGTTGAGGAGTGTCACTAGTGAAAGTCTAATCCCTAGGCCTTGTTCCTAAATCACCTCGCTGCTTGCTATGCTGCTTGTTACTACTGCTGCGTTACTACTGCATGTTTACTTCTGCAATATTATTACCATCAACTGCCACATGACAAGCTATTTTACGGCGTCGTACTTCTGCTCATATTCATTCATACCACTTGTATTTTCCTATCTCTTCGCCGAACTAGTACACCTATTAGGTGTGTTGGGGACACAAGAGACTTCTTGCTTTGTGGTTGCGGGGTTGCATGAGAGGGATATCTTTGACCTCTTCCTCCTGAGTTCGATAAACCTTGGGTAATCCACTTAAGGAAACTTCTTCTTTGTTCTACAAACCTCTGCTCTTGGAGGCCCAACACTGTCTACAAGAATAGAAGCACCCGTAGACATCAGGCTACAACAGGGCACACCGGCAACAAGGCCACAAAGACTCCAACACGCCACAACCGGCTCCCAAACCACAAAGGCTACCACACTCCACAAAGGAAACAACGCCACACATGGTACCAGACCACAAAGGCAACAACGCCACAAAGGCTACCACACCACAAAGGCAACAACGCCACAAAGGCTACAAGGACACAAAGGCTACCACACCACAAAGGCGACAAGGCCACGAAGGAAACGAGGCCACAAAGGCTACACCACTAAGGACAACAAGCCATCTACGAGACCGAAACCCCGGAGAGAACCCAAATCGATGCACCTAATGCAATGGCTAAGAACACCACTAACATGACCAAGTTCTTCTCTCCCAAATTCCAACAAAGCTACAAAAGCTATTGGGGGAATAAGGGAGGAAGATCAAAATAGGAGGAGGAACACCAAATTACTCCAAGATCTAGATCTAGCAAGATCCCCCTCACTAGGAGGGGGTTCACTTGGTGGAGCACTAGATCTAGATCTCATATCTCCTATCCCCAAAAAGATGCAAGGAATAGTGGGGGGATCAAAAGGTGGATCAAGCTCTTCAAGGTCAACAATGGAGGAGAGAGGATAGGTGGGAAGAACTAGTGTGGACGGAGGTGGGAGAGAGGTATATATAGGGGCCCAGAAATATGATTGTTGGGGCTCAAAAACGGTCAGATTCGATCCCGAAGCGGTACTACCGTTTGCGCATAAAACTGTACAGAAATAGGCAAAAAGTTGGTCCAAACCAGTAGTACCGCTGACTGGGGCGGTACTACCGCTTGGTGCAAAAAACCATACCAAATCTGAAACATGAGAGAGAGGAAAGCAGTGCATGCGTGTGGTAGGGCAAGCTGCAGGGTGCAGCGCAGCAGCGAGCAGCGGCGGCGGCATCATGCAGTGCAGCACGCACGTGTGAACGGGCAGCAGAAGCGGCAGAAGCGCAGCAGCGCATGCAGCACGGTGGGGCCATGCTCGGGTCAACGCCCCTCCCGAAATCGATGCAAGCGAGCGTGGCACGCAGTGAGCGGGCATGGGAGCTTGGCCGAGCTGAGGCGGAGGCGGCCCAAAGTGGCGCGGTAGGTGGGCTACGCTACGGGCGAGCGGGGTAGGCCGGCCTAGCTGGGTCGGAGACTTGGTAGCGGCCCAGGCGCGGGGGGAGGCTGCTGGGAGCGGCCTAGATATTTGGTCTTTGTCCGTCTTCTTCATTGTACTCGATCATCTCCATCTTGCAACCTTGAGACCAACATATGGCTATGGACACGTCCTAAGATAGATTCTCAATACAACCATTAGTCCATAGGGATTGTCATCAATTACCAAAACCACACTGTTGGAGATATGCCCAAGAGGCAATAATAAAATGGTTATTATAATATATCTTTGTGTTTATGATAAATGTTTGCATACCATGCTATAATTGTATTAATGAAACATTGATACATGTGTGTTATGTAAACAATAAGGAGTCCTAGTAAGCCTCTTGTATAACTAGCTTGTTGATTAATAGATGATCATGGTTTCGTGATCATGAATATTGGATGTTATTAATAAACAAGGTTATGTCATTAGATGAATGATATAATGGACACACACCCAAATAAGCGTAGCATAAGATCATGTCATTAAGTTCAACTTGCTATTAGCTTCCAATACATAGTTACCTAGTCCTTCGACCATGAGATCATGTAAATCACTTATACCGGAAGGGTACTTTGATTACATCAAACGCCACTGCGTAAATGGGTGGTTATAAAAATGGGATTAAGTATTCGGAGAGTGTGAGTTGAGGCATATGGATCAAGAGTGGGATTTGTCCCATCCGATGACGGATAGATATACTCTGGGCCCTCTCGGTGGAATGTCGTCTGATTAGCTTGCAAGCATGTGACTGGTTCACAAGAGATGATATACCACGGTACGAGTAAAGAGTACTTGTCGGTAACGAGGTTGAACTAGGTATGGATACCAATGATCGAACCTCGGACAAGTAAAGTATCGCGTGACAAAGGGAATCAGTATCGTATGTAAATGGTTCAATCGATCACTAAGTTATGCGTTGAATGTGTGGGACCATTATGGATCTCCAGATCCCGCTATTGGTTATTGGTCGGAGAGGTCAACCATGTACATAGTTCACGAACCATAGGGTGACACACTTAAGGTTTGATGTCGTTTTAAGTAGATATGGAATATGGAATGGAGTTTGAATGTTGTCCGAAGTCTCGGATGGGATCTAGGACATCACGAGGAGGTTCGGAATGGTCCAGAGAATAAGATTCATATATGGGAAGTCATTTTCCGGAGTTCGGAAAAAGTCCGGTGTTTTGACCGGAGCTTCTAGAAGGTTTTGGAAGGACCGGAATAGTCCGGAATATTATGGAAGGTTCCGGAAGTGTCCGGGACGACCCGGGCTGTCTAAGGAAGTCCGGAGGGTTCCACAATAGGTGTATCCATATTTTCCTTAAGGGTTAAGAAGTTTCCCCTAAAGATTCGGATTTGGCAAAAGAGTCCTAGTTCTAGTAGGTTTGGCTGACAGCCTACCGGAACTCTCCCAAACTTTGGGGGCAGGTCTTGGATGACCCAAGGATCTTTTCCACCTATAAAAGGAGGGCAAGGGGAACCCCAAGAGGTGCACAAGTCGCAGCCCTTGCCCCCTCTCCCCAAACCCTAGCCCCCCTTCCTCCTCCTCCCTCTTGCACGGCTACGGCGAAGCCCTGGGAGATCTCCCACCACCGCCACTGCGCCGTCGTGCTGGCGGGATTCCGAGGAGGATCTACTACATCCCGCTGCCCTCTGGAATGGGGAGAAGGACGTCGACATCAACACCGAACGTGTGGCCAGTACGGAGGTGCTGCCCGGTATTGCACGTCAAGATCTTCTACGCGCTTTGAAAGCGGCAAGTGATCGACTACAGCAACAACGAGATCTAATCTCGTAGGCTTTGAAATCTTCGAGGGTTAGTCTCATGATCTTCTCGTTGCTACCATCTTCTAGATTGGATCTTGGCTTGTTATTCGTTCTTGCGGTAGGAATTTTTTGTTTTCTATGCTACGAATCCCATCAGTGGTATCGAGCCATGTCTATGCATAGATTGGTTGCACGGGTAGAACACAATGGTTTGTGGCGTTGATGCTTTTGTTGTCTTTAGTTCGTGTACTTTGCATCTTGCGGGATGGTGGGATGAGCGGCTCGGGCTAACTTTACATGACCGCGTTCATGAGATTTGCTCCCGCTTGACATGCAACTTGTATTGCATAAGTGGCTTTGCGTCTGTCTCTCCCACCATAGTGAAGATTAAATTTACTATTTCTATTGACAACACTAGTATCACCGTTGTGGTTCATGTTCGTAGGTAGATTGGATCTTACTCGAAAACCCTAAACCACGTAAAATATGCAAACCAAATTAGAGGCGTCTAACTTGTTTTTGCAGGGTTTGGTGATATGATATGGCCATGATGTGATGATGAATATGTATGAGATGATCATTATTGTATTGTGGCAACCGGCAGGAGCCTTATGGTTGTCTTTATATTTCATGTAGTAGTATTATTTCAAAGTAGTTGTAATAGTTGCTACATGTGGTGAACAACCATGAAGATGGTGCCATGGACCTTGACGCTACGCCGACAATGATGGAGATCATGCCCGTTGATGATGGAGATCATGTCCGTGCTTTGGAGATGAAGATCAAAGGCGCAAAGACTAAAGGGCCATATCATATCACATATGAATTGCATGTGATGTTAATCCTTTCTGCATCTTATCTTGCTTAGATCGCGACGGTAGCATTATAAGATGATCCCTCACATTAATATCAAGAAAATAAAGTGTTCTCCCCTCGTATGCACCGTTGCTACAGTTCGTCGTTTTGAAGCATCTCGTGATGATCGAATGTGATAGATTCTACGTTCACATACAACGGGTGTAAGCCATGTTGTACACGCGGAAATACTTGGGTTTGCTTGACGAGCCTAGCATGTACAGACATGGCCTCGGGACAACGGAAACCAAAAGGTTGAACACGAGTCATATGGATGATATGATCAACATGTTGATGTTCACCATTGAAGCTACATCATCTCACGTGATGATCGGTTTTGGTGTAGTGGATATGGATCGTGTACCACTAAACAACTATGAGGGATGTTATATTAAGTGGGAGTTCATTAGTAATTAGATTAAAACATGAAATAATTATCATGAACATAGTCTGAATAGTATTTTGAATTAAATTGTAGAATTGGCATCCGTATTCTACCATGCGCTAGTCTTGTAATTGAGATAGAAATACTGTTAAGTCTGACAAGTAACTTTACGGACTGGTACCGTATTGTTAAAGAATCAAGATATGATTAAGTCCTATTGCAAACTTTTAGTAAACCTCACATTGTTGATTCAAAGAGCAATGGTTTCAATTAGTACCTAAATCATCTTGTCTCCGTGAAACTTGAAGTTCAAATCCGTTTGAAAAGTAAGGAGCTGGAAAGTTAGTTTTCAGAAATTAGAAAGGTGTGAGATATATGTGATATCTAAAACCTTATTGCAAGATGATAGATATAATTTAGTGAGACTACATGAACTCATAAGTTTTATGGGAATGTACGAAGGTTGAAGACGTCAGGTGATACGTCTCAAATGTATCTATAATTTCTTATGTTCCATGCTAGTTTTATGACAATACTCACATGTTTTATATACACTTTACATCAGTTTGATGCATTTTCGGACACTAACCTATTAACAAGATGCCGAAGCGCAAGTTCCTATTTTCTGCTGTTTTTGGTTTCAGAAATCCTACATAGGAAATATTCTCGGAATTAGACGAAACAAAAGCCCACGGTCTTATTTGCACGGAGCCTTCCAGAAGTCCGAAGGAGACGAAGAGGGCGACGAGGCGACCACACCCTGGGGCGCGGCCCCACCCCTTGGGCGCGACGCCCTATGGGGTGGGCCCTCGAGCGTCCCCGACTCTTCACTTCCTTATATATTCTCTCATCGTCGAAAACCGTATTGCAGGAGCCACGATCCGAGGAAAAGTTCTTGTGTGCCGCCCGCCGTAATCCATCTCGGGGGATTCGGGATCGCCTCCGGCACCATGCCGAGGAGAGGGGAATCATCACCGGAGGACTCTACATCACCATGCCCGCCTCCCGGATGATGCGTGGTAGTTCATCCTTGGACTATGGGTCCATAGCAGTAGCTAGATGGTTGTCTTCTCCTCTTGTGCTATCATGTTTAGATCTTGTGAGCTGCCTATCATGATCAAGATCGTCTATTTGTAATACTACATGTTGCGTTTGTTGGGATCCGATGAATATGGAATACTATGTCAAGTTGATTAATTGATCTATCATATATGTGTTGTTTATGTTCTTGCATGCTCTCAGTTGCTAGTAGAGGCTCCGGCCAAGTTGATACTTGTGACTCCAAGAGGGAGTATTTATGCTCGATAGTGGGTTCATGCCTCCATTGAATCAGGACAGTGACAGAAAGTTCTAAGGTTGTGGATGTCTTTTTCCACTAGGGATAAAACATCAATGCTTTGTCTAAGGATATTTGTGTTGATTACATTACGCACGATACTTAATGCAATTGTCTATTGTTTGCAACTTAATAAGGGGTGCGGATGCTAACCCGAAGGTGGACTTTTTAGGCATAGATGCATGTTGGATAGCGGTCTATGTTCTTTGTCGTAATGCCCTAATTAAATCTCATAGTAGTCATCATGATATGTATATGCATCTCTATTTGTCAATTGCCCAATGTAATTTGTTCACCCAACATGCTATTTATCTTATTGGAGAGACACCACTAGTGAACTGTGGACCCGGTCCATTCTTTTACATCTGAAATACAATCTACTGCAATCTTGTCTTTTCTTTGCAAGAAAACATCATTCTCCACACCATACGTTTAATCCTTTGTTTCAGCAAGCCGGTGAGATTGACAACCTCACTGTTAAGTTGGGGCAAAGTATTTTGATTGTGTTGTGCAGGTTCCACGTTGGCGTGATAACGCGTGAAGCACACGTCCGTTGGGAACCCCAAGAGGAAGGTGTGATGCGTACAGCAGCAAGTTTTCCCTCAGAAAGAAAGGTTATCGACCGGTAGGAGCCAAGAAGCACGTGAAGGTTGTTGGTGGAGGAATGTAGTGCGGCGCAACACCGGTGAAACCGCCAACGTGGAACCTGCACAACACAATCAAGATACTTTGCCCCACGTAGCAGTGAGGTTGTCAATCTCACGGCTAAAACAAAGGATTAAACGTATCGAGTGGAAGATGATGTTTGTTTGCGAAAACAGTAAAGAACAATTGGGTGTATTTCAGATGTAAAGAATGGATCGGGGTCCACACGTTCACTAGTGGTGTCTCTCCCATTAGATAAATAGCATGTTGGGTGAACAAATTACGATTGGGCAATTGACAAATAAAGAGGCATAACAATGCACATACATATATCATGATGAGTACTGAGATTTAATCGGGGCATTACGACAAAATTACATAGACCGCTATCCGCATGCATCTATGCCTAAAAAGTCCACTTTCAGGTTATCATCCGAACCCCTTGGTATTAAGTTGCAAGCAACAGACAATTGCATTAAGTATGGTGCGTAATGTAATCAACACAAATATCCTTAGACAAAGCATCGATGTTTTATCCCTAGTGGCAACGACACATCACAACCTTAGAACTTTATCCCCTGTCCCAGATTTAATGGAGGCATGAACCCACTATCGAGCATAAATACTCCTCTTAAGTTACAAGTATCAACTTGGCCGAAGCCTCTACTAGAAATGGAGAGCATGCAAGAACATAAACAACTCATATATGATAGATTGATAATCAGCTTGACATAGTATTCAATATCCATCGGATCCCAGCAAACACAACATGTAGCATTACAAATAGATGATCTTGATCATGATAGGCAGCTCACAAGATCTAACATGATAGCACAATGAGAGAAGACAACCATCTAGCTACTACTATGGACCCATAGTCCAGGGGTGAACTACTCACACATCGATCCGGAGGCGATCATGGCGATGAAGAGCCCTCGGGAGATGATTCCCCTCTCGGCAGGGTGCCGTCTCCTGATCCCCGAGATGGGATTGGCGGCGGCGGCGTCACGTAGGTTTTCCGTGTCGTGGCTCTCGGTACTGAGAGGACTCGCGGCGAAGACTTTAAGTAGGCGGAAGGGCAGGTCGGGGAGAGTCACGGGGACCCACACGGTAGGGCCGCGCGGCGGGACCTGGGCGCGCCGCCTGTGTGGCGTCGCCTCGTGGCCCCACTTCGTATCTCCCTCGGTCTTACGGAAACCGTGGAAAAATAAGCCTTTGGGCGTTGATTTAGTCCAATTCCGAGAATATTTCCTTTGTAGGATTTCTGAAACAGCAAAAACAACTGGCTCTTCGGCATCTTGTCAATAGGTTAGTGCGGAAAATGCATAATAATGACATATAATGTGTATAAAACATGTGAGTATCATCAATAAAGTAGCATGGAACATAAGAAATTATAGATACGTTTGAGACGTATCAAGCATCCCAAGTTTAGTTCCTACTCAGCCTCGAGTAGGTAAACGATAACAATGATAATTTCTGAAGTGACATGCTATCATAATCTTGATCAATACTTATTGTAAAGCATATGAAGTGAATGAAGTGATTCGAAGAAATGGTAAAGACAATGATTAAACAACTGAATCATATAGCAAAGACTTTTCATGAATAGTACTTTCAAGACAATCATCAATAAGACTTGCATAGGAGTTAACTCATAAGGCAATAAATTCTTAGTAGAGAGTTTTGAAGCAACACAAAGGATGATTAAGTTTCAACAATTGCTTTCAACTTGTAACATGTATATCTCATGGATATTTTTCAACATAAAGCAATATAACAAGTGCAATAAGTAAACATGTAAGAATCAATGAACACGGTTGACACAAGTGTTTGCTTCTAAGATAGAGAGAATAGGTAAACTGACTCAACATAAAGTAAAAGAATGGCCCTTCGCAGAGGGAAGCAGGGATTAAATCATGTGCTAGAGCTTTTCAAGTTTTGAAATCATATAGAAAGCATAAAAGTAAAGTTTTGAGAGGTGTTTGTTGTTGTCAACGAATGGTAATGGGTACTCTAACTACCTTATCAACCGGACTTTCAAGAGCGGCTCCCATGAAGGACGTTATTTCTACCACCGTGGTAGATCATCCCTCTTCTCTTTTGTTTACACATGCATTTATTATTTATGGATGAAACTCCTCCCCACCTTTCCTTTCTCAAGCCATGGCTAACCGAATCCTCGGTGCCTTCCAACAATCTCATACCATGGAGGAGTGTCTATATTTTTTTCTTTTCTTTTTCTTTTTGCAAAATTAAGTTGCTCATGATTGATCAGGGCAAAGCATGTGAAGATAATTATTAATGCAAGTTAATTAATCGACTGGGAACCCCATTGCCAGCTCTTTTGCAAAATTATTGGATAAGCGGATGAGCCACTAGTCCATTGGTGAAAGTCTGTCAAAAGTAAATGACAAGATCGAAAGATAAAACACCACATACTTCCTCATGAGCTATAAAACATTGACACAAATAAGGTAATAATTTTTGAATTGTTTAAAGGTAGCACATGAAGTATTTACTTGGAATGGCGAAAAATACCATGTAGTAGGTAGGTATGGTGGACACAAATGGCATAGGTGTTGGCTCAAGGTTTTGGATGCACGAGAAGTTTCCTCTTAGTACAAGGCTTTGGCTAGCAAGGTTGTTTGAAGCAAACACAAGTATGAACCGGTACAACAAAACTTACATAAGAACATATTGCAAGCATTATAAGACTCTACACTGTCTTCCTTGTTGTTCAAACACCTTAACGAGAAAATATCTAGACCTTAGAGACCAATCATGCAAACCAAATTTCAACAAGCTCTATGTAGTTCTTCATTAATAGGTGCAAAGTACATGATGCAAGAGCTTAAACATGATCTATATGAGCACAACAATTGCCAAGTATAAAATTATTCAAGACATTATACCAATTACCACATGAGGCATTTTCCATTTCCAACCATATAACAATGAAGCAGTTTTAACCTTCGCCATGAACATTAAAGCATAACTAAGAACACAAGTGTTCCATATGAAAAAGCGGAGCGTAATATCTCCAATATAAAGTATTGTGGGATCCAACTTTATTCAAACAAAAACAAAAACAAAAGCAAACAGACGCTCCAAGTAAAGTGCATATGATGTGACTGAATAAAAATATAGTTTCACTAGAGGAACTTGATAATGTTGCCGATGAAGAAGGGGATGCCTTGGGCATCCCCAAGATTAGATGCTTGAGTCTTCTTGAAATATGCAGGGATGAACCACCGGGGCATCCCCAAGCTTAGACTTTTCAATCCTCTTGATCATATTGTATCATCCTCCTCTCTTGATCCTTGAAAACTTCCTCCACACCAAACTCGAAACAAACTCATTAGAGGGTTAGTGCATAATCAAAAATTCACATATTCAGAGGTGACATAATCATTCTTAATACTTCTGGACATTGCACAAAGCTACTGAAAGTTAATGGAACAAAGAAATCCATCAAACATAGCAAAATAGGCAATGCGAAATAAAAGGCGGAATCTGTCAAAACAGAACAGTCCGTAAAGACGAATTTTCCAGGGGCACTTAACTTGCTCAGATGAAAAAGCTCAAAACTAATGAAAGTTGCGTACATATCTGAGGATCACGTAAATTGGCAGCTTTTTGATTTTTTACAGAGAGTTCTGCGCAAATTCGTGACAGACAGCAATTCTGTTTCTACGCAGCAATCCAAATCTAGCATCACTTTACCATAGAGACTTTACTTGGCACAAAAACATGATAAGGAGAGGTTGCTACAGTAGTAACAACTTCCAAGACTCAAATATAAAACAAAAGTGTTGTAGTAAAATAATGGGTTGTCTCCCATAAGCGCTTTTCTTTAATCAGCTAGGCGCAGAAAGTGTGAATCAAGTATTATCAAGAGATGAAGCATCAACATCATAATCTTTCTTACAAACACAACTTGTTGCAGAGGGTACCTTAGATGCTCCATTATCTAAATTCTCCATAATGGTACCAAGGGTTTTATCAATTTTAGGCCTATAATAATTTTTTGGCTTAGGCACCTTAGAGACATACATGAATTTTTGCTCCTTGCCCACATAAGCTTTCTCCTTAAATTCAAGAGAAGAAAAAGTTGAACCCAATGTTCCCATAGCTTCTTCAAGTTTGTCAATCCTATGGGTTTGATTATCATGGATAGCACAAGTTTCTAAAATAGCAATTCTTTCATCAAGTCCTCCTAGGGATTTATCAAGTTTATCAATATTATCAAGTAATATACCCAATTTAGTCTCAACACTTGGAAGATTTTTCTCTATGGCTTCCAACTTTTTCATAACATCCTCAAGAGAGATTTCAATTTTAGCTTCATTAACAGGTGGTATTCCAACTAGGCTCTCAATGATGCAACTAGCTTCTAAAGCGAGTACCTAGGAAATTACCCCCGAAAGAGTATCAAGAACATACCTATTCCAGCTAGATATACCAACATAAAAGTTCCTAAGTAGGATAATAGTGGAGTGTTTCTTAGTGCACCTATGATGAGCATTACTAATTCTATACCAAGCATCTTTAAAACTTTCTCCACCTTGTTGCTTAAAAGAACAACTTCAGGATTACTCATTTTAGCAGTAGTAAATAAAGCAAACTAAATAAAGTAAATGCAAGTAACTAATTTTTTTGTGTTTTTAATATAGAGAACACAAACAAGATAGTAAATAAAGTAAAGCTAGCAACTAATTTTTTTGTGTTTTGTTTTAGTGCAGCAAACAAAGTAGTAAATAAAATAAAGTAAAGCAAGAGAAAAACAAAGTAAAGAGATTGGATGTGGAGACTCCCCTTGCAGCGTGTCTTGATCTCCCCGGCAACGGCGCCAGAAAAAGAGCTTGTTGCCGTGGGAGGCAATTCTATGTGGTGTAACTTTTCTTCAGATCCCCGGCAACGGCGCCAGAAAAAGAGCTTGATGCGTGAAGCACACGTCCGTTGGGAACCCCAAGAGGAAGGTGTGATTCGTACAGCAGCAAGTTTTCCCTCAGAAAGAAACCGAGGTTATCGAACCAGTAGGAGCCAAGAAGCACGTGAAGGTTGTTGGTGGAGGAATGTAGTGCGGCGCAACACCGGTGAAACCGGCGCCAACGTGGAACCTGCACAACACAATCAAGATACTTTGCCCCAACGTAACAGTGAGGTTGTCAATCTCACCGACTTGGAAAACAAAGGATTAAACGTATCGAGTGGAAGATGATGTTTGTTTGCGAAGAACAGTAAAGAACAATTGCAGTAGATTGTATTTCAGATGTAAAGAATGGACCGGGGTCCACAGTTCACTAGTGGGATCTCTCCCATAAGATAAATAGCATGTTGGGTGAACAAATTACAGTTGGGCAATTGAAAAATAAAGAAGGCATAACAATGCACATACATATATCATGATGAGTATTATGAGATTTAATCAGGGCATTACGACAAAGTACATAGACCGCTATCCAGCATGCATCTATGCCTAAAAAGTCCACTTTCAAGTTATCATCCGAACCCCTTCCGGTATTAAGTTGCAAACAACAGACAATTGCATTAAGTATGGTGCGTAATGTAATCAACACAAATATCCTTAGACAAAGCATCGATGTTTTATCCCTAGTGGCAACAGCACATCCACAACCTTAGAACTTTGTCACTGTCCCAGATTTAATGGAGGCATGAACCCACTATCGAGCATAAATACTCCCTCTTGGAGTTACAAGTATCAACTTGGCCAGAGCCTCTACTAGCGGAGAGCATGCAAGAACATAAACAACTCATATATGATAGATTGATAATCAACTTGACATAGTATTCAATATCCATCGGATCCCAACAAACACAACATGTAGCATTACAAATAGATGATCTTGATCATGATAGGCAGCTCACAAGATCTAACATGATGGCACAATGAGGAGAAGACAACCATCTAGCTACGCTATGGACCCATAGTCCAGGGTGAACTACTCACACATCGATCCGTGGCGATCATGGCGATGAAGAGCCCTCCGGGAGATGATTCCCCTCTCCGGCAGGGTGCCGGAGGCGATCTCCTGAATCCCCCGAGATGGGATTGGTGGCGGCGGCGTCACAATAAGGTTTTTCGTATCGTGACTCTCGGTACAGAGGGTTTCGCGACGAAGACTTTAAGTAGGCGGAAGGGCAGGTCAGGAAAGTCACGGGGGACCACACAGTAGGGCCGCGGCCAGGACCTGGGCCGCGCCGCCCTGGTGGCGTCGCCTCGTGGCCCCACTTATCTCCCTCGGTCTTGGAAGCTTCGTGGAAAATAAGCCTCTGGGCGTTGATTTCGTCCAATTCCGAGAATATTTCCTTTGTAGGATTTCTGAAACTAAAAACAGCAGAAAACAACAACTGGCTCTTCGGCATCTTGTCAATAGGTTAGTGCCGGAAAATGCATAATAATGACATATAATGTGTATAAAACATGTGAGTATCATCAATAAAGTAGCATGGAACATAAGAAATTATAGATACGTTTGAGACGTATCATGGCGCTGGAATCCCTGGTGTTGCGCCGCACTGCACTCCTTCACCAACAACCTTCACGTGGCCTTCATCTCCTACTGGTTCGATAATCTTGGTTTCTTCTGAGGAAAACTTGCTGCTGTACACATCACACCTTCCTCTTGGGGTTCCCAACGGACGTGTGCTTCACGCGCCATCAAGCATTTTTGGCGCCGTTGCCGGGGAGATCAAGACACGCTGCAAGGGGAGTCTCTCACATCCAATCTCTTTACTTTGTTTATTGTCTTGCTTTACTTTATTTTATTTTCTGTCTTGTTTGCTTTCTTTATATCAAAAAAACACAAAAAAATTAGTTACTCGTTTTACTTTACTTAATTTAGTTTGCTTTACTTATTTTTATTATTGTTAAAATGAATACTTCTGAAAATACTAAGTTGTGTGATTTCACTAGCACCAATAATAATGATTTCATATGCACTCCTATTGCGCCACCTGCTACTACAGCCGAATTTTATGAAATTAAACCTGCTTTACTAAATCTTGTTATGAGAGAGCAATTTTCTGGTGTTAGTATTGATGATGCTGCTGCCCATCTTAATAATTTTGTTGAACTTTGTGAAATGCAAAAGTATAAGGATGTAGATGGGGATATTATAAAACTGAAATTGTTTCCTTTCTCCTTAAGAGGAAGAGCTAAAGATTGGTTGCTATCTTTGCCTAAGAATAGTATTGATTCATGGACTAAATGTAAAGATGCTTTCATTGGTAGATATTATCCTCCTGCTAAAATTATATCTTTGAGAAGTAGCATTATGAATTTTAAGCAATTGGATAATGAACATGTTGCCCAAGCATGGGAAAGAATGAAATCTTTGGTGAAGAATTGCCCTACCCATGGACTAACTACTTGGATGATCATCCAAACCTTCTATGCAGGATTAAATTTTTCTTCGAGGAACCTATTGGATTCAGCTGCTGGAGGCACTTTTATGTCCATCACTTTGGGTGCTGCAACAAAGCTTATTGATGATATGATGATCAATTACTCTGAATGGCACACTGAAAGGACTCCTCAAGGTAAGAAGGTAAATTCTGTTGAAGAAACCTCCTCCTTGAGTGATAAGATTGATGTTATTATGTCTATGCTTGTTAATGGTAGATCTAATGTTGATCCTAATAATGTTCCTTTAGCTTGATTGGTTGCTCAAGATGAGCATGTTGATGTGAATTTCATTAAAAGTAATAATTTCAACAACAATGCTTATAGGAATAATTTTGGTAACAACTATAGGCCATATCCTTCTAATAATGGTAATGGTTATGGTAATTCTTATGGTAATTCTTACAACAATAGTAGGAGTGCACCCTCTGGTCTTGAAGCCATGCTTAAAGAATTTATTAGTACACAAACTGCTTTTAATAAATCTGTTGAAGAAAAGCTTGGTAAAATTGATGTTCTTGCTTCTAAGGTTGATAGTCTTGCTGCTGATGTTGATCTTTTAAAATTTAAAGTTATGCCTAATGAAGATAAAAATATTAAGTCATTTGCTATAGCAAACGCTATCCAAGTTCGAATTAATGACAATATTAAATTGATGGCTGAATTGCATGCTAGGTGGGAAAGAGAAGAAAAACTTGCTAAAGAGAATAATGTAGCTAAAGTTTGGACTATTACCACCACTAGTAATGTTGATGCTTCACATGTTGCTAAACCTCCTACTATCAATGGTAAAATAATTGGTGTTGGCAATGTTTCTACTCCTAGTACAAAGCGTGCAAAATTGCCTAAAACTGCTGAAACTGTTTGTGATAAAAGTGCTGAAATTTTTCAGAATGTTGTGGACAATGATCCCATTGCTTTAGACCATAATGGTTTAGATTTTGATAGTTGTCATATCTCTGAAGTTATTAAGTTCTTGCAAAAACTTGCTAGAAGTCCTAATGCTAGTGCTATAAATTTAGCCTTTACAAAACATATTACAAATGCTCTCATTAAAGCTAGAGAAGAGAAATTAAAACTTGAAACTTCTATTCCTAGGAAGTTGGAAGATGGTTGGGATCCCATCATTAAGATGAAGGTCAATAATTTTGATTGTAACACTTTATGTGATCTTGGTGCAAGTATTTCTGTTATGCCTAAGAAACTCTATGATATGCTTGACTTGCCACCATTGAAAAATTGTTATTTGGATGTTAATCTTGTTGATAATTCTATAAAGAAACCTTTGGGGAGGATTGATAATGTTCACATTACGGTTAACAATAACCTTGTCCCCATTGATTTTGTTGTCTTGGATATTGAATGCAATGCATCTTGTCCTATTATTTTGGGAAGACCCTTTCTTCGAACTGTTGGTGCTATTATTGATATGAAGGAAGAAAATATTAAGTATCAATTCCCCCTCAAGAAAGGTATGGAACACTTCCATATAAAGAGAATGAAGTTGCCTTTTGATTCTATTATTAGAACAAATTGTGATGTTGATGTTTCTTCTCTTGATAATACTTGATTTGCACTTTCTGCGCCTAGCTGAAAGGCGTTAAAGAAAAGCACTTCTTGGGAGATAACCCATGTTGTTTTTTATTTTTACTACTGTTTTGTTGTGTCTTGGAAGTTGTTACTACTGTAGCAACCTCTCCTTATCATGTATTGTTGTGCCAAGTAAAGTCTCTAATAGAAGGTTGATACTAGATTTGGATTTCTGCGCAGAAACAAATTTTTTATCTGTCACGAATTCGCGTTTTTCTCTCTGTAGGAGAATTAAAAAAATCTGCGCAAATTCATGCTTGATCCTCAGATATGTACGCAACTTTCATTAGTTTTGAGATTTTTCATCTGAGCCTGTTAAGTGCCTCTAAAAAATTCGTCTTTACGGACTATTTTGTTTTGACAGATTCTGTCTTTTATTTCGCATTGCCTCTTTTACTGTGTTGAGTGGATTTCTTTGTTCCATTAACTTTCTGTAGCCTTGGGCAATGTCCAGAAGTGTTAAGAATGATTGTGTCCTCTCTGAACATATGAATTTTTGATTATGCACTAATCCTCTAATGAGTTTGTTTTGAGTTTGGTGTGGAGGAAGTTTTCAAGGGTCAAGAGAGGAGGATGATATAATATGATCAAGAAGAGTGAAAAGTCTAAGCTTGGGGATGCCCCCGTGGTTCATCCCTGCATATTTCAAGAAGACTCAAGCATCTAAGCTTGGGGATGCCCAAGACATCCCTTCTTCATCGACAACTTATCAGGTCACTTCTAGTGAAACTATATTTTTATTCCGTCACATCTTATGTGCTTTACTTGGAGCGTTTGTTTTGTTTTTGTTTGAATAAAATCGGATCCTAGCATTCCTTGTGTTGGAGAAAGACACGCTCCGCTTTTTCATATCAACACTGGTGTTCTTAGCTTTGCTTTAATGTTCATGGCGAAAGTTGAAAACCGCTTCGTTGATTGCTATTTGGTTGGAAACAGAAAATGCTTCATGTGGTAAATGGTATATGGTCTTGAATAATTTGATACTTGGCAATTGTTTTGAGTTCTCATAGATCATGTTTAAGCTTTTGCATCATGTAGTTTAAACCTATTAGTGGAGAACTACTGTAGAGCTTGTTGAAATTTGGATTGCATGATTGGTCTCTCTAAGGTCTAGATATTTTCTGGTAAAAGTGTTTGAGCAACAAGGAGACAGTGTAGAGTCTTATAATGCTTGCAATATGTTCTTATGTAAGTTTTGCTGTACGGTTCATACTTGTGTTTGCTTCAAACAACCTTGATATCCAAAGCCTTGTACTGAGAGGGAATGCTTCTCGTGCATCCAAAACCTTGAGCCAAAACTCATGCCATTTGTGTCCACCATAACTACCTACTATGTGGTATTTCTGCCATTCCAAGTAAATTGCTTGCGTGACCTTTAAAATTTCATTCCTTGTCTTTGCAATACATAGCTCATGGGAAAATAGCTTAAAAACTATTGTGGTATTGAATATGTCGCTTATGTATCTTATTTCTTATAAGTTGCTTGTTGAGCGGTAACCATGTTTCTGGGGACGCCATCAACTTCTACCTTTGTTGAATATCATGTGAGTTGCTATGCATGTTCGTCTTGTCTGAAGTAAGGGTGATTTATCATGATTAAATGGTTTGAGTATGCATATTGTTAGAGAAGAACATCGGGCCGCCAACCAAAGCCATGTATCATGGTGGAAGTTTCAGCTTGGACATTAATCCTCAATCTCTTATGAGAATATTATGTTGTTGAGTGCTTAAGCATTAAAGAGGAGTCCATTATCTGTTTTCTATGTTGTCCCGGTATGGATGTCCTCAAGTTGAGATCTATCAAAACTGAGAAATCAAATGCGATCTATCTCCTTGGACCTTTGTACGGGTGGCATAGAGGTACCCCTTTGTGACACTTGGTTGAAACATATGTAATGCAATGATAATCCATGGAAATCCGAGCTAATTAGGACAAGGTGCGGGCACTATTGGTATTCGATGCATGAGGCTTGCAACTTATAGGAGGTTTTATGCATAACACATATGAATTATTACTACCGTTGACAAAATTGTTTCCATGTTTTCAAAATAGAAAGCTCTAGCGCATGAGTAATCCATGCTTCCCTCTGCGAAGGGCCTTTCTTTTACTTTATCTTGAGTCAGTTTACCTACTTCTTTCTATCTTAGAAGCAAACTCTTGTGTCAACTATGTGCATTGATTCTTACATGTTTACTTATTGCACTTGTTATATTACTTTATGTTGACAATTATCCATGAGATATGCATGTTACAAGTTGATAGCAATTGCTGAAACTTTAATCATCCTTTGTGTTGCTTCAAAACCTTCTATTAAGAATCTATTGCTTTATGAGTTAACTTTTATGCAAGACTTATTGATGCTTGTCTTGAAAGTACTATTCATGAAAAGTCTTTGCTATATAATTCAGTTGTTTAGCCATTATCTTTACCATTGCTTCGAATCACTGTATTCATCTCATATGCTTTACAATAGTATTGATATGATTATGATAGTAGCATGTCACTTCAGAAATTATCCTTGTTATCGTTTACCTACTCGAGGGCGAGTAGGAACTAAGCTTGGGGATGCTTGATACGTCTCAAACGTATCTATAATTTCTTACGTTCCATGCTAGTTTTATGACAATACTCACATGTTTTATATACACTTTACATCATTTTGATGCATTTTCCGGCACTAACCTATTAACAAGATGCCGAAGCGCCGTTTGTTTTCTGCTGTTTTGGTTTCAGAAATCCTACATAGGAAATATTCTCGGAATTGGACGAAACAAAAGCTCACGGTCTTATTTTGCACGGAGCCTTCGAAGTCAGAGACGAAGAGGGGCCGAGGCGGCCACACCCTAGGGCGTGGCCCCACCCTTGGGCGCGCCGCCCTATGGGGTGGGCCTCGAGCGTCCCCGACTCGCCCTTATATCTTCGTCGCGAAAACCCTATTACCGAGAGCCACGATACGAGAAAATTACTGACGCCGCCGCCGCAATCCCATCTCGGGGATTCGGAGATCGCCTCCGGCACCCTGTCGGAAGGGGAATCATCAGGAGGACTCATCACAGGCCCGCCTCCGGACTGATGCGTGAGTAGTTTATCCTTGGACTATGGGTCCATAACAGTATCTAGATGGTTGTCTTCTCCTCTTGTGCTATCATGTTTAGATCTTGTGAGCTGCCTATCATGATCAAGATCGTCCATTTGTAATGCTACATGTTGCGTTTGTTGGGATCCGATGAATATGGAATACTATGTCAAGTTGATTAATTGATCTATCATATATGTGTTGTTTATGTTCTTGCATGCTCTCCGTTGCTAGTAGAGCTCTGGCCAAGTTGATACTTGTGACTCCAAGAGGTATTTATGCTCGATAGTGGGTTCATGCCTCCATTGAATCTGGGGTGGAGAAAGTTCTAAGGTTGTGGATGTCTTTTTGCCACTAGGGATAAAACAACAATGCTTTGTCTAAGGATATTTGTGTTGATTACATAACATTAGTACTTAATGCAATTGTTTGTTTGCAACAATCTGGAAGGGGTGCGGATGCTAACCCCAAGGTGGACTTTTTAGGCATAGATGCATGCTGGATAGCGGTCTATGTTCTTTGTCGTAATGCCCTAATTAAATCTCATAGTAGTCATCATGATATGTATATGCATCTCTATTTGTCAATTGCCCAATTGTAATTTGTTCACCCAACATGCTATTTATCTTATTGGAGAGACACCACTAGTGAACTGTGGACCCCGGTCCATTCTTTTACATCTGAAATACAATCTACTGCAATCTCTGTTCTCTGTTGTTCATCAAGCAAACATCATTCTCCACACCATACGTTTAATCATTTGTTTTCAGCAAGCCGGTGAGATTGACAACCTCACTTGTTAAGTTGGGGCAAAGTATTTTGATTGTGTTGTGCAGGTTCCACGTTGGCGGAATCCCTGGTGTTGTGCCGCACTACACTCCTTCACCAACAACCTTCACGTGGCCTTCATCTCCTACTGGTTCGATAAGCTTGGTTTCTTACTGAGGAAAACTTGTTGCTGTACGCATCACACCTTCCTCTCAGGGTTCCCAACGGACGTGTGCTTCACGCGCCATCACCAGGCGTCCAGATCCTCCAACTAAGTTGGGCACTAACGATATTCGCATATCCATGAAGTGGTTGTCCTTAGTATGCACCGTTGCTAAGACTCGTCGTTTCGAAGCATCACGTGATGATCGGGTGTTATAGATTCTACGTGTGCATACAACGGGTGCAAGTCAGATTTGCACATGCGAATACTAAGGTTAAACTTTACGAGCCTAGCATGTACATACATGGTCTCAGAAAGTCGTCATGATGGATAAAAATTATGAGTGAAATTGTTCATCACATTAAACGGTTACTAATAGTGAAATCTGGAACACTTGTCATATGATGATTGATGACCCACAAGTATAGGGGATCGCAATAGTCTTCGAGGGAAGTAAAACCCAATTTACTGATTCGACACAAGGGGAGCCAAAGAATATTTGTAAGCCTTAACAGCAGAGTTGTCAATTCAGCTGCACCTGGAAACAGACTTGCTCGCAATAGTTTATCAGTAGCAACAATTTTATAGCAGTAGCAGTAGTGAAATATAAGCAGCAGTGTAATAAAGACAGCAATAGTGATTATAGTAAACAACAGGATTAAAATACTGTAGCCATAGGGATGGATGAACGGGCGGTGCATGGATAAGATAACTCATGTAATAATCAAGACTAGGCATTTGCAGATAATAATAAAACAGTATCCAAGTACTAAACAACCATAGGCATGTGTTCCATATATAGTCGTACGTGCTCGCAATGAGAAACTTGCACAACATCTTTTGTCCTACCAGCCGGTGGCAGCCGGGCCTCAAGGGAAACTACTGGTAATTAAGGTACTCCTTCTAATAGAGTACCGGAGCAAAGTATTAACACTCCGTGAACACATGTGATCCTCATATCCAGCCTTCCCCTCCGGTTGTCCCAATTTCTGTCACTTTGGGGCCTCGGGTCCGGACAACAATATGTGTATACAACTTGCAGGTAAGATCATAAAACAATGAATATCATCATGAATCAATAACATGTTCAGATCTGAAATCATGGCACTCGGGCCCTAGTGAAAAGCATTAAGCATAACAAGTTGCAACAATATCATAAAAGTACCAACAACGGATACTAGGCACTATGCCATAACAATCTTATGGCTATTACATGAACAATCTCATCCAATCCCTACCATCCCCTTCAGCCTACAGCGGGGATTTACTCACACATGGATGGGGAAACATGGATGGTCGATGGAGAGGCGTCGGTGGTGATGATGACGATGATCTCCTCCAATTCCCCATCCCGGCAGGGTGCCAAAACGGAGTTTCTGGTCCCGAAATAAGGTTTTCGATGTCGGCGGAGTTCTGGATGTCTTCTGGCAGATTGGTCGAACCCCGTGCGTTTTTAGGTCAAGGGCTTTAAGTAGTCCAGAGGGGAGCGTCGGGGCTGGGCGGCCTCACCATATGGCGGCGCGGCCATGGGCCCACCGTGCCACCACGTGGTGTGCGTGCCTCGTTGCCCCCTCCGTCACATCTTCTGGCTCCGTGGGTCTTCTGTAAAAATAGGCCCATTGCAATTATTTCCGGGGATTTTCCTGAAAGTCGATTTTCTGCACAAAAATAAGACACCAGGGCAATTCTGCTGAAAACAGTGTCAGTCGGTGTTAGATGTATCCAAAATACACAAATTAGAGGCAAAACAATAGCAAAAGTGTTCGGGAAAGTAGATACGTTTTGGACGTATCAATGATCAACTTCAAAGTAAGAACCTCAAGGTTATTGGTATTTGACCAACAAACCTAGAAGTTATTAATGATGAAGTGTTTTTCTGAGAATGAGGAAAACTAAAAGAGAAACTACAAAATATTATTGGCAGAAAGAAAGAAAAGACTAGAAAGTCTAGCTCAGGAGTATATAGATGATATACATGTTATGATTGTATTCCTTGTATGGTCACACAATGAAATTCTTGGATATTTGTACCATATTGGTTGGTATGAAGTGTCATACACAACAACGCACAGTGGCGAAGGACGGAAATAATTTAAGGTCGGGCGAACTTTAAACATAATAAAGTTGACGCATAAAAATAAAATTGTCTTGATAAATTAATATTTTATATGATGTAAAGCATAGTTCCTCGGTACTAACGTAAAAGCAACATATTTGAATATAACCAGAACCTTCAAATGTACCGATAATGAATCTTCAATGTCGTTCACAAGTTCCATGCAATGACAAATCTGCAATTGAAAACATGGAATACATTAGTAGTTAATTAGCCCATATTACCTACCTCACAATTCACAAATTTGAACTTCATCTAATTGACAAAAACTCCGACAATTGTACCTCCCCCTTAGCTGCAGTGTTCTTCCATCTTGTCCATCTTAGTTCTTAAACGTCGACCACAAAATCACAACGACAAACTATCCGTAGTCTCGCAGAAACTAGGGTGATCTGCAGGCATGATTAGGGATAGGAGTACCGGAGTAGGGCCGGAGTGGGAGGGATGCGGTCGGGACTCGGGAGAAAGCAGGCAGTGCAGGACATCGGGCGGCCGGCCCGCGGCGCAGCGGAACTCACGTCGCCAGTCGCCCGGTCCCCTGCCCGTCGCCCGTCGGTCGTCGCGTGGAAGAAGTGACAAACATGCGAACAACGCACGATGACGCCTAGAGGCTCCAGCCCTGGACTCCTGGACGCCTCGATTCACGATCGAATCAATTGAGGACTCTGTGGGGCACGGCCGCATGCCTCAGGGGCTGGTGGTTTCCTTCCACTGTCCACCACGCGCGGCCTGGCAGGCTTGCCAACAGCACATTTCGTTAGCAGCTTCTCCCTTGTGACCCATTTCCTTCCTTTTCTTCGTTTTTTTTCTTCAGATATGAACATAAATTGTGCAAATCTTGATTGTATGTCTAGAGATGCATATGTATATGCGATTTTTTGCAAAAAATTAAGGTAGGCCAGGTGCCATACCTTGCCCAAAGGGGAGCTTCGCCCCTGACAACGCAATACAAGAATACAATGGCCTAAGTGACTGACAAGGAATATGATAGGAATGCACGTCTGTAACAAAAATAAAGTGTTATTATGTTCATTGTTGGCATTCTATCTAACCCTTCAGATTTATAATAAAGAACTTCATAATTGTTGTTTTGTTCTGTTCAAATAAAAACAATGAGTTGTTCAAATTTTGATAGTATTCCATGTACGATGGATAAGTTATTATAAATCTTTATGGTGAAACACACATGCATAACACTGGCGCTAAAATGCCATAAGGCAAATGATTTGAATCCCACTTATTTGTGGAATCGCCATTTAGGTCATGTTAGAAAGGAACACATGAAGAAACTCCATGCAGATGGATTTTTGGAGTCATTTGATTTTTGAATCGTTTGGCACTTGCAAATCTTTTCTAAAGAGAATGACTAAAATACCGTTCATAGGCCAAGAGTTGAATGGGCAACTAACTTAGTGGAAACATACATGATGATGTATATGGTTCACTTGGGCATAGTTGTGTGCGGGAGATTCTTCTACTTCATGAAAACTTCCAACAATGAATTGAGTATATATATGTGGATATATTCGATAAGGAAGAAGTTTGAAACATTTGAATGGATTCAAATAAATTTCAGCATGAAGTGGAAATCATCATAATAGAAAAGTCAAATATCTATGATTGGATCATGGTGGAAATATTTGAATTACGAGTTTTAGCAAACATCTAAGAGAGTTATGAAATTGTTCTACAACTCACGTTTCTTGGAGTATCATAGTGATGATGGAGTATCCGAGAGATGTATCCAAACCTTGTTGGATTAATGATGAGATAAAATGACGCCATTATATTTTTTGTGGATTATGCTTTAGAGACTACCGCTTTTATACTGAATAGAGCATCATCATAATACGTTGAAATGACACCATACGAGTTATGGCATGGGTATAAACCCTAATAGTCCTTTCTTAAATTTTGGTATGCATAGCATAAGTAAATAAGTTTACAACCAAAATCGGATGAATGTCTTTGTTGGTTATCCCAGAGAATTGATTGGGAATTCTTTCCACTATGAAGTAAAAGACAAAAGTGTTTGTTAATGTTACTTGCTTATTTCCAAAAAATTGTTTTCTAGCGAAGTATTTGAGTGGGCGGACAATAGAACTTGATAAGGTTTATGAACCTGAGCATAATGATCAGAGTAGCGCAGCATCGGAAATGGTTCCGGAAGCGGCCACGACGATCATGGCTCCCATGTCTACAAAATGTTATAGTCATGGAGATCAAAGTACCTATTGAATCTTGTAGATATGGTTTACTTTGTGATCAAATAAATGATTTGTGGACAAAGGATTGATTTTGAACAATGATAAGCCAAATACATACAAAGAAGTTATGATGGACCCTGACTCCGTTAAAATGGCTATGCGCCATGAAATCCAAGATAGGTGAATACTTTTTGAAAGTAAATGGATCTATAAAATTGATGGACTTGGATGGAATATCCTTAAAGAAGCTCGACTTGTCGAAAAGTTGTTTACGACAAAGTTCAAAGAGTTGACTACGATAAGATTAGATCTTCCGTAGCAATGCTTATAGTCTATGTGGATTATTCTAGTAATTGCTACGTATTTCTTTTATGAGATATGCTAGTAGGATGGCAAAATACGTACTTAACAGAAGTGTGTATTAAAGGTGTATACAAGATACAAACCAAGAGTTTTGCTGGTCCGTGGAATACTAGATAGGTATAAGAACTTCAATTAGATGAAGTGAGTATCGCGGAGTTGGAATTTTCACTGGATGAAATAGTCAAAGAGTTTTTGATTTCATCAGAAACGATGAAGATGCTTGCATTTGCAAGAAATTAAGTGGGAGCGCTGAGACATATTTATAATACTTTATGTAGATGACATATCGTTGATTATAAATGATGTAATTATATACTTGATGTGAATAAAAGGTTTCATTGAGAATTAACTTCAATGAAAGGATATGGACTAAAACATATTTAGTGTCAAGATCTATGAAGATAGATTGAAACACATAATAAGTTTAAGTCAAAGTACATAGAATAGATATTGAAGTAGTTCAATATAGAAATATTAAGAAGGTGTTCTTTTCAGGAGAAGGTTTAACAAGACTTGAGTGTATTTGACACTCAATGAGTAAAACCACATGAGTGATTTTAGATCACGAATAATATGTACATAATCAGATGTCCTGTGCTCTAAAGAGTTAGGAGCATATACCAGAATGATTCATGTGATGATTATTGGACAACTGTAGGAATATCCTTGAGTACTTTAGAAGAACCAATGATATATATATAATTTTTTATGGGGTAATGACAAACAAATCGCTGTAAGTTGTTGCACCGATATTAGTTTGGTCACATATAAAAATAAATTTCAATCTCAATTAGGATAAGTGTTGATTAAAAGGTAGCACAATGAGCTAGAAGAAATCTATGCTAGATTTAGATGAGTTCTAAATATTGTGACGGATTCTACAAACAAAGGCATAGTATGTCATTGTTTTGACAATGACTGAGGATGTTTAAGTCAAGGAGTTCTTTGAGAACTTGGTGTAGTTCCGATAGTGTCAGAACTTTGAAGCTATATTGTGTGTGACAATATTAGTGACATATTTCAGACCGCGGAATTAAGGTTCCACCAGAAGACCGAACATATACGATAAATGCCGACTCATTTGGAAAATGAGTGATGTGTTGAGACGCAAATGAATTGAAAAATACATACGTTTCTGAGCGTGTCAGATCCGTTGATTAAAACCTCTCCCGTGAGCAAAACATGATAAAGCACCACGGTGTTATATCTTTACAAATGTAAACTAGATTATTGACTCTAGTGCAAGTGGGGGACTGTTGGAGATATGTCCAAGAGGCAATAATAAAATGGTTATTATAATATATCTTTGTGTTTATGATAAATGTTTGCATACCATGCTATAATTGTATTAACCGAAACATTGATACATGTGTGTTATGTAAACAACAAGGAGTCCCTAGTAAGCCTCTTGTATAACTAGCTTGTTGATTAATAGATGTTCATGGTTTCGTGATCATGAACATTGGATGTTATTAATAACAAGGTTATTTCATTAGATGAATGATATAATGGACACACACCCAAATAAGCATAGCATAAGATCACGTCATTAAGTTCAACTTGCTATTAGCTTCCGATACATAGTTACCTAGTCCTTCGACCATGAGATCTTGTAAATCACTTATACCGGAAGGGTACTTTGATTACATCAAACGCCACTACGTAAATGGGTGGTTATAAAGATGGGATTAAGTATTCGGAAAGTGTGAGTTGAGGCATATGGATCAGAGTGGGATTTTTCCATCCCGATGACGGATAGATATACTAGGCCCTCTCAGTGGAATATCGTCTGATTACCTTGCAAGCATGTGACTGGTTCACAAGAGATGATATACCACGGTACGAGTAAAGATTACTTGTCGGTAACGAGGTTGAACTAGGTATGGAGATACGATGATCGAACCTCGGACAAGTAAAGTATCGCGTGACAATGGGAATCGGTATCGTATGTAAATGGTTCAATCGATCACTAAGTTATCGTTTAATGTGTGGGAGCCATTATGGATCTCCAGATCCCGCTATTGGTTATTGGTCGGAGAGGAGTCTCAACCATGTCTGCATAGTTCACGAACCGTAGGGTGACACACTTAAGGTTTGATGTTGTTTTAAGTAGATATGGAATATGGAATGGAGTTCTAATGTTGTTCGGAGTCTCGGATGAGATCCAGGACATCACGAGGAGGTTCGGAATGGTCCGGAGAATAAGATTCATATATGGGAAGTCATTTTCCGAAGTTCAGAAAAAGTCCGGTGTTTTGACCGGAGCTTCTAGAAGGTTTTGGAAGGACCGGAATAGTCCGGAATATTGTGGGAGGTTCCGGAAGTGTCCGGGACAACCCGGGCTGTCTAAGGAAGTCCGGAGGGTTCCATAATAGGTGTATCCATGTTTTCCTTAAGGGTTAAGAAGTTTCCCCTAAGGCAGATTCGGATTTGGCAAAAGAGTCCTAGTTCTAGTAGGTTTCGGCTGACAGAAACCTACCGGAACTCTCCCAAACTTTGGGGGCAGGTCTTGGACGACCCAAGGACCTTTTCCACCTATAAAAGGAGGGCAAGGGGAACCCCAAGAGGTGCACAAGTCGCAGCCCTTGCCCCCTCTCCCCAAACCCTAGCCGCCCCTTCCTCCTCCTCCCTCTTGCACGGCTACGGCGAAGCCCTGAGATCTCCACCACCACCGCCACCACGCCGTCGTGCTGGCGGGATTACGAGGAGGATCTACTACATCCGCTGCCCGCTGTAATGGGGAGAAGGACGTCGTCATCAACACCGAACGTGTGACCGAGTACGGAGGTGTTGCCCGACTGTGGCACCGTCAAGATCTTCTACGCGCTTTTGAAAGCGGAAAGTGATCGACTACAACAACAACGAGATCTAATCTCGTAGGCTTTGGAAATCTTCGAGGGTTAGTCTCATGATCTTCTCGTTGCTACCATCTTCTAGATTGGATCTTAGCTTGTTATTCGTTCTTGCGGTAGGAAATTTTTTGTTTTTCTTTGCTACGAATCCCATCACACACATGGGGGCTCCATGTCCTTTAAATCTCCCCCATTTTGGTAATTGATGACAATATCTTTCATAGGGTTTAAATAAGGAATTTAGCAAACAACCCAAGTTGAATATTTAGAACAAACTCCCCCATAATATATGCATGTGTGAATGAACTTGAATTTCATTGCATATATCGGCAATTAAAGCCTAGCGGAGTATCCTCTAAATATTCAACCATGCAAAGCAACAAATGCAAGCATGAGAGGCAAATGCTTAAGAACCCAAAAAAAAGCAATTCCCTCAAACCCTCCAAACTTCTGCCCCATTGGCATCGATTGCCGAAATGGACGAAAGGTTCAGAAGGCCAATATAGTGAGAGTTCCTCCATACAATGTGCATTTAAATGCACTTATTCAATGACGAATATTCGGAGGGAATCAAACTATATTGAGGATCAAAGATTGCAAAAGGATAAGAAGGGGAGGAAGCTTCGACAAATGACGCAAGCAATCCAATGAACCATCGAATCAAGTTAAAGATATTATGATAGTCGCAAATGAGTATTTTAAATAGAATGAAGAAGCTCCCCATGGTACATGCACATGTCATAATATTATATTTAAATACAATGTGCATAACATGGAATCCTCACTCCTTCATTGCCATTTAAAATACAAACATTTGCAAGAGATCATACTATAGATTAAGCATCACTTGAAATATAACAAATGGTTGAGCATCAAGCAAGAGACAAAATAAGATAAGGGTCAACCAAATGGATGTGTGGGAGGCATGACAAAGCATATTATTAGACTAATGCAAGGATGAGCATTGAGCATCACCATAGTCTTCAATGAATGATATTGCTAAGAATAGCCATATACCACACAAGGTTTGTTTGAGATATGCCCAAGAGGCAATAATAAAATGGTTGTTATTATATATTTGTGTTTATGATAAATGTTTGCATACCATGCTATAATTGTATTAACCGAAACATTGATACATGTGTGTTATGTAAACAACAAGGAGTCCCTTGTAAGCCTCTTGTATAAGTAGCTTGTTGATTAATAGATGATCATGGTTTCGTGATCATGAACATTGGATGTTGTTAATAACAATGTTATGTCATTGGGTGAATGATATAATGGACACACACCCAAATAAGTGTAGCATAAGATCAAGTCATTAAGTTCATCTTGCTATAAGCTTTCGATACATAGTTACCTATTCCTTCGACCATGAGATCATGTAAATCACTTACACCGGAAGGGTACTTTGATTACATCAAACGCCATTTCGTAAATGGGTGGTTATAAAGATGGGATTAAGTATTCTGAAAGTATAATTTGAGGCATATGGATCAAGAGTGGGATTTTTCCATCCTGATGATGGATAGATATACTCTGGGCCCTCTCGGTGGAATGTCGTCTAATTAGCTTGCAAGCATGTGACTAGGTCACAAGAGATGACATACCACGGTACGAGTAAAGAGTACTTGTTGGAAACGAGGTTGAACTAGGTATGGAGATACCGATGATCGAACCTCGGACAAGTAAAGTATCGTGACAAAGGGAATCGGTATCGTATGTTAATGGTTCAATCGATCACTAAGTTATCGCTGAATGTGTGGGAGCCATTATGGATCACCGGGTCCCGCTATTGGTTATTGGTCGGAGAGGAGTCTCGATCATGTCTGCATAGTTCACGAACCGTAGGGTGACGCGCTTAAGGTTCGATGTCGTATAAGTAGATTCGGAATATGAGATGGAGACCGAAGTTTGTTCGGAGTCTCGGATGGGATACAAGACATCACGAGCAAGTCCGGAATGGTCCGGAGAATAATATTCATATAAGGGAAGTTGATTTCTAGGTTTCGGAAAATTTCGGGATTTTTCCGGTGGAAGACCGGGAAGGTTCTAGAAGGTTCCGGGGGTCCACCATGGGGCCCACGACCCTAGGAGGGCCAACATGGGCTGAGGGGGTGCTGCCTTGCCCTAATGGGCCAGGCGCACCAAGCCATCAAGGCCCAGGCCGCTTAGGGTTTCCCCAAACCCTAGGGGGATCAACTTGGGGGGGAAGAAATCCCCTCCCCCTTGTGGCCGCCAGCCCTAGATGGGTTTGGGGCGCAGGGAGGCCACCCCAACCGACCTCCCCCCTATATAAAAGGGCAGGGGCAGGGGCGCAGCACACCGAAGACACCAAAGTCTATCGCCCCCTCTCTTCCTCCACCATAGTTTGCTCCGGCTTGGCGAAGCCCTGCAGCTTTTTCTCCTCCTCCACCACCACCACCATGCCGCCGTGCTGCTGGGATTCCGAGGGGATCTGCCACACCTCCGCTGCCCGCTGGAACGGGGAGAGGAAGGACTTCATCGACACCGTACGCGCGACCGAGTACGGAAGTGCTGCCGGATTGCAGCACCAGGATGATCGACTACATCAAAAACGAGATCTGATCTCGTAAGGCCTTGGATCTTCGAGGGTTAGTCTCTCATCTCTCTCGTTGCTCCGATCTTCATAGATTAGATCTTGGCTTTTCCTAGATTGGATCTTGGTTTTGTTCTTCTTCACGGTTGAAATTTTTTGTTTTCTATGCAACAAACCCATCAAGGTTCTCTTAAGATATCAAATGAAAACCAAAAAGAAACACAAGCTTAATAAGAAGCAAGTAAAATCAAAGCTTGTGCCAAAACCACATATGAGTATGTGAAGATGAAAATAGGATAAAGTGAGCACTCATAATCAAATTCTTTGTGGAGCCACCAAAGAGACAAACAAGAATAGAAAGAATGGACTCCAACAAAGGACGTTGAGTATCAGAACTTTTCTTGTAGTGGTAATTTACAAGTTCAAAGCAATGCTCTCGTGGGATGATGTATTTGGGGAGATACTTCCCGTGAAATTACTACAATAGACATCTCCTCAAAACACTTGAGGTTGTCACCTCGCGGTTGAGAGGATTTTCCCAGTTGTTGGTATCGCCAGGATTAGAGTCACCACCAAGCCTTCTGCAATATCTTGGTGAGTCAAGCTAGATCTACCTCGTTATTGCAATATCCATAGATTGATCTTGGTGGTACATGCTAGTGCAATTTTTTTATTTTCCATGCAGCGTAATATCCGTGTCGATTTAACGCGCTCGTCCTCGCCTACGCGTGCGCATCGCCTCCCTGGCTATGGTCTGGGTGATGGTGGTGGTCCTTTGCGTCGACGAGTGTGCGGATGCGTTCCTGGATACCTTGTTGGTGGCAGGGCTGGCCCTAGGGAGGGTCTGGAGGGGCGGCCGCCCCGGGCCCAGAAAATTTGGGGGCCCATATTTTCTGTATAGGCTTACTATACAGTGCAGAAGAAAAAGAGTAGTTTTACGATTTTAGATGGGCTTGGTCTACAGTTGGACCTTTTTTTTCCTATTGGTTTCCAATCCGGCAGGCAGGCCACGAATTGAGTCGGCGTCTGAATTGACGTTAGCAACTCTATACATCGACAAGAAATTAATGGACGAGTTTGATATTGATTCCATCATGACGGACTTTGCTTCTACGAATTGGCGGAGAAATTTTTAGGGTATCATGTAAACATTGTTTTATATGAATCTTGAAGTTGTGTATACTTAAAAGTATTTATTTTTCATCATCTTATACATGCGGGAAAAAGTAGTAAGAGGGGCCCAAAATTTTAGTTTCACCCGGGCCTCCGAAATCTCAGGACCGGTCCTGGTTGGTGGCGGTGCCATGCCTCGGCCAATGGCTTGGTCGGGGCTTGGTGCAGGCCGTGCCGTCGTGCCTACGATGTGGCGCCGTGTGGTCGTCGTCCTCTGCTGCTCTAGGTGCTGCTCTTTCTCCTTCTCATTCCCTCCTTGTACTTGTCCTCTTGCTACCCTAGTGACTATTGGCTCGGCCCCCTCTAGCTATGCATGCTTGATCGTGGCTCTGCTAGGTTTCTAAGCCTTGCTGGTGGATTTATTACACTTACGGTTAGTCTCCGGTTATGCCTAATTGATCCAGGAACTCGTATTCCTTGATGATTTCTGTTGGTTTAAGCTACTCTTGTTTAACTGATTTAAGTGCTATGCTGCTTCTAAATGTCCTTATCCTCTTGTTACTATTGGTTCATGGAGGAATTGAGTTCCTTAGTGGATTCTACTAAGTTCAATTAATTGAACCATTGCATGCGTTTGCCTTGGGCTTATTTGAGTTGATTTACTCAACTCAATGGTTCCTAATGATGCTACTGTTGGGTTGTAAAGCCTTAGCATGAACTATGACAGTGGTGCTTCACTTGGCTTGCATATTTTCTTAACTAATGTCCCCGTGCATATGAGTTGAGTGAAATTCAGTAGTAACTAGATATGCATGCGCGCTTCGCCGCGCCGTCTGTCAAGCGTTGCGGCATGGCCTTGCCTATGTGGTGCACCTGTGCGGCTTTCAATTTATTACCTTTTTCATGGTGTAGACACGGTATGTGTGAAGTGTTGTTGATAGGGTTTAGTGAGTTGTATCTGCCACTTGCCGGCTGAATATACACCAACCCAACAGATCTGAATGAGTAGTGCTCGTAATTAGGGCATCTACTGATCCATACATAAAACACCTACATCCACAGCCGGACATACGTGGTGTCGCACATTCGCACGCTACACAAAATACCGCATTCTTATATCCATTTCAAAAGGAACCACATCCGGGAATACATGGCGTCGCACATACCCACGCCACTTACACCTACTCCAGCCTACCACAAAACAACCAAGGAAAACCAGCACACCATTCGGTCCACCCCACACGGAGCTCGGGCGGTCTATTTCATTCACCAAAACACCATCGCCTTTTTCATCAGCAGAACACCAGCTACTGAACGTGCCTACAACAGCTGCCCAACCAAGAAGACCATGACATAGGACAAAGAGCACATTATAGAACGCAAGATCTGCCAACCAAGCAGACTACCAGAGCATGCCTCACAGGTCCACACGCTCTGCCTACCTCAACGTCGCCACCAACCCGGTGGTGCCCCCCATTTATCCTATCCAGCATGTGCTCCGAAAGAATATGCACATGTCAGTCATATTGCAAGATAAGCGGTACAACTCGCAAAACCTAGGTTAGCATACGGTAGAGAGCAGAGCTCCTCGCAGATCAAATCATCGATCTAGACCAACCCCTGCTCCAGCAAACAAAGCCTTCTCAAACGCATGCTGCTTCTTGCCAAGGCAATATGAACAGCTGACCAGAGCTCAACTGCCTGCCGACCCATCCCTCGTAGGAGCACAACTCTCCACTGTCGCTCTTAGCAGTGCTTCTCCAAGCATCATACAGCTCCAAATATGTACCACCATCTGGTCTTCTGCACGCAAGAACGACATATCAGCAAAGGAAGCAGTCAAACAGAACGAAAAACCAGAGAGCACTGAACGATCAAGCTTGAGGTGGAAGCCAACACTTCGACTGAAGAAATATTACATTCTAATAGTTTAATCCCATCGAGATAAAAAAATGATGTACATATCAGGTTAATTGGATCTCACTTGGAGATATTTGTTTCCGGGGCAGGAGAAGTCGTAATGCACAGACAACATAGATCATTAACTGACACATATTTTAGGCTAACGTAACCTCTTGAGACAAAGGACAGGGCAAAGAACTTCACTAATGATAACATTAGACATTCTCTAAAGCCATATCGAATAGCAACTATTTTCATTTAAGGGCAACATAAGATATTCAAGGACATGGTACCATTACACAACCAAGTGTAGTCACTCCAAGTGCTAAGGCTAATGAGAAAGAAGACAGAACAGAGTGACTCTACAATGATTGATTGGGCATCAGTTAATAATGTACATATTAGAGCAAAATGCAGGCTGACATGTAGATCGTAATTCACATATTTCAAAAAAAGAAGCAAATACTCCATACACATAAATATTGGTTCAATGTGCAAAGGAGTGAAGAGTGTATGAGAATCATGGAACCCAAATGGCATGAAAAAAATTCTTATTGCATATAAGCCATTAACCAGCTGCACATATCAAAGAAAATTCCTAAAACTATATTTTTTTAAGCACACAACCTCAACAAACTAATTAAAATATATCAGACAGTCAAAAGTAAAGTAGAAGAATACATGGAGGGAATAATGCAAAATCCCTCTCAGCAACATTCAATGATGTTGCAGCATCATATGCAAAAGTGGCAACCTACTAAATCCAAACATGCAGTGATGCCTCAAGTACTTGGAAAATGCCCAGTACAAACTTTCTCGATGAGTAAATAATACTCCCGAATATGCCACCTGGAGCACTTTAGACCCATGGCAAAGACAATCAAAAAGATGGTGCCCATCATAAAAAGTTAGAGTATTGATTATAATGTAAGGCTCAGGTTCTTCAATTTGTCTTTTGCCTACATGTATGGCTCTGGTTTTCAGTTTTCAATTCACTTTCAATTTGACCTTTGCTAACTTTATTGGACAAACAACTCAAATTACCTGCTACAATGCTCTACTAACAAAAGAAAATAACTCCATCTCAGGCGGCACTACTAAAAGCATATATCTTACACAAAAACAAAACTACATATTCAGCGTAGCTGAATCCTGGCAGCTATGCTTTTTCTACTGCATAGTGAGCTCTTTGGATACCATACATGTTTTGGTTCCGCAGGCGTTGGAGCTATAATATGCATCTCCATGAAAAGGTACGACAATAAAAGCATGTATAGTTCGAATCACCAAGGCATGCATAGAAAGGCATCACAGCAGATAGGTCAGAGTATCACAGATCACATACGGAACTGAAGCACGCCAGCCACATGGTAATCAGCAGGAAAAAAGATAACAAAACAATAAAACTGGAAAACTGGAAAAACAACATGCCTTAGAGAAGGAAGGAGAACGCTGAAACCACCGAATAATAGAACACAAGCGGCAAGCAGTAGGAGTAAGAGAAACAAAGAGTTTAACCTCTGTTTAGGGCTCCAGAAATACAGTCGAAGTGGTACTCCCTCCCTGCCAAGACCAAGCACTTTGGAGTTGAACCTGAAACAATTAAGAAAATAAAATCTATAGAATGCAAATCCAAGAAATGGGGCATAGGTGATATATGCGGTCCGATGGGTCTCCCTAAAACAACAAAAGAGGAACATCTGTATGACATTGACAAAAAACAAACATCATGCGAGTACCTTATTTTGCATTCATGAAAGCATAGTTACATTTTTTTGGAAAGGGGAACAACCACAGCATCTGCATCTACGTGATGCATGCATCCTCTTATTTTAACAAAACGAATGTACTGTGTGGGGATAAATGTTAATTTTTTGGATACACAAAATAGTTAAAAAAAATTATCGACAGATTTAACATTTAATTGCTTGAAAAGTTAAAAGTTAAACACCAAGCTCGAATTAAAAAAAAACTAATGCATCATGTGGGGATAAACGGTAAGTATTGTAGTTTTGCAAATTTGATCATTTGATGATTGACACCTGAATGAATGCAATCATCAGAACAATATAACCGCAATTTTGCAAATTAACTTATTATCCTATCTAGGGGCTAATTCTAGTGAACCTTGTAATATGAATCTGTTAAAAGGCCTCACCTCACAGATAACAATGTTGATGATTTTCTGAAATCAAAGGAAATGGATAAAACTTTGCTACTGTGAGAGAATCTATTTTCTTTTCCCCAACGGATCACAAGAAGGTAGCTAATTTTCTTGCGACGTGTCCTTAAAACTATATAATTCTATTCTTTCCACGTAAGATGAAAAGAAGTAAAACATATTCAAAGAACTTTATTATATTTAATTACTTAAGTATAAGTACTAAGAAAAAGAGGAAAAATGATGACTGCAAAACAAACAACAGTGCATTAAATAGAGGTAAGATTTCTGATGCCTAAGTCAATTTTCCTAGAGAAGCATAGAAATGCCACATCTGCAATGTTTCCCACACACAATAAATATTCTATTTTGAACTCATAACATAACAAAGAAGTTATTCCTGAATGATAGATTATCCCTTCTGCAAATATGATATAGCCATTACCAAACCAACTTACACATTCTCAAGCCCTCTATTTTAATGGAAAATTCAATTCCAACTCAACTATTTTATACAGTTCTCAAATGTGAAAAAGAGCATGAAGATATTTTGATTAACCATGAAGTAGCAATTGGACAGCTGACAAACCATTTGAGACCACACACGAAAGACACGAAAAAAATCGTCTGATTTTAGAACACTCAGTAGACCTCGGAAAAATGCAAAATCATTTTCAGTATGTATCAACTGGCTTCATAAATGGATGGTTAGTTATTTCCCAAACGTGGAACAACAAAGCAACCCAGATATTTGATTTATAACAGTATGATCAGCTGTATATTCACATCAATTGCCCAATCTTTTTTGTAAGATCAATGAACACAAAATGATATCGTGAATCTACTATAGTAAGGAGTCGAAAGGCCCAAGTGGGGAGGAAAAGAAATAAGCAATTGCCAGTTATAGAGATTATGTTACCACAGCCAGACATAACTTTTGATTGAAATGCAAAGAGAACTCACTGTAGCCACTGTGGATTTTGAGCGAAAGTGTTACTGCTACAGAGACCTCAAGACATACATTGCAGCAGGGCACTGCATGTCGAGAAGCTAAAGGGTAGTCAGGTCTGCTAGCTGGAGAGTCGAGGAGCGGCGCCGGAAGTCTGAAGGTTGGCCTCCCCGCGAGCGGCGCCAACATTTTGAAGATTGGCCTCCTAGCGCCGTATATGCCGAGCATGGTGTCTTCGTCTACAGGGAACCGGTCGGTGAGAAACCGCAACGCCGTAGCGCCCACGCCCTAGCTCCCCCCTAATCGACTCCATTATTTAAACTTGCAAGTCTTCATCCTTTACATATATGGTGTGTACATATATGCTTTAATTAGCAAGATGTAGCTCATTTGAACCAGAAACAATAACTTGGTAGAAAACTTTCAAAAAAATACAGCAAACCTAACTAAAAGAAAAGAAAGTTTGATAAACCTTGGACCAGAAATACACAACCTTGCAGACAAATGCATTCTCACATACACCACAATATTGTTTTCTCCGTCTCAGAGCTGATCATATCAGGAATCAAATAACAAATCTATGTACTATTTACGCAACATATTATAATAATTTTGACCTCAATAATTACTTGCATTTGGGAAAAACAGCTCTGGCTAAAATCTGGAAGAAATTACTTGAACTGTATCATGCATATGAGGAACCAATCAATTCAGAACCCACAAAGTACCGGCAAGGTAGCAAATGCTAGTCCGAGGGGCAGCTAAAATACCAATACTTGAATGATCCCTGATCACCAAGAACCTTGACCACACGTATTGTATCACATTGCAAAGCACAAGTGGGACAAGTGGGACGGTATACCTCAGTGGGCGTCTCCGCGTCTGGAATCAAGATGTACCAGATGTCATCGGCATGGTGGAGGCGCTGTCTTCCTCTCTTCCGCTGCCGCTGCGCATCCTCCCCGGCGGCATGGTCGTCGTCCCTTCCGACGTAGACGATTCTCCGCCCTGCTGGCCGGCCGGCATGCTCCCTCAAGTCCATCTCTGCTGCTGCAGCGCAGGGTCTCTTCCCTTCCTCCAAGATGGTGGAATCCCCTTCCTCCACTGCGGCGTCACCAGGAGAAGCCAAGCTGCATCCGCCGATGCGTCCTCTGTACGGCGCCACCTTGGCCCCATGACCCCCGCCTGGAGCAGCACTTCCCCAACCCCCTGTGCCTTGCTGTGTGGTGGTCGAGTTGAGGCTGAGGGAGGCAACAAAAGGAGGCGCGGCTGCGCGGGCCGGCGGCCGGAGATAGGCGGCGGCCAGAAACCCTAGGTCGGAGCTTTGAGAGAAGATGGGAGTGAGATGAATCGGAAGAGATACAGAGACCAGAGGCTGGACACGGGATCTGGGGGTCAAAGGTACGATTCTACCGGCCACATCGATCAGCATAGGCCCACAGCCAGCCACCCCACAGCCCCACTTACGGCAAGAGGCCCACACGTCCATGCACGGGCACCGTCAAAACGCTGAGAAGCCACCGATCACAACAGCCTTAATCTCTTTAGATAATTCACACTACTGTTTGTTGCTCTTCATTTGAATAAAAGCATGATTTAAATGTGACTGGGTAGGGTATATTTGGATGTTCTTGAAAGTAGGTGATCATTCCTTGATTGCCCCTGCCGATATACTGTTAGGTAAAGCATGTAGACTACTTAAATGGATTCAGTCATGATGTTTTTATTTGCTGAATTGAGCTGATGGTTTTATGGCTAGTTAAGCTAGGTGTTCTTATTTAGCTTTTGGATAATCTCGTGCTAGTCTAGTTTGGTTTTTGCTATGCTGATACGTTTATCAAGGATGCACAACAATATTTACTGGTTGAGTGTTTATTATCTGCTTGCTATTTAGAGTGCCGACTTAATTTGGTCCATGACCAAATGATGTCAAAACACTACAAAAACTTCTGTCTGATATGTTAATTGGGTTGGATCATCAGATACTTTTGGGAATAGATCATCTCCATTGTTTATATTATACCTTTTGTCAAGCTCCTAGGTTTAGCTTGGTTTGTTGATGATGATCTTGATAATCTTTACTTCCTTGAGCTATGCTTGCTCCTCCTAGATTCTGGTCCTTGCTGCTCTGCTACTATGTGATCATCTTGGTGCTATTGAGTGTTTGGGAATGTCTGCTGGATGAACTGGATGATCTACTGGTTCTAAGATGAAATGGTGATGCTCTGTTGATCTGCTTGAGGTGTTGGTCGATGGATGGCTTGGTATGCTGTCCAAGTTCAATGTATAGCAGTTTAAATTGCTAGGCCTGCTTGACATGTGCCATGTGACTCCCCTTCTACCTTTAATGTGAGCAGCCTGCATGCTTGATGTTGCTGAGAGCCTAAGCTATTGAGGATAGACTTTGGTGCGGGGATGATTATCTCAATTTACATTTAGTTTTGGAATGCCATTTGGCAATTTCACTTGTTTTGCTTGGTTTTTTATATGTCGCAGGTTGTCCAAGAGGAAGAGATAGAAGATAATGAAGATAATAGAGAAGAAACGATGTAGCTAGGGCTTTAGATTTAGTTTTTTAGATTTTTTGTTTTATAAATTGTAATTTCTCCTTTATCTATTACTGTTGTAAATATATATAAACATCGTAAAGATAATGTATTATGTAAAGACAATGTATTATGTGTGTCTTTCAATAACATTGCAATTTCTCTAATTTTTTAATGTTGTAATTAATTCAATTATTGTTTGACTTCTAGTTTAAAAGTAATTATTTAAATTAAATTTTTTCCTTGTTCGAAATTAAAATTATATTCCAATAATTTGTATTTGAATACAATTCAAATTTCTTCCCTCAAGACCATAAGTATCAGAGAGGTAATGTTAAAATCTATCGCACTATCGCCATGGATAAACCCTAGTAGTTCACAGCAAGGGAGAGACCTCGATCCCGTTCGGTTTTAATATTAAATCGCGAAAAATTTCCTCGTTTTGAGATGGAGATGCACAACCCTTCTAAATCTACCCCGCTTGACCCAAAACATGGGATGTTACAGCCGACATGGAGGTGACCCTGCTGGAGGAGAACCTAGTGATCCACGGTTCTCAACGTCATCGCGAGTAGCACCTCCATTTAAAAAATCCATTAGTGAAGCCTAAAAAAGATCCAAGGCCGTCCGTATAGTGATCCGACGGTTGGAATTTTGAGAGCCCTCGCATGACAAACAGTGCAACCATTTTAGAGGGAAAAAACTCCCTCTCTCCAATCAAAAGTGTCTCAACTTTATAAAAAAAAATCGAGTGTATATACATTCGATCATCCGATTTTCGATAAAGTTGAGACAGATGGTACTTCCGTCATTTTAGGAACTACCGAACGGGTCCCACCAAGATCGATCACCTCTGGGATTGATGATTGTAATCCTGCTCGTTTCAGAGTTAGTTGCGCTGCGCACGGCAACCGCCCCGCCCGAATCATCCATCTCCGCACCACCTAGCACCGCCGCCTTCCAAAATCTCTACGCGCCCCGCCCGCGCTAGTATATACTCTTCGCCTCCGCCCGGCCACCTCCGCTCCGCCGCACCAAATCAAACCAAACCCTGCTCTGCGGCACCCTGGCGGCATAACCGCAAACACCTCGCGTGCGCCCGCCGCCGCCGCTGCGCTCCGGCCGTAAAAAGCGCCGCGATGGGCAAGAAGAGCGATCACAGGAAGGCGGAGGCGGCGCTGCGCGCGGAGGCGGAGGCGGCGCTGAAGCTCGAGTTCGACGGCCGCCACGAGGAGGCGATCGCGCGCGCCGACGATCTCGCGGCCAGGCACGCGGAATCCGCCCCCGTGCTCCACCTCGCGGCCAACGTCCACGACGCCGCCGCCAATCGCGCCTACCGCGCGGGCGACGACGACGCTTCGGCGCGACACTACCTCGCCGCGCGCGGCTACCTCATCAAGGCCAGGGAGCTGGTCCCCAACTGCATCTCCATCGCCAACTTCCTCGCCAAGGTGCTCTTCAGGTCCGGCGAGGTCGACGAGGCGGAGAAGGTGGCACGTGAAGCCGTGGGCATCGCCGACCCCGTCGACCCGGCGAAAAACAACGTCGCCTACGCCTCCCGCGCAGCCAACACCACCAGGGACCAGAGGGTGCTGAACTGCAGGAATCTCGCTCGCCAGACCCTCGCGGAGATTGATCGCTCCAGCTTACCCGCCCGCGTCAGCGAGGTGCTCAAGCTCGACACCGGCGTCCATGACGGGTCGCGCGAGGCGCTCACCAAGGCCAAAGAACTCGCCAAGACCTACCCCTCCTCGTCGCGCGCGCAGTTACTGCTCGCACACATGCAGCTTCAGCGCGTGCGCCTCCTTCGCCCCGACATGGACAGGCGAGGCTTTCTGGACCGTATCCGCGCAGACGTGAAACAGGCAATTGCGAGCAGCTTCGGTAACTCGCTCGTCTTCGCCATGTTCCACGCCAAGCTCTGTTTCGTCCTGGGTCTGTATGCGGATGCGCACTTCGAGTGCGTACGGGCATTCGACATACCGGACCCTGTTGACCCCAGGCTGGAGGACGTCCCTCCTCGTTCCGTCCGAGGACACACGCCTGAGCTTAGGCTACTGTCTGTGGACGAGGAGATCGGACGCTTGGTCAACAAGCTCTTTTCGGTGGCCGATGCTTTCCGCTGCTCAATGACAGGCGACAGGCAGGCCGGCCTCCTGTCGCTGGGACTCCTTCAACTGCAAGACTACTATCATCAAAACTTTGGAAGCTACCAATGGGCTGTGGCACAAACCATATCTGACGCACTCACCTTTGTCAACCAAAACAGGTCATGGAGGTTTTGGATTTGCCCCTTTTGTGCTGCCAACAAGTTAACAAATACAGATTCCCTCCTGGAACACATCAACAGCAAGCACCTCCGGAAGCTTCGCTCAGTGTTTGGTTCAGTGCCCCCTCAATATTTCATTGAGGATGATTATTTGGATGACATAACCATCTACCAAGATTCAGAGGGCCACCACTTCTTCCGTTTCAATAACAAGGATTATGTATTTGCATGCTTGTCTGTTCCGACTAAAGAACTGTCAATTGCTGGAATACAAGACGAGATATGCCAACGAGCAAAGGAGATCCTGGAAGATATCGAGCTCAAGTTGAAGACCTTACCTGCAGACAAATTAAGCGCCGAGGTCTAGAAATTTTCGCTCTTGCATCTACTTGTTTCGACTTACTAGGTTTAGCCTTGCGCATTCTTGCTGACTATCATCTTAATTTATCAGGCTAACCTTCAACTTGTTTGTATATTGCAGTTTGATACCGCTCGTTCTGAAATCCAACACCTGTGGGATGCTTTTGTCAGGACCTCTTTTTTGGATTATCGCAATCTCATCAGGAAATGTGCAAGACCCTTCATATGGGTGCGTTTACAACTGCAGCTGCTTGTTCATAAACTATGCCTAGGTATATGTTTGTTTTCTCCTACTGTGCACTGACATATAAGCCTGTAACCATCTTCGCAGACTAAGTTGTTACAATCCTTGAGCGAAGACAAAGCTGCCAGTAAGATATCCAATGCTGATATTGATGTGATATTTCCTAATGTTGTTGATGTGCGGTATGTCAAAACCTATTTCTCTTTTTATCCTGCATTTACTTTTTTTAATTCACATTTTATGTAGTAAGCTTATTTTACTACCTGTGGTATTCACCCGCGTTTCTTTCTGAAACAAATTGTTTTTGTTCTTGATTCTACTACATAACATAATGGAAGGTTTTTTTTTACAGTTGAACAGAACTTTCTGTGTTTGCAACGTTGAAAAGATAAAAGCAGACCACAATTCTTTAATTATAAAATATTAGATAATTAAAGTTTTATATCGTATGGTATACTTATGTGTATGATCTAAATTCCATTAAAAATGCCAAAGCTAATTTTTAACCGAGGATTAATTTTCGAGAGTAGCAGATAGACATGTAGTATCCTCTGTACATGCCAGTATGCAGTATTGGAGTTATTGTCAATTTCTTAGGGAGGTGAATTTACAGTAAGCAGAACGGACATACGAAAAAACATAACTAGGACAAAAGTTTAGTTCGTTATTATAAGATAGACTAACAAACAGAATACATAATTTTCTCACGCAAAGCAAGATATGCAGTATTGGAGTTATTGTCAATTTCTTTTTAAATAGCATTAGCCTTACAGTAAATCAAGATTATGTCCTGATGTTATAGACGGTTGAATATGCATTATTATTTAATGCATGTTCTGCCAAACGGTCAATGCATCAATATATTCTAGAAATTTCGTTCCATATGAAGTTTTGATTTCAGATTGATTTGTCAAGATAGCTACCATGTGGTTCTAAATATTTATTTGAGTACTCTTCAGATAAAATGGTACCTGTATATTGCGAATTGATATGCATAAGTGTAAAACACTTGAATAAACTCTGCATGATTCCCGCACACCCAACTTTTTTCATGGTCCTCTTGTGCTATCAATTTTTATTTATTATAAAAACCCAATGATAAACGAGAAAAATAATTATTGAAATAATAATTGTAGGAAATTAGTCCAATAAAATTTATTACTCCCTCCGATCCATAGCAAGTGTTGGTATTTAAATCCCAACACTATTACGGATCGGAGGGAGTAATTGACTTTCAGCAAATCAAGCAGAGCTTTTTTTTTCACATTTTCAATATTCATTTTCGGTGAACTTTATTCGAACACTTGCAATAAGTTTCTTCATCTTATGCGATTCTAGAAAGCCTTGGGTTATTTTTGCACTTGATCATATTGATTTCTGGCTACGAAGAAATAAACAGAGTGGTACTAACTATTTGATCACAAAAGGTGCAAAGTTTATCAGCTGCATAACTGGCCATTTTTGAAGTTTTCTTACTCTGGCTACTTGAAATGATTTCCTTTCTCTGTATATAGTATTATATTATTTCAAATATGCACCTTTTCTTCCTTTATCATATTTAGTTTTATAGGATTTATCCTGCGTACAACTCACAAATTTAATTATTGTTTTAGTGAGGTTCATGCTGAAGATAATATGGGAAGATTGGAGATTCCAAATTCTGGCATTGCAGATGTTCAAAGTGGTGCAGCAGGCCTGAATGTGCCCAGCATTGCAACTGAGAATAGTGCCTCAAACCTTTTAGGTATTCACCTGTAATTTAAACAGCCAAAGGAATTTTGTACTCCATATAGCAAGAATAAGTAGGATCGTAAGTATATTTCTATAAGTTATACCAATGCATGGCTCATAGATGGAGCTCCCTTTCTGGGTTATCAAGAATTTCTAGTAGCACTATGCAGTTCATATTCAATATGTCATACTCTGTGCAGCAAGCAAAAGGAAGGATCATAAGTTTTCATAAGTTATACTAATGCATCTCTCTTGGTGGAGCTCCATTTCTGGGTTTGTAAGAATTTCTAGCAGGAGCACTATGTAGTTGACATTCCATCAATATTTGCAGATATTGAAATGTATCATTGAACTCGTTAAATTACTCTTCCACTCCTATCCATAGAAAGTTAGGCACTAGATGCCTAAATTCTGGTTATCCCAGGTTTTTGATGGTACTATGTATTAACAAATCTTCTTGCATAAATTCAGCTGCGTGTCGTACTAGACCAACTCATTCCTCGGTCTGGATTTCAGGACCTGGAAAACCTTTCGAAAGGCTAGGCCCGAGCCTGTATCAGCCCAAAACCAAAAAGTTCAGCATTTTACATTTTTTTGCAATGTGTTGGCTTATTATTTTATTTATTTTTTGGGTAATTGATCTGAAATTTGACTCACACCTCAGAAAACCGTATTGGTCAGGCCACCCATGAATAAGGCCTAGCCTGGGCAGAAGTTCTGCATTACCGAGAGGACCATGCTGTACAGGTTATCTTAGATTCTTAGGAGAAAGTTCTCTCTAGAACTGGCTTTGAACATCCTTTTTACTCGCCGGTCATTTACTTAGATAACTCTGTACTGAATTAACATTAGTTGATTGTAATAACTAGCAAATGGAATAAAACTAAGAAGCAGTTTCTACATTTATGGGGTTCTGTGGTGCAAAGGAGATCCCACAATAACTGGATGACTATGTTACAATCGATTGTAACTTAATCAAGTAAGTATGTATAGGCAAGTCAGGTGATAACTGGTCAGTGCTAAACAAACTCAAACTTCTCAGTGCTGTCATCTTTCAAATCTGTTTAGTAATGCAGAAAAATGTTATTTGTTCTGATCTTGCAATCTTATCCAGGGTCTTCTAGCCAATGTTCTCAGGAAACAAGCATTTCCCTTTATCGAAAGAGTATCGAAGTTCTCGGCAAAGATACTGACATCTTTGTCTTGAATTTCATCATTCAGGTAGCTGAAAGTTGGCGCATGGCTATGTGCTTTGACGCACACTTTCTTCTAATATTGTATAAATATGTGCAGATATTATGGAATTGGAGGGGTTTCAGAGATGAATTTCTAAAGAGACGACCTGTGTGCACCCTGCCGAGCCATCAAGGCCCCTGCATTAGTCAAATGTTATACACTATCTTCTCTGGCTGGCAGAAAGATGATCACCACAGAACTTATTCACTGATTTCTATCAGGGACACAGTATGCCAAGTTTTAAATGACAGAACTGTATTTCAAAATGTATGGTTACAATACCTCGTATATACTTGCACGCCCCTTATTTTCCTTGGTTTATTTACCCTTTTTCATTCCTTACTTAGTGAGAATGTTTCCAAGTAAAATATGGATGTCATATATTTTCACTTAAGAAAAAAAAGTTCCTAACATTTAAACGAAAGTCTCCAGTTTGAATTTCCATGTACCAGAATTAATCATGTTTGTTTCTCTGTATGCACATTGATATACTAGGCATGTCTTCATATGCACTATAATGAACACAACTGACATGTGTTTGTAATCTCTGTCAGATATTTTTCTTTTCCATATAACATTATCTGCCCCTTTGACTTATGTGTGAAATGTCAACTGATCCATCTGAAACTACTGACATCTAAATCTATCTGAACATGTCTGGAGAAGTGTAAAACTGGTGCTGACTTTTCATTCCTTTGCAGGTTAAAGTAAATACATCTTCTTACATTGTAACCACCATTCTTAACGCATTGCTAATGCCAGAAGTTTTTCGGGAAGTACACTATCCTAAGGATTCTGAGACGTTGAAACAGCCAGCCAATCCAGCAATGGTGCTGTGCAATAAAGAAATAATCTGTGAAGGGTTTGACATTAAAAATTCTACTACATGTGGCGATAAACCCAATGCAGAGCCACTTCAAATAGTAAAGGTGTGTAGCATATGCTGTAGATTTATTGTGTAGTCAACATTGTATAGGTGGATGTAGCTTTCCGGCAACTAGTAAATGTCGAGTTTTTATTTGTCCTGTGCAGGGTAAGTCAATTGCAGATGACAAATGCAGGCAAGTTGATCCGCTTTCTGTTAGCATGCCAGAGTTCTCAGGTAAATATGTTCCGCAGGAACAATACATTGCAATTTTAAACTCTCTGGTCACTTCACAGTTCTTGGGTAAATCTAATTTTCCCTCCATACTTAAACTACTCAAAAGGCTGCCGCAGCAAAAAAAAAAATCACTTGCCACTAGTTCACGTCATAAAGGTAATTTGTTTTCTGTTGCTTATTATGTTGCAGTCACGCACTGTGCAATGGCTGAGAGGGAAAACCAGCGCACCCTCCGCGAAGTGATAAAGAGCCTGGCATTGGACCCTGATTACTTCTTCTTCCTTGATGATCCAAATATAAGTCCTGACACAATGAAATGTACATTTGTCTCAATGGTATGTACATAGAACCTTTGCTTCTACCAAATTAAATTGCAGATGGAACTGACTACTTATTGTTTGTCCTTAAATGATGATGTTAAGGTTTTCTGATGAAGGTGAACAATGAGGTAGTCTGTATTATTGGTTAATACAAATTGCGCTGAGTGTTTCACAACAAATTTACCAGTTCATTGTGTTATTGTTTTGACTGGTGTTGGATGCTACGTTCCTTTAAGGTGCACCCACATATGTTAAATCCCTCAATACATGCTGGAATAAAACAATGTATATGAGAAAGGTATTGTATTAAGAAAGCTGGAGTTGCTCTGGAGTCTGAATCGAGGTATTTTCTGAGATCGTTTATAGCAATGTTACAGGAGGTGGTTCAAGGTTCTTAAAGCTACCGTTGCCTGAGTTGGTCTCATATTACAATATATTTTGGGAAGTTTTCTGGCTGCGTTTTTTTTGTCAAGTTATAAAATCTTAGTGGGCTGCGAACTGTCAAATGGTTTGCATGTGACACTTAAGATGCACCTGTAATTCATATGTAATTACATTGTGGATGATTGCAAGACAAGAATTTGTGCGGTAATCAAGCATATGTATGGGCAGTAAAGGAAACAACAGAACTGAACGTAATTGAATGGTCATTGGAGAAGTACTGCGTGACTAGGTAATCTTGTCAGAACTTGCAACCTCGGATAGTCACAGTTCCTGGTTTTTGTATCTTTCATGAAATGGTTTCATACAATGGCATGTATTAGCTGCAGGAAATGTAAGCATTTCTTCTCTTGCCATGCACTGTTCGTCATTCATGAGTTTCTTGCATGCTTATAGGATCATCATAACACTAAGCGTACACTGATCCATATTATGTTTAAATCCTATTACAGATCTTTTATCATGAAGGGAAGCTTCTCGGTATTGTTCGAGAGTACCAGAATAAGTGGCTCGTATTCGTACATAACGATGCTGTGGTTACGGAGGTAACTTGCCCTCTTAATCAGTGTAGCAAGTTTGCCTTTTCATCCTGGACTGTTCTATTAGTTGATCTAAGGCCTAGATCGGACTGTGCGATTTTTCATGATTCTTAAGAACTACCTGGAATTTTGTAACTATTCCACCCTCTTCTAATAGAAAAGGCAGAGCTCATTCCAGATTCCTCAAAAAATCTTGTGTAATTCCTGCGTTGCAAACAGGCTCTGAGATTTTTGGGTTGCTTTAGTTGTTGCCTTGTTGGATGGTGATCTGAATACCTTCCAATTGCCATGCAGTTTAATTCCTGGGAAGATTTGCTACATGGTTACGGAGACTATGAGATACAACATTGTGTTTACTTTTTCGAGATCATCAAGATCATCATCAAATAGACAGGTATGTTGCCATAACTCTGAGATCGGGAGTTGCAGAAAAATTGTTAGCTTCTGTTTATAATGCTCATGTGGCCATAGCAAGGACAGTCGAAGCTTGAATAATGCTTCTGTTTCCAAACTCGAAAGATAAGCAATTAGGCATGCTTTGATTTGATATGCCCTGTTTGCACCCCACCAATTACAGTTTTACTTTTTTTTTTGTTTCTCCCTGAACCCTTTGTTTCATATGATCAGTAAATTGCTATTACATGAAGCAGGATTCCAAAGAGATTGTGTTTCTGCACAAAGACATGCTCCCCAACCTCTTAGCTCCAGTGGCGTGGGACCAACATCTGAGGAGAAAAGAGTTTAGATCCCACCTTTAATTAGGAAGCTTATTACATACCACTTTGGTGGTACTCCGGTTTGGCTGGTAATGTGGGAATATGGCGTTGAACCTTAATTGGATGCTGATCATGGACGAGAAACGAGATAATTCTTGTTTGTTCGGTGTATATGATGATCTGGACTCTATTCGGTTGCTCTTGCTCGTATGTTTCGGTGAGAGATGTCGCATGTGATTTTTTTGTTGTTGAACAAACGCATGTGAATATGTGATGGTGTCGTTACCCTGGCCGGGACGGTCTCGTCTCGTAAATGGGCGCTGCTTGCGAGGCTCATGTCCTGGGCTTGCGTGGTTGACACCTTGGCTCGTTGCCAGGCTACGCTTCAAAGGGGGCAGCTTAGAGCATCTCCAGCGTCAGGCGTCACAGCGATTTGGGGCGGAAAAAAAGCGTTCAAGCGTCCCCAAAGCCCATTTTGTCCGGCGCCGATACGGTGTCCGGCGCCCGAGCCCGTCCCCGTCCCAGGGGACGCCGGTACGCCGGACACAACGAGGCGGGCTCCCACATGTCGGCGACTATTTGCATAAACCGTTGGTTCGCGCCTCTTTCTCGTCGCTCCTTCCTTCCCGCGCCTCCCACCCCACCGGATTTCCCGCCGTTTAGGCGTCGATCGTCTTGCGAGTCGACCGTTGTCGGTGGGGCTCCCGCCGGTGTCGTGCCGCCGCCCGCGTCGCCCTCCGCGCCGTCAAATCCGCCACCTCCGCGCAGAAGGTGCTCGACGACTTGCCAGGTAGGCGCGATTGGTCGTTGTTTGTTGCGTCGTCGCCTCGGCGCAATTTTAACCATTGATTTTGCTTTAGCCATGGACACGATGAGATGGTTGCCCTGCCGGAGGACGAGCAAGCGTTCGACGACGACCTGCGGGAGCATTTGCTGATCATCGCGTCCCTCCAGGACATGCTTGACGCTGAGGCGGAGAAGAGGAAGAGGCCGCGCCGCGGAGGTGGGCATCTCGTTGAGCATTTGTGGAGGATCAAAGGAAATACCGTGGCACCTTGATGTATCATCTAGCCCTTTTTATTATATTTGATTACTTGTTTTATTGTTTGTTGTAATTTAATTTGAAAACAATCCTCGAAAACATTTTTTTTCATATGCTACATTTGATATAAATGGTTTATGTGTTAAAAAATTATTTTAAATGTTTGGGGCGGCGTTTGGGACGCAGAGCGTCCCCCAAACGCAGCACAACACGTCAAACGCTCAATCCGGCGCGGTTTGGGGGACGGTTTGGGGGACGCGGCTGGAGATGCTCTTAGTAGTGATCCGGACGCACAGGTTGTCATTTTTCTCTTTCTAACGTTTTTTTTTAACTGTTCTCTTTCTAGCGTTGAATATCAATTAATTATTACTGCATAATCTATATCTAGACAAGGGGGGGGCAGATCCATAAAATCTGAACCGTCTAACAGGTATCCTACGGTTCGTCTCCCACCCATGTTTAGGGCTAAAACAGTGTCAGTCTGACCCTAATCAGAACCCGAACCAATCCCGTAAACCTCTCTCCCCAATCAGCCCTGCGAAGCCGTCCTGCCCGACACGGCCACACCACCGCCATGTTGGATGATGGAGCCTTGACCGACACGGCCACACCGCCGTCCTGATCGCCGAGACCCTGCAAGCCACACCCCCGCAACCCTGGACCGTTGCACGCCGCCGCTGCAGCCCTGCACAACCGCCACCGGTCCCTGCACGAGCGCCTCGCCGCCGGATACGGGATACCTCGTTCATCCCGTGATTGACGCGCCGTCTCCCACGCCCTAGTCACGTCCATCTTCTCTCGCCTTCAGCCAAAACGGCCAGCAGGACAGCCGTCGCGATCTCAAAGGTCGCGGCCAGCAGGACACCATGTCGCAGCTTACATCACACCGTCGTGGTTCCTCGACATCACCATCGTTAAATCACCCAGGTTAGGTGTTGTCCCTTGTTTATTTGTTGGTTGGCGCTGACTGCTGACCATATTTCCTTGACGGCAATGCAGATGCTGATTTAGCCTTAGTTTCTTCTTTAGTGAAGCTTTGGATTTCCATCATTTTCTCAACTGAATCATTTGCTACACTTCATGCAGAATATCATTTGTACGTGGTTCCACAGACTGCTGAGTTTTTCAAAGCATGAAGCACATGAACTTTTGATTCAGAATATTCACTTCTCAGCACTCAGCAGAGCAGGTAACTGACTGATAGTTCCAGTGCTTTCGAGCCTATCCCCTTCCCATTGTCACTTGTAGTAAAGCATGAACTGTGTGAGCACTCTGAACATATTCTGCATAATAAGATGTACACACGTTGATAAATACTGTAGATAGCACTATAGCAGAGGGTGCCCATATTCTGAATTATGCATCTAGATACATTTGAATTTAGACAAATCTAAATTATCTACAACATCCTCTTTTCGGAACAGAGTGAGTACTATCTTCCTTGTCACCATTGCGTTTTAAATTGTATTATATGGTGTTAACTGCAGACATTTTCCATTGTCTTTTAAAATAATGGTTGCACGCATGCACCCGTAATGTTGTAATCAGGCTATAATCTTTTTAAGTGTATAATATTTAGTGACAACTTTTTCTGATCTTGTTGCACTGATTCAACAAATTTGTTGCAAATGGTTAGTTGAAGGGGTGTTTTGGTTTCTAGTACACTTTTCCAAGCCAAAATTTATTAATTTAGCATGTGTTTGGTTCTTGACGTCTTGCCACATTTTTCGGCTGTCATATTGTATTATTCATATGGCCCATATGTCATGGGGTCAATTTGTTGCCATAGTTCATATTGTATTATTCATATGGCCCATATGTCATGGGGTCAATTTGTTGCCATAGCCACACTAGGGCATTTTCCATCCATACTCCTCGCCTATTAGGCCATCACATTTTGCGCCCACTGTGTAGTAGAGGCCTCGATTCAAAGTGAAAACGATATTGGCATAGTCGTCGTGTCATCCGTAGGACTTTGGACTCGCCTCATTTGCCCCCAAGGATCACCGACTTGTCTCTTCTTCCTCCTCAATCGGCAACCGCAATCTCCCGTTTTTGCCCAAGCCCTAGCCCTCCTCCACCATTCCACCCACCGCCAACCTCTACTCCTTTGCGACATTTCCACGAACACATCGCACGCCTCTTCTCCTGTCAGGGCACCTCCATCCCATCTTCGCGCCACTGCAACTCAGAATTTCCAAGGGCACCGCATCGGCGCGCCCATGTGATGGTTGTCGTCCGTGACGCCACCGAAGCTATGGTTGTCCGCGGCCGGTCCCTGGAGTCGTTGAAGCTCTAAAACACGGGCAACCACACGAATCCCATCCAGGCTCCGCACTCGCTGAATCCCTCCACCGCCATACGAGCATCGCCGCATGGACCAACAGGTCCCCCGACGACGAGGCGGGCACATCCGCGTTTGGTCTAGCATCGCCACACCGCCTCCCTCGACGCCTTCTCCGCCTCTGCGAAGCTCGCCCCTAACTGCCTCATGATTGCCGTCACCCATGCCAAGGCGCTCGTTGCCTGCCAGCTGTACGGGGAGCCGCATGTGAAAATACATGTAGCCCTCACGGTGACCACCAACACCGACTAGGACGACCCGACGCTGCACACGTGCGGTACGACCTTGTTCGTCTCCACCAAGAAGGTGAGGAGGTACGAAGCCGTGGTTGAGTCCGACGTCTTCATGAAGCGCTTTGCGGACGCCATCTGCCACCATGTTACTCCCGGGGAGGCCGTGAAGCTGCTGGATGCTAGCAAACTTGTCGGGTCTTCCGGTCATGAAACGCAAGAGCCTGCAAAGCTTCTCTCCCTGGCCTATTCCTACTCGGGGCATGCCCACCTCCTCCACGCATATATCGACCTGTCACAAGTTTGTGCCCTTGATCTGCCCACTGAAATGTGGGCATCTTGAGCAGGGCGACCCATTGAGTTCTGGCTTGTCTAAAACAATATGTAAGGACAGGCGGACCGGCCGTGCACGCTCCTGAAAGAACATCTCTCGGTTTATATTTTGAATGTTTGATGTCAATATATGTGATACACTAATGTTTGATGAGATGGTGCAGAGAATATATATGTATGTGTATATGGTTGTTTTTGTGTGGAAAAACAAGACAAAAGGAAGCAGGAATATATTCTCCAGGCCGGATTTTCCGGGCCGGATATTTGCAAAATATCCGGCCCCCAAAAATCAGCTAGGGACTTTTGGAAGTGTGGCTCAGTACCCCTGGCTCAGGGCCGGATTTTTGCCCGGATTTTCCCAGAGGTCGGATTTTCCCAGGGGGGCGGATAATCCGGCCCTCGAAATGCCCCAAGGGCTGGATTTTGGAAGGGGGTATTTATACCCCCCTTCTTCCTCCTCCCCAAGTTGCTCAATTCATTGCCAAGTTCATCACCATTAGAGCCACCTCAAGAAACACAAGAATCACAAGATCTCCTCCTCCATCCAACCAAAGCTCTTGATCTTTGGAGATTCGAAGGAGAAGACCCTGATCTACATCTTCACCGAAGCGATTTACATTTCCCCCTCATATGCTTGAGTGCCCCTTTGCTAGTGTTCCTCTTTTGGGAAACCCTAGTTGTTTGTATTTGATATTGTTCTTCTTGTTGTTGTTACAGATTTGGGAACCTCCAATTTGGTTGCGGATGTGTGCCCCAAGAACCTTGTAAAGACCCGGTTTCCTCCTCGAGGAAATCCCTTAGTGGAAGTGGGCTAGGCCTTTGTGGCGTTGCTCATAGGAGACCTGAGTGAAGCCTTTGTGGCGTTGGTCTGGCTTTCATAGCGACCACACTCCTCCGAACGTAGATGTACCTTCTTGCAAAGGAAGGGAACTACGGGAATCAACTCCGTGTCTCCGCGTGCTCCACTCTCGGTTACCTCTATCCTATTATCCTCCCTATATATTGCTTAGCTATATATTGCTTAGCTATATATTGCTTAGTTGTTGATCTTGTCATATAGGTAAATTCACATAGTTGCATATCTAGAGAATTTACCTTTGTGTCAAGCCTAAATTGAAAAATAACTAAAAATTGGTTAGAACCTATTCACCCCCCTCCTCTAGGTGCGGCATATGATCCTTTCAATTGGTATCAGACCCTCGGCTCTTTTTTCGGGCTTAATCGCCTAAGAGTATGCCGGACGACGCGCCTGCGGAAGGGGCCGCAAAGATGGTCTCCATGGATGATATCAAGTTGATGGAAACATCTTTGAGGTCCTCCATGGAAGCTCAAATGGAAAGCGTGAGGAAAATGATTTCCGAGCTTTTGACTCTGGCTCCCTCTGTGGTTCCCGTCATAGAGGAAAAGGAAAAGGACAAGGGTGCGTTAGAAGAGGGAGGTGCTTCGGCATTACCCTCCTCTACCAAGCCCTTGGATGGTGATCACTTAAACACAATTAAAACCCCATTGCTTCTCCTAGGGCAACTAGTGCGGGTGTGAGCTACAATAATGTGGCCCCACCTTTCCGCTCTCCCGATATCCCGGTTCCCCATCCTCATATAAACACTAGGGGTGATCCACCCAAATTTAATGATGAAGATTTTAGTACATGGCAATTTGAGTTTCGCTCTTATGTGTGCAATGCCTCCAATGAACTTTGGAGAATTATCTTGGAAGGTTACAAGCCTTACAACCCCGAAAGGTTGACTAGAAGAGAAGAGGTTGATAACCAACTCAACTCGATTGCCTTGCACATGATTCAAACTAGTGTGGGGACACAAGACTTGTCTCTTGTTCGAAACTTCACAACCGCCAAGGAAGCATGGGAGGGTTTGGACTCAAGCTTCATGGGAAGTGAAAGCATGAAGAGAAACAAGTATAGTGCTCTTCGGAATCAAGCCGAAGGATTTATGAGGTTGCCGGATGAAGATCATCAAGTCATGTATTGAAGACTTATCACAGTTGCCGATGCTTTTCGGAATGTGGGTGCCCAACATATTGATGATTTTTGGATCAAGGATAAGTATATTGATTGCATGATGCCGTTTGAACCCATTGATGTCAAGACTCTCGTTGGGAGAGAAAGCTATCTTTATCTCTCCTCACAACAAGTGGTGCACGAGTTGCAAGCTCTCAAGGTGCTCGAACAAAACTCTCAAGATTCTCGCAATCGTGCTATTGGGATGTTAAGGGGGACCAATCTTGCCTTGACGGTCAATACCGTGGAAGAAGTGAACCCACAAGAACCATATAGGACATCTTGGAGCATGTCCTATCCGGAAGATTTGGAATACCACTACAATGATCACATGGCATTCCATGCACAAACCTTTTGGGTTGATCCATCCAAGGCCAAGGAAAACAACATCAAGAGAAACAACTCAAGTGGGTTCAAGAGCTTGGGCCCAAGATCAAGATCGTGCTACAATTGTGGTGACAAGCGCCATTTCATAGCCGAATGTCCCTATGAGCATAGAGAAACTCATGGTGGAAGGCTCATTCCCAAGGACAAGAGCAAAGATTCAAAAGCCCCCAACAAGAAATTCTACACCAAGAGTAAGAAGGGAAAGAGGCCATCAAGGATTGTGCTAGTGACCAAGGAAGAGTGCTCTTCCGAGGACGATGATAGTAGTAGTGATGAAGAAGAAACCTCAAAGGAAGTGGCCGCCATTGCCACCACCAATATTCCCTCTTCATCTCTCTTTGAATCCTCCAATGAGAACCCTCGCATCAAGAATGCACATTGCTTCATGGCAAGGTCCTCCATGGACACATCTATTGTGCTATCAACTCAAGAAGAATACACATCCGGGGATGATGATGACGATGTAGAAGATGAAACTTCCAATGGATTGGTTGCTCTTGCTTCCCTCTCCAACAACTCTTCATCACCAATTGAATCCCCCAATGAGGATATTCAAAAGAAGGAAGAAAGTTCCCTTATGGCTAAATCTTCCGAGGTATCATCCCCTCTATGCCTAACATATCAAATGATCTAGGGGTTGATCATGCTAGCTTAAAAGTGAAACAAGAAATGCTTGATTTCGACGAGTTCATTCTTAACTTGCAAGGTGACACTAAAAAGCATGTTTCAAATCTCATGATTCGTCTAGCACAACTAGATGATACTCTTGATAAAAAAATGTCAAACAGAGAGAGAGGACTCTCTTGAAATAGCCACTCTTAAAAATACCCTTGAGGAAGGACAAGAAACTATAGCTTCTCTTGAAGAGAGAGGCTAGAAATTCTTGAAGAGCCTCAAGATGAAATTAATAAGCTTACTAAGGCAAGAGATCTTGATAGGGCTAAAGCAAAAGTGCTTAAAAAGGAAAAGGCTAAATTTAGTGTTGATCATGAGAAACTTGTGAATGATCTAGATGAACTAGACAAGGCTCACAAAGCTTTGAAGAGTGAATACTCTCTCCTCTCCAAGTCTCATGTGAGCAACTTCAAATTAGGCTTGCTTCATATGATGTGCCTAGCTCCTCTACCTCTTCTTGTGATCATGCAAATATTGTTGAGGAAAATGCTAGGTTGAAGGATGAACTTGCTAAGGCCTCCTCTCCCCAAAGTAAACTTTATTTGGATGACATTTTTAGTAAGAAAAGGTCAAACAATGGGAAGGAGGGCATTGGTTTTAATGCCAAGGAAAACAAGGCAAACAAGAAGAAGGCCAAGCCCGCACAAGGAAAAAAGAAAGTTATCACTAATGGTGATGCCCCCAAGGGCAAAACTATTAGTGATGATAATGCGGGAATTGCTAACCCTCACTATGTTTTATTAAAAGATTATTATGGTGATGTGTATGCAAAATATGTTGGCCCTTATGATGGTTATATTGCTTGGTCTATTTGGGTCCCAAAGACCCTTGTTGCTAACAAAAGAGGACCCATTGAAAAATGGGTACCTAAATCCAAGAATTGATCTCATGTAGGACTATGCCGCCGGAGGTTCAAAATGGGTGCTTGATAGTGGATGTACAAGTCATATGACCGGCGGCAAGAATCTCGTCAAGGAGTTGAGGCCTAACATTCATGAAATCACCGTCTCCTTTGGCGATAATTCAACATCCGAGGTATTGGGTTTTGGCAAGGTTGTGGTTGCACATAATATTACTCTTATGGATGTCATGCTTGTCAAAACTCTTGGTTACAATTTATTATCCGTTTCCTCCCTTGGCAAGATGGGCTTTGCCGTCTTTATTAATAGGGATTTCTATTTTCGTGCCCTCGGCTCCTTAGTTGTACTCAGTTTTCCCCAGATCCTTAGTTTTTCCTCAGTTTTCCCCAACCCCTTGTCTATAACCCGCAGAAAGAGCTCGGACGGAAGGAATCCCGTTTAGTTGACGTTGGTTGGTGCTGGCAAGTGGGGCCGCTGTTGGTGCCCCGCAGTGGACACGTCTCCACTTATCCAGATCATCGTGGGACCCACAACTTGTCCACGTTAGCGCGCCGGACCCAGCTTACCCAGGTGACCGTTGCAAAATGGGAGCCCGAGCTAGCCAGCGCCCGTGCCCGTGCCATTGCTTCCCTTTCTTTCTCCGCGCCCCATTGTTTTCTTCTCCAGCGGCAGCCCTTCTCCGGCACGCGGGTGATGTCTAGTTTCTCTTCGACCTCCCGTTCTTCATGGCCGCAGTATGGACCCGTGCCTTTGACAAGATGCCCTGACTGCCACGCCAGGAGCCTCGGTCGATCTGTAAGACGGACGAGAACAGCAACCGTGGACGTGAGTTCGTTGCATGCGAGAGCTTGCCATATAGAGAGGGGGATAAGGTTAGATCTCGCTCCAATTTCTCTGTTTTCTCTCGATTTTCTTGTTATTCCCTCGAATTTGGGATTTAGGGTTCACGTTGTTGTTTTAGATCTTGAAGAAATGCAGGCATTTCGAGTGGATCGATGTGTACGTTCAGAGGCTTCATTTGAGGAATCAATTGGCGCTATTGGGGGCGCAATTTGGGGCGGGACTTGCTGTAGAGAATGCGGCGGAGAGAGAGCGTTCCGATTAGGGACCTTCCGATTATGCCTAATGCTCCCAATGCAGTGGTGAAGTGAAGAGAACGAAGAAAATGAACAAGCAGTTAAGGCAGCTGATCGAGTTGAAGAAGCAAGCTAATCGATGGCTGGTTGTTTTTGTTGTATAATTACGATCGGATTCTTATCATTGCTCACGGGCGCTAGAAGTTGTTACAAGGGATACCTTGTTACAAATCCATTATTCAGTTACATGTACTTGTAGTTGTTTTCAAAGTTAGTGTGTGCATTCACCGAAATTACCAACTATATTAAAAGAAAAGGAAAGCTAAAGATAGTTGATAATTGTTAGAGGGTGACAAATAATGCAATCCCCGAAATCCGCAAATATGTATGCCTCATGTTTACACCAAAATTATACCACTTTTAGGCCTTTCCAAAATACCAATACCATATCCCAAACTATATTCCCTAAAAGAAAAGGACAGCTAAAGATAGTTGATAATTGTTAGAGGGGTGACAAATAATGCAATCCGAAATCAGCAAAAATGTATGCCTCATGTTTATAAAAAAATTATACCACTTTTAGGCCGTTTCAAAATACCAATACTATATCCCAAACTATATTCCCTAAAAGAAAAGAACAGCTAAAGATAGTTGATAATTGTTAGAGGGGTGACAAATAATGCAATCCCCGAAATCCGCAAATATGTATGCCTCATGTTTATACCAAAATTATACCACTTTTAGGCCTTTCCAAAATACCAATACCATATCCCAAACTATATTCCCTAAAAGAAAAGGACAGCTAAAGATAGTTGATAATTGTTAGAGGGGTGACAAATAATGCAATCGCCGAAATCCGCAAAAATGTATGCCTCATGTTTATAACAAAATTATACCACTTTTAGGCCGTTTCAAAATACCAATACTATATCCCAAACTATTCTCCACCGACAGAGAGAGAGAGAGAGATGGGTGGCCACGAGAGAGAGAGAGAGAGAGAGAGAGAGAGAGAGAGAGAGAGAGAGGTTGCCACAAAGAGACGGATAGGGGTATACTGCCCGTTAGATCAGTGGATCAACGGTTCGTGGAGTCGATCCGTGTGACAACGGCTCAACCAATCAGGATAAGTTTGGGCTTCTCAGAGCATTTGTGACAGTACTTGAGGGCAAAACTGAGTAGTACTAAGAATCCAAGGGCACATAAATAGTAAATAGACTAAGGGATTCAAACAAAAGAATTACAAAATGAAAAATGTGTGTTTTGTACAATATAATTCATATTGGGCTACATCAAATTATTTGCAATTCAAATATACATGAGTGTGACAATTATGGCATCATTTAGACAAACTATGTTTTGGGAAAGATGTTTTGCAAAGGGGTTTGGGTGGAAAACCATGCATCTTCATAGCTACACTAGTGATTCTGAGAAGTGGCAATTTGTGGTAAAACTTGATTTATATATGTTTGTTAAGGTTTTCTAGGTGGCAGGTTGCGTAGGAAGACTCCATGAGTAGTTGCCACTATGTTTTTATTTTTTTTGGATTTTTTGCGCATGAAATGACTCAATTAGCTATGTTAATCTCATTTGTTGACTCTCTGTTGACCAGCTACTTGAGGGTAAAACTGAGTATATTGCACTTGCCGGTCTAAGTCCTCGAGGGGAAAACTGAGTACAGATAAAATTTCTGTATAAGGCCTGAGGTTATAACTGAGTACACCAAACGTCCCAGGGTTAGACTCGTGTAGCGGTGCACGCTGCAGCCGTGCATAGCGGACGCGTGTTGCGGTACACGCCACCTTCGTCTTTATAGAGCCCCTCTTTCTCTCCCTCTCGCACGTTCTCACTGGCTCCTGCAACCGCCTCTCTGCCCATCATCTTCTCCACAACCGAAGAAAAACCCCGAAGAAAACCGCCGGCGATGGAGAAGAATGAGATGCCCATTGTCGGCGCATCGGCCGCCGCCCGGCCCCCTGTCGCTGCTTCCAACGTAGCAGCCGGCGCATCGGCCGCCGCCCCCGTCCAGGCCCCTGCCGCTGCTTCCAAGCGCCGGCGCATCGCCCGCCCCGTCCAGGCCCCATCGCCTTCCAACGTAGCAGCCGGCGCATCGGCCGCCGCCCCATCCATCCCCGTCGATTGGGACCCGTACGAACCAGTGCAGTACGACGCGCCGGAGAACCCCTACGACACCACCATCGTCGACTACGAGCCGGAGGTAACCCTTTGTTCCCTTGTTCTTATCTCATTTCAATCATTTTGTGTTAGATCTAGCGTTATTACGGTTCGTCTGTTCCTAGTTCAATCCTTTTGTGTTAGATCTTGCGTTATTACTGTTCGTCTCTTCCTAGTTCAATCCTTTTGTGTTAGATCTTGCGTTATTACTGTTCGTCTGTTCCTAGTTCAATCCTTTTGTGTTAGATCTTGCGTTATTACTGTTCGTCTGTTCCTAGTTCGATCCTTTTGTGTTAGATCTTGCGTTATTAGTGTTTGTGATTTGCTTTTGTTTCAGATTTGTGCCGATGATGATGAATATTTGGGCATCCCTAAATTGATTCAGGGTTTGGTCAGTAAACAATTGGTGTGTACAAATTTGTTGTGCATGATCTTTGGTTTACTTACTCAAATCCTGGATATAAGTGTGTCCAATGTAACTGAGGCTACCTCTTTTTTCGAGCCCATATTATCATGCATGATTTTTTGTTCACTCTCTGTTCAATCATCGTTGCAATTGACTCCGTGTTTTTTGCACGATCTTTGGTGCTACGTGACAGGTGGAGAGCAGCGACGTCGACAGCGACGACGAGTCCTTCCACACCAAGACTCGTCACGTCCTCGGGAGGCTGCAGTCCAATACGATGGCCCCTTTGCTCGAGGCATTTACAAGTGCCCTTCTGCAACAGGAGGCTCTCGACACCAACTTCAACACCCTGCTGAACCATGCTGAATCCATTGGCAGATATGGCGCTAGAGTTGGAAGGACCGTGAACGTGCATGCTTACATGGCCAAACACAAAGCACTTGGGATTCACCTGCGCAACCTCCAAGCGAGTCACACGCGCTGGAGGCGTTGAACGTGCCTACTGCACTCTCTGTATGTGACTGCTCTATCTGTAGAGCAGCTTAAATTCATGTAAAATGTAGCTTATGTTGGATCTATCGGTACTACATTTGGATCTGTCCTGAATATATCTATGCTATGTTGGTTGCTGTATGCAGCTTATCCTATATTTTCTCTTTGGATTTGTGCCCTAGATTTCCTACCTGATTGGGTAACAACGAAGGCATAAAGAAATGAATGGCGTTAAAAAACAGAAGGAGAAGCTTCTCTAGATTTGCTACCAATTTGGGCTATCAAATATGAATGAGATCGAGATAGAGAGGAAAAGGTACATTGAAAACTGCTAATCTGGGCGAAAGAGACAGAAACCACTCGTGCCCCCGTCCCGGACCCACACGGCTCCACACGCTACGGCCCTACACGCTACGGCCCCACAAACACGGCCTCGTCCCCCACGCGGTCCCTTCCTACCAGCCCCACACGACGCGACCCCACTCGTCGGCCAACGGTCAACTTAACGGATTCCTTCCGTCCGAGCTCCTCTGCGGTTGGACAAACGTTTGGGTAAAACTGAGGAAAAACTAAGGAGCTTGGGAAAACTGAGTACAACTAACGAAGCAGGGGCACGAAAATAGAAATCCCTTATTAATAATGATATTGTGGTCCTCTTGTGGAACAAGACTCTAAAAGTCGCTTTCGTTGGGTATCGCAAACACAACTTGTATGTGGTGGACTTTTCGGGTTCACCACCTCAAGTGCGATGTGCCTATTCGGAAATGCGGATGTGGGTTGGTTGTGGCATCGCCGCTTGGCCCATGTCAACATGAGAACTTTGCAAAGTCTTCACAAGGGGAACCATATTGTGGGACTAATGGAAAATGTTTCTTTTGCCAAAGATCGTGTTTGTAGGGCTTGTGTTGAAGGCAAAATGCATGATTCTCCGCACCCAAGCAAGACTATTATCTCTTCCAAGAGGATCTTGTAGCTCCTTCATGTGGATCTCTTTGGTCCTACCACTCATGCAAGTCTTGGTGCGAAGAAACATTGCTTGGTGATTGTTGATGACTATTCAAGATACACTTCGGTCTACTTTCTCAAAAAGAAAGATGAGACTCAAAAAATATTCATTGACTTTGCCACCGAGGGGCAACGTCAACACAACCTCCTTATAATGGCAATAAGAAGTGACAACGGCTCCGAGTTCAAAAACTACACACTCAATAATTTTCTTAGTGATGAGGGGATAAGACATCAATATTCCTCTGCATACACCCCTCAACAAAATAGTGTTGCGGAGAGGAAGAACTGGACTCTTATGGATATGGCAAGATCTATGATGGCGGAATACAAATCCCGCTATAATTTTTGGGCCGAAGCCATCTCCACCGCTTGCCACTCTTCTAACCGGCTCTATCTCCATAAGAGCTTGAACAAGACTCCATATGAAATACTCACCGGCAACAAGCCCAATAACTCATACTTCAAGATGTTCGGGTGTAAGTGTTTCTATAAAATCAAAGGAGTTCGTTTATCTAAATTTGCTCCTAAAGCTTTGGAGGGTATATTTGTTGGTTACGGTGCCGAATCTCACACTTATAGAGTCTTTGATGTATCCTCCAGGATTATCATCGAATCTTGTAGTGTGAAGTTCGAGGAAAATGATGGCTCCCAAGTGGGGCAAGTTGAAGTTTGTGCAGGTGATGAAATACCTATAGATGCCATAGTAAGAATGTGTGTGGGATTTTTCGGCCCCATTGAGGGACACGGTGTGGCGTCTCAGGAAGGACTATGCTCTACTACGATGGAGCCCTCATCTTCACAAAATCAACAAACTCCGTCTCTTGAAGCTAATGATGAACCAACCCAAGAACAAGAAGGGAACCCTCCCTCTTATGTGCAAGATCAAGGACAAGATCAACCAAGGATTCATGATGGCTCCGATGAGTATCCATTCGATATTTGCTACTCACCCAATAATGTCCAATATCAAGCACATGATGATGAGCACTCTCAAGAAATTGAGGAAGCTCAAGTTGAAGGTCAAGACGGGGACCCAAATGATCAAGTTGATCAAGTGATCCCTCCTAGGAATAGTAGGTCCAAGGAAGAGATTGAGGCCCGTCGTATTGCAAGAAGAGCTAGAACCTTGGAACGACTTGAACACACACATGACAAGGTTCTTGGTGATGTAAGAGCAAGAGTTTCCACAAGAAGGCAATTGGCTAACTTTAGCAATCATCATGCCAATATCTCCTTAGTGGAACCCAAGAAAGTATTTGAAGCTCTTGAAGATCCGGATTGGTTGGAAGCTATGCACGATGAACTCAACAACTTCAAGCGCAACAAAGTATGGTCTCTAGTAGAGAAGCCAAAGGAGTGCCGCAATGTTATAGGCACTAAATGGATATTCAAGAACAAGCAAGATGAGTTTGGAATTGTTGTAAGCAACAAGGCAAGATTGGTAGCTCAAGGTTTCTCTCAAATTGAAGGCATTGACTTTCTTATTCTCCCGTGGCTCGCCTTGAGTCCATCTGTATCCTTCTTGCTTATGCATCACATCATAATTTTAAGTTACAACAAATGGATGTGAAAAGTGCATTTCTTAATGGTCCTTTACATGAGAGGTTTATGTTAAGCAACCCCCGGGGTTTGAGGATCCCGACTTTCCTAACCACGTCTATAAGCTTGATAAAGCACTCTATGGTCTCAAACAAGCTCCTAGAGCTTGGTACGAGCACCTTAAAGAATTGTTGATAGACCGTGGATTTGATATTGGGCTAATCGATCCCACTCTTTTTACTAAGAGGGTCAATGGGGAGCTTTTTGTTTGCCAATTATATGTTGATGATATTATCTTTGGCTCTACTAACAAAGCTTTCAATGATGAATTTTCAAAGCTTATGACCGATAGGTTTGAGATGTCTATGATGGGAGAGATGAGGTTCTTTCTTGGTTTTGAGATCAAGCAATTGAGAGAAGGGACTTTCATCAATCAAGCAAAGTATCTCCAAGACATGCTCAAGAGGTTCAAGATGACGGAAATGAAGGGTGTAGCCACTCCAATGGTTACTAAATGTCATCTTCCACTTGATCCCAATAGTAAAGAGGTGGATCAAAAGGTATATCGCTAAATGATTGGATCCTTGCTTTACGCATCTAGACCGGACATAGTGTTGAGTGTTGGTGTGTGTGCAAGGTATCAAGCTTCTACTAAGGAGAGCCACTTGATGGCTCTCAAAAGAATCTTTCGATATTATGTTGATACCCCAAGATATGGTCTTTCGTATCCTAAAGGCTCAAGTTTCTTTCTCAATGGATACACCGATGCGGATTGGGCGGGAGACAAGGATGATAGGAAATCAACCTCCGGGGCTTGCCAATTCCTTGGTAGGTCCTTGGTGTGTTGGTCTTCTAAGAAGCAAAATTGTATATCTCTCTCCACCGCCGAAGCCGAATATGTTGCCGCAAGTGGATGCACTCAATTGTTATGGATGAGGCAAACTTTAAAGGAATACGGTGTCACTTGTGACAAAGTTCCTCTTTTATGTGACAATGAAAGTGCCATCAAGATTGCTTATAATTCGGTGCAACATTCAAGAACAAAGCATATTGAGATCCGGAATCATTTTATTAGGGATCATGTTGCCCGTGGTGATATTGAGCTATGCTATGTTCCTACCAAAGATCAACTCGCCGATATATTCACGAAGCCTCTTGATGAAGCAAGGTTTTGATATTTGAGGAATGAGCTAAATATCATTGATTCAAGGAGTATAGCTTGACCATCTTGCAAACACACCTTCCTCTCAAAACTTTATTTGGCTTAGATGTGGGCATAGAAATAGGGGGAGTGCGGTTTAAACTATTGAGCTATCCCTCCCCCCATAATGCCGATATTAAGAAATCATTCTCTTTATATCATATGTTGATATGTGATCTTCAATGATGAGTAGTGGTTTTGGGCCCAAGATATATCTTCGCGGTGCCATACCATAACACTCATATATGGTGGCCTGTGAAGAGTTGAGCTTATTTGGATCTTAAATGGATTTTATTTGACATCTACATGTTCTTATGGGAAATCACTCTAGTTTGGCTTGATTTGCTCATATCTTGCAAACTTGAGTGATCATGTACCATTAACAGTTCGAACATTCTAAACCCAAGCCTACACTCATCTATAAGCCATTTCCATCTTGCTCCTATGTCATGTTTTGGTAAAAACTTGGAGTTTGAGTTGTTTCGGTCGGATGATCTCGGTTGTCTCATCTTATTGGTCAATTTGCATCTTATATGTGACGTGCTATCTTATTGCATCACATATGGGCATGGGCAAATAACCAACAAAAGATAGGCATGATTTCGGGTGTTCTGGAATTTTCCAGAAAACCGGATAATCCGACCCTAAGACGCACCGGAAAATCCGGCCCGGCTGGATTATCCGCCCTAACATTGGGCCGGAATATCCGGCCTGGGCAGGGTGCGACGGGTTTTGAGGGGAGGCCGCGGGGTGAACAGTTCCAGATTCAGTTCCCCGCGCCTCTCCCTCTCTCTCCCTCAAACTCCTCGGCCAAGAGCCGCCCCGTGCGCTCCCTCTCGAAGTTTTTGGGTGGATCGGGTGCTCCTCCCCTAGCTTTCATCCCCTCCAAGTGGCTCCTCCAATGAAAGAGGGTATGGCTCACAATCCCTAACCCTAGGTGTTGTGATTTATATGTACTATTTTCTTGATGGGGATGTTGTCTAGTTGTTCCAAATCGTGTGTAGTGTACTACATTTGCATGCTATGAGACCGATCTGGTTCTAGACATGGATTTGCTCAAGTTTTCTACAGATTCGCAGGGCCGGATTATCCGGCCTGGCAGGATTATCCGCCCCCAGGGACCCCGGATTATCCGGCCTGGGAAGTTTAATTTTTTGCTGCTGCAGTTTCTTTTGATCTACCGTGTTTAAACTATTATCGACTCCTAGTATGCATGTAGAGTACACTACTGTATCAATACATGACTTATGAGCATTCTTTTCTCCATGCTATCCATCTTTGTCTATCACAGGTAGTGGTACTCGGAGGCGTGCTCGGACTCAAAGGTCTAGTGATGAGTTTGCTCAGAACGCTCCAAGGAAGTCTGCAACTCTGAGGCGGAAAGGCAAGGCAACAAGGGTGAACTACGAGACTATGGATATTATCTCATATGCTGCAATCAGACAGAAGAACGTGTATGAGGATGTTGAGAGGGAACTTGATATTGAGGACCATCGCTTCTGGTGCATGGAACAGATCTATATTTTCAAGGACATCTATGAACCCATGAAGAAGGTGAGACCTATGCAAGCCATTGATGTGGAACTTCTCTCCCAGAATAATCACTTTGAGGATGCTATTTGGGTCACCGGAAGAATGGGCTTGCAGAAGCTTATGAAGGTCCAGTGTGACTACAGTCCTGATTTGATCAAGCAATCCTATGCTACTCTGGCCTTCAAGAAGGACTAAGAGCACACCATGCAGTGGATGTCTAGCTCCTCTCCATGCCAGGCCTCCTTCCACAGGTTTGCTGACATTCTTGGCTATCCATTTGAGGGTGGTCACCGTCTCCATGGCCCTCAGAAGACTGATAAGGAAGTGCTCTTTCATCTCTATGACCAGTCCGGGGCAGTTGGCACTACCTCTGGACTTCTGCTTATCTATGGTCAGTTGCTTCGTTTCTTTAGAGCCACCATTGCTCCCAGTGGTGAGAATAATGATGCTCTCCGAGGTACTCTGGTGGACCTTATGTATCACACCTATGAGTGTGCTCAGGATGGTGATGAGAAATCAGACTTCACCATTGATGGCATGAACTATATCTTCCATGAGATTCATGATGCCATGGTTTCCCGGACGTCTATGCCTTATGCTCCATACATTCAACTTCTCATCAACAGCACTGCCGTGGCAGAAGACATGAGCCAGTTTCCTACACAGAGTCACACTTTCAAGAAGGCATATAAGAAGAAACCAGCTGCCCGTGCTGCACCAGCTTCTGGCTCTTTTATGGGAGATGCCCGCTCTAGTGGCTTTGCACCCGGTCGTCCTGTTGCTACCCAAGTTATTCGGAGGCAAGTAAATAAGCTTAGCTGGTTCCAGCACAATATTCTGTGCATGGACATTGAGATTCACAAGGAAAACTTTGAGGCCAGTCGCCAGCGCGCAGAGATATAGCATACTCAGGCGGTCATTCTACACAGGCTCAGTGGTGAGCAAGGGCCTCCTCCTCAACCTCTAGTTCACCCCTCCTACAGTGGGTGGCACTCTTCCTAGGTTCCGTGGTCTGACCCTGAGCTCAGTATTCAGAGGGCCAACATTGCTCGTGACTCTCCACTAGCTGCTAACAGTGACGACGAGTATGTCTCTGACTCGGGCTCCGAGTGACCTCCATGGGGCGAGTAGCATCGCGCTTTTTCCCTTTTTTGGCGTTTCGATGCCAAACGGGGAGAAGTGTTATATTTAGTTTTCTACGGGCTTTGCATGGGGTAGGGCACAAGCATATGTGTTTACCATTCCTTTATCGCTTGTGTCCTCTTTTATTTCATTTGTTTGAACTATTTGACTTGGTTTGTTCGTTCAAAACTATGTTATTTGTGTGGTTGTGAGACATTGTGTTAAGGATTTCGGAATTCTATATGTTGAGATCAACATTTATGATATGGTGTGTTATTTAAAATATCCGATATTATATATCTCCATATGGGTATGATCTCTATCACCTTGTCTCACATATATATATGCCTATGTCTCTTGTTTTGAGCTCATGTTGGATATCTTGTGTTGAGGCACCTTGCACCTATATGTTGTGCATTTGTATTCAAATGCAAATTACTTGTATGCACACATGTAGGGGGAGTGCCTCTATGTTTTGCCAACATGTTGGTTCTCTCTAGTGGTTTTATTGCAAATCCGTATATTGTCATCAAACACCAAAAAGGGGGAGATTGAAAGAACATCTCTCGGTTTATGTTTTGAATGTTTGATGTCAATATATGTGATACACTAATGTTTGATGAGATGGTGCAGAGATATATATATATGTATATGGTTGTTTTTGTGTGGAAAAACAAGACAAAAGGAAGCAGGAAATATCCGGGCCGGATTTTCCGGGCCGGATATTTGCAAAATATCCGGCCCCAAAAATCGGCTAAGGACTTTTGGAAGTGTGGCTCAGTACTAGCTCAGGGCCGGATTTTTGCGGATTTTTCCAGAGGCCGGATTTTCCGGGGGGGGGGAATAATCCGAGCCTCACTTACGCCGGATAATCCTGCCCTCGAAATGCCCCAACGGCTGGATTCTGAAAGGGGGTATTTATACCCCCCTTCTTCCTCCTCCCCAAGTTGCTCAATTCATTGCCAAGTTCATCACCATTAGAGCCACCTCAAGAAACACAAGAATCACAAGATCTCCTCCTCCATCCAACCAAAGCTCTTGATCTTTGGAGATTCAAAGGAGAAGACCCCGATCTACATCTTCACGAAGCGATTTGCATTTCCCCCTCATATGCTTGAGGGCCCCTTTGCTAGTGTTCCTCTTTTGGGAAACCCTAGTTGTTTGTAGTTGATATATTCTTGTTGTTGTTGTTACAAATTTGGGAGCCTCCAATTTGGTTGTGGATGTGTGCCCCAAGAACCTTGTAAAGGCCCGGTTTCCGCCTCGAGGAAATCCCTTAGTGGCGTTGCTCACACGAGACCTGCGTGAAGCTTTTGTGGCGTTGGTCTAGCTTTCGTAGCGACCACACTCCTCCGAACATAGACGTACCTTCTTGCAAAGAAAAGGAACTACGGGAATTAATTCCGTGTCTCCGCGTGCTCCACTCTCGGTTACCTCTATCCTATTATCCTCCCTATATATTGCTTAGCTATATATTGCTTAGGTGTTGATCTTGTCATATAGGTAAATTCACATAGTTGCATATCTAGAGAATTTACCTTTGTGTCAAGCCTACATTGAGGAACTAAAAAGTCAAGGAGTTGACTACGATGAGACTTTCTCACATGTAGCGAAGCTGAAGTCTGTGAGGATTTTGTTAGCAATAGCTGCATTTTTCGATTATGAGATTTGGCAGATGGATGTCAAAACGGTGTTCCTTAATGGTGATATTGAGGAAGAGTTGTATATGGTACAACCCAAAGGTTTTGTCGATCCTAAAAATGACAAGGTATGCAAACTTCAGCGTTCCATTTATGGACTGAAGCAAGCATGGGAGTTGGAACCGACGCTTTGATGGAGTGATCAAAGACTTCGGGTTTATACGGACTCATGGTGAGGCCTGTATTTACAAGAAAGTGAGTGGGAGCTCTGTAGCGTTCCCGATATTATATGTAGATGACATATTATTGATTGGGAATGATATAGAAATATTAAGCAAAGCAGCGTAAAGGTTATTTGAATAAGTCTTTTTCAATGAAAGACCTTGGTGAAGCAGCGTACATTTTAGGCATCAAGATTTATAGAGATAGATCAAGACGCCTAATAGGCCTTTCACAAAGTACATACCTGGACAAGATTCTATAGAAGTTTAGAATGGATGAAAGCAAGAAAGGGTTCTTGCCTATGTTGCCAGATAAGGTCTTGAGTAAGACTCAAGGTCCGGCTATGGCAGATGAAAGAGAGAGGATGAGCAAGATCCCCTATGCTTCGACAGTAGGCTCTATCATGTATGCCATGCTGTACTAGACCGGATATCGCACATCTGTTATTGGTTTGACAGATATCAAAGTGATCCAGGAATGGAACACTGGACAGCGGTCAAGAATATCTGAAGTACTTGAAAAGACGGGGATATGTTTCTTTGTTATGGCGGTGACCAAGAGCTCGTTGTAACAAAGTTACACCATGCAAGTTGGAACACTGATCCTAATGACTCTAAGTCTCGTCAGGTACGTGTTTATATTGAATGGTGTTGCAAGCTGGAGCAGTTCCAAGCAGGCACGGTGGCGAAATCTTCAACAGAATCTGAATATATAGCTTCAGAGGCTCATCGGAAGCGGTATGGATGAAGAGGTTCATTGTTGAGCTTGGTGTGGTTCCTAGTGCATTGGACCCGTTAGTCATTTATTGTGACAACACGGGTGCCATCGCAGATGCCAAGGTCACACAAGAAGCTAAAGCATATCAAGCTGTGTTTTCATTCGATTCGCGAGTACATCGAAGATGGTGAAGTAGAGATTTGCAAAGTACACGAATCTGAATGTTGTAGATCCGTTGACTAAAGCTCTCCCTAGGGCAAAGCATGACCAACACCGAATGCCATGGGTGTTAGGTACCTTACAATGTAATCTAGATTATTGACTCTAGTGCAAGTGGGAGACTGTTGGAGATATGCCCAAGAGGCAAAAATAAAGTGGTTATTATAATATCTTTGTGTTTATGATAAATGTCTGCATACCATGCTATAATTGTATTAACCGAAACATTGATACATGTGTTATGTAAACAACAAGGAGTCCCTAGTAAGCCTCATGTATAACTAGCTTGTTGATTAATAGATGATCATGGTTTCGTGATCATGAACATTGGATGTTATTAATAACAAGGTTATGTCATTGATTGAATGATATAATGGACACACACCCATATGAGCGTATAAGATCAAGTCATTAAGTTCAATTTGCTATAAGCTTTGAGACATAGTTGCATAAGTCCTTAGACCATGAGATCATGTAAATCACTTACCGGAAGGGTACTTTGATTACATCAAACGCCATTGCGTAAATGGGTGGTTATAAAGATGGGATTAAGTATTTGGAAAGTGTGAGTTGAGGCATATGGATCAATAGTGGGATTTGTCCATCCCGATGACGGATAGATATACTCTGGGCCCTCTCGGTGGAATGTCGTCGATTAGCTTGCAAGCATATGATTGGATCATAAGAGATGACATACCACGGTACGAGTAAAGAGTACTTGTCGGTAACGAGGTTGAACAAGGTATGGAGATACCGATGATCGAACCTCGGACAAGTAAAATATCGCGAGACAAAGGGAATCGACATCGTATGTAAATGGTTCAATCGATCACTAAGTCATCGTTGAATATGTGGGAGCCATTATGGATCTCCAGATCCTGCTATTGGTTATTGCTCGGAGAAGAGTCTCGACCATGTCTACATAGTTCACTAACCGTAGGGTGACGCGCTTAAGGTTCGATGTCGCATAAGTAGATTCAGAGTATAAGATGGAGTCCGAAGTTTTTGTTCGGAGTCTCGGATGGGATCCAGGACATCACGAGGAGGTCCGGCATGGTCTGGAGAATAAGATTCATATAAGGAAGTCATTTTCCAGGGTTCGGGAAAAAATCCGGTGTTTTGACCGGAGCTTCTAGAAGGTTCTAGATGGACACCAGTGGGCCCACCACCCCGGGAGAGGCCATGTAGGCGTCACATGGCATGGTGGGGCCTGCCCACTATGACATGTGGGCCCAGGCCGGCCTACCCCTTAGAGATAAGATCTATCTCTTAATTTAAATGGTTTAAATTTAGAGATAAGATCTATCTCTAAAATAAAGTGTTTAAATGAAGAGATAAGGGGAAGGCTTGAGGGGGAAGAAAAGTCCCCCCCCCCTCATGCGCCGGCCAATGGAAGTGGTGGGCCTAGGGGGAACCCTAGGCCGACCCCTCCCCCTATATAAAGAGAGGAGGGGGGTGGCCGGCCACCACACCAATCCCCAAACCCTAGCCCCCTCTCTCCTCCTCCATATCGCAGCTTAGGCGAAGCCCTGCAGCCTTCTCTCCACCACCACCACCACGCCGTCTGCTGGGATTGAAGATCTACCCACCACTGCTGCGTTGGAACGGAGAGGAAGGAGCTTCATCGACACCGTACGCGCGACCGAGTACGGAAGTTTGCCGGATTGCAGCACCGGGGACGATCGTCTACACCAACAACGAGATTAATCTCGTAGGCTTTGGAATCTTCGAGGGTTAGTCTCATCTCCATCTCGTTGCTCCGATCTTGTAGATTAGATCTTGGATGCTCCATAGATTAGATCTTGGATTTATTCGTCTTTGCGGTAGGAAATTTTTTATTTTCTATGCAACGAACCCCATCAGCATCATCTTGTTAGTAGGTTAGTGCCAAAAAATATATACAAGTGCAACGAAGTGTGAGCAAAATATATAGGAATTGATGTAAAACAAGCATCGAGCATAAAAAATTACAGATAAATAGACATACTTAAATTAAACTTTGGTTTCTTACTGAGAAAAACTTGCTGATGTGCTTATCATACCTTCCTCTTGAGGTTTCCCAACGGTGTGCAATCTGCGCTTATCAAGCTGATTTTCTAGCGTCGGTGCCGGGGAGAAAGAGGCGGCACAACAACTTGATCCTCGCAATGAGAAGCTGGTCGAGGTGCTCGCCGTCGGTGGTGCCGACGCCATCGTAGCGGACCCGCACCCAGAGAGGCGGATGCATGGGATCGCGGTCGGGCAGGTCCAGTCGGCGAGCAGCAGGAGCATTTGAACTTCCCCACGAGTTGTTGGATTAATATTTTTTGATTGATTTGGTTTGCATTTGGAAGTATGTCCTTGTTTCCACATTTCCTTGATTGAATCGTGATTTGCGTTATACTGGGAAGATCGATGACGCGCTGATTTTTTTTTTTTTTTGTGATTTGCAATAAATGTGTGATTGACGCTTGACGTGACTTGATGGGCGATTTTGGAATGATGGACGGATCGAATCTTCCGTTTGATATCAAAGTAACATCATCCCCAACTACAATATAATAGTAATGATTTTTTTTATGGTTGATAGAAAATTTATATACATGGCTAGCAGCTCTAAACTGCGTTGAAGCATAGATTAAGATGTCCACGAAATTGCACTCATCTATGGCCAGCGTCGTAATGTCATGAAGGACATATTGGAAAAGGACAATACGGAGTATATGTTTTACGTGACAGTGAATGGCGGGATGAACTTGGTCTCATGGATCTTGGCTAAGTAAGCAAGAAACATCAGCCACACCCTTCGTGAAATTGTGAGTGTCCAAGATACACGTAACTTCTGTCTAGAGCTACTAGTACAATCCGGAACTGTGACATGTGAAAATGATGTGAAACTTGTACCGACTCCCATTGCACAACGTCAGGCAACGGAAATAACGAAGTCAACATAGAGGACGGACACACCCATCCAACTGTTTCCTCCGCGACCACTTCGGCAACGTTGTCACTATCCCGATATGTATCACCGTTAGAGCAACTCTAGCAGATCCTTTAAATCTTGGCCTGTAAAATCGCGAGTACATGGCATCGAAAACTCACTTCCGTTCGCGTTTTCAGCTCGCGCAGATCAGATCCTGTGAAATATGAACCGATAAACTTGAAATTAATTTTTTTTTAATAACAACAGGAGAACTGTTATATTCATCACAATAGAGGAGAAGGTCAAGACGACCGGTTGACCCTGTTTATGAGGAAAACCGGGACCAAAAACCGAACAGAATGACCTCATTTTTGAGGAAAAAAGGGTCGAAAAACCGCACAAACAACAGAGCCTCGTCGCCCACACGACACAAAGCCACCATTGCACAAAACAAACACATCCATGCCCGGAGCCGCCACTCCGGCTTTCCCTGCTCGGTTTCGAGCCGCAACGTCGCACGGACTAGACGCCTCGTAGCCCAGGCTACACTAGACGACCATCCGCAGGCCACGGACGTCGCGCCAAAAGATCCGGGGCCGCCGCCCCGACATGCCAGCCAGGCCGACCATCCGATCGCGCCGACCGGGCCGACGGACTCGCTACCCACGTAGCACGAGCACGCCACCCTTGCCTTGTTAGACCACAACCACACCCCATGTGCTTGTAGTTGCAAGGCCGTTCGAGGCCGCCGCCTCGATGCACCATCCACCGTCCGGAGCCGCTGCCCCGGTGTCCACCATCTTCGGCCGCAAGGCAACCATGCCTAGTTGATGCAAACCTACCACACCACAAGTGTCGAGGCCTCCAAAGGTGGCGCCTTCAAGAAGGTAGCGGCATAGATGTCGCCGTCGCCCGCTCACGAGGAGCTCAGGTTTTCACCAGGAGAACACCAGACACCCGCGACAGCAGGAGATGTAGCTCGCGAAGACGCCTTCAAGAAGGAGTACGGCTCCCGTGGGCACCGTCGTCATCGGCACCTACTCAGGATAGGTGCAAAGCTTTCGCCTGGCATGCCATCTCCGCCATCGAGCTCTCTTGAAGCTCAGGTTGAAGGAGCGCAGCCAACAGAGCTTGTGACCTTGCCGCCGACCACCAGACGCCCACACCCGACGCACCAGTCAAAACCAGCACCACACTCCGCTTCAAACAACTGCCAGAGCACCAGATCGGGACGGGGGGATCCGGTCCCCAGCAGCCGCGCCGTCGAGGAGCCGCGCCATGGGGCCGCAAAGGCCCAGATCGGCCGCCCGCAGCGACCCCAACGCCTCCACCGCGCCAGGGATGAGGGACCCTGGCCGCCAGCGCGCTTGCGCGTCTACGCGCAGAACCGGAGCAGGTCGACGCGCCACCACGCAAAGGCCACGGCCCGCGCGGCCCAGATCTGGGCCCGTGCCGCCAAGCGCAAGAGGAACGCCAGCGCGTCTGCGTCTGCCGACCCCGTCGCCCTGCTTGGAACCTCCGCCACCACGCCGAGGCCCGCCTAAGGCCGCGCACAACCACCGCAGGCCGCAGCCGCCGCATCCCGAGGCCGCTCCCCCGGCGTCGTCGCCCGCTCGCTTGAGCCTGAGCGCGACCGCGACCCGCCATGCCGCTCGTTTGAGCGCCGCTGGCAGCAACTGCACCACGCTCGCTTGAGCGCGGCCGTCCATGACGCGGCAGCCGGAGCTTCACGCCGCCCTGCGCCAAAGCCAGGCACCAGTCCGCACCTCCGCACGACGAAGCTGCCCCGCGCAGCCCGCCTCTGGAGTGGAGAAGGAAGATCCCGCCGCCGCCCACGCCGCGCGGGCTTTGCCCGGCGACGCTTGCCGGCGGCGGCGAGGGAGGAAGGTGGAGGCGGGGCTTCTCCCGACAGCTACGGTTGGCGCCCAGGTCGCCCGCGGGGAGCGACCGAGGCGCCCGTCTGAAGTGCAGTGCCACTTTAAACTTGAAATTAAATTTCACCGAAGAATTAAACTACAAGTTCATCATCTGTTTTAGTTTGTCCGTGCAATTCAAGTATGTATACATCATAGATTTTACAAAAGCAACACAATAAAACCTAATTGTACGCAGATCTCTAACCTAGTTTTACCAAAAATCTGCCCCGGGATACCTCACCGGGGCCTGTAGGCGCGGCGTCGGCGGCGGACAACGAGCTCTAGTCATCGTCGAGGATGACGCGCTCGATCGTGACGCAACAGACGGCGGCCTCCTTCTGGGCGGGCTCGAAGGCGTGGACCTGGCGGACGGCGGTGACCTCCTCGCGCCTCCACGATGCGTTCGCCTCCTCCTCGCTGATGATGCGGGGCACCTCGATAGCGGCCGCCTCCTCGTCGTCGTTGTCGACGTAGTCGCCATCCTCGAACCGCTTCGCGTGCGCCATCTCTTCGTTTGAAGTCGCGTGGTCCTCGGATGTTGAGGGACATCGGCGACCGGCGAAGGACGACCCCTCGCCAGAAATGGCGTAAGGGGCGAGCTTCCCCGACGGCACGAGAGCCCATTTGGTCTAGCGTCGTGCGATGCGCGATGCGCTTCCACGCGGCCACGGAACACACCCATTGCGCGCGCTGCTAAAGACCAACGGTTCGCGACGGGCGCTTCCACCCCCAACCGGCCGCCCCCTGCCGGAACTCCCACTGCGAGGCATATAGGGGCCGAGGTGGGTGGTACGGCGGATGCAACAAAAATTGTCGCTGGAGTGTGGGCGCGGCTACGATGGAGTGATAGAGGGGAAGTAGGGTTTCAACCCATACCCGCCGCTTTGGCCTTTATATATCCCCCCCCCGGAAATGTTTACGAGTCGGGCCGCGGATACAGGATCTGATCAACGAAGGGAAACCGAGAAAAACTGTAAAGCTGCCAAAAATTACGGGTTTGGACCGTTTTTGGGGTTATGCTAGAGTTGCTCTTATACTCATTCATAAGTCATCAATCTTTATTCAAGATATAAATGCAATGTTTCCCTAATCAGCCTCTAGGATGGACATAAAATATGCTTAAAATTTAAAATGATAATAAATTCTAAATGCATTGATGTATTTTTTAATTATGTACATAGATAATACTATTAAAAAATGAAAATCTCGTAGTATTGTGATATTATGATACAGTAGATGTTTACGGTTCGATGTTACCGCCAAGAAAACGATACTGACAATCATGCTTGCGCCCGGCCGTTTTCACTTTTCAGGCTCGTGCGGTTGGCCGCTTCACCTGTCACGATGGACTAGGGAAACCGTCTAGACTTGGTGACGATCTCGTGACAGCATGCCAGGTCTGTGGTTCAAGTTTTATTTATATATGTATATATACATGTGTTTACTTTTTGGAAAAGATTGTAGATCCATACGAACGAATCACATTTTGTTGACAAGGACATTTTGAGACCACGTACGCAAATGCACTATAGTACTGCCAGTGCCCAGTAGGTAGGATCGGCAATTCGGCATAGCACCATGTTTTTATTAATACTAGACTAGAAGGAATCCTGTCTTGCCGTACGTCCGTCCTTTTGTTGATCTGAGCTAAACAACTTGGTTGGGAAGATTTGTGGGAATAAAACAAGAGAATAAAATTAGGAGATTGGGTCTGTCTCCGGATAAATTTTATTTGTTCCATGTCTGGGCATCCATGGTATGGGTGGAAGGAGTTGGTGGAAGAGACTGGAAGTGTCTGTGGCACACAACTCAACAAGTCGATCATTTCACAGGTGGACGACGGATGAGACAATTGTCGAAACAACTCTGAAAATCTGTGCAGATAACTTCAGCAAGAACCCATTGTTTAACTTCACCAGATGAGATCGCCTGAATCAGTCAGCATATTCCCATTCCGACAATGGCATGCATACGTAGCTCCGGTTCCTAAGAGCATCTACAGCCGCGTCCCGGAAAGCTTCTTAAAAGGCGCTCTTAAAAGGCGCCGGATGAGAGCTGCGTCCGCGTCGCTCCCAGGGGAGCGGCCCGGGCGAACCAAAGCCATGCCGCACCCCATTCACCTTCCACTCCCCGCCCCTCGCCGCCGCCGGGCGTAGCCGCCGGCCAAAGGCCGTGTGGTAGCCGGCGGCGGCGGGTCTCCATCCCTCGCGCGCGGGGATCTTCGACGGCGGCGGTGCGACGCCCTAGTCGGCGTGCTGCTCGCGGTGGAGCTAGGTCGCCGGGGCGGCGGCCCCGGGTTTCTTCGGCACGGATTCGACGATCGTGGTGGCTGCTTGGGCAGCGTCTCGGGCGGTGCTCGGCCGGTCTTCCGACTTGGAGGGCGCCATGGGCGCGGAGGCGGAGGCTCGAGCTCGGCTGCGAGGCTAGATCCGGGTCTCAGCGGTCCCGATCTGGGCCTGGGCAGGCCCGAGCTCTCGTCTTGCTGGCGAGGACGAAGTCCGGCGTGGTGAGGTTCGGCATGGATGCCGTCGTCGATCCTCTTGGGGCTGCGACTCGGTGCCCTGGCTGGAGGTTTTCTCCGATAGCAGCACGGCTCGAGCAAGGCCCCAGGGGTTTCCATTCGGCCGCGGAGGCAGTGCAGCGCAGGTTAGGGGCGCCGGATGCCTCTCCTTGGCCGGGCGTGCCTCTGGCTGCGAGGAAGTTGGGGCGGCGGCCCCAGAATTGGCTTGGTGGTGTTGTGCAGGTGGCTGCAGTATGAGGTGCTACAGCTGCTGCACGGCAGCAAGGTAGCCGGGGCAGCGGCCCCGGATAGGTGGTCGTGCTACGGGAGGGGCACCTTTGGCCTCCCGCCAGCATGGTGCCGTCGTCGCGGCGTGAGGTGACGCGACTTCTGCAACATGTGGTCAGGATTGGTGATCGGCGATGGAGCCACGCTGCGTGTTCTGCTGCTCCTTAGCCTAGGCCCTTGGGCTTGGCGGTCAAGATCGCGCTCCAGGTGAAAGCCTCACACTTAGGTGCCGACGTTGGCGGCGCCCTAGGGTGTCGTTCTCCTTCTTGAATGCGTCGTTTGGGAGTTGCGATCCTCTGCCGATGCGGGTGGCTTGTGTTTCTCCGGGTGAAAACCTAAGCTCCTTTGGAGTGGGCGGCGGCGAAAAAATGCCGTTACCTTCTTGAAGGCGTCGCCTTGGAGCTTCTCAACCCTCGTGGTGTGACCGGCTTGCAACTGACCGTGGGGTGGCTTCGTGGTCTGGGCGGAGGATGCCGGGGCGGCGGCCCCGGAAGGCGGTTGTAAGCCGAGGCGGTGGCCTCAGAAGCTTGGCAACCATGGCTCTATGAGGCAGGGCCGTGGTTTTGCGTTGCAAGGTGACGAATTAGTGCCATAAGGGTGGCTGGTTCGTCACCATAGTCTCTTTTTTCCATTTTTTCTCTTTTCTGTTCGTTTCCGGATGTACTTTCATTCGGGCGACATATGTGTACGTTTCCCTCTGCTTATCAATGACTGCCAGCAATTGCTGGATCTTTCAAAAAAAAGGTGTCGGATTGAGCGTGTGGGGGACGTGTTTTGTTCGTGCCACGGTTGGCGGACGTCGCTCCCCGGTCGTGTCTCCCAAACGCCGTCCCCAAACAGAAATTCAAATAGTTTGCATTTAAAAGAGATCGTTCCCGCCGAAGACATCGCGATGTACGCCGCGCCCGAAACGTCCCTTGTGTAGCGGGGACGGGCTCAGGGCGCCGGACACCGTATTAGACCACGTCGGACAAAAAGAGGCTTTGAAGTGCGCGACTGAGAACTTTTTTTTGTCCTACGCGCCCAAATACCTTTGAGGGACCTTTTGGAGATGCGGCTCCAAGCTAATATGCATTCTTTCAAGTTGCAAATTTGAAATCAGAATGATATTTCTCTTCATTCGTGGGACACGGCATACCTTCCAAATAAAATATGGGGGCTGAACAGTTTCGGCTCGCAGTGATGATCACAAACAGAAGCTATTGACAAATGTGCCGACCGACGCCTAGTTCTCGCCGCCGTCTATATATGTGGGGTTTGATGGAATAATGTGGGGTTTGAATAGTTGCAGCTCACGATAATAATGATGAAAACATAATGAGAAACTATTGACAAGTGTGCGCCGATGGACACCTAGTTCTCGCCGCCGTCTATATCCACCTGCGCACCACCTCGTCCAGCGCGACCGTGGCGGCTCCTCCCTCGGCGAGACCTTCCTCCGCCGCCTTTTGCAGCTCCAACACCTTGGCTCGTACCTCTGCGCCTTTGCCTTTGCCCACCATGATTTCCCTGACCGTGGCGGCGATCTCGTCCTTCTTCTTGGTCTCCGGCATCCGTATGGCGGCCCCGATCCCGTCGGCCAGCATGACGGCGTTCTGCCGCTGCTCGGCGAAGAGCGGCCATGCGAGCATGGGTACGCCGTGCACCAGGCCCTCCAGCACCGAGTTCCAGCCGCAGTGCACCAGGAAGCCTCCCGTGGCTTGGTGGGCCAGGACCTTTATCTGCGGGGCCCAGGACGGCACGAGGAGGCCCACGTCCTTTGTCCTCTCCACGAAGCCGTCGGGGAGGTAGGCCAGCGGGTCCTTCTTGCTCTCGGCGTCGTAGTAGTTGGCGTTGAGCGCCCCCTCGTCGCTCGGGCTCCGCACCACCCACAGGAACCGCTGCCCGCTGAGCTCCAGCCCCAGCGCCAGCTCGTGCATCTGCTCCCTCGGCAGCGAGCCCCCGGAGCCGAAGGACACGAAGATGACCGACTTGGGAGGCTGCCGGTCCAGCCAGTCCAGGCACGCCGCGCGCGGAGCGGGGCTGGCGGCGTTGGTCTGGATGAGGGGACCGATGTTGTACACCGGAGGGCGGCCGGGCTCCGGGACGCGTAGCGCCGCGATGGCGTCCGGCTCGACGGCGTCGAAGGAGTTGACGAGGATGGCGTCGGCGTCGAGGTAGCGCTTGCCGTGGTGCACCATCCACCGGTAGCTCGGGTTTGACTTGTCCTGGAGCGGCGCGAGGATGTCCTTCCCCGGGACAGGCACGCAGCCGGGGAGCCTGATGGGCTCGGCGAGGTCCCGGAACTCGCCGGGCACGGTGGCGTCGAGCTCCGGGAGGTGGAGGATGAGGGTGAGCCCGAGGAGGTTGGTCGGGAAGAAGAGGTACCTCCTGGGCACCCCGGCGGCCACGGCGGCTTGGAAGGAGTCCGCGCCGAAGAGGTCGGCGACGAAGGCCACCGGGCGCGTGGTCTCCCTGAGCTCCGACAGGACCGCCGTCAGCGCCGGTATCAGGCGGACGCACTCCTCGGACATGAGCGTCTCGATGGCGGCGTCGGGGGCGAGGTCGGAGAGGTCGACGGGCGGGAGGGACAGCGCGGAGATGGTGGGCGGGAGGGAGGCGAGGAAGGCGCGCTGCGTGGCGGACGCCGTGGAGGCGAAGGTGATGAGCGTGGCCGTGACGCCGTGCCGCGCGGCCAGGCGCTTCGCCAGCTCGGCCAGCGGGATCAGGTGTCCCATCCCGGGCGTCACAAGCATCGCCACGTGCGGTGGGCGGCGAGACTCCGCCGTGCCGACGCAGACGCCGTTGGCCTCCACCATGGTTTCTACCCTGAGACTGAGTGAGTCGGGGCCGATTTCCGTGGTGCGGGTGATTTTGGTTGGAATTGTGTGGAGGTTTGGTTGGTTGTGTTGTGTACTGAGGGTGTGGGCGTGGTGGGGTTTATAAGGAGGGAAGTGGTCAGTGTCGTCTGTACTGTCTCCGTGGTGGGGTGAGTAGGCAGGATGGGAAGACGAGGCAGGCACCAATAATAATGGATTCATCATGCTGAGGTCATGAGTGTGTCATGATTACGTGCATTGAAAATCACTAACCTCATGTAGAGTGGATATCAAAGGGAAAAGAAGAAGAATATGTGAAATTCATACGATATTTTTTCAATCTATTTTTCAAAACTTTTTGGAGTAATCTCTGTAATTTTTGGTTGTGTCCTTCGTTCAAAACAATGGATACGAGAAACTTGTATGAAACTCTTTCAATCCAAAAAGTGTTTAACTCCATGAAACTAGAGTGTAAGGTGTAATCCATATAACCACGTGACTAGTCACCAAGGTTTCGCGGGAGAGAGGAGCCGCTACCGCCACCACAATCCGGTCGGTACCCCTCGGCTCTGGTCACCGCCTTGGCATCTCAAGGTGAGGGGGACCTCATGTTCTTCAACTTGTTGCTAAAAGATTACAATGCAGTGATTTTTGTGGCATTAGGCCTTTCACATTGGGATGTATCTTACCGTGTTATCCTAGGTAGTGGTGTGTGTTAAGAGACAATAGCCCCAATGCATTGTATCTTAAGGATTATCTCTACATTTAATGATTTTGGTGATATGTATGCATGTGGTTGGGTACCAACTTTTTTTTGCCTATGACTTTGTGCAAGGGTTGTATCTTAGCTATTAATAAGATACAACACCAGTATTTCCTCTCATTAACTATGGTGCCACATAAATGTTTTGCCTATGATATGGCGCTAAGAACCCCCATTATGAAAGGCCTTAATTTGTTGGCAACATTCTGGTGGTGGGTACGATGCCATCAAAAATATATTTACTTTGGATCTTTCCCTACCACAACGGTACATTACGGGGTTGTACCATGGAGCTAGAGAGTTTTTCTTTCTGCTTATTGTGTCTGCTATTGCGGATTTTGAGTTGATGTCCTCGTAGAAACAATGCAGATTGTGTTAGTATATCATGTTGCTTTTGTTGGTATGGTCTGTTGTGCTGTTGGAGTTTTCCTCTAGCGGTATGGTGAAGGTATTCTGATCTAACTCCTTGTACTTATAGGGGACTATCCTGGCCTAAGCACGTTCAACGTTCAAGACTTATCATCTTGTTGATCGTACAAGTGCGCAAGTGGCGCTGTCATTGCTCCATTCTATTTCCAATGTTTTTACCGAAACCTTGGGAGACATTTTTTGTTAAAGAAATTGTTATCACGAAGAAGAGGGATTACATAGATTAGATTTATTGTAGTTCTTCGTTATAGGAGTCACTTTACAATTTCTTTGGTCTATGATCCAAAGCATGTATCAAGTTTTGAGTAAATTACAGGTGTTTCTAGAAAAAGAGTAATCCATGTAAATTTTAGCAATGTGGTTCCCTTGATACTGTGGAATTCTAAAACTCATAAGATTTTTCAATCTAAAACTAAGGAAATCTTTTTTTTTAGCTAACTAGCTTCTCCGCTGGCACGACGGACCACTAGGTAAGGCTAGAGACAGTGGCAAACAATGACAAAGATAATAAAATGGGAGGATTCGAAGGTTTTTTGTGGCAATGGTGGCACGAAAAGGGATGGGGAAAAACATTATTGGTTGCAGGTGGTGAAGTGAAAGAGATATATTGGAATATAAAACTTAACTTGATCTAATCTAATGCAACCTGGGTCCTTCTAGACCTTCTGCATTGCTCGGGAAGAAAAGCAAAAAAAAGAAAGAGGACATCGATATGGCCACTCCGATGTTGGTGAGAAGAAAAGTTCATTAAATGGAGAATAAAGTGCAGAATTAGAATTACAGATAAAACAAGAAGACCGAAAAGAAATGGAAATAGAAGGGATAGGATGTGCCTGGCTGCGTTCATAGAGGTGAGTGTATGTACGTACGTATGAGCATCTGCGTCTGTATTGAGTTTCGCAATAAAAATGACAATAGAAATATGGGGAAGTATGAAATGTCCTGAACTTGGGATTTTTTTTAGTCATGTTTGCAAAATATGCAGGCGTTTTACAAGGTTTGTTTAACCCTGAATTACATAGTAGGATAGGATCTCTATCAAAAAAAGAACCGCGCATGCGGTGGTCGCCCATATCAAACCGGATGCATGCCTCGCAGCTATCGAATACATTATCAGGATGTTTCCATTTTTCTTGTTCCTCCTTTTAGACTACTACACGAAACAACCTGTGTCACATCGTTTGTTTAATGTTGGATTCCCGATCCATCAGGAAAAGGGAGATACCGACGGCTGTTTTCCTAACTATTCCACCAAACTAAAGCTGTTTTTCCTTCAATCACAGAGTTTCGCTGCCGCAGAATTTTTTTGCTTGTGATACGTCGACAGGTACAGGACATACATACGTACTTCACCACGTCAACAGCAGCAACGGGAATGATTGAGTAAGCAGGAGTCAATCGTCAGGCATGTCGTCATATACTAGCTAGTAGTAGCTCCACGTACTATTCGATTTGGTCTCTACGGTTTGACCCAGCAAAGAAAATGTAGCTAGGGAAACTAGGCAAAAGTAGTATGCACGATTATAAACAGTAGGAGTTCCGTTCAAAAAAAATAAACAGTGCGACTGTGCGAGTACTTTTCTTAGCTGGGAGTACTATGCATGATTATATGGATGGCTGCGCGTGTGCGGGGGGCTTCGACGTCAACGACCCAACAAAGCGTCCACCGTGACGACTCACGACGACACGCAGATGATTGCCGCACATAAGAGCATCTCCAACAGGCGCGCAAAAATTCGGCGCGGTAAACCTCCGTTTTGGCGCGTTGTATATTGCTAGCGCGCGTGATAGCGAATTTTCCCCCGCCGGATGCTTCATTTTGCAGCGCGCGTTGGTGTGGGAAAAAAGCACCTCCTCCAGAAGCTCTATTTTGCAGCGCACGCGGCACAAACTGCTAAATTCGACCGTTTTTGTCAAAATTAATCAAACAAACTATGAAAATTTGATCGAAAATACGAATATATTTAAAAAGTTCAACGATACAACGCGACATAGAGAACGAAAATACAAATCGAAACTACTCGTCCGACTCCCAGTCGAAGTCGGACGAGTGGGTGCTCGGAGTCGTCTCCGACACCGGCGTCGTCGTCCACTCGAAGGAGGAGGAGGAGGAGGAGAGGACGATGGTGGACGGCCCTGCTGACAAAGGATTAATTTGTCAATGCCTACTGATCGTAGACTAGGGTTTTGTTAGAAGTAGAGGGCAAGTAGATCTCGAAGGTTTCAGCCGAAAAGTACTCGACAATTGTGAAAACTAGGGTTGTGTTGACAGTAGATTCGATCTTTTCTTCGTCCCTCGACTCCCCCTTATATAGAGGGTGGAGCCGAGGGTTTCTTAATACACAAGTTACAGAGTTCGGGAGGGTTTCGTACCCAACCCGTAAGATTACAAGTTTCTATATTCCCTAATACAATCTATCTTTCCTTAACTAAATGGGCTTCCGGGTCTTATTATTCTTCGAGTCCTGGGCCTTCAGTAAATCCCGGGTACCATCTTTGGCAGGCCCATTGGGGATGCCATGTAGCCCCCGAGATTTTTCTTGAATCGGAGAATCACGGAAAATCTCCAATTTTACTCATTACATAATCTTTCAATATGCAAATACTATTTTGTACATGGATAATGGTAGTTGAGGCTGGTTCATCTGACGGATCAGGTACTAGTTAACTGCTCTAGTGGCAATCCGCAAAAACCTACTTCAAGATCACGTCCCTGGACATGATCTTGGGATACTGGTGTAAACTTCGACATGTGCCGCTTAAGGTCTTACCATTTTGTCGAGTCCAGTCATATTTTATCCGGTACCTAACGCGTTCGTTAGGATTTTCTTCGCATCGTTGATACGGAAAAAAGTAGCAATCCGCCGTCGAGACGGTGCCACGCCGCTCGGAACGGATCTGGGTCTTACCTTCGCAAAATTTTGCGGCATTCAGAGATTTTGTCGCGACTTTTAGCGCTCTGAGAATATATTGTCGAGTGCTTTCGGCAGTTGGAATAGCACATTTTATCGAGTCATATTCGATGACTTATTTTGTCTTCCCGATGGGAGTATATGTAGAGTTATCTGTGTAACTCGAAATATACTCACTTTCTTTCTTTTGATAAAAATTCATCGGGCACGCGAACAGCGTTCCCGATAGGAGTAGCCCCCGAGACTACAGCCAAGAACTTGTGCTTGGGTGTAGGCTCCACAGATTAGTATCCTTTGCCGCTATATTTATAATCCTCCTCGATATTTTTCTATCTATCGGGTGCGCGACCAGCGCTCCCGATGGGAGTAGCCCCCGAGGCTATGAAAAAATGCTTGCATTTGGTCATAGGCTCTCGCCATTTCTATCTTGTCATATTCAAAGTTTTCTATTTTTCCAAAGTAGCCCCCGAGCGTTTGGGAAAAAACTTGTATTTGATCAAAAGCTCTCGAAATAATCTTACGTTGTCGATAATCTCTCCCTGCTTCATAGTCGAGCTTTTCTTTAACCATGATGACGTCAGTGCTGATGATAGCCACGACTTCTATATTGGAAACATGCGAAGACCGCTCCTCTCACTGCCTTGTGGGTCCAAATTCCCCATCTGATTGACACGTCGTGCAAGTGGGGGACACACGTCCTCCACTTTTTCTGGCGCACGTACTGTGCCCTCTGTCGTTTCTTTTCTCAGTGAAAAGCCATTTTTACCCCTTGTCCACGTGTAATCCATCTATGCCGTAAATTTTTCATCGAACGGCTGCGTCGATTCACCGCACCTCTATTTAATTCCATCATCTTCTTCCTCTGTCTCTTTCGCTCACTCCGCCCATCTGCGCCTCTGCCAAAAATCCTCCATTGCGCCCATTGCCTTGCGCGCTCCTCCCAACTTGTGATGTTCTACTCCCCTCGAGTGGGAATCATCATCCCCGCCACACGCATACTCCAGCGCTTCAACAATCTCCAATGGCCACCGAAGATGGAGTGGGAGAGATCCAAGATCTCCAATCAAGACCTGAACCTGCTGAAGAGGTTGGGGTTCACCAAGGAGAAGGATGCATTGCGCTTCCCCCGCGAGGAAAGCTACCCAAAGCCTCCAATGGAGTACCGGGTTAGTTTTGTTGACCATCTTATCCGCGGTCTTTCCCCTCCGATCCACGAGTTTCTGCGCGGTCTTCTTTTTGTTTATGGGCTTCAGCTTCACCAGCTGACGCCCAATTCTATCTTGCACGTGTCGATTTTTATTACACTGTGCGAATGCTTTCTCGGAGTCCAACCTAACTGGGCTCTGTGGAAACGCATCTTCTGCCTCCGCCGTAATGGCTCCCACGGCGTCGCCTATAATATTGGCGGCGTCGTCATCTGTGTTCGATCGGACGTCGATTATTTCGACGTCAAATTTCCTGATTCTGTCCAAGGTGGCGCAAGAGGTGGTTGTATGTGCACGAAGAAAGCTCTGATTCAATGGAGTACAACATCGCCCCTTTTGACGGAAAAGCCAAAATTCTTCGCCGCCGCTCCTGGGATGCTGAAGCTTCCGAAGAAGAGAAATTGGCGACAGAGGCGCTGATGACTCGCATCCGTGAACTTCAGAGTACCCGTGGCAAGGAGCTATCGGGTATCCAAATCACAGCCTACTTCCTTAGGATTAGAATGCAGCCTCTGCAAGCCCGAAAAAATCCCCTTTGGATGTATGCTGGTGATGAAGATATCGAGAGGCTCTCCACAGATCTTTCTGCAAAAGATTTGGAGAAGCTAATCCGAAGAATCTCCAAGCTTAGCAAGAAGGACACCATTCCATCTTCTTGCAAGGTTGCGCCATTTTGCCGCGCCAATCCTCTTCCCAAGGTATTTATTCGTCGCCGGTATTATACCTTCTTCCCGAAGTATTTTTGTGTCGACTATTTTTACTTGTAGTGAGATATAATTGTTTTGTCGATTTTCTTTACAGGGTCACCTTGTTCTATCTTCTCTTCCTCCCCTTCCCGAAGGTGGGGAAGTCGAAGAACGGGCTGTTGTCACCGACGACAACCAGGGTGCTTCTCGCCCTGAAAGTGGAGTCGGGGATTCCCATAAATCCGCGGCTTCTCTTGAAAAAGAGACTGAAGCAGAAGTTTCTTCGTCGACACGCTCATCTCTCCCTGCTGCTTCTCCAAAGGGCAAAAGGAAAAGGGATGAAGCCATCGACTCTGGCGCCTCCAAAGCTACACTCACTGCCGAGGAAGAAACTTTGGATCTTTACGGTGCTGCTCTCGTCAGCTCGTAAGTTATTTGCAATTGCTGTGCTGTTTTTTCCCTTTGTCGATGTTTTTGAAATTGCTATTTTATCTTGTCGCTATATTTATGGCAGTGATGATGAAGAAGAGGATGCTCCTATCGACGAGACTGCTCGAACGAGCACGTCTCGTACTTTAGTTGTTTCAGAAACTCGTCCTGATGTCGACGAAGCTTCTCCTCCTCCGCAAAACCTTGAACATCCAAAATCAGCTGAAAGCCCCCGACACTACTAGGAAAAAGGAAATCAGTGGCGCACCACATATAGCCTTCAGTGGCGCACTAGTGGTGCGCCACTGCTATCACGCCACTGCTAACTCCTAGTAGTGGCGCACTAGGGGTGCGCCACTACTAGCCTGGATACCAGTGGCGCACTGCGTGGTGCGCCATTGACATGTCCAGCAGTGCGCCACTATTACTCCAAAGTGGTGCGCCACTGTTGGTCAGAGGCAGTGCGCCACCACTGTCTAGATGTGGTGCGCCACTGCTACCGTTTTGCGTGCGCCACTGTTTCAGCGAGGTGGTGCGCCACTGCTGCGTGTGGACGTGCGCCACTGCTGTCTCCAGGACGTGCGCCACTGCTGAGGTTCCTGGTGCGCCACTGCTAGTCTCGGAGGGGATCACAGGGCAGTGCGCCACTGGATCCAGCGCAGTGCGCCACTGCTACTTAGTGGACGTGCGCCACTGATGGGCCTCTAGTGCGCCACTGCTACTATTTCGAATTTTTTTTTGTATGCTGGCAGGTATTTATACAGGTTGTATATCACAATACAATAGCACAATACAGGATATATAACACATATAAACAACAGCACAACTGATCCATACATAGTTCTTCACATTAGCCCCACATGATTCACAAGAATTGACATTAGAGAAGTTACGAGGTTACAATGCAAGTTACGGAGTTACAAATTCACAAATGAGATAGTGGTTACACAAGGTCGATCATCTAAACGACCATCACATAGAAGAGAGCTAGAGTGACTACTAGCACCGTCCCGATGAAAGTGGTCTTCATCCGGTTCCTCCTCCGCTCCGTCCTCTCTCCCGCCAGATAGCGTGCGTATCTGTCTTCGGCCTCCGCTCTAGTGGTGTACCCTTTGTAGCTGTTACCGCTAAAACGGTGAACCTGTCTCCGACACTCCTCCCAGTCGTTGTAGACTCCGGGAACCTTGCCCTTGTACACGACATACCACGTCATATCTGCACATATATGAACAAGCCAAAGAAACATTAGTGCACGCTCATAGATGTTTGCAACGAATAAGAGCAAACTCAAAAACGATCCAAGTAGTATGAACTAAAAGGCATGCCTCATACATTGTTGGTCGGAACAAATATTAACATTCCGCGAAGGGGTAAGTGAAACCAAGTAGGATGCACAAGAGATTGATACTTGTGTCATCGCACCAGGTTCACTTGCCCCTCCCCAGAGAGTTGACCAACCATTATAATCATCGGCCAATGCAATTAAGAAGTACCAATTCAAATAAGAGACAAGTAGCTAGTATGAACTAAATGGAATGCCTCATATTTTGCTGGTCGGAACAAATATTAACATTCCGTGATGGCGTAAGCGAGGCCAGGTAGGATGGACAAGAGATTGTTATTTGTGCCATCACACCAGGCTCGCTTACGTCACCACGGAGTGTACAGTTGACCGAACATTCTAATCATCGGCATTTTGAGATACCAAAGCAAATGGAAGAATGACAAGGGCCTCATACTTTGTCGGTCGAAACAAATATGAACATCCCGGGATGGCGTTAGTGAGGCCATGGTAGGTTGCTCCTTTCCTGTGACATGTTGGGCCTCCAAGTGCGAGGTTTGTAGAACAGACAAGTTTTCCTTAAGTGGATTACCCAAGGTTTATCGAACTCAGGGAGGAAGAGGTCAAAGATATCCCTCTCATGCAACCCCGCAACCACAAAGCAAGAAGTCTCTTGTGTCCCCAACACACCAAATAGGTGCACTAGTTCGCGAAGAGATAGTGAAATACAGGTGGTATGAATATATATGAGCAGTAGCAACGGTGCCAGAAAATAGCTTGCTGGCGTGTAGTTGATGGTGCTAGTATTGCAGCAGTAGTAACGTAAAACATAAACAAGCGTAGTAACTCAGCAGTATTTAGGAACAAGGCCTAGGGATTACACTTTCACTAGTGGACACTCTCAACATTGATCACATAACAGAATAGATAAATGCATACTCTACACTTTTGTTGGATGATGAACACATTGCGTAGGATTACATGAACCCTCAATGCCGGAGTTAACAAGCTCCACAATAATGCTCATATTTTAGTAACCTTTAGTGTAAGATAGATCAAAAGACTAAACCAAGTACTAGCATAGCATGCACACTGTCACCTTCATGCATATGTAGGAGGAATAGATCACATCAATATTATCATAGCAATAGTTAACTTCGCAATCTACAAGAGATCATGATCATAGCATAAACCAAGTACTAACACGGTGCACGCACTGTCACCTTTGCACACATGCAGGAGGAATAAAACTACTTTAATAACTTTGCTAGAGTAGCACATAGATAAATTGTGATACGATGCACATTGCAATCATAAAGAGATATAAATAAGCACTTCACTACGCTCTTCAACAGTGAATAAGTACTTCGTGAAATATAGCCTAAGAGACCCACACGGTGCACACACTGTCACCTTTACACACGTGGGACAAGGAGTCTCCGGAGATCACATAAGTAAAACCCACTTGACTAGCATAATGACATCTAGATTACAAGCATCATCATATGAATCTCAATCATGTAAGGCAGCTCATGAGATTATTGTATTGAACTACATAGGAGAGAGATGAACCACATAGCTACCGGTACAGCCCCGAGCCTTGATGGAGAACTACTCCCTCCTCATGGGAGCAGCGGTGATGAAGATGGCGGTGGAGATGGCAGCGGTGTCGATGGAGAAGCCTTCCGGGCACTTCCCCGCTCCGCAGGTGCCGAACAGAGACTCTGTCCCCGATCTTGGCCGCGATGACGGCGGCTCGGAACTTTTCGTATCGTGGCTTTCTCCGTAAGGGTTTTCGATGGGGGCTTTATATAGGCGAAGAGGCGGCGCAGAGGGTCAACGAGGCGAGACCATAGGGTGGCGCGGGGGCCCGCCGCGCCACCATGTCATCCGGGCTCACCAGGGCCCCCCTCCGGCGCTCTCGGGTGGATGCTTCCGGGCAAAATAGGAACTGGGAGGTGATTTCGTCCAATTCCGAGAATATTTCGTTACTAGGATTTCTGAAACCAAAAAAAAACAGAACCGGCACTTCGGCATCTTGTTAATACGTTAGTTCCGGAAAATGCATAAATATGACATATAATGTGTATAAAACATGTAGATATCATCAATAAAGTGGCATGGAACATAAGAAATTATCGATACGTTGGAGACGTATCAGCATCCCCTTAGTTCTGCTCGTCCCGAGCAGGTAAAACGATAACAAAGATAATTTCTTAAGTGACATGCCATCATAAACTTGATCATATTGTAAACATATGTAATGAATGCAGCGATCAAAACAATGGTAATGACATGAGTAAACAAGTGAATCATAAAGCAAAGACTTTTCATGAATAGTACTTCAAGACAAGCATCAATAAGTCTTGCATAAGAGTTAACTCATAAAGCAATAATTTAAAGTATAGACATTGAAGCAACATAATGGAAGATTAAGTTTCAGCGGTTGCTTTCAACTTATAACATGTATATCTCATGGATAATTGTCAACATAGAGCAATATAACAAATGCAATATGCAAGTATGTAGGAATCAATGCACAGTTCACACAAGTGTTTGCTTCTTAAGGTGGAGAGAGATAGGTGAACTGACTCAACATAAAGGTAAAAGAAAGGTCCTTCAAAGAGGAAAGCATCGATTGCTATATTTGTGCTAGAGCTTTTATTTTGAAAACATAAAGAGAGCATAAAAATAAAGTTTTGAGAGGTGTTTGTTGTTGTCAACGAATGGTAGCGGGTACTCTAACCCCCTTGCCAGACAAACCTTCAAAGAGCGGCTCCCATTTTATTTTATTTTTGGGTGGCACTCCTTCCAACCTTTCTTTCACAAACCATGGCTAACCGAATCCTCGGGTGCCTGCCAACAATCTCATACCATGAAGGAGTGCCTTTTTATTTTAGTTTTATTATGATGACACTCCTCCCCACCTTTGCTTTCTCAAGCCATGGCTAACCGAATCTCGGGTGCCGACCAACAATCACATACCATGGAGGAGTGTCTATTTTTGTTAATTAATTTGGGACTGGGAATCCCATTGCCAGCTCTTTTTGCAAAATTATTGGATAAGCGGATGAAGCCACTAGTCCATTGGTGAAAGTTGCCCAACAAGATTGAAAGATAAACACCACATACTTCCTCATGAGCTATAAAACATTGACACAAATAAGAAGTGATAAATTTTGAATTGTTTAAAGGTAGCACTCAAGCAATTTACTTTGGAATGGCGGAGAAATACCATGTAGTAGGTAGGTATGGTGGACACAAATGGCATGAATATTGGCTCAAGGATTTTGGATGCATGAGAAGTATTCCCTCTCGATACAAGGTTTAGGCTAGCAAGGTTATTTGAAGCAAACTCAAGGATGAAACGGTGCAGCAAGACTCACATAAAAGACATATTGTAAACATTATAAGACTTTACACCGTCTTCCTTGTTGTTCAAACTCAATACTAGAAATTATCTAGACCTTAGAGAGACCAATTATGCAAACCAAATTTTAGCATGCTCTATGTATTTCTTCACTAATAGGTGCAAAGCATATGATGCAAGAGCTTAAACATGAGCACAACAATTGCCAAGTATCACATTATCCAAGACATTTTACCAATTACTAAATGTAGCATTTTTCCAATTCCAACCATATAACAATTTAACGAAGAGGAAACTTCGCCATGAATATTATGAGCTAAGAACACATGTGTTCATACGAACCAGCGGAGCGTGTCTCTCTCCCACACAAGGATGAACTTATTCAGAGAACTAAGATAACAAAACAAAAACAAAAATAAAAGCACACAGACGCTCCAAGTAAAATACATAGGATGTGATGGAATAAAAATATAGTTTCACTAGAAGAAACCTGATAAGTTGTCGATGAAGAAGGGGATGCCTTGGGCATCCCCAAGCTTAGATGCTTGAGTCTTCTTAAAATATGCAGGGATGAACCACCGGGGCATCCCCAAGCTTAGACCTTTCACTCTTCTCGATCACATTATATCACCCTCTTCTATTGACCCTTGAAAACTTCTCCACACCAAACTTCAAGCAAACTCATTAGAGGGTTAGTGCATAATCAAAATTCACATGTTCAGAGGTGACACAAACATTCTTTACACTTCTGGACATTGCATAAAGCTACTGGACATTAATGGATCAAAGAAATAAATCCAACATAGCAAAAGAGGCAATGCGAAATAAAAGGCAGAATCTGTCAAAAACAGAACAGTCCGTAAAGACGAATTTTAAGATGGCACCAGACTTGCTCAAATGGAAAAACTCAAAACTAATTAAAGTTGCGTACATATCTGAGGATCACGCTCGTAAATTGGCAGATTTTTTCGAATTTTCTACAGAGAACTGTGCCCAGATTCGTGACAGACAGCAATGCTGTTTCTGCGCAGCGATCCCAAATATAACATCAACTTTGACATAGAAACTTTTCTTGGCACAAAAACATGATAAGGAGAGGTTGCTACAGTAGTAAACAACTTCCAAGACTCAACAAAACAAAAATTGCTGTAGTAAAATAAACACATGGGTTATCTCCCAAGAAGTTCTTTCTTTATAGCCATTAAGATGGGCTCAGCAGTTTTAATGATGCACTCGCAAGAAATAGTATTTGAAGCAAAAGAGAGCTTCAAGAGGCAATTCAAAACACATTTGAGCCTAACATGCTTCCTATGCAAAGGAATCTTGTAAATAAACAAGTTCATGAAGAGCAAAGTAACAAGCATAGGAAGATAAAACAAGTGTAGCTTCAAAAATTTCAGCACATAGAGAGGTGTTTTAGTAACATGAAAATTTCTACAACCATATTTTCCTCTCTCATAATAACTTTCAGTAGCATCATGAGCAAACTCAACAATATAACTATCACATAAAGCATTCTTATCATGAGTCTCATGCATAAAATAATTACTACTCCCAACATAAGCATAATCAATTTTATTAGTTGTAGTGGGAGCAAATTCAACAAAGTAGCTATCAAATATAGGAGGTATATTGTAATCATAATCAAATTTATCCTCCATAACAGGTGGTAACAAAAGACTACTATCATTATAATCATCATAAATAGGAGGCAAAGTATCATCAAAGTAAATTTTCTCCTCAATGCTTGGGGGACTAAAAATATCATGCTCATCAAAACCAACTTCCCCAAGCTTAGAATTTTCCATAGCATTAGCAACAATAGTGTTCAAAGCATTCATATTAATAACATTCCCATTAGCATGCATATAAAGTTCCATGGGTTTTTTAATTCTCTCTTCAAACACATCATGTCCTAATTCAAGATAAAGTTCATAAAGATCTCTCATATTTTTGTTGTTTTCCATTATGCCTAACTAGTGTAAACAAGAAACCAAATGTCGCAATTGCAGAGTCTAAAGGAAATAGCTTCGAGTACTTACAACGGCGCCGAAAATAGCTTAGTAGCCGAGGTCCGGAGTGTGAGTACCTTTTACCTTTCCTCCGGCGCCATAAAAGTGCTTGATGTCTACGTTCCCCTCCTTTCCTGTAGACAGTGTTGGGCCTCCAAGTGCAGAGGTTTGTAGAACAGCAGCAAGTTTTCCCTTAAGTGGATTACCCAAGGTTTATCGAACTCAGGGAGGAAGAGGTCAAAGATATCCCTCTCATGCAACCCTGCAACCACAAAGCAAGAAGTCTCTTGTGTCCCCAACACACCAAATAGGTGCACTAGTTCGGCGAAGAGATAGTGAAATACAGGTGGTATGAATATATATGAGCAGTAGCAACGGTGCCAGAAAATAGCTTGCTGGCGTGTAGTTGATGGTGGTAGTATTGCAGCAGTAGTAACGCAGTAAAACAGTAAACAAGCAGTAGTAACTCAGCAGTATTTAGGAACAAGGCCTAGGGATTACACTTTCACTAGTGGACACTCTCAACATTGATCACATAACAGAATAGATAAATGCATACTCTACACTTTTGTTGGATGATGAACACATTGCGTAGGATTACACGAACCCTCAATGCCGGAGTTAACAAGCTCCACAATAATGCTCATATTTTAGTAACCTTTAGTGTAAGATAGATCAAAAGACTAAACCAAGTACTAGCATAGCATGCACACTGTCACCTTCATGCATATGTAGGAGGAATAGATCACATCAATATTATCATAGCAATAGTTAACTTCACAATCTACAAGAGATCATGATCATAGCATAAACCAAGTACTAACACGGTGCACGCACTGTCACCTTTGCACACATGCAGGAGGAATAAAACTACTTTAATAACTTTGCTAGAGTAGCACATAGATAAATTGTGATACGATGCACATTGCAATCATAAAGAGATATAAATAAGCACTTCACTACGCTCTTCAACAGTGAATAAGTACTTCGTGAAATATAGCCTAAGAGACCCACACGGTGCACACACTGTCACCTTTACACACGTGGGACAAGGAGTCTCCGGAGATCACATAAGTAAAACCCACTTGACTAGCATAATGACATCTAGATTACAAGCATCATCATATGAATCTCAATCATGTAAGGCAGCTCATGAGATTATTGTATTGAACTACATAGGAGAGAGATGAACCACATAGCTACCGGTACAGCCCCGAGCCTTGATGGAGAACTACTCCCTCCTCATGGGAGCAGCAGCGGTGATGAAGATGGCGGTGGAGATGGCAGCGGTGTCGATGGAGAAGCCTTCCGGGGCACTTCCCCGCTCCGGCAGGGTGCCGAAAGAGACTCCGTCCCCAGATCTTGGCTTCGCGATGACGGCGGCCTGGAACTTTTCTCGTATCGTGGCTTTATCCGTAAGGGTTTTCGATGCGGGGCTTTATATAGGCGAAGAGGCGGCGCAGAGGGTCAACGAGGCGACGAGACCATAGGGGGCGGCCGGGCCCGGGCCGCGCCACCATGTCATCTCGGGCTCACCAGGCCCCCTCCGCGGCTCTCTGTTCTGGATGCTTCCGGGCAAAATAGGAACCTGGGAGGTGATTTCGTCCAATTTCGAGAATATTTCGTTACTAGGATTTCTGAAACCAAAAACAGCAGAAAACAGGAACTGGCACTTCGGCATCTTGTTAATACGTTAGTTCCAAATGCATAAATATGACATATAATGTGTATAAAACATGTAGATATCATCAATAAAGTGGCATGGAACATAAGAAATTATCGATACGTTGGAGACGTATCAGGTAGGATGCACAAGAGATTGATATTTGTGCCATCACACCAGGCTCACTAGCGACACCCCGGAGTGTACAAGTGACCAACCATTCTAATCATCGGCCAATGCAATTAAGAAGTGCCAACTCAAATAAGAAGATAAGTAGCTAGTATGAACTAAATGGAATGCCTCATACTTTGTCGGTCAAAAAAAATATTAACATTTAGGGATGGTGTGAGCGAGACCAGGTAGGATGCACAAGACATGGATATTTGTGCCATCACACCAGGCTCGCTCACGCCATCCCCAAGTGTACGGATGACCAACCATTCTAATCATCGGCATATGCAAACAAAATTAACGACCAAATCAAGTGCGGAAAACGACAGAGCCATATATATAAGTTCACAAACATAGCCGAACTAGTAATTAATAGCAAGTAAAGTGCTGGATAAAGTTTATTACAACAGAAGCTCGTCTTTAGTTCACAACTACATAACTAGGCTCGCACATCAAGACTTTCCACTCGGAGCGTGGATAAAACCGCCGCCTTTCTTCAAGCACATCCATGAGCGGTAGTCGTCACCCTGCATTTGGAGCATCGTGTCTATGTCACTGTTTGACGGCTGATGGCCGGCGTAGAACTCCCCCGCGCTTCTAATGACATCTTGATGGATGATTTCACAAAACTCTACTTGGATGCGGAAGAAGTCTTGCTTGATGCCGTCGTCAGGGACCCGCGCCAATTTGTTGGCCCAGTCTCTGAGATGCTCAGGTAGCGTAAGCTGCTGCTGGTCCCGTATGAACTTATCCATGTGATAGAGGGCGTAGTAGGCATCCTTGTTACTAGAAGGCGGCTTCTTGACGCAGGGAAACTTTGTTTGGTGCTTGAACACATGCTTCCCGTACCTAATATTTGGCCTCTGCATGTTGCCTTTCGCTTTGACGTAGCCATTGAGAGCATCATCAAGTACGGCCTTGACATTCGTGTAGTCCGTGGTTGACTTACCGTCCGCATCGAGGTATGTGGCCATGGAATGTTTCGGGGTTATGGAGATGAGTGTGCAGGTTTTGTCTCTGCGTAGAAGACATAATGTTTAAGAACATGACGATTGAAATCTAAAAAAATCACGAGTTAAGACCGGTACGGTGAGGGGGTGACTTACTCGGGAAATACAGGCAGGACGATGTTACACTTCTTCTGGTTCGCTAGAAAGAAGTCTTTGAGGTATCCACTCGCGACTGCCCGGTCTCCGGCGGTGGCCAAGTGGACGGCACGCATGTAGAAGGGGTCGGCTATCGCGATGTCCGGGATGTTGTGTCTAATGATCCGCATCGCCTTGCTGAGCGAGTATAGGCGAATGAAGGTGTAGTGCAGCGGATAACTGTTCAGCATGGCGAAGATGTCATCATACCGCAGGAAGATCTTCTCCGCGAAGCCACTATCGACAAAGCCATGGCCCAAGGGCACCTTGGCAATATACACCGGGTATCCATGATCTTTCTCCCTGATACGCCGCTCCTCCATAAACTGAATACCGTCAACCAGAGATCGCATAGGACCGGGTGCAGCATCGTACAATCTTTTAATTAGCATCCGCTCACCCGACACATGCACCCTCGCCTCGATATTCTTGGGCACTGGTGGCCCGTCCTGAGCACGGATAGGTGCCGGCTGGCTGGCAGACTTGTCGTCCTTCTTCTTTCTTTTCCGTCCCTTCGGCTTCGTATTTACTGGGACTGCATTCTCCTCTTCGCAAGCCTTCTTCAGTGTGTTAGGACTGATAACACTTCTCACCTCGGCTATCGGCTGAGTCTCGGTGAAGTCGGCAGCTGGAGGCGTCTCCTGAGAACAGAATAGGCGCCGCTTGTTGCAATAGGTTTTCCCCTCGGCGGCAGCTTGAGAGGGTTGGCTACTGAGATCGTAGTCCATCACCCCAAAATCGAAGTTGCAGTCCAGGTTGGCGAACGTACTGTCCTCGTCCGGACCGTCGTTCGGATCCTGTGCCATCTGCATGTCCACATCAGCTGATGGCGGCACCGTTGGGGTGGTCTTGCCATGGCTTGGCGCCGGCACGGCTGGGGGTGCTGTCTGTGGGGTGGTGTCCCTCGCCCCCAAACGAATCTGGCTCTTTGGCCAAACCATGGACCAATTGAAGCAATGCTGGAGGGTAAGGACCTCATCTTCGTCGGCACCATGGGGTTGAAAGGGAGGTACCACGTCGTCGTAGCCGCTAAGCACCCGAACCAGTTGAATCCTATACACGTCGGGTTGCATGGGTCTACCGTGTAACTGGCGGTTGCTCGGTTGAACGATTTTGGCCTTGGCAACATCGATCAACTCGCCGTTCACAAAGTGCAGGAGAGTGCATGGGACGTCGACGGCGGAGCTCTGCGGAAAACATGTAGGGCGTTAGGGATGGCTAGCTAGTCAAAGGCAAGGATATGGAAGTCATTGGCCGAGGGTTGGTTACCGTGATGGCGTCCAGCTCGGCTAAGGTCGAGGCACCGCCGGCGGCGGGCGTGCAACTGATGGAGTGGCCGCTTGTTGGCGCGGTGCCGGGCGGCGTATTATCCGCAGCGACGGGTGCATTGAGCTGAAGTAATGGCGCCGCGGGAGACACCAACGTTGGCGCCGCGGGAGACACCAAGGTTGGCGCCGCCGGAGCCACCAAGGTTGGCGCCGCCGGAGCCACCAATGTTGGCGCCGCCGGAGACACCATTGTTGCCGCCTGCGGACTCACCGATGGCTCCACGTTGTGGGAGTTGCTGCCCGTGAAACTGGGAACCGGGGGAGGCCCCTTTTTTCCTCCCCTATACCACTCGTCAAGACCGGCAACCAAGGTAGGGATGATGGAGCTAAGCGTCGTGCCCACTTGGTCCTCCACTTGCTGTCGTTGCGTCCTCTGTTGGGTCTCCACGATTTGTTGCACTTGTTGCCGCACTTGCTCCTCGACCAATGTCGGGATCTGCGCAACTTGTGCCTTGAGCTGTGCGACCTCCTTCTCATCGATGGGGGCCTTTCTCTCCTTTTTCCCCGACTTATAGTAGTCTGACCATTTCATAGAGCATCCTTCGCCGGCCACACGACCAGCCGACGTCGGCTTACTCAATGGATCCCTCTTCTTGTGGGCATTCAACGCCCTATTTAAAGGGTTGTCCCAAGGGGCACACTGCGAGGAGCTCGTGGACCCCGCGCCGCTACTAGCTTCCTTTTCACTTTCCGCAGCGATCTCCTTAGCCTACGGGAGGAACATGCATGAACCATTTAGAAATTTGGATTCATCAATAAGAATGCAACCATAAAGGCGCTAATTAAGCGGGTGCATTCCTTACCAGAAGAGTCTCAAACTCCTTCACCTCCGGAGTGGTGGTGAGCTCCTTTGTTTTCGGGTCAATACGGTACCGGGCCAGGAGAAAGTTCCTGGTTTGCTTGTTTTTGTATTGCGAGAAGAGGGGCTCGAGGCCGTTCTTCACACGCTCCTCATCCGCGGCGTCCCATTTCGGTTGCGCCACCCTAAAACCGCCAGGACCTAGTTTGTGGGTGCCTAAGTTCAGTTTTCGCATGTCCTTCCCCCACTGACTAGAATCCGACGTTGACTCGCTCTCGCACTTGATCTTGAAATCAGCGTAGTCTTGCTCGGTGATCGAGGGATTTGACTCCTTGATCTTGTCGTAACTCGCACCACTATTAATCATTTTCTTCACTCGGTTCCTCCAACTAGCGAGGGCGGTGCTCATCTTCGTGAGGGCGGCATTGTGCACTTTGTTCCGCATGAGACGCTTTTCTGAGCAGTCCACCGGGAACTCGTATCGTTCGTGCAGCTTCTTGAAGAGGAGGGTGCGCAAATTCGCTCGGTCAGGATGCCTGAGGTTCTCGGTGTTGATCGAGACCGTGCTCCGGAGGATGCACCCGAGTTGGGCAGAGTACCCTTTGACTAAATCAGGGGGCGCCGTTGGATGCCCACTGGCGTTCACTTCGGTGAATGCCTGCTTCACGGTGCTGAGCACATTCGGGCGACGCTCCCTCCGTAGCTTCTTCGGTGCGCCGGTGTCATCCTCGGCGGCACCATCCGTGGTGTCATCCTCGGCGGCACCATCAGTGGTGTCATCCTCGGCGGCATCATCCGCTCGGTACTCTGGATCGGTGCCATCATCCTCGCCGTCGTCGCGGCGAGGTTGTGACTCCATCACCTCCATTTCATCGGTTAGCATCCAGAATGGCTTGCTACCGCTGCCGCCGGCCTCTTCGTTGTTGGCCATGTTCGAACTAAGTAGGAAAAAATGCATAAAGTTAGCGCAAGATTTCACGGAAAAATTGGGCATGACCTATGCTAATTTATGGACATATGAGTGCCCCATTTTCACCGAAACGGAAATGAATCAACATTTCGGCGATAATGGGCAACTCTGTCGATCCCTGCACAAGAATATGACAATATATAGGTGCACGACAGAAATGTTGATACCACCACATTCACACCAGCAACAAACTAGCAGAAGCTAGCAGCAGCTAGCAGCATGCATCAACAGCAAAAGCAAGCAGAAGCTAGCAGCAGCTAGCAGCATGCAACAACAAGCAAGCAAGCAGCAGCAGCTAGCAGCATGCATCAACAGCAAGCAAGCAACCTTGGAGGATGCGGCGGCGGTCTTCTGCAGCGGCGTTAGCAGTTGAGGGCGACGGCGGCGTGCTTGTCCTGCTCCTGCTCCAAGTCTCAGCCTTGCAAATGTTCAAAATAAAAAGTCAGTAAACTTTAAGGACCTAGCAGCAGCAGCAATCAACCTAGCAACTAACAACCTAGCAACTAACAGCAACCTAACAACCTAGCAGCAGCAAGCAAGCTAACAACCTAGCAGCAGCAACAAGCAAAAAATACCCAATTTTACAGCCCTAGCAAGCAGCAGCAGCATCAAGCAAGCAAGCAACCTAGCAGCAGCTGCAGCAGCAACCAAGCAACCTAGCTCTGCTCTCTCACTCTCTACATTCTAGCTTAACAGCAGTAGGAGTGCTGATGCTCATACAGACACAACACTAGTTCAGAGAGGGAGGGAGGGGAGAAGGGCCTCACCTGCGGCGACGGTGATGGCGGCAAGCAGCGTGCTTCTCCTGCTCCTGCTCCAAGGCGCGCGTAGCGGTTAGGTGCTCAAGTCTCAGCCTTGCAAATGTTTAAAATAAAAAGTTAGTAAGCTTTGAACTCTGAAAATAAAAGAGCTACAGTTGCTACTATGATGGCAGAACTGCACCTAGCACTAATATGCATGCTAGCAGCAGCACCTAGCACTAATATGCTAGCAGCAGCACCTCCACCACTTAATCTTGTAAGGTACCTAGAATAAAGATGAAATCCTCATGCTACAGTTTACGGTGTTCATTCCAAAACAAAACCTTGCAAGATATATACTATAGCAGCCAAATACAGACACAACACCAACTACATATTTACCATGAATTTCTTTGATCAGCCAAATGAAGCAAGTGTGCTATTTGTATGAACAGAACCACAGAACTAGATATGAACATGCCCACATTCAAGAATGGTTTCACCTTTTCCTCCTATTTTCTTATAGTGGAATACAAGTTCAATAATCACTCAATACTGCTTGATATATTGCTCCTCTAAGGAAAATTATATCCTCAAATTAAGTTTTAGCATGCACACCAACCCACTTCTCAGCATCTAGGCCTAACACGCTCTTTCATCAAGTCGGGCAGATTTAATAAAAATCAAGTTTAAGCTACTTTGGTGAACTACTGGTCCAGACCAGCTCCAGTGATCTCCAGGTTCTGCCCATATTTAATAAAAATCAAGTTTAAGCTTCACATTCATCAAGTCAACTAAACAACAAGTTCAATAAAATCTCAACCATAATTCAAAGCTAGAGCTACAAATGGTCTGATTCTCAATTTATTTCTTGTTAAAAGAAGAAATTCACATAATTGCTGACAGGGTTAATCTTGACATTCATAAAGTTGACCAAACAGAGCCCACGAGTTCAATAAAAACTCAAGGATAATCCAAAGTTAGAACATAATACGTTGCATTTTTAATGGATTCAAATGAAGCACACCATAGCAACTCAATAGACTTTAGAAACAAGATTGTGTATTTAGAAACATGGTCACAAATCGGATTCTTCTGTACTACACTTGGAACTATTCCAAAAAAAAATTACTAGCACGTTGATCAGCTATTTAAACATGTTAAATCAAGAAAACAACACTAACCCAAACAAAATATAAGCACATTGCGTCAGGACATGATCAACTAAACAAATCATGATGAATTAAAAGCTTGTGGCTGCTGTACTACTCCATCAACACTTAGGTGAATCAACACTTGCTTCTCACCAGCACATGAACAAGATAGCAGATAACACACATAATTGCTTCTCGAGGGGAAGCACCGAGCAGCAGGAGTAGCGGCGGCTCGAGGGGGAGCACCGAGCAGAAGTAGCAACTAACCTAGCAGAGGAGAAGGAGGGGAGGAGCACGGCGGCTACCTGGGAAGGATGCGCGGTGGCGTCAGCGGTCGAAGGCGTCAGCGGTCCTCTGCGGCGGCGTCAGCGGTCGAAGACGCGCTTCTCCTGCCGGTGCTCCACGACGTGTTGCGGCGAGTACGGCGAGCAGGTGGGGAAATCTCGATCTGGCCACAGTGGGGAATGGAGGGCGAGCAGGTGGCTTCGGAGATCCAGGAGAAGGTGGGAGGGCGCAGTGGTGAATGGGCGCAGGGCGTCGCCGGCGGAGAGGAAGAAGGGGAGGGGTGGCAGCGCGAGGCAGATCGAGGGACGGCGGCGTCGCTCAGGGGAAGAAGGGGAGGGGTGGTCAGGTGGGATCTGGTCGGGACGGGGGAAGAAGGGGAAATTTCTAAGTCCCCTGACGCCTTAGCAATAGCGCACCTCTCGGGGTGCGCCACTATGAGCCTTAGCAATGGCGCACCTCTAGGGGTGCGCCACTGCCTCCTTATGTCTGGGTCAAAAGAATAACGCGGGGGGGATTGACATATCCCGCTTAGTACCGCACTGGCTCTGTCCCTGGTTGGTTTGTGCCAAACCCCTGCCGGCCAGGTTCGAACCCTGGCGGCCCCATTTTTTTCCTTTTCTTTTTAAATTGATTTAACACTATAATAAACATCCAAAATAGCATAATACACCAACATAAAAGGCATAAATAATTATAATTATGTAGAATATTTAAAATACTATAGAATCTAGAAAATATCCAAAAATATGAATTATATGTCTATTTTGATCGGTACAACATGTGTAGATTAACAATATGACATCCATTATTCATACAAGAAAATGATACATAATTATCTTTTCACAATCTTCTTGCCCTTCTTTCTCGCGGTTGAATAATTTAGCCCCGGAACTCCTAGACTTCTTCTCTTGAACGGACGGCCTTTAGGTAGGGTGGTCCTGCTTCTTCTTGTTGTGTATGGTTCTTCATCATCGTCGTCATCATCTTCCATCTTCGGATCGCCGTACTGGTCAAAGTCTAGCTCGTTGGCGGCTCCATCCATTCCGATGATGCTCCTTTTGCCTCTCCTCACGACAACACGGCTGGGCTTTTGCGGGTCGGTAATGAAGAAGCATTGGTCCACTTGGGAAGCTAGTACCCATGGCTCATATTTCGCGGTGACCTTTGCGCCCGCTGTCTTGGATTTGGCTTCGGGTATAACCATGGTGGTGAAATGCCGGTCTTCTTTTACGACGTTCTTGGCCCACCTGACACGGAACATCGGCACATTCTCTCCGGCGTAGCTCAGCTCCCAGATCTCCTCGATCTTTCCGTAGTATCTCTGCTTGATGTCACCGGTGTAGGACTCCATCGTTACCCCGGAGTTCTGATAATCGCTCTTCATGTCCTTTTCCTCGGTGTAGAATGTGTAGCCGTTGATATCGTACGCCTGAAATGTCATCAGGTTGTGTTCGGCGCCCTGTGACAAGGCGAAGATGAGTTTTTCTTCCGCAGAAGAATCCTCGTCTATAGGGTATGTCAGCATCTTGTCCTTGAACCACCGCGTGAAGGTTGAGTTGTGCTCTTTGATTATATCTCCGTCCGTCCTCTGTTTGCCCTGATCACTGTACGTCTTTGCGATGAAGGTTTTGTGCTCTACCACCCAAGGATCGACCACGTCTATGTGTTGTAGCGCGACTAGGTTTGCTCTTTCAAAGTCGGCGATTCGACCCTTGAAGTCGACATGCATTTCGCGGCTACCCTCGCGGTGACCCCATCCAGCGAGCTTCCCGAGATGCCTGTTTACGGGCAGGCCAACGGGGTTCTCGATTTCTAGATAACTCGTGCAGAAGGAGATGCACTCTTCGGTCAGAAAGCCCTTGGCTATGCTTCCGTCTGGACGTGCCCTGTTGCGAACGTACCCTTTGATGACACCATTCATCCTTTCGAACGGCATCATGCTGTGCAGGAACGTCGGCCCCAGTTGGATGATATCCTCCACGATATGTACCAGCAGATGCACCATAACGTCGAAGAATGCGGGCGGGAAGTACATCTCAAGCTCGCACAGTATCACCACGATCTCTTCCTGTAGCCTTCTAAGTTGCCTCACGCCAACAGACTTCCGAGAGATGACGTCGAAAAAGTTGCATAGGCCAAAAAGCGTTTCACGGACGTGCGCGTCCATGATCCCACGGATTGCAACCGGAAGTATTTGCGTCATCAGCACGTGACAGTCGTGAGACTTCATCCCGCTGAACCTCTGCTTCGCTTTGTCTAGGTACCTGCTTATCTTCCCCGCGTAACCGTAAGGAAGTTTTACTCCTAGGAGACAGTCGAAAAACTGCTCGATCTCCTTCTGACTTAGAGTGAAGCACGCGGGGGGGCAGTAATATTCGATCTTCTTGGCCTTTTTGCCCTTGCGACGACTTTGCGTGTCCTCCGCCTCATCATCGTCATTATCATCATCATCATCATCATTAGGGCGTCCCGCGTGAAGCTCCTCCCTGATCCCAATTGATAGCAAGTCGTACCTTGCTTTCGGCCCATCTTTGGTCCTCTCTGGCATGTTGAGGAGGGTACCAAGCAGACTCTCGCACACGTTCTTCGTGATGTGCATGACATCAAGGCTGTGAGGCACACGTAAGATCTTCCAGTACGGCAAGTCCCAGAAAACAGACCTCGTCTTCCATACCTTGAGCAGCGGCTCCGGCGCCTTTCGCTTCTTCCCCGGCGGTGGGCACTCATTCCAATTTTTCAATAGCTCGTCTATTTGCTCGCCGCTTCTCGTACGTGGCCGTCTTCGGGGTTCGTCTTGACCATCGAACAGATCCTTGCGTTTCCTCCATGGGTCTTCGTCGCGAAGCCACCTTCGATGTCCCATGAACACCGTTTTCGAGGACCCCGGATCTCTATCTAGCTGGCGGTACGTTGTGTCATCCATGCACCTGACGCATGCATTGAATCCGTGGACCACCTGCCCCGCGACATATCCGTAACCGAGAAAGTCGTGCACCGTCGTGAGCAGCGCGGCTCTCATAGGGAAATATTCTTCCGCGGCGGCGTCCCACGTATTGGCAGGCGCGTCCCATAGCGTGGCTAGCTCCTCTTTCAGAAGCCCCATATACAGATTGATGTCGTTCCCTGGTTGTTTCGGCCCTTCAATTAGCATACTCATTTGAATGTACTTCCTCTTCATGCACAACCAGGGGGGAGGTTGTACATCCACACAAACACGGGCCATGTGCTATGCGTGCTGCTCTGGCTGCCAAACGGATTGACTCCATCGGTGCTCGCGCCCAGCCTTATGTTCCTAGGATCGTCCCCAAATTCTGGGTACTCGAGGTTCAACGCATTCCACTGGCTAGCATCCGAAGGGTGTCTCAACATCCTGTCCTTTTTCTTTTTCTTCGGATCATCAACGTCATCTTCTCCCTTCCTCATCTCCGCGTGCCAGCGCATTAGCTTTGCTTGCTTAGGATCCGCGAAATACCGCTGCAGACGAGGAGTGATCGGAAAGTACCACACCACCTTCCGAGGAGCTTTCTTCCCCTTCTTGTACCGACTGACGCCGCACTCCGGACATATGGTACACTCCGCGTGCTCGTTCCGATAAATGATGCAATCGTTCAAGCACACATGATATTTCACATGCGGTAAATCCAGAGGACACACGATTTTCTTGGCCTCCTCGATACTAGTCGGACACGTGTTACCTTTGGGAAGACGTTCGTGCCAGAATGACATGTTGTCGTTGAAGGATGTGTCGGTCATTTTGTGCTTTACCTTCATCTGCAGAGCCATGAGCGTTACTTTCAGGCGGGTATCCTCCGGCCTGCATCCTTCATACAATGGAGTAACCGCGTCTACCTCCAGTTGATCCATCTTGGCTTTCTCTCGGGCGGCATCCCTTGCGTTACTCGTCTGCTTGAGAAGCAGCTCTTGAAGATAAGGGTCCTGCACCCAGTCCATCGACGATGGTCCATCGTCTTCATCTTCATGATCTTCATCATCGGGTCCTCCATCTTGATCTTCCATATCATCGGGTCCATGATCTCCTACATTGTGATCATGATCATGGCCGGGATCTTCTACATCCTGATCATGTCCGGGAACTTCTACATGGTGCTCACCACCTTCCTTATTTCTTGTTGAAATCCCATGGACAAATTCATAATCATCTTCGTCGCCTTCCCACCGATAGCCATCCATGAAACCACGCACGAGAAGGTGGTCCCGTACCATATCGGCTTTAGGGTCCATAAGGCTCGTCAGCTTGCATCTTCGACACGGACATCTTATCTCCTTTTGGTTATTTCTAATCATCTCGGCCGTCGCAGCTTTCAAAAACCTAGCCACAACGCCTTCGCTCATCATGCGGACCATGGTCGCCTGCGGGTATAGAGAAAATGGATATCTTAGCATACCAAAAGAAAATTTTGGCATGACCTTCCCTAAAAATAGGACATATGTATATGCGTAGTATGCCCACTATTCGCCGAAACGGAAATGAATCAACATTTCGGCAAAATATTGGCAACTCCATCGCATTTCAAATCCCTGCAAACAAAAACATGCATGCAACACATGTGTGGAGGCTTCGCATATACAACACATGTGTGGAGAGGCTTCGCATACAACACACATGCACGTGATAGAGACGCTTTTCGCGCATGCGCACAACACATGAGCTTCACATAACATATGTGCACACACACGTGTGTGTGCAAGACGATCGGAACCGGTCACACACAAAGCATAAAACCAACAAAGTTACCGATACGACGAGACCTAGAGTGTTGGATGAGGTGAAAAGTTGAGATTGAGTAGGGTATTGAGCTAAGAGAGCTTCACCATTACTTACCTATGAAGAAAATTTAAGTTTACCAACTTAATTTTGGTGAATGAAGAGGTGAAAATGAGGTGGGAAGGAGGGGCAACACGACCAGATCCAGATTTGGTGGGAGGTGGTGGTGGAAGAGTGTTTGGGGAAAGTGGGTGGCACATGTGAGTGGAGGGTGAAAAGCAGGAAATGGTCCCAGGTTAGCAGTGGCGCACCACCTAGTCGTGCGCCACTACTAGGGTGACATAGCAATGGCGCACTGCCAGGTGGTGCGCCACTGCTAAGCCTCTCATCTCTAAAGGGGCTCTGGCCACCCCCTAGCAGTGGCGCACCTAAAGACATGCGCCATAGGTAACCTATGTAGCAGTGGCGCACCACTGATGTGCGCCATTGCTAAGCCTATCATCTCTAAACGGGCTCTGGACACCTCCTAGCAGTGGCGCACCACTTTAACGTGCGCCATAGGTAAGTAATGTAGCAGTGGCGCACCCCGGAGACGTGCGCCACTACTAGGTTGGGGGAGGAGCTGGCCTCCTGTCACCACTTACTTATGGCGCACCACATTCGAGGTGCGCCACTACTACTTTTGTAACAGTGGCCCACCGTTTTGTGGTGCGCCACTGCTAAGTAGTAGTGGCGCACGGCAGTCATGGTGCGCCACTGCTGGCTGTCTTAAAGGCTAGCTGAAAGCCCCCGAGCTTCTTCCCCAAAGAGAGCTAGGGTAGAAACAACCAAGGAACCAACCATATTAACTGGTTGTTCCTCGAATTCTTTGATGGAAGAGGTAAATTGTTCTGTATTGACTTTTTCTTTTGAAGTTTTCCTCTTTTTCTCCTTGATGTCAACTTTGTCTTCTTCCTATATTGATTCTTTTTTCATTGTAATCTCTCTAGCCTTTTATGAAAGAGCTCGTCCGTTTCGGTACCCAATTTATCGGGTACCGCGATTATGCCGGCGAACTTGAAGGTACTTGCTTGTTCTCTCCCGCTTTTCTTGTCGAGTTTTTCTTGCCACTATCAATGATTATCTGTCTTTACGTTGGCAGGAAAACTGGCAGAAGCCAACAAACGTGCTGACGCTCTCGCTATTGAGTTAGAACAAAGCGAGAGTGCGCACGCGAAAGTCGTCGAGGATCTTCAAAAAAGACTCGATGACGCAAAAAGGGCCTTAGAAGAAAATGTAGCTCAGCATTCTGCTCGAGAAGAAGAGATCCTCAGTCGACTGGAAACTCAGAGTCGACGTTTTGTTAGTAAGTCCTTGCACCTTTTACTATTTTCTCACGTCGTGTTTTGGTCTCCCCCCTTTTCTCTTTTCAATAACCTTCTTCTTTTTTGTGTGCTTTAAACAGGGAGAACACATCAAGAATACGAGCTGGACAATCCTGAAGATGACGAGCTTCTTGATGCGCTTTCTCTTCTCGAAATTCATGGGACGGAAGCTCGTAACGGATTAGATGAAGCTGAAGCTGGCCTGTCGCGACTCTTTCCTTATTTCTTCCATAAAAAGGAGCGACCTGCAGTTTTCATTGACCTCGCCAAGTGCTTCAACGGCAATGAAGACCTTGGACTCCAACTTCGTCAAGAGGGACTAAAAGTTGGTGTCGAAGGTACTATGGCCTTGGTTGCAGAGAGTCAACAAGAAGTCGACTGGTCAAAAGTTGGCGACGCGGGGAAGATTGAAACTAAGAAGTGGCAGTCGCTAATCAAAGCGGCAAAGCCCAATTCGAAGAAGATCCTCGCCACTCTTGGATATAAGCCACCAACCGCTCCGAGTTCTTCAAAACCGGAGGTCAAGTAGACCACTTTTGCTTTTTTCCTTTTTAGTTTTATCTCCCCTTTTGGTGCTATCGCCGTAGTGTTCTTGGCGATGACTGCTTCTGTAATTCTCTAGAGGACCTCCTTTTGTAATAGACATGTATATATTATGAAAATGAATGGATATCTGTCTTTGCTCGATGATTGATGTCGAAATTTCTATTTTCAGTTAATTTTTGACAACTATACGGCAACTCCTGGTCCTTCCGAGGTTTTTCCTTCGTCTCATTCGAAGAAAAACCCTGTCTCTGTTGAGTTTGTTGAAAATTCTTCGAGTAAGAATTCGGAAGATTTGGAAGAACTTCGACACCAACTCCAATCCACGAAGAAGCAATCACTTATGCTCATGGAACAATCTCGTAAATCTTCTGAAAGGGAAAAGATTGCACTCCAACAAGCTCAAGATGCCATCTCTGAGAAGGACTCCGCCGTTGCTGAAGCTGCTGCAGCTACATCCCGCGAAAATTTTATGCTCCAACTGCTGACAGATGCTAGCTTGGACATGGCAGGTGTGTTTCATTATCATTGTCGTGCTTTTCTTTTCCTTTTTTGCTTGTCTCCTTAATGTTCACTGACTCTTTAAAAAATAGGTTCTTTTTTGGATGCTACTACTGAAGATGAACGTGTCGAAGCTCGGTCCAATGCACTTCTTCGGCTTGCAAATGATCATGGTTCAAATTTCTGGGGCACGCCTGAACGGACTCGCCAGATCGTCAGATTTCAAGATCGTGCGCTTCAGGTTCGCGACTATCTCGACTTCTGCACGAGGACTTTGTCTCTGGTTTATGGCACCATGTTTCCTCGCAATAAGATGCCAGAAACTCTTCCTGCTTTAATGGATAAATTTCGGGATGCTCCTCGAATCCATGGCTTTGTGCGAGCCCAATTAGCTGCTGGCGCAAGGTTTGCTATGATCATGATAAAAATCTGCTACCCAAAGTTAGATGTGGGTCAAGTTGTTCCAAAGTGCTTAGCCAAGATGGCGAAGAGGAGGAAGAAATTTCAGTAAATATGACGACGTTGTGACCCCTGTTGCCGAAGATATGATGGATGAACTTCTTCGGATGGATTCTGAATTCTTCGTGAAGGGCAGCTATGCTGAGCATAGCACTCGTGCTATAAATAATGAGCGATTGACAATAGACAATATATTGGGAAATCCTTGAAGATAAACTTGTACCGAAAATTGTATCTTGTGTATATGATCTGTATTGTAAAGTCACTATATTTTTATTTTTACCGCCAAGCCCCCGGGCGTTTTATTGGTGACAGCTTTTGTTTTATAATGCGAGGTTGTCCCAAGGCAAAATAAATTATACTGTGTACTATTTTTGCGGGTACTAGCCCCCGAGCTTTATGTTGATCGCTATTTGTCGATGTTTCTATTTTTGGCGAGGTACTTTATACCAAGGCGAGATGTTTTTTGCGAGTTATGTTTGTCGACACTGCGTATATATATATTGTATCATCTAGGGGGAAGCCCCCGAGCCTGTCGAGAAAGATGTATAACTCCACTATCTTTATTATATTGCAGCACCGCGAGTCCGCCTCATTAAAAACCTTTCTCGGCCCCACTCGGTGCCCCGAAAAAGGAAAAGAGTGCGTCTGAAAACTCGCGTTTCAGTACATGGTATGTTTACAAAGGAGACTATATTTCGACATCTAGGCGTAAAAACGCCCGAGCTGCGCCACGTTCCAAGGATTTGGCTCGGCAATCCCGTCTTCTTGTCTTTGATTCTGTATGCTCCTCCTTCGATTACTTCTGTGACGATGTAGGGTCCAAGCCACGGTGACTCGAGTTTTTCATGACTTTTTTTATTAAGTCGCAAAACCAAGTCACCAACTTGGAAAGATCTCGGTCGTAATCGTCGACTGTGGTAGTTTTTTAGGTCCTGCTGATATTTGGCAACTCGTGATAGGACTTCATCTCGAGCTTCATCAAGTGCGTCGACATCATCCTCCAAAGCTTTTCTCGAAGTTTCTTCATCATACTCTGTAACTCTTGGAGAATCATGTTCTATCTCTATCGGCAGGACTACTTCGGCTCCATGGACCAGGAAGAACGGCGTCTCCTGCGTCGCCGTATTTGGTGTTGTTCGAATACTCCACAACACACTTGGCAGCTCCTCTGGCCAAGTATGCCGAGCTTTTTCCAACGGTCCCAACAAACGTTTCTTGATACCGCGATGATGCCATTAGCTTTCTCAACTTGACCATTGGTCCGTGGATGTGCGACAGACCAAAACTCGGTTGCCCACTTCTCGCACAATATGCCTTGAACTCCTTGGACGTAAAATTGCTGCCGTTGTATGCTGTGAGGGACTCCAAATCGAAAGACGATGCTTTTCACGAACTTGATCGCCGACGCGCCGTCCGGTGAATTTATCGGCTTTGCTTCTATCCACTTAGTAAATTTGTCGACAACAACAAGCATATACTCATATCCTCGTGGCGAAGCTTATGTAGTTTTCCCACCATGTCGAGACCCCATTGAGCAAAGGGCCAAGACAATGGGATTGGCATAAGTTCTGCTGCTGGCGAGTGAGGTTTGCGCGAATCTTTGGCACGCATCGCAAGTTCGCACTATTTCCTTCGCGTCCTCAATTGCTGTTAGCCAATAAAATCCTGCTCTAAAGACTTTGGCCGCGATGGCTCGGCTACTCGCGTGATGCCCGCATATTCCTTCGTGTACATCTTTCAGATGATCCTTCCTTCTTGTGACACATCTCTGTAGCACACCCGAGATACTTCGTTTGTACAACTCCCCTTTACCACAGTAAAAGCTTTAGATCGCCCGATTATTCGCCTTGCTTCAACCGGATCGTCGGGTATTGTTTTCCTTAGGATGTATGATATGTAAGCCTGCATCCACGGTATTTGCACCATCATGACTAGGTCCTGTTCCTCTTCTTCTTCCTCTGAGTCTTTGGTGGCACTCGAAGATTTCTCTTCGTTCTCCTTCTTCTTTATTTTCACTGGCTTTGTTGATCTCTCGCTTATTTCTTCCCAAAACACGCCTGGAGGGATCGCGAGACATTGTGACCCGATGTTTGCAAGAACATCGGCTTCATCGTTACTCAGTCTGCTGATGTGGTTTACCTCGCATCCATCAAATAATTTTTCCAGCTCGTTATACACCTCCTTGTATGCTATCATACTTTCGTTGACTGCATCACATGGTTCATAACTTGCCGTGCCACCAATTGTGAGTCGCCGAAGATCTTCAATCGGGTTGCACCGCAAGCCATCTTCATCCCGTGTATGAGAGCTTCATATTCGCTTCATTGTTAGATGCGTTTGGAAACGTCATCCGCAAGACATATTTCAACTTGTCGCCTTCAGGTGATACTAGTATCACGCCGCTCAGCGCCTTCCAACCTTTTGGATCCGTCGAAGTTCATAGTCCAGTTCTCGATAAATCTGGAGGCCCCGTGTTTTGTAGCTCCATCCACTCGCAATGAAATCTGGTAACACCTGCGATTTTATTGCCTTTCTTTTTCATACGTGATGTCCCGAGGGGAAAGTTCTATTCCCCAAAAGGAGACACGACCCGTAGCTTCTGGGTTGTTCAATATGTTTGACAAAGGAGCTTCATTCACATATATTATCGGATGCGCCAAAAAATAGTGTCGCAGTTTTCTTGCTGTCGTGAATACTCCATATGCCGCTTTCGGTATTAAGTGATACCACTGTTTTGAAGGCGACAACATTTCGCCGATGAAATATACTCGTTCCATTGAATTTCTCCATGGAGCTTTACTTCTCTTCAACTACTAGGGCCGTGCCGACCACCCACTGAGGTGTGGCCGAATGTGGCAGAGGAGAGGTTCTTCTTCTTTAGGGCGCTACTAAGATTGGTGGTTGTGGATTGCTGCAAGACTTTGAGATGGAATCAGGACTTTTCAAACATTTAAAAACACATATTTCATATGCTGAAGAGAATATGATTTTGACTTATCCTTGGGAGTGGGAAAGCATCCTTAGGACAATGTTTATTGAGGCACGTAAAGTAGACACACATGCGAAGGACTTTCGTGTGTTTCTTCGCACCATCACTGGGTTGGCTACCCACGTGGCTTCTGTAGATATTTCTTTGATAAAACCAACATCTTTGAGTCGATCTATTTCGATAACATAGCTTTGCGGTTTGGTTCCGCAAAGAAAGGTTGCTTGATTGGTCTCGAGAGGATCCAAGTTGAGGTGGTGCTCAGCAAGTTCTGGGTACTCCTGGCATGTCAGCTGGACACCATGCAAAGATTTTCCAGTGCTCATGGAGGAACTCGACGAGCGTGCTTTCCTATGCGATATCCATGTTTGTTGCAATGGATGTCGTTTTCTTTGGGTCCGTCGGGTGGATCTGCACCTCTTTCGAATCCTTGGCAGTGTTGAAGGTTGGCTCCCTGAGAGACCTCCCTGCATCTGGTAGCACATCATAATCAGTAAGCCTTGGTGCCATATATTCTGCTTGCATCCCGAAAGTTTCCGATAATCGATGAAAATCTTTGTCGCACTTATCAGACAGCGCGAAACTTCCTTTAATTGTGATAGGTCCCTTGGGTCCAGGCAACCTCCACAATAGGTACGTATAGTGTGGTACCGCCATAAACGCATATGCTGGTCGTCCCAACAAAGCGTGATATTGCGACGGGAAATCCACAACTTCAAACTCCAAGTTCTCTATCCTGTAGTTTTCTCGGGTTCCAAACTGAACATCGAGGTTGATCTTGCCTAACGGATAACTTGGCTTCTCTCGGTGTGATTCCATGGAAACGTGTATCGGTTGGTTTCAGGTTTGCCAGGGATATGTTCATTTTCCTCAATGTATCTGCATACATAAAGTTTAAATCGCTGCCGCCATCTATAAAAACTCTCGACACGTCAAAACCAGCAATTACTGCGGGTAGGATGAGTGCCGATTGTCCGGTCGAGGAACTTGCTGTGGATGATCCGCAATTGTGAAGCCAATATCTTGCCCTGACCAATTTAGGTACTCAACTGTTGGTGGAGGCATCTTTTCGGCCATGAACACTTGCCGTGAGATTACCTTTTGCGCCCTGTTGGATGGCCTAGCTTTTTGAATCATCGAGACCGCACCGTTGGAGTTAGGGTCAACGTATGGAGGTGGGTGTGGTGCTGCCGCTATTCTGAGCTGGTGCCGATTTTCGTCCGTCATTGCGGGAGGAGGTGGGAGGTGGATCTCGCTCCTTGGCCCCTGGGGGTTTCTGTTCATGGCTTGGGCGTTTGCAATTCCTGCAGCTCGCAACATTGCCTGAAAGTTTCGGCAGTCTTTCTGGAGATGTCCTGACTGCCTCTTTCCGTTGTTGTCGAGATAAAAGTGCATTTGACACGGACCGTTCATCATCTCCTCGGGGGACACATAAGGTCTTTGAAACCTTGGTCCACTATTTTGCATGTTGCCGCGAGAATCACCTCTATTGTCGCCTTGTTGCTCATTACTCCTTTGATAGTCATCTCGACTATTTCCTCCAGGATTTCCCCGAAAACCAGCCGATATATGGCCAGGAGCGTCGTTGTTGTAGAACCTGGCGAGAAAATCGCCTTCTATTTTGAAAATTTCGACCGCGATCTTCTTCGGCGACCTGTGTCGCTTATTATATATTGCGTCTTCTCCATCTGCCCACTTGTTGGCTATCTCCATCAGTGCTGATATTGTCTTAGGGTTAGTTCTCCCTAAGTCCTCGACGAAATCTCCCCGCCGAATTCCTGCTACGAACGCGTCTATTGCTCTCTCGTCGATATATCTTCCGCCGAGTTTTTGATGATATTCCACCTCTGTATATATTTTCTCATCGACTCGTCGTGTTTCTGTCGGCATGCCCTCAACTCTTCCAATGATGCAGGTTTCTTGCAGGTGGATCGGAAATTTCTCACGAAAATGTCCTCGAAATTATCCCAGCTGTCGATGGAACCTGGGGGAAGTTTCTTTATCCAAGATCGCGGCACCACTCAAGTGAACTTGGATGATTTGCATAGCTGTTGCTCTGGTTCCTCCTACCAGCTTCACCATCTCGAGATAATCAACGAGCCAATCCTCGGGATCTTGCAGGCCGTCGAATTTCTTGAAATTCTCGGGTAACTTGAACCCTTTTGGGACTCGAGTCTTTCGAACTCTTCTCGTAAAGCACGGGAGTCCACACATATCTTCGTCGGCAACTTCTGGTGAGTGCTGACGTTCTCTTCGTTCTTGTCGCGCTCTGTCCACCCTTACTTGAACTGTTGTGTCTCTTGCTCCACTTGTTCTTGGTGGGTCTTGCACCGTTGCGGTGGGTCGTGGACTATTTTGTCTAGGATTTGCTTCGGGAGGCGTGGCTGCGAACGCTGTTCCCATAACTCCTACTCCAGCCATTGCCATATTGAACAATGGTTCTCTCGGGTCCCCAGGAGGTGGTCTGGACGCGAGGATGTAAGCTTGCGTTGCCATGTAACCTGCTTCTGGTGTTTTCGGGATGATATTTCCCCTTGTATCAATCGTCATGAAGGACATGTCGAGATTTTGAATTATGTTGCCTCTCTCTTCTTCAGGTATATTTTGCAGCCGAGATCTCATTCTCCTTCGAGCCTCTCTATGGCTATCTCCCGAAGTTTCTGATTGTCGGCGAGCTCGCTCGATCGCCGACGCGGAAGCTGCCTCTTTTCTCCTATTCAAGGATGCTGTTTGTTTTTCCAGCTCTCTACTTACCCGAGCAAGTCTATATTGGTATGCTTGTAGTTCTTGTACAATAGCAGTGGTGGTCATTGGTTCTGAACCATCCATGGCTTTTGCGGCCCTATCCCATGCTTCCTGCGGGAGTTGAACTTTTGCGCGAGTTGAAGATCCAACATATTTAGTGCCTAAGCCTTTTCTGAGATCAGCGGGATCGATGTATGGATTTCCCAAATCATCGAAAGCCTCTGACAGCCTCTGACGTTTCTGGTTCTGATCGGCCTGCCTCTTCTATCGCATAGATCTGATGATATCTTGAGCATTGATTTTTATCAGGATAGGTGACACCATCATAGAGATTGGTGAAGACCTTTCCAATAACAACAGACTTGTCGATGAAGTTGAAGCTGTCGACGCTATCGGAGTCGCTGCTTATAACGGAGTCCGCAGACGACTCGAAAGATGTGTCGCTGAAGATCTTGACGAGCTTTCCGTTTGCCTTGGTGTCGACGAAACGTGGCGACGAAAACTCCTCGTCATTCGACGAAAAGTTAGAATCGACCGCTGAAAATTCCGACGAGATCGGAACCTCGAGACGGTAGGATCCTTCTTTGTTGACGCCAAATCGGAATTCTCCGAACGTCATGACGATGGGCTCCTCCAGATAGGCACATGCATCCATACGGGAGGGCGGGTGAGGAATAAAGTCGACTAGATGAGTTTTTTCCTGTTTACCTCGATCCATCGCATTGCTAGCCACCGACGAAGTCGACGATTCTGGACGTGCCATCGAGATCAGCTCCTTGCAACCTCTAATTCCCACAGACGGCGCCAATTGACAAAGGATTAATTTGTCAATGCCTACAGATCGTAGACTAGGGTTTTGTTAGAAGTAGAGGGCAAGTAGATCTCGAAGGTTTCAGCCGAAAAGTACTCGACAATTGTGAAAACTAGGGTTGTGTTGACAGGAGATTCGATCTTTTCGTCCCTCGACTCCCTTATATAGAGGGTGGAGCCGAGGGTTTCGTATACACAAGTTAGAGTTCGGGAGGGTTTCGTACCCAACCCGTAAGATTACAAGTTTCTATATTCCCTAATACAATCTATCTTTCCTTAACTAAATGGGCTTCCGGGTCTTATTATTCTTCGAGTCCTGGGCCTTCAGTAAATCCCGGGTACCATCTTTGGCAGGCCCATTGGGGATGCCTATGTCACCTGCGCCGTTCTTCTTTTCCTCCTCCTTCCTCGCCGCCTTCTCGGCCCTCGCCGCCTTCTTCGCCGCGGACTCGGCGCGGCGCTTGTCGCGGCTGGCTTTCTTTGCCTTCGCCGCCGCCTTCTCCTCCTCCTTCTGCGCGTAGAAGGCCTCCGTGGTGGCGACGTCTTCGGGGAAGCGGCGTGCCCACTCGAGGCGCAGCGCCTCGTCGCGCTCGGCGATGAGGAGGCGCTGCTCCAACTCCCGCTGTCGGCGCTGCTTCTCGTGTGTGATCACCGGCGGCGGCGGCGCGAGCATCTCCGCCTGCTCCCGCGTGAACACGTCGTGGAAGTTCATGGTGCGGCGGGAGCGGCCCAGCCGCCAGGCGACGGCGTCGTACGCCCGCGCCGCCTCGTGCGCCGTATCAAATGTGCCGAGGCGGATCCGCTCCTCGCCGGAACGGATTTCCGCGTCGAAGCGGCCGCTCGGCCGCGCCCGAACGCCGTGGTAGCCGGAGACGGGGCGGCGGCGCGAAGGCATCTTCGCGCGAGGCGGAGCGGTCGACGGCGGAGTCGCGCGGAGGCGGAGCGATCGGAGGCGGAGCGGCGCGGGAGAGAGAGACGGACGCGTGGGGGGTTGGCAGTTGGCCGCGTTCGCGCGTGTCAAGTTTATAGCGCGTGCGGCAGCGCACGCGGCAAGTTTCCCGCGCGGGATAGCGTGAAAGCGCGCGGGCGGCAAAAAATTTAGCACGCGCGTCTTTTTCCCGCCTCCGCTGGAGCTGCGCGGCAGCGCCCGCGCGCGGTAAACTGGCCGTTTTTTTATCGCGCGTAACTTTTATAGCGCCTGTTGGAGATGCTCTAAAGCCGTCCAAAGTTCCAACATAACAGCCGTTCTACCTTCCTTTTTTCCCACATATGTTTACTCGGGTGAGTGTTTTATTTGAACAAGGGTACGGTGCTAAGCACCCTAATTGCATTACTCATAGGCATTATACAGATACAAACATTGTTCCTGCCAGCGGCAATCTGTTGATTGCTACAGATACAAGGCAAGAAGATGATCTATGAGCAGGATTATTGCAATAACATATAGGCGAAACTCTAGATCGAGTTTTTGTCTGTGATTCTGGGATGAAGTGGACTCAATTTTTTCTGAAATTGCACAACTTGTTTTCTAATCTCCCAGAGGACAGTTGGATTTGTTCCTCCTTTCTCCTGAATCGCTTTTGCTAAGCTGAGGTTATCTGTGAAGAAAAAAGGTTCCTGCAGAAGAAGAGAAGAAGTGATATTTGCTGCAAGCAACAGTCCTTCAGCCTCTGGATTGGAGTGGAGACTGAAGGAGTCTTAGCTGAAACAAAAACATCTGTTGTATGTTGGCCATGCTTCCATGTGAGATATATACCTACACCCGCCTTTGAGGGTTGTCCATTTGCTCTTCTCTTCCAGGTTGCATTAACAAAAATGTTTACTCGGGTGAGTTTAGCTCTCTTCTTCTTGTAGGTTGTCCGAAGGGTCCGTTTTCGTTAGGTCGTGGTGATGTGGCAGTCTGCAGGGGAGATGAAATGGAGTCAACACTTTTCAGCGAAAAGGCGAAAATGGAATAATATCTTGGGGAACACACAAGGTGTCTTATGGCGGAACTATACGATGATGTTAGACTAGTCATACCATATAGCAGTATCATGCATATGATACTATTGTGTATTACTTCCATCCTAAAACTTAAGTCTTATAGTTTTTGAAAATGAAACCAAATAAAGTTTGACTAAATCTTTAGTACAAAATCTATCAATATACCATATGAAAATATATTATATTATCTATCTAGTGATATTGAATTTGTATTTTACATATTAATAATTTTTAGTAAATACTTAGTTAAACTTGGCATAGTTTGACTTTCTGGAAATAATATAAACCTTAAACTTTGGAATGAAGGTAGTGTTTTCACCATATACCATGATACTATTATATGATACTATCTCTATAATACAGCGGTATCATGTAGCAGTATTATTTTCTTATTGAACTGTAAAATCTTAAAGTAAAGTGTGTACTACAAGATTTGTTTGATATTTTTTAGTTATGCGTGTATGATATGGTATCTAACTATAATATCACTATACTCTCTCTAGCTCATCATTAATTATAGTGATATGTCATCTTTTTTGTACTCATCTTTTTTATATGCATGATAGTACCTACGATAACCTCATTGTGGGTAGTCTTAAGAGCAAGTTTAATAGTAAGCCAATTGTTGGCTATAAGCCATGTGTCATGTCATCTATAGCTAACATAGAGCCAACATGTATAATAGTGAGCTATAGAATTGTACTACTTTATCAGTGTATGGCTCACCATTCACTCTCACAAAGTGCCTAGGAGCACGTGCTAGAGCTAGCTCTTGCATGATAGCCCACTTCTCTTCTCTCTCCTCATCTCTCTCCTCCAATTAGGCACCAATATATTATTTTAATCCTTATAGCCAGCTAACTAGTACTTATTGTACTTACTCTAAGATATACTACGTATAGCCTAGTTTGTTTAACAATTCAGACTTTTAGAAACTTGCCTAGTGCATTAATTTAATATTGTATCAGAGCCAAGAGATCAAATTCAAACCTCGACTAACGCACTATTTAATCTCTTTAAAATAGTTGTGGCCCTCCCATTAATCCCACGAACAACATGAGCTCTTGTCTGCTTCTCTGGTTACTTAGATGACGCTGCAACCACCATTAGCCTCCCCAACAAATGTTAACTCAATTCTGTGTCTTATACACGTATAATGAAGGCTGCTTTGCCTCATGAAGCATCTGGCTATCATGTTCTTTTCGTAAGTAACAACCATGGTTGCGCTATCCTTTTGAGTCATATAGATTATAAAAAATATATGTGACTTTCCGTGCGAGCTAGCATGTAATTGGTGTTAATTGAAAAGACTAAGCAACGTACTTGCTTTATTTTTGTATTAAAAACTTTGCTTCTTTGCGAGAGCTTGCTTGGAACAGGTATTCAATAGTAAATTTAAAAAGGAACCGCTAGAGCTCTCAAAGCTGGAGCGCTTAAATATTTGGAGGCATTATAGAACAGGTTGTTTGGGCCAGCATCATTATTGGGTGGTTGATCAAGCGGAGGAGAGTAGAGGGCTGTCTTTTCAGGAGGGATGGCTGCGAAGAGAGATCAAAAAGAAATTGTTGGGTTTATGCTACGTGGAAAGAAATGTTGTGATACAAAGATCTAGACTCACATGGCTAAACTTGGGTGATGCTAATACCCATTATTTTCACAGTCATGCAAGCAATAGAAGGATAAGAAAATGGGGAAAGTGCGGTGGAGCAGGTGCGCTCCACGCACCCACCCCTTTTTTAACCTTTTCTTTTGCATATCCTTCAAATTATATAATACTTTAATTATATTTTTTCGCAAGTCACTTAAAAATAACAAATAGAATGGGGGAAATAGTTCGGAATTTTTTTGTGTAAATTTTAATTTAAAATTATTTAAAATTCAAAATAAATTCATGATATATTTATATACATAAATATATAAAAAATCCAAAATATTTTTCCCATAGTCTGCTTGTTATGTTTGAGTGATCTGCAAAATTTCAAGTTCAAAAATTGTGTGGTGTGAGAGATATAAAAATAAAAAGTTGTTTGAGAGAGGGAAAAAAGAGCTAGCACGAATCTTGATGCAGTGTAGACGGTGTAGATACGGGTGCGCATCAAGCACCTGCTCTAAGAATCCACTCTCAAAGTAAAAAATATTAGAAATCTCAATGATAGAGAAAGTATAGTCTCTACTTAGGAAGAAACTCAGGGCACTCATTTTGAACACTTTGGACCGAGGCTTGGAACTCCTGCATTAAGGCATAGTATCCTAGACCGGTACTTCATTAAGATGGGGGCTAATTTGGATAATTAGAAAATTATTTCTCAGATGAAGTAATTTGTCAAGCAGACAAGGAAATGCCTAAGAAAAAGGCTCATGGGCCTAATGACTAATAAGGATTCACCACATAGGTAATACAAATATGGCCATAATCATGTAGGGCAACTCATATGGCACTAAGAACTATGAAGAACGTGAGAGAAATAGATCAAACTAGTGCCACAGACCCGTAGTCCAGAGGTGAACTACTCCCTCTTGATCATGGTGATGATGACGAAGACGTTGGAGAATGTGGAGATCCCTCTGGCCGTGATTTCGGCAGAGTTTCCCCCTCCAATCCTCGCTTCTGCGGTCCTCTGTTTTCGTGTTTCTATCTTCTGCGGCCCTCTCCTCCCGAGAACTCTTGGGGGCCATATATATAATGATTTTTAGGTCAAACTACGGCGGTGGGTGATCACCCACAAGTATAGGGGATCGCAGCAGTCTTCGAGGGAAGTAAAACCCAAATTTATTGATTCAACACAAGGGGAGGTATACTTATAAGCCTTAACAGCGGAGTTGCCAATTCAGCTACACTTAAAAAAGCACTAGTAACAAAGGTGATGTGCAAGCAGCAGTAATATGTGAGCAATGGCAATAGTAACACAGCAGCAGTAGCATAGAGGAGATGGCACCGGAAAGTATTCCAGTGCGAAGTTGACTATAGAGCAATGATGATGACAAAAGGACCGGGGTACCCAACTATCTCCACTAGTGGTAACTCTACAAATAACAAGTGTTGGGTGAACAAATTACAGTTGGGCAATTGATAATTGTGAGGGCATGACAATGCATGCTATGATAAGATAAAGGTTACTGTAGTATTTAATTGGGCATTACAACATAATACATAGACCGTAATCCAACTGCGTCTATGACTAATAATCCACCTTCGTTATCATCCGAACCCCTTCCAGTATTAAGTTGCAACCAACAGATTATCGCATTAAGCAATGTGTGTAAAGTAAACAATAGAATCATCCTTAGACAAATCATTTGTTGTTTTCTCCCTAGTAGCAATAGCACATCTATAATCTTAGAAGTTATTGTCACTCTTCCATAAAAACTAGAGGCATGAACCCGCTATCGAGCATAAATACTCCCTCTTGGAGATACATGCAACTGCTTGATCAAGGTCACTACAAGTACCAGAGAGCATGCAAGATCTTAAATAACAGTAGCATGATAATCTGATCACAAGTCCACAATTTATCGTATCCCAACAAACACAACACCGATTACATCATATGGATCTCAATCATGTCAGGCGGCTCATGAGATCATTGTATTGAAGTACAAGGGAGAGAGAGTACCAACTAGCTACAGCCGAGAACCCGTAGTCCAAGGGGGAACTACTCACGAACCATCATGGAGTCGAAGTGGAGGCGGAGTCGATGGAGATGGCTCCGGGGTCAATCCCTGCCCGGCAGGGTGCCGGAACAGGAACTTCTGACCCCCAAAACTCTTCTGGACGATGGCAGCTGATGACCCACAAGTATAGGGGGTGTATCGTAGTACTTTCGATAAATAAGAGTGTGGAACCCAACGAGGAGAAGAAGGTGTTGACAAGCAGTTTCGATGAAGGATACACTGTATATGCTCGCGACAAGTTTTCAGGGGGTTTTGATATTACAGATAAATAAAATACAAGTAAGTAAAATGCGAGAGTAATAATTGCAGCGAGTGGCCCAATTCTTTTTAGCACAAAGGACAAGCCGGTTTGTTTACTTATAATGGCCAAACATTCTTGAGGACACACGGGAATTTAGTCTAGTGTTTTCGCTTCATATAGTTGATTAATCTTCATTGTTTTGATAAGTGTTGTGTGGGTGAACCTATGCTAATGCACCGCCCTTCCTAGGACTAATACATACTTGTGATTATACCCCTTGCAAGCATCCGCAAATACAAGAAAGTAATTAAGATAAATCTAACCACAACCTTAAACTCTAAGATCCTGCTATCCCTCCTGCATCGATGTACCAACGGGGGTTCAGGTTGCTGTCACTCCGGCAACCCCACAATTAGCAAACGAATACAAGATGTACTCCCCTAGGCCCATAAAGGTGAAGTATCATGTAGTCGACGTTCACATGACACCACTAGAAGAATAACACCACAACTTAAATATCAAACCATTAAATATTACTCAACATAGTTCACTACTAACATTTAGACTTCACCCATGTCCTCAAGAACTAAACGAACTACTCACGAGACATCATATGGAAAATAATCAGAGGTGATATGATGATGGATAACAATCTGAACATAAACCTTGATCCAATGGTTTCACTCAATAGCATCAATAACAAGTAGTAATCAATACCGGGAGAGTTTCCCCTATGAAATACTCAAGATTCAACCCTAGATGTTACAGCGGAGACGAGGTGCAGCGGTGGAGATGGCGGTGTTGATGGTGGAGATGATGATGATGATCCCAATGAAGTCCAGCTCGATGACGGTGACGATGGCGACGATTTCCTCCGGGAGGGATTTTCGGCGGATTCCTGCCCGCCGAAGAGCTCTTTTCTCTCCGGTGTACTCGCCGAGGCGGCCGTGTCCCTTCTCGATTATCCCCCGTACCTTAGGTTTTCGGGTAGATGAAGTACGCGAAAGAGAGGCGGCCGAGGGGAGGCCCCTCCCCACAAGGCGCGCGGCCAGGGTGGAGCCCGCGCCGGCCTATGGGGCCCATGGCGGCCCTTCTCGGCGCTCCTTTTGGCTGGCTCCTTCCTCTGGAGAAATAAGACCTTCGTGTAATTTCCGTCGTTGTTGATCTTGAATATGGTATCCTGACGGTGCTTTTTCCAGCAGAATTCCGACTCCGGTGAATAATTCTCCAATAATCATGAAACATGCAAAATAGGTGAAATAACATAAGTATCATCTCTAAATATAAAATATATCAATGAATAACAGTAAATTATGATATAAAATAGTGATGCAAAATGGACATATCAGCAGCAGCGACGGAACTTTTCGTGGACGGAGGCTAGATGTTTTAGTGTTTTCGCGTCAGAGGCAATTTATAGGCGGAAGGGCGAGGTTGGTGGGCGTCAGGTGGGCCCACACCACCCCTAGGCGCGGGCCAAGGCTAGGCCACGCCTAGGTTTGGTCTGGCCGGCTCCTGGTCCCCCTCCGTCTCTCCTCTGGACTCCATCTTCCTTTTGGTAAAATAGCAACTTCGGCTTTTGTTTCGTCCAATTCCGAGAATATTTCTTGTACAACTTTTCTTACAAAACAGCAGAAAACAGGGAACTGGCACTGTGGCATCTTGTCAATAGGTTAGTGCCAGAAAGTGTATAAAAGTGCAACGAAGCATGAGCAAAACATATATGAATTGGTGTAAAACAAGCATGGAGCATCAAAAATTATAGATATGTTTGCGACGTATCAGCATCCCCAAGCTTAACTCCTGCTTGTCCTCGAGTAAGTAAGTGATAACAAAATATTTTTTGAGGTGACATGAAGCCAACACAATCTTGATCAAGCGCTGTAAAAGCATTGTGAGATGGGATCAAAATACTCTAAGCATATGCATGATAGATACAATTCTAACAGTAGAACTTAGCAATTATGTTATAACATGAAATGTAACTCAAACAAAGGATCATGAATAATAGTGCATTGAAAGCAACTGTTTGTTTATGAGCATAGAGAAAACATAGCAAAGTGGTACTCATCATGTCCTTTATGAAGTAGCAAAATATAAATGCTAGGACACCTTTAAAGTTCAAAGGGTGACTAGATACAAGTAATTTTAAGAACAAGCAATAGCATAATCATGAATCAATCAATAATAATTTTGTGAGTATGCACATTACACTAAGAATGACAACTATGCTCTCTTAATTGGTGCATAAAGAAGAAGGTGAAGACTTAACATGAAAGTAAAAGAAAGACTCTTTGCAGAGTAAGCAAGATTAACAAGTTTTATGAACCTTCCAAAAAGTGTGGTACTCATTAGCTTTGAGCTCTCATTGCCCTTATCATAAGCATCTTGAATGGTTAAAGTTAATGTGATGGCAAATATGAGCTATATGTTTGACAAATCACAAGTTAAAAATCTCATGCCCCTTGAATACGAGTACCTAAACCTCATGCTACTCAACTTAGGTCCCAAATAAGTTCTTGTCATTGTAAATATACATGTATCATCGAGAACAGCCAACGGGGCACCTCCTGCCCCATGATATGGAAGTACTCTTGTAGGAGCAATCACATGCCAAAATGACAAGACAAACAGACAATGAGCATCTCAGCAATCTTTTTATTTACTATGGGTATAGCTTTTTATTGAAAATGCTTCATAGAATGCTCACTATGGTTCGCTGTAAATTTCCACCATGAATGATGCATGGCTTAGATTAGCGGCCCAGACGTTTCTCTAACACATATACAAACTCCATGGACTTACAAGTTTCCATTTTATTTCGCACCGCTAGGCATCCATAAACAAAAGAACATGACAACAACTAAATATGAATAAGTGCAATGTTGAAAGTGTTCCCCATGAAAGCATGTTTTGCTAACTCCCAACTTGCAATTTGCAAACATATAAACATCATAATATAGTCACAATTATCAATTTTATTAAGTGCAAGACAGTAAATGTGTCATCAAGTTCGTGAGAGCTTTACTGACTAATTTTCTCACACTAGAATTTAATTTGGAAGATAAATAAAAACATGATGAACATACTTGGAATAGCAATAATGCTAGTAGGTAGATATGGTGGACACAATTGGTAAAATTTGATTTTTGGTGGTTGGATGCACGAGTAGAGCTCATACTCAGTACAGGCGAAGGCTAGGAAAAGACTCGGAGCGACCAACGAAGAGAGCAATAATGTCCATAATCATGCATAGCGACAAAACATTATCAATAAAAGCATGAAGTGATATTACAAGTCAAAAACTAAATGATCATAGAGGCTTTTGTTGACTGGTTGTAGTCATAACATGATATAAACATGTGCCAAGTCAATCCAATAAAGCATCAAAGGATAATACCACAATATTATGCTTTTTATGATGGAAACAATACATGATTATTTCAATAGCACATTATGCACTCTCAGCTATTTGAGACAAGTCATGCTACAACAATAAATAATAAGCATATGACAAAAATAACATCCAACATGACATGCCAAAGTCTATGCCATAGTCTATACAAGCTTCCTAGCTTTTGCATCACTATAAGCATGAAACATTTTACTCGTCTCCAACACCAATCAACTTATTTGAAATAGCTCTCAGAGATGAAAAACAATATGGACCAGACAGCTAATCATACATAAATAAAGAATACTAAGAAGCTCTAAATAAAATTCGAGTGAAAGAACATGAGCTAAACATAGTACCAGAAAACTAGAGCACTCGCAGAACAATAAGAGCGAAAACTAGAGCGTTCTATGCAATTAAAACGGAGTGTGTCTTTCTCCAAAATAAATATGCTGGGATCCAGCAAACAAAACAAAATAAAAATAAAGATGCTCCAAGAACAACACATAGCGTATGAAGCAATAAAAATATAGCGCAAAGAAAGATGACATGTTGCTTTGTTGATGAAGAGGGGACGCCTTGGGCATCCCCAAGCTTTGACGCTTGTACCTCTTGGATATTTCTTGGGGTGACATGGTCATCCCCAAGCTTGAGCTTTTGTCCATTCTTCATCCCATCACATCATTCTTCTCTCCCTACATTTGGAAACTTCCTTCATACAAAACTTTACACAATTCTTTATTAGCACCATTAGTACAATCAAAATAATAAATCCACTTGGGTTCAGTTCTAAAATATATCAAACATCTATTAAAGCATTTAGCTATTGTAGAAATTTCTTTGGAAATCTCCTTCTCTCAAAATAACTCAAAAAATAAGAAAGAGATCAAGCGGCAAATGCAAATGGTGATAGGAATCTATCAAAGAAGAATAACAGGTAAAGATCGATTTTTCCGAAAATCTTCTGTTGCTCAGCTCGAAAAGTGGTCAACTAACGAAAGTTAGATAATAAACTGGGTCATATTCACAAAAATTGGCAGCTCAAAATTACACTCTGACTGTTCATACGAATTTTTATGGTGACAGCATAGAATCTGTTTTCAAAATAGCAACTTCCCCAAATCTTACTTTCTTCCTATTAGTGGCTATTCTTGGCACAAAAACGATCTCTCCCGTAAGCGCTTTTCTTTAATGCCTTTTATCAAGGCACATTAGTTTAAGAAGATGCTCACATAAGAAATATAAATTTAAGTAAAAGAGAGCATCAAGAAGCAAATTCAAAACACATTTAAGTCTAACCCACTTCCTATGCATAGGAATCTTGTACACAAATAAATTCACAAACAACAAAGTGACAAGCATAGGAAGATAAAACAAGAGTAACTTCAAAAAATTAAATTTCTGCATATAGAGAGGTGTTTTAGTACCTTGAAAATTTCTACAACCATATTTTTCTCTCTCATAATAATTTTCAGTAGCCTCATGAATAAAATCAACAATTTAACTATCACATAAGCCATGATTTTTATGATCTACAAACACATAATTTTTATCAAGCTAAAAAATAGTGAAATTAAAACATTCAAACCCACTTTTAACAGTTTTATAACAAGATGATTGATTATTCTCAAGAGATATGGGGCTCCGAAATAAAGTCAAGACCCCTCCAATCTCATTTTCAATAATAGTACAATTAATATTATCAAGCAATATAGGACCATCATCTAGAGCTTTATCGCAAAAAAATTCTAAGCAAAACTCTTTAGTACCATGCATTTCAAAATTAGGCACAAATAAAGGATTATCATAAGATTTATCAAAATAGCATGGATTATCATAGATGACAGGAGCATAATTATTATCACAAGTTTTACTCATAGTAATTATTTGGGATTTCTATTTTCGTGCCCTCGGGTCCCTAGTTGTACTCAGTTTTTCCCAGCTCCTTAGTTTTTCCTCAGTTTTCCCCAAGCCCTTATTTCAAACCCGCAGAAGCAGCTCGGACGGCAGGATTCCCTGTTTAGTTGACCGCTGTGGCCGACGTGTGGGGCCGCGTCGCGTGGGCTGTAGAAAGTGACCGCGTGGGACAGACGAGACCGCGTTTGGTTGACGTGAGTAGGAGCTGGGTTCTGTTCTCTCTCGGCCCCAAATTGGCATTATTAAGAGCACCTTTTTCCCCTCTTTCTCTCTGTCCTTTTCACCAAATTAGTATCAAATCTAGAGAAGCTTGCATTTCCGTCTTTCTTCAATTATTTGTGCCTTTTGGCCCTCGTTGTTTGCCCAATATGGCAGCAAATCTAGTACTCCCTCCGGTCCATATGTATGTAGTTAAATCTAGAAGCAAATCTGGGTAATGTACGACATAAATTCACAGTCATAGTAAATCGAGAAAACAAAGTAGGGCCAACAAAATATAGTAGAATAGGGATAGATAATAGGGATCCCTCCCTAGATAATAAGCCGCATACACAGCAGCCAACATAGTAACAGGTTCGAGGTTCTTCACAACACCATCATACTAACAACATAACAACAAGGGATCCCTAGCTAACAACAAAATAGGAGGCAACAGCAGCACACGTCCAGGACTCCGCCTACCCCATCTGGCTCTCCCTCCACTTGTTGCTCCTACTCCCCTTGGGAGCCTTGGGCTTGAGCGGAGGCATGGGCCCGGCGGAGATCTCCACCCGCTGCATGCTGCGGGAGTGCATGCCGAGCGCCCTGTGCTTGGCACGGAAGGAGTAGACATTCACCGTCGTGCCGACCTTGGGGAAGGTGTTGCTGATGTTCTCGGCATGCGTGACGAGGCAGTTGAAGTCCGTGTTGCCGAGTCTCCTAGCGTAAGGGGCACCTGAGACACCCTTGGCGAAGTAGGAGATGTACGGCCGACATGCAGCTCCATGAAGACTGGCAGTCTTGACGTCCTCGTCCTCTTCCGCCGCCGACATCGCCGCTGCCTAACGTCATGATCCATATCAAGGAGAAACTATGAGTGCCTTGTTGATAGACACTACGTGCATGTAACAAATTTAGGAGTCAGTACCTCAGTTCATGCACAACAGATTTGTACACAGCAATGGTTCGCTGAACCCTCCCTGTAAAAATTTGTGCCCAACGATTCATCATAGGCAAAGAAACAGATTTCAGATCTAAACTTGAACACATTCCAGATTATTTGCAAAATTAAATGGTTGATATCTTTTGATTAGTGCATAAAATAACTGATTGAGATCCCATGATTACTTGCATAAATTAACTGATTGAGATCCCATTATTACTTGCATAAATTAACCGAACGGCCGAACCCCAAATCTTAAACGAAATCAAGAAGTGATCAAAACAAAATGGAATAAAATCGGCGCAAATATTAACCCAATACTCATCCATCTACAGATCCATCTACACCAGCAAAAATAGGGTTCAAAAAGGAATGGGGAACAAAAAAGGAAGCAAACCGTAGTTATTACCTCGTTCCATGGGTCCTCCATGGAGGTGTCGTAGGGTTCGGGGCGGACGTACGGCACCGACTCATAGGGGTCAGTCCCGGCGGGATCCGATCCTGCCGCGCAAGCAGCCTTCGATGCGGCGGCGGCGGCGACAGCCGTTGAGGGACGGCGTCGAAGAGGGAGGCGTCACGCTTGGAGCTGACGCCGTCATGGACGATGGGATTTGCATTCTCCTTGTCATCTCGCCGGCAGAGGGAGAGGGAGAGGGTTTTTTGCTTTGGAGAAGATGATGGGACGTGAGAGTTGGCGTTGCGTGAGCGGTGAGAGACAGAGATAGTGCGATAAGGCGGCTCATAAAGGCGAGGGTGGTTACGCGACCCGCGTCCTATGCATCCACGCTGCACGTCCGCATGTCTTGGACTTCGCAACGCGACACGTCCATGATTGCACGTCTTCGACTTCGCCGCGACCAGCGCCTACGCGTCAACAATTGCACGTGTCCTCGAGTCTAACCCTGGAAATTTAGATATACTCAGGTATACCCTCGAGTCTTATACTAGCATTTTTTGTGTCAGCTTTCCCCTTTGAGTGCTAATACTTGCTAGTGCAATATACTCAGTTTACCCTCAAGTGGCTGGTCAATAGAGAGTCAACAAATGGGATTAACTAGTTAAATGAGTCATTTAATGTGAAAAAAATCCGAAAAAGAGTGACACTTACTCATGGAGTCTTTACCACAAATTGCCACTTCTCAAATCATAGATAAATCAGATAAATCATGGATAAATCAAGTTTTACCACAAATTGCCACTTCTCAAATCACCTAGTAGTATGAAGGTGCATGGTTTTCCACAATAAGCCCTTCCCAAAACAGCTTTCCCCAAAACATACTTTGTCTAAATGAGGCCACAATTCTCACACTGATGTATATTTGTATTGCAAATAGTTTGAGGTAGGCCAAGATGGGTTTCATTGTACAAAACACGCATTTTCCATTTTTTAAATCTCAAATTTGAATCCCTTAGTCTGTTTACTACTCAGGTGCCCTTGGTTTCTTGATACTACTCAGTTTTGCCCTCTCCCTTCACAAATTCTCACAGACGTGCAACATTGCCCTGATTGGTCTAGCCGACCGTTGATCGTATGATCTAGGGAACGGGCAGGATAACCCCTCTCTCTCTCTGTCGGCGGTTAGCTTCCACCCTCTAAGTATGCTAAAGGGCGGTTTTCTGTATTATTTTTCACACGCTAAAAATTATAAACTCTTTTAGGCATTACTTTTCACGCAAAAAATGATAAACCATCACTGATTTGTTGTAGCCATTACTTTTCACGCAAAAAATGATAAATCATCACCGATTTGTTGTAGCCATTACTTTTCACGCAAAAATGATAAACCATCACCGATTTGTTGTAGCCATTACTTTTCACGCAAAAAATGGTAAACCATCACCGATTTGTTGTAGCCATTAATTTTCACGCAAAAATGATAAACCATCACCGATTTGTTGTAGCCATTACTTTTCACGCAAAAAATGATAAACCATCACCGATTTCTTGTAGCCATTACTTTTCACGCAAAAAATGATAAACCATCACCGATTTCTTGTAGCCATTACTTTTCACGCAAAAAATGATAAACCATCACCGATTTCTTGTAGCCATTACCTATCTTTGTATAGAAGATCGTCTGTATGATTTTTGAGGTCATTTAGAGAAGGTAGAAAAAACCTAATTTGTTACAAAAGCTGGTTTCAGTGAGACCTAACCAAGTTTGGCATACATGATGCCATACCTATAACAACAAGGAATATCTAAAAGGGAAAGTTTCACAAAATTTGAAATTTAGGGTGAAAATGATGCCATACATGATGTTGTTTTTCGAGGTTTTGACCTGAAAATCAATTGGGTATTATAAAGGAAAATAAAAAGTTCGAAAAATGTAAAACGAAACAATCTATCTATCTATATATAGAAGATCAGCTGTATGAAATTTGAGGTTATTTAGAGAAGGTAGAAAAAATCACGTTGTTAGAAAAGCTGGTTTGAGTGAGACGAAACGGCATGCGCTTAAGCAAAGTGATTTTTTCGAACATCTCCAAATGACCCCAAATTTTCCATACATGATGCCATACGTGTAACAACAAGGAACCCTATCTAAAAAGTGTCAAAAAAGTTTGCCCAACCGTATAGCTCTATCAAAAAGAACCTCACCATGGCGCTAGTATAATTTTGGGATAGTTACAAACTTTCGTTACCTAACCTTCAACATGAAACTTGTTTCAAATTCATTTTGTCCTACAAGAAACAAATCGCACCTTGCTTCGACCACCACAGCCTCCAAACGATGCCGATGCCGATATCGGCATGGTCGGGCTATGCTTGCTGCCACTGCTAGTCAACGTCGGGATGCACCCTCAATCCCGTCCCCTTATTCGATCAACTGACACACCAGAGATACCGCCGAGGCCAATGCCGAACGTACATGCTGATGCCAATAACATGCATGCACGCCGCGTGGGCACGGCACCCCGCTATGCTGGACGCCACAGACCACCGCGAGGTCTTTCCCTTCGCCACCACACTCTCCTAGCACCCACCTATACACGCCAGAAAGGAGATACACTTTTTCTCTACATTGCTCGCGTTCGTGTCCGACACGGTCAGTCAAAGTTTTGAGGTAGTCGTCGATGTCGTCGACCATTTCTTCTCTTCTTTGCATGGTTAAACGCGTCTAGTTCATATCTATCTAATGCGTCTGGTCTCGCCTCATGCAGTTCGTTGTGGACGTCGATCTCATCTCGGCACCCCGCTGATACGTCTCCAACGTATCTATAATTTCTTATGTTTCATGCTAGTTTTATGACAATACCTACATGTTTTGTTCACACTTTATGATGTTTTGATGCATTTTCCGGCACTAACCTATTAACAAGATGCCGAAGCGCCAGTTCCTGTTTTTGTTTTTGTTTCAGAAATCCTACACAGAAATATTCTCGGAATTGGACGAAACAAAAGCCCACGGTCTTATTTTCCACGAAGGTTCCAGAAGCACCGAAGAGGAGACGGAGAAGGGCCACGAGGCGGCCACACCCTAGGGGGCGCGGCCCCACCTCTGGCCGCGCCGCCCTATGGGGTGGGCCCCTGCGCCCCTCGCGCCGCCCCCTCGCCTACTTAATCCCTCCGTCGCAAAAACCCTAGTACCGAGAGCCACGATACGGAAATTCCAGAGACGCCCTGGCCACCTAATCCCATCTCGGGATTCAGGAGATCGCCTCCGGCACCCTGCCGGAGAGGGGAATCATCACCGGAGGGCTACATCACCATGCCCGCCTCCGAATGATGCGTGAGTAGTTCATCCTTGGACTATGGGTCCATAGCAGTAGCTAGATGGTTGTCTTCTCCTCTTGTGCTATCATGTTTAGATCTTGTGAGCTGCCTATCATGATCAGGATCATCTATTTGTAATGCTACATGTTGTGTTTGTGGGATCCGATGGATATTGAATACTATGTCAAGTTGATTATTGATCTATCATATATGTGTTGTTTATGTTCTTGCATGCTCTCCGTTGCTAGTAGAGGCTCTGGCCAAGTTGATACTTGTGACTCCAAGAGGGAGTATTTATGCTCGATAGTGGGTTCATGCCTCCATTGAATCTGGGATAGTGACAGAAAGTTCTAAGGTTGTGGATGTGCTGTTGCCACTAGGGATAAAACATCAATGCTTTGTCTAAGGATATTTGTGTTGATTACATTACGCACCATACTTAATGCAATTGTCTCTTGTTTGCAACTTAATACTGGAAGGGGTGCGGATGCTAACCCGAAGGTGGACTTTTTAGGCATAGATGCATGCTGGATGGCGGTCTATGTTCTTTGTCGTAATGCCCTGATTAAATCTCATAGTAGTCATCATGATATGTATATGAATCTCTATTCTGTCAATTGCCCACCTGTAATTTGTTCACCCAACATGCTATTTATCTTATTGGAGAGACACCTCTAGTGAACTGTGGACCCCGGTCCTTTCTTTTACATCTAAAATACAATCTACTGTTCTCTGTTGTTCTTCGCAAACAAGCATCATTCTCCACACCATACGTTTAATCCTTTGTTTTCAGCAAGCCGGTGAGATTGACAACCTCACTATTACGTTGGGGCAAAGTATCTTGATTGTGTTGTGCAGGTTCCACGTTGGCGCCGGAATCCCTGGTGTTGCGCCACACTACACTCCTCCACCAACAACCTTCACGTGGCCTTCATCTTCTACTGGTTCGATAACCTCGTTTCTTTCTCGAGGAAAATCCCGCCGTGCGCATCACACCTTCCTCTTGGGGTTCCCAACGACGTGTGCATCGCGCGCCATCAAGACTGTTTTTTGGCGCCGTTGCCGGGAGATCAAGACACGCTGCAAGGGGAGTCTCTCACATCCAATCTCTTTACTTTGTTTATTGTCTTGCTTTACTTTATTTTATTTTCTGTCTTGTTTGCTTTCTTATATAAAAAACACAAAAAAAATAGTTACTTGTTTTTACTTTATTTAATTCAGTTTGCTTTATTATTGCTAAAATGAATACTCCTGAGAACACTAAGTTGTGTGACTTCACTAGTTAGGCTTAATGGAAAACAACAAAAAAAATAGAGATCTTTATGAACTTTATATTGAATTAGGACATGATGTGTTTGAAGAGAGAATTAAAAACCCATGGAACTTTGTTTGCAAAATAGTTGTAGCAATGTTATTAGCATGAACTCTTTGAACACTATTATTGCTAATGCTATGGAAGAATTTAAGCTTGGGGAGGTCGGTTTTGATGAAAATGATCTCTTTAGCCCTCCGGGTGGAGGAGAACGTTTATGTTGATATGCCTCCTATATATGATGTTTACAATGATGAATATGATATTTTCAGTCCATCTACTATTGAGGATAAAATTCATTATGATTATTCTATGCCTCCAATTTATGATGATTATAATGATGGATGTGATAGTTTTACTCCCACTATTACTAATAAAATTGATTATGCTTATGTGGAGAGTAATGATACTTTTATGCATGTGGATAAGAATGCTTTATGTGATAGTTATATTGTTGAGTTTGTTCATGATACTGAAAATTATTATGAGAGAGGAAAATATGGTTTTAGAAATTTTCATATAATAAAACACCTCTCTATATGCTGAAAATTTTGAAGTTACTCTTGTTTTATCTTACTATGCTTGTCTCTTTGTTCTTCATGAATTTATTTGTGTACAAGATTCCTATGCATAGAAGCGGGTTAGACTTAAATGTGTTTGAATTTGCTTTTGATGCTCTCTTTTGCTTCAACTCTTATTTCTTGCGAGAACATCATTAAAATTACTGCCCATCTTAATGGCTATAAATAAAGCATTTCTTGGGAGATAACCCATGTTGTTTTATTTTTACTACTATTTTGTTGAGTCTTGGAAGTTGTTACTACTGTGGCAACCTCTCCTTATCATGTTTTTGTGCCAAGTAAAGTCTCTGATAAAAGGTTGATACTAGATTTGGATTTCTGCGCAGAAACAGATTTGCTGTCTGTCACCAATTCGCGTCCTTCTCTCTGTAGAATAATCAAAAAAATCAGCGAAAATTCATGCATGATCCTCAGATATGTACGCAACTTTCATTAGTTTTGAGTTTTTCCATATGAGCAAGTTAAAAAATTCGTCTTTACGGACTGTTCTGTTTTGACAGATTCTGCCTTTTATTTCGCATTGCCTCTTTTACCGTGTTGAGTGGATTTCTTTGTTCCATTAACTTTCAGTAGCCTTGGGTAATGTCCAGAAGTGTTAAGAATGATTGTGTCCTCTCTGAACATGTGAATTTTGATTATGCACTAACCCTCTAATGAGTTTGCTTTAAGTTTGGTGTGAGGAAGTTTTCAAGGGTTAAGAGAAGAGGATGATATAATATGATCAAGAAGAGTGAAAAGTCTAAGCTTGGGGATGCCCCCGTGGTTCATTCCTGCATATTTCAAGAAGACTCGCGCATCTAAGTTTGGGGATGCCCAAGGCATCCCCTTCTTCATCGACAACTTATCAGGTCACTTCTAGTGAAACTATATTTTTATTCCGTCACATCTTATGTTCTTTACTTGGAGCGTCTGTTTGTTTTTATTTTTGTTTATGTTTGAATAAATTCGGATCCCAACAATCCTTGTATTGGAGAGACACGCTCCGCTTTTTCATATTGAACATTGGTGTTCTTAGCTTTACTTTAATGTTCATGGCGAAGGCTGAAAACTGCTTCGTTGATTGCTATTTGGTTGGAAACAGAAAATTCTTCATGTGGTAAATGGTATATTATCTTGAATAATTTGATACTTGGCAAAAATTTTTAGCTCTCATAGATCATTTTTAAGCTCTTGCATCATGTAGTTTAAATCTATTAGTGGAGAACTACCGTAGAGCTTGTTGAAATTTGGTTTGCATGATTGGTCTCTCTAAGGTCTAGATATTTTCTGTAAAAGTGTTTGAACAATAAGGAAGACAGTGTAGAGTCTTATAATGCTTGCAATATGTTCTTGTGTAAGTTTTTGTTGTACCTGTTCATTCTTGTGTTTGCTTCAAACAACCTTGCTAGCCAAAGCCTTGTACCGAGAGGAAATGCTTCTCGTGCATCCAAACACCTTGAGCCAAACTCATGCCATTTGTGTCCACCATAACTACCTATATGTGGTATTTTCTGCCATTCCAAAGTAAATTGCTTGCGTGCTACCTTTAAAATTTCATTCCTTTGTCTTTACAATACATAGCTCATGGGAAAATAGCTTAAAAACTATTGTGATGATGAATATGTTGCTATATATCTTAGTTCTTATAAGTTGCTTGTTGAGCGGTAACCATGTTTCTGGGGACGCCATCAACTTTTTACACATTTGTTGAATATCATGTGAGTTGCTATGCATGTTCGTCTTGTCTGAAGTAAGGGTGATTTATCATGATTAACTGGTTTGAGTATGCATATTGTTAGAGAAGAACTTTGGGCCGCCAACCAAATCCATGTATCATGGTGGAAGTTTTCAGTTTGACATTAATCCTCAATCTCTTATGAGAATATTATTCGTTGTTGAATGCTTAAAGAGGAGTCCATTATCTGTTTTCTATGTTGTCCCGGTATGGATGTCCTCAAGTTGAGATGTATTAAAACTGAGAAATCAAATGCGATTTATCTCCTTGGAACTTTGTACAGGCGTATAGAGGTACCCCTTTGTGACACTTGGTTGAAACATATGTAATCAATGATAATCCATGGAAATCCGAGCTAATTAGGACAAGGTGCGAACACTATTGGTATTCGATGCATGAGGCTTGCAACTTGTAGGAAGTTTTATGCATAACACATATGAATTATTACTACCGTTGACAAAATTGTTTCTATGTTTTCAAAATAAAAAGCTCTAGCACATGAGTAATCCATGCTTCCCTCTGCGAAGGGCCTTTCTTTTACTTTATGTTGAGTCATTACCTACTTCTTTCTATCTTAGAAGCAAACACTTGTGTCAACTGTGTGCATCGATTCTTACATGTTTGCTTATTGCACTTGTTATATTACTTTGTGTTGACAATTATCCATGAGATATACATGTTACAAGTTGAAAGCAATTGCTGAAACTTAATCATCCTTTGTGTTGCTTCGAAACCTCTACTTTGAATCTATTGCTTTATGAGTTAGCTCTTATGCAAGTCTTTTGATACTTGTCTCGAAAGTACTATTCATGAAAAGTTTTTTCTATATGATTCAGTTGTTTAGTCATTATCTCTTTGTTAGCAATCTATTGTTCGAATCACTTCATTCATCTCATATGCTTTACAATAATGTTGATCAAGATTGTGTTGGTAGCATGTCACTTCAGAAATTATTGTTTTTATCGTTTACCTACTCGAGGGCGAGTAGGAACTAAGCTTGGGGATGCTTGATACATCTCCAATGTATCTATAATTTCTTATGTTCCATGCTAGTTTTATGACAATGCCAACATGTTTTGTTCACACTTTATGATGTTTTGATGCATTTTCGGCACTAACCTATTAACAAGATGCCGAAGCGCCAGTCCTGTTTTCTGTTTTGGTTTCAGAAATCCTACACGAAATATTCTCGGAATTGACTAAACAAAAACCACGGTCTTATTTTCCACTTGGAAGGTTCCAAGTCCCAAAGAGAGACTTTGAGAAGCGCCACGAGGTGGCCACACCCTAGGGGCGCGGCCCCACCTCCGGCCGCGCCACCCTATGGGGTGGGCCCTGGTGCCCCCTCGCGCTGCCCCTTCGCTCTACTTAATCTCTCTGTAAAACTCCCAGTACCGAGAGCCACGATACGGAAAAGTTCCGCAGAGACGCCACCGCCAATCCCATCTCTCGGGATTCAGGAGATCGCCTCCGCACCCGCCGGAGAGGGGAATCATCACCAGAGGGCTCTACATCACCATGCCCGCTTCGGAATGATGCGTGAGTAGTTCATCCTTGGACTATGGGTCCATAGCAGCTAGATGGTTGTCTTTTCCTCTTGTGCTATCATGTTTAGATCTTGTGAGCTGCCTATCATGATCAAGATCATCTATTTGTAATGCTACATGTTGTGTTTGGTGGGATCCGATGGATATTGAATACTATGTCAAGTTGATTATTGATCTATCATATATGTGTTGTTTATGTTCTTGCATGCTCTCCGTTGCTAGTAGAGGCCTGGCCAAGTTGATACTTGTGACTCCAAGAGGGATATTTATGCTCGATAGTGGGTTCATGCCTCCATTGAATCCGGGATAGTGACAGAAAGTTCTAAGGTTGTGGATGTGTCCACTTGGGATAAAACATCAATGCTTTGTCTAAGGATATTTGTGTTGATTACATTACGCACCATACTTAATGCAATTGTCCGTTGTTTGCAACTTAATACTGAGGGGGTGCGGATGCTAACCTGAAGGTGGACTTTTAGGCATAGATGCATGCCGGATGGCGGTCTATGTTCTTTGTCGTAATGCCCTGATTAAATCTCATAGTAGTCATCATGATATGTATATGAATCTCTATTTGTCAATTGCCCACCTTTAATTTGTTCACCCAGGATGTTATTTATCTTATTGGAGAGACACCACTAGTGAACTGTGGACCCCGTCCTTCTTTTACATCTGAAATACAATCTATGCAATCTCTGTTCTCTGTTGTTCTTCGCAAACAAGCATCATTCTCCACACCATACGTTTAATCCTTTGTTTTCAGCAAGCCGGTGAGATTGACAACCTCACCGTTACGTTGGGGCAAAGTATCTTGATTGTGTTGTGCAAGTTCCATGTTGGCGCCTCTGGGGTTGCGCCGCACTACACTCCTCCACCAACAACCTTCACGTGGCCTTCATCTCCCACTGTTCGATAACCTTGGTTTCTTTCTGAGGGAAAACTTAGTGCTGTGCGCATCACACCTTCCTCTTGGGGTTCCCAATGGACGTGTGCATCATGCGCCATCACCCGCATGCCACCTCCTCCGTGCCATCGCTGTAGAGCTCTGTTTAAAAATCTAATCCTACCCATGTATTGCCCCTTGTATCAGCGTCATGGCCCCACTTGTCATTCGATATACCAAAGCCCCACTCGTTGCGCGTTTGGTGGGATACAGCGATACGATCAAACAAAGATGGATGGTCCGACGTGTCTTTGCGGGCTCTACGTGGCCCCACTAGTCAGAAGATAACAACCGTCGGGCAACCGGCCGTTACATCACGTGTGATGGTTTCAGACAAAGGCTTGGATAAAACCGAGGAAAAACTAAGGAGCTAGGGAAAACTGAGCACAACTAAGGACCCGAGGGCACGAAAATAGAAATCCCTAATTATTTCTAGAGAATCCACAGGAACATAACATTCATCCTCCTTTGGTAAGCATGGGGGACAATCAAATAGTGTAAGGGATAAAGAGTTACTCTCATTAGAAGGTAGGCATGGGTAGCTAATCCATTATTTCTCCTTTTGTTCATCACTCTCCTCCTCTTTTTCATCTAATGAGCCTTCAGGTTCAGCAATTTCTTCTTCCACAGGTTCCTGCAAATTGTGGAGTGCATTACTGAGTCTCTCTTTATAATAAATGATATAAGGATTATTGTTGAAATTTTCTATGCAATAATCAATGATACAAGAGACCTTATCTTTAAAGACTTTACAAGCAACACAGGTTTCATAATTTTTAGACATGAAGGATTCTATTTCAGGAACTCCCATAAATAAGACAAATTGTTCTACCTCAAAACCAAGATGAATATAGTTATTCCAATGATAGTTCACAATTAAAAATTCTTTAGTAAAGCCACATTGGAATTTAAGATGTTTAGTATCCTCTTCAGAGCAACAATTTTTATCATGGCGTTTAAGCAAAATTTTAGCAATTAGATTCAACTTTTGTAACATGCCTCTCATGACTTTACCCTTATATGATTCTCTATACTTTATAAATTATTCCATAGAGGTTCTAGCATGTTCTTCCATAACAACAGTTTTTTAGATTTCGGTTTTTCAAATTTTTATGAATTTTTGGGTATATATGAAAAATAAAACAAGAAAAAAAACTAGACAAAAGTAAACTAAACAAAACACAACTAAATAGAAATAAACTAGGCACAAATAAACTAGATAAGACAAAATAAAATAAAATAAAATAAAAACACAGAGACATGTAAAGTGTACTCCCTAGGTGAACTTATGAGTAGAGCTATGCCTCCCGGCAACGGCGCCAGAAAATAGTCTTCATGACCCACAAGTATAGGCGATCGCAACAGTCTTCGAGGGAAGTAAAACCTAAATTTATTGATTCGACACAAGGGGAGGTAAAGAATATTTATAAGCCTTAGCAATGGATTTGTCAATTCAGCTGCACCTGGAAAATCACTAGTAACACGGGTGATGTGAAAGCAGCAGTAATATGAGAGCAATGGCAATAGTAACACAAACAGTAGCACAGAGGAGATGGCACCGGAAAGTATTCCAGTGCGAAGTTGACTGTAGAGCAATGATGATGATAGAAGGACCGGGGTTCCCAGCTATCTACACTAGTGGTAACTCTCCAAATAACATGTGTTGTGGGTGAACAAATTACAGTTGGGCAATTGATAATTGTGAGGGCAGGACAATGCATTCTATGATAAGATAAAGGTTACTGTAGTATTTAATTGGACATTACAACATAATACATATACCGTAATCCAACTGCGTCTATGACTAAAATCCACCTTTAGGTTATCATCCGAACCCCTTCCATTATTAAGTTGCAAGCAATAGATTATTGCATTAAGCAATGTGTATAAAGTAAACAATAGAATCATCCTTAGACAAATCATTGTTGTTTTCTCCCTAGTAGCAACAGCACATCTACAATCTTAGAAGTTATTGTCACTCTTCCAGAAAACTAGAGGCATGAACCCACTATCGAGCATAAATACTTCCTCTTGGAGATACAAGCAATTACATGATCTAGGTAAGTACAAGTACCGTTGAGCATGCAAGATCTTAAATAACAGTAGTATGATAATATGATGATAAATCTGATCACAATTTCACAATTTATGGGATCCCAACAAACACAACACCGATTACATCAGTTCATACTCAATACAGGTGAAGGCTAGCAAAAGACTGGAAGCGACCAACTAAGAGACCAATAATGGCCATAATCATGCATAGCGACAAAACATTATCAATCAAGGCATAAAGTGATATTACAAGTAAAAAACTAAATGATCATATAGGCTTTAGTTGAATGGTTGTAGTCATAACATGGTATAAGCATGTGCCAAGTCAACCCAATAAAGCATCAAAAGAGAATACCACAATATTATGCTTTTTATGATGGAAACAATACATGGTTCTTTCAATGGCACATTAAGCACTCTCAGATATTTGAGACAAGTCATGCTACAATATTAAATACTAAGCATATGACAAGAATAACATCCAACATGACATGCCAAAGTCTAGACAAGCTTCCTTTTGCATCACTATAGTCATGAAACATTTTACTCGTCTCCGACACCAATCAACTTATTTGAAATAGCTCTCAGAGATGAAAAACAATATGGACCAGAGAGCTAATCATACATAAATAAAGAATACTAACGAGCTCTGAACATAATTCTAGTGACAAAACAAGAGCTAAACATAGTACTAGAAAACTAGAACACTCGCAGAACAATAAGAGCGAAAACTAGAACGTTCTATGCAATTAAAACGGTGCGTGTATTTCTCCAAAACAAATATGTAGGGATCCAACCATATGCTAAATAAAACTAAACTAAACAAAACTAAAAACAAAAATAAAGACGCTCCAAGAACAACACATATCGTATGAAGGAATAAAAATATAGCGCATAGAAAGATGACCTATTGCTTTGTTGATGAAGAGGGGATGCCTTGGGCATCCCCAAGCTTTGACGCTTGTACCTCGTGGATATTTTTTGGAGTGACATGGGAATACCCAAGCTTGAGCTTTTATCCATTATTCATCTCATTACATCATTCTTATTTCCCTACACTTGAAAACTTCCATCATACAAAACTTCACACAATTCTTTATTAGCAGCATTAGTGCTATCAAATAATAAATCCACTTGGGTTCAGTTTTAAAATATATCAAACATCTTTAAAGCATTAGCTACTATAGCAACCTCTTCAAAAATCTCTTTGCTCAAAAGAACTCAAAAAGAAAGAGATTAAGAGACAAATGCAAATAGTGCAGAAATCTGTCAAAACAGAACAGCAGGTAAAGATCGATTTTTTCGAAAATCCTCTATTGCTCAAATTGAAAAGTGTTCAACTAAAGAAAGTTATATAATAACCTGGGCCATATGCTAAAATATTGGCAGCTCAAAATTACATTGTTATTGGGAATTAGATTTTTTATGGTGACAACACATAATCTGTTTCAGGACAACAACTTCCCCAAATCTTACTTTCTTCCTATTAGATGCTATTCTTGGCACAAGAACAAAATAAAAATGACAAGGAGATGTTATTACAGAGGTAATAACTTGCAAGACTCAACAAAATAAAAATTACAAAAATAAACATGGGTTATCCTCCAAGAGTGCTTTTCTTCAACGCCTTTCAGCTAGGCTCAGTAATTTGAGAAAATGCTCACATAAGAAATATGAATTGAAGTAAAAGAGAGAATCAAGAAGTAAATTAAAAACACATTTAAGTCTATCCCACTTCCTATGCATAGGAATCTTGTACACAAGTAAATCCATAAAGAACAAAGTGATAAGCATAGGAAGATAAAACAAGAGTAATTTCAAAACTTTCAGCATATAGAGAGGTGTTTTAGTACCATGAAAAGTTCTACAACCATATTTTCCTCTCCCATAATAACTTTCAGTAGCATCATGAATAAACTCAACAATATAACTATCACATAAAACATTCTTATCATGAGCCACATGCATAAAATAATTATTACCCCACATAGCATAGTCATTTTTATCAAATGTAATGGGAGCAAATTCAACAAAATGCTGTCATTATTATTATCATCACCATAATCATCAAATATAGGAGGAATATTGTAATCATAATTAATTTTCTCCTCAATAGTAGGTGGACTGAAAATAACATAATCATCATTGTAATCATCATATATTGGAGGCATAGTATCATCATAGCAAATTTTCTCCTCAAAAGCTGGGGAACTAAAAAGATCATGTTCATAAAAACTAGCTTCCCCAAGCTTAGACTTTTCCATAGCATTAGCAATAATGGTGTTCAAAGAATTCATGCTAATAATATTGCTATCACCATGCAAGTAAAGTTCCATAGGTTTTTTAATTTTCTCTTCAAACATCTCATGTCCTAACTCAAGATAAATACTATAAAGCTCTCTATTTTTTTTGTTTCTTTTCCATTAAGCCTAACTAGTGAAAATAAAAACAAGAAACAAAAAGATATAATTGCAGAATCTAAAGTAAATAACTCCGAGCACTCACCAGCAACTATAATACTTAGTAGCAAGAGGATGTGAGTACCTTTTACCTTACCTCCCCGACAATGTCGCTAGACAAGAGCTTGATGTATACACATGCTTCTATTCTTGTAGACAATGTTGGGCCTCCAAGTGCAGAGGTTTGTAGAACAGCAGCAAGTTTCCCTTAAGTAGATCACCCAAGGTTTATCGAACTCAGGTGTCGAGGGTACTCCTCGGCAATGCCCTCCTTTTGGGGCTTAGGGTAGACGAACTGCAGGCTGACACGAGACATCGGATACCAAACAAACGAGGAGAGAGATTTACCCAGGTTCGGGGCCCTCAATGAGGTAAGACCCTTACTTCCTGCTTGTCTGATCTTGTTGTTGAAACTATCGGGTTACAATGGGGTAGCCGAAGGCTTTGATTATGATCCCGTCGAGAGGCTAAGTTTTTTGATGACCTAGCTCTAGACTTGCGGTGGTTATGGCTACGGTGATTGTGTGTCCCTCGGCAGACTCTCCTGGCCTTATATTGGAGCAGGTCTCAAGAGTTCTATCCGGGTTCGAATAGATTACAAAGAGTTCTACATCTAAACTTTCCTTGTTTCTTCGTCTTTGATACGTCTCCAACGTATCTATAATTTCTGATGTTCCATGCTTGTTTTATGACAATACCTACATGTTTTGTTCACACTTTATATCGTTTTGATGCATTTTCCTGAACTAAACTAGTGACAAGATGCCAAGTGCCAGCCTGTTTTCCTCTTGCTTTTTTTCAGAAATCCTAGTAAGGAAATATTCTTAATTGGACGAAATCAACGACATCTTAGAATTCCACGAAGCCAACACCCGAGAGGAACCAGAGGGGGGCCACAGGGGCCCCACACAATAAGGCGGCGCTGGGCGGGGCGCGCGCCATGTGTGGGCCCCCCAGCCTTCCCACTCCGCCTCTTCGCCTATAAGAAGCCCCCGACTCCAAACCTCGATACAAAAAAGCCACGGTATCGAGAAACCTTCCCGAGCCGCCGCCATCGCGAAGCCAAGATCTGGGACAGGAGTCCTCTGCGGCACGCCGCCGGGACGGGAAAGCCCCGGAAGGCTTCTCCATCGGCACCACCGCCATCTCCATCAACGCCGCTTCCCATGATGAGGAGGGAGTAGTTCTCCCCTGGGGCTGAGGGCTCTATCGTAGCTATGTGGTTAATCTCTCTCTTTGTACCCCAATACAATGATCTCGTGAATTTCTTGCATGAATGAGATCCATATGATGATCTTTGTATCGCTACTAGTTTATGTGCTACTCATGTGATGTTATTAAAGTAGTCTATTCCTCCTGCATGGTGTAATGGTGACAGTGTGTGCATCGTGTGGTTCTTGTCGTAGATTATGATCATAATCTCTTGTAGGTTATGGAGTTAATTATCGCTATGATAGTATTGATGTGATCTATTCCCCTTTCATAGTGTAATGGTGAAAAGTGTGTATGCTATGTTAGTACTCGCTTATTTTGCAAAGATCTATGCTCTAAGGTTACCTAAATATGAATGCATGTTGTGGCGCTTGTTAACTTCGGCTTGGGGAGCTCTTGTAGCCCTACACAATGAATGGTGTTTGTCATCCAACAAAGAGTGTATGCAGCACAAATGAGAGAAGTTATTATTTATTATGCGATCAATGTTGAGAGTGTCCACTAGTGAAAGTATGATCCCTAGGCCTTGTTTCCAAACATCGAATCACCGCTTATTTACTGTTCTGTTGCATGTTTACTCGCTGCCATATTTTATTCAGATTGCTATTACCACTCATATACATTCATACTACTTGTATTTCACTATCTCTTCACCGAACTAGTGCACCTATACATCTGACAAGTGTATTATGTGTGTTGGGGACAAGAGACTTCTTGTATCGTGATTGGGGGTTGCTTGAGAGGATATCTTTGACCTCTTCCTCCCCGAGTTCGATAAACCTTGGGTGATCCACTTAAGGGAAAAGTTGCTACTGTTCTACAAACCTCTGCTCTTGGAGGCCCAACACTGTCTACAGGAAAAGAAGCGTGAGTAGACATCATTCTTCTTGCCTTGTTCGTCAAGATTCCTTCCTTGGAACCGACATAATGGCCCACCTTGGTCGGTGGATGATCTTCATGCGCCCCTGGTTGGGCCGTAGGAGGTAGCGCAACACTAGTTACTCGAAGGGTAATGCCCACATCAGCTCCCGAAAGTGACTTCACAGCTTTGGGACTTAAAATTGTCTTCTGCCGAACGTTCATAATTTTGGAAGATGGAAGGTTTGTAACAACCCAACTTTTTGTGCATTGGTTTAAACTTTGGAGTGCAAAATTTTGGGCCAACAAAAACTGTTTCTGTTTCTCAAAAATGCATGCATATAGTTCATCATGCCCTTGCATTGTAGAAAATGTGTGTTAATTGCTTGTGAAGATTTTGTTTGTGTGAACATCCTTAAAACCCTAACCACTCTCTTTATCTTGTGATTTTCTTTTCTTCTTAGTGAGTATTTTACAATTTGCCAAACACCCTTGTGCATGTGATCATGCTCACATATGATCTTCCAAGATCATGCCTTTTCCAAATTTCCCCTTCCCCATATCTATTCCTTCCCCTCTCAAATTTTCAAATCTGAAAACTTTCCAAGAGAGGGCACCATTGACTCATCACTTTGTTGACTGTTGTCTTGGATCACCTCTAAGTGGCTACTCCAAAATTTCAAAAATCAGAAAGGAGAATGGCCATGCCGCCATGATCATTCCCTCTCTCTTGATCACTTCTTTCACACCCCCTCCACTCCATCACCCACACACCGACCAGAGGGAGCCACAACCCCTTTCTCGCACCCTACCTAAGCCCCACACCCGACCCCCCTCTCTCTCTATTCTCCCCTTGGTCACCACCTCGGGAACCACCAAGAGATCAAGGAGATCTCTCTCCCTCCTTCATCCTTGGCCGTATCAGAGCTGCTGCGACGCCGCCCAACTCGACCAACCCTCGCTGCCGCCCTTCTCCCGCGGGCAGACAGACCGGTGCATCAGAACACCGGCCCGCTCTTTAATAGGGCACGACCCCTCCGTCCTCCATTTCTCCTTGCCACAACCTCCCTAGAACACCACGCCATCGCATCCTTGAGCGGAGAGGAGCTCTGCTCCTCCCTGCTGCCGAGCTTGCCGCGCCGCCCGTGACCTCGCGGTGAAGATTGCGTCACCGCAGACCACCTGCGATGATCCCTCTCTTCACCTCTCGATGCACCTTCTTATTCTGCTTCTGATCCATCATTTCGCTCGCCGTAGGTCGCCCGGGAGCCATCGTTCGCCGTTCGTCGCCGTCGCCGCCAACTTCTTCCGCGCCACTGATACGTCTCCAACGTATCTATAATTTCTGATGTTCCATGCTTGTTTTATGACAATACCTACATGTTTTGTTCACACTTTATATCGTTTTGACGTTTCCGGAACTAACCTATTGACGAGATGCCGAAGTGCCAGTTTTCCTGTTTTTGGTTTCAGAAATCCTAGTAAGGAAATATTCTCGGAATTGACGAAATCAACGCCCAAAGATCTTAGAATCCCCGGGAGCTTCAACACCCGAGAGCCGCGCAGGGGCCACAGGGCCCACATGGTGGCGGCGCGGCCCGGAGGGGGGCGCGCTGCCAGTGTCCGGTGGCCCCACCCCCTCCGAGGCTCCCCTTTCGCCTATATAAGGTCCCTGACCTAAACCCCGAGAGAATAAGCCACAGACGAAAAGTTAGAGCCGCCGCCATCGCGAAGCCAAGATCTCGGGGACAGGAGTCTCGTTCCGCACGTCACGGACGGGGAAGTGCCCCCGAAGGCTTCTCCATCGACACCGCCATCTCCACCGCCATCTTCATCACCGCTTCTGCTCCCATGAGGAGAGAGTAGTTCTCCATCGAGGCTAAGGGCTGTCCGGTAGCTATGTGGTTAATCTCTCCTATGTACTTCAATACAATGATCTCATGAGCTGTTTTACATGATTGAGATCCATATGATGAGCTTTGTATCGCTACTAGTTGTGTGCTACTCATGTGATGTTATTAAAGTAGTCTATTCCTCCTGCATGGTGTAAAGGTGACTAGTGTGTGCACCGTGTGGTTCTTGTCGTAGGCTATGATCATGATCTCTGTAGATTGTGGAGTTAATTGTCATTATGATAGTATTGATGTGATCTATTCCTCCTTCATAGTGTAATGTGGACAGTGTGTGTGCTATGTTAGTTCTTGGTTTATTTTGCAATGATCTATTATGCTCTAAGGTTACTTAAACATGAATATCGAATGTTGTCGAGCTTGTTAACTCCGGCATTGAGGGTTCGGTAATCCTACACAACGAATGGTGTTCATTATCAAACAAGAGTATATGTAGCACATATGAGAAAGAGTTATTTATTATGCGATCAATGTTGAGAGTGTCCACTAGTGAAAGTATGATCCCTAGGCCTTGTTTCCACCACAAAGAATTGCTTTCCACGCCAGCAAGCTATTTTCTGGCGCCGCTTGTTTACTGTTTTACTGCATCTTTACTTTCTGCAATATTACCACCATCTATACCACCTGTGTTTTACTATCTCTTCGCCGAACTAGTGCACCTATACATCTCACAAGTGTATTAGGTGTGTTGGGGACACAAGAGACTTCTTGTATCGTGATTGCAGGGTTGCTTGAGAGGGATATCTTTGACCTCTTCCTCCCGAGTTCGATAAACCTTGGGTGATCCATTTAAGGGAAACTTGCTGCTGTTCTACAAACCTCTGCTCTTGGAGGCCCAACACTGCCTACAAGAATAGAAGCACCCGTAGACATCAAGCTATTTTCGGCGCCGTTGCCGGGGAGGAAAGGTAAAGGTACTCACACTCTGGATCTCGGCTACCAAGCTATTTTCCGGCGCCATTGTAAGTACTCGAAGCTATTTCCTTTAGATCCTGCAGTTGCATCTTTTGGTTTCTTGTTTACACTAGTTAGGCATAATGGAGAGCAACAATGAGCTTCTTATTTTATTTCCTGAGTTAAGACATGGATTGTTTGCTGCGAAAATTAAAAACCTATGGAATCTTATTTGCATGCTGGTAGCAATGATATTAGTATGAACGCTTTGAACACCATTGTTGTTAATGATATGGAAAATTCTAAGCTTGGGGAAGCTGGTTTTGATGAGCATGACATTTTTAGTCCCCCAAGCATTGAGGAGAAAATTTTCTTTGATGATACTTTGCCTCCTATTTATGATGATTATAATGATAGTGGTCTTTTGGTGCCACCTACTATGGAGAGTAAATTTTATTATGATTATACTATGCCTCCTACACTTGATGAGAACAATAATGATGATAGCTACTTTGTTGAATTTGCTCCCACCACAACTAATAAAATTGATTATGCTTATGTGGAGAGTAATAATTTTATGCATGTGGCTCATGACAAGAATGTTTTATGTGATAGTTATATTGTTGAATTTGTTCATGATGCTACTGAAAGTTATTATGAGAGAGGGAAACATGGTTATATGCATCTTAATAATTTCCCCTTTTTATGTTGAGAATCTTGAAATTGCGCTTGTGTTGCTTTTCTATGCTTACCACTTTGTTCTTCATGAATTTATTTGTGTACAAGATTCCTTTTAGTAGGAAGTGAGTTAGGTTTAAATGTGCTTTGAATTTGCTTCTTGATGCTCTCTTTTGCTTCAACTCTTATTTCTTGCGAGAGTATCATTGAAATTACTGAGCCCATCTTAATGGCTATAAAGAAAGAACTTCTTGGGAGATAACCCATGTGTTTATTTTACTACAGCAATTTTTGTTTTGTTGAGTCTTGGAAGTTGTTTACTACTGTAGCAACCTCTCCTTATCATCTTTTTGTGCCAAGTAAAGTCTCTATGGTAAAGTTGATGCTAGATTTGAATTACTGCGCAGAAACAGATTTGCTGTCTGTCACGAATTGAGCAGAAGTCTCTGTAATAAATCAAAAAAATCTGAAAATTTACGTGTGTGATCCTCAGATATGTACGCAACTTTCTTTAGTTTTGAGTTTTTCCGTTTGAGCAAGTTAAGTGCCCCTTCCAGATTCGTCTTTACGACTGTTCTGTTTTTGACGATTCTGCCTTTTATTTCGCATTGCCGCTTTGCTATGTTGAATGGGTTTCTTTGTTCCATTAACTTTCAGAAGTTTTTGTGCAATGTCCAGAAGTGTTAAGAATGATTGTGTCACCTCTGAACATGTGAATTTTGATTATGCACTAACCCTCTAATGAGTTTGCTTAAAGTTTGTTTGGTGGAAGTTTTCAAGGGTCAATAGAGGAGGATGATATACTATGATCAAGAAGAGTGAAAGGTCTAAGCTTGGGGATGCCCCGGTGGTTCATCCCTGCATATTTTAAGAAGACTCAAGCATCTAAGCTTGGGGATGCCCAAGGCATCCCCTTCTTCATCGACAACTTATCAGGTTTCTTCTAGTGAAACTATATTTTTATTCCGTCACATCTTATGTACTTTACTTGAGCGCTGTGTTTTTATTTTTGTTTTGTTTGAATAAGTTCATCCTTGTGTGGGAGAGAGACACGCTCCGCTGGTTCATATGAACACTAGTGTTCTTCATTCATGCTTTTAATGTTCAAGGGCGAAAGTTGATCGCTTCACTTGTTGCTATTTGGTTGGAATCAGAAAATGCTTCATATGGTTTTGAATAATTTGATATTTGGCAATTGTTTTGAGCTCTCATAAATCATGTTTAAGCTCTTGCATCATGTAGTTAAATCTAGTAATGAAGAACTACATAGAGCTTGTTGAAATTTAGTTTGCATGATTGGTCTCTCTAAGGTCTAGATATTTTCTGGTAAAAGTGTTTGAGCAACAAGGAAGACAGTGTAGAGTCTTATAATGCTTGCAATATGTTCTTATGTAAGTTTTGGTGTATCGGTTTATACTTGTGTTTGCTTCAAATAACCTTGCTAGCCTAAGCCTTGTACCGAGAGGGAATACTTCTCGTGCAAACACCTTGAGCCAAAACCCATGCCATTTGTGTCCACCATATCTACCTACTATGTGGTATTTCCTGCCATTCCAAGTAAATACTTCATGTGCTACCTTTAAACAATTCAAAAGCTATTATCTCTTATTTGTGTCAATGTTTTATAGCTCATGAGGAAGTATGGGGTGTTTTATCTTTCGACCTTGTCATTTACTTTTGACAGACTTTCACAATGGACTAGTGGCTTCATCCGCTTATCCAATAATTTTGCAAAAAGAGCCGGCAACGGGGTTCCCAGCCCAATTAATTAACTTGCATTAATAATTCTCTTCACATGTTTTGCTCTGATTCATCAGAAGCAACTTAAATTTGCAAATAGACACTCCTCCATGGTATGTGAATGTTGGAAGGCACCGAGGATTCGGTTAGCCATGGCTTGTGTAAGAAAAGGTTGGGGAGTGTCATCTAATAAATAAAACTAAAGTACATGTGTAAACAAAAGAGAAGAGGGATGATCTACCTTGCTGGTAGAGATAACGTCCTTCATGGGAGCCGCTCTTGAAAGTCTGGTTGATAAGGTAGTAGAGTACCCATTACCATTCGTTGACAACAACAAACACCTCTCAAAATTTTACTTTTATGCTCTCTATATGATTTCAAAACTTGAAAAGCTCTAGCACATGATTTAATCCCCGCTTCCCTCTGCGAAGGGCCTATCTTTTACTTTATTGTTGAGTCAGTTTACCCATTTCCTTCCACCTTAGAAGCAAACACTTGTGTCAACTGTGCATTGATTCTTACATACTTGCTTATTTGCATTCATCATATTACTCTATGTTGACAATTATCCATGAGATATGCATGTTGAAAGTTGAAAGCAATCGCGGAAACTTATATCTTCCTTTGTGTTGCTTCGATGCCTTTACTTTGAATTTATTGCTTTATGAGTTAACTCTTATGCAAGACTTTTGATGCTTGTCTTGAAAGTATTATTCATGAAAGGTTTTGCTATATGTTATCTATTGGTTAGCAAACTATAGATCATTGCTTTGAATCACTCCATTCATGTCATATGCCTTACAATAATGTTGATCAAGATTATGATGGTAGCATGTCACTTCAGAAATTATTTGTGTTATCGTTTACCTACTCGAGGACGAGTAGGAACTAAGCTTGGGGATGCTGATACGTCTCCAACGTATCTATAATTTCGATGTTCCATGCTTGTTTTATGACAATACCTACATGTTTTTTCACACTTATATCGTTTTGATGCTTTAATCCAACCTATTGACGCAGATGCCTAAGTGCCGGGTCATATCATTTTGGTTTTCAGAAATCCTAGTAAGGAAATATTCTCTAATTGGACGAAATCAACGCCAAAGATCTTAGAATCCCTGGAGCTCCGAACACTCGAGAGCCGCCGTAGAGGGGCCACAGGGGCCCACACAGGCGGGCGCGGCCGGGGAGGGGGGCGTGCCGCCCTAGTGTCCGTGGCCCGACCCTCCGAGGCTCCTCCGCCTATATAAGGTCCCGACCTAAAACCCCGAGAGGAATAAGCCACGGCACGAGAAAAGTTCCAGAGCCGCCATCGCGAGCCAAGATCTGGGGGACAGGAGTCTCTGTTCCGGCACGCCGGGGAAGTGCCCCCCAAGGCTTCTCCATCGACACCGCTGCCATCTCCACCGCCATCTTCATCACCGTCGCTGCTCCCATGAGGAGGGAGTAGTTCTCCATCGAGGCTAAGGGCTGTACCGGTAGCTATGTGGTTAATCTCTCCTATGTACTTCAATACAATGATCTCATGAGCTGCTTTACATGATTGAGATCCATATGATGAGCTTTGTATCGCTACTAGTTGTGTGCTACTCATGTGATGTTATTAAAGTAGTCTATTCCTCCTGCATGGTGTAAAGGTGACTAGTGTGTGCACCGTGTGGTTCTTGTCGTAGGCTATGATCATGATCTCTTGTAGATTGTGGAGTTAATTGTCATTATGATAGTATTGATGTGATCTATTCCTCCTTCATAGTGTAATGTGGACAGTGTGTGCGCTATGTTAGTTCTTGGTTTATTTTGCAATGATCTATTATGCTCTAAGGTTACTTAAACATGAATATCGAATGTTGTGGAGCTTGTTAACTCCGGCATTGAGGGTTCGTGTAATCCTACGCAACGAATGGTGTTCATTATCAAACAAGAGTATATGTAGCACATATGAGAAAGAGTTATTTATTATGCGATCAATGTTGAGAGTGTCCACTAGTGAAAGTATGATCCCTAGGCCTTGTTTCCACCACAAAGAATTGCTTTCCACGCCAGCAAGCTGGCGCCGCTTGTTTACTGTTTTACCGTGTCTTACTGCAATATTACCACCATCTATACCACCGTGTTTTACTATCTCTTCGTCGAACTAGTGCACCTATACATCCGACAAGTGTATTAGGTGTGTTGGGGACACAAGAGACTTCTTGTATCGTGATTGCAGGTTGCTTGAGAGGGATATTGACCTCTTCCTCCTTGAGTTCGATAAACCTTGGGTGATCCACTTAAGGGAAAACTTGTCGCCTTTCTACAAACCTCTGCTCTTGGAGGCCCAACACTGCCTACAAGAATAGAAGGCTGTAGACATCAGCCACCGCCAAAGCCGACGCTAGCGGAGACAGTGTCGCCGCCACCCCGTCACCGCTCCGCCGACCCCCGCCAAGCCTCGGCGCCGAGCCTTCCCGAACATGCACGGTGAGCACCGTGCCTCCGCCTAGGGCTTGGTCGCCGGAGCTGCTGCCGCGTCAGAGCTGCACGAAGGCCTGTGCGCCGTCGGATCTTGATCTGACGCATGCATGCAGGATTGCGTGGGCTCCGCGCGCCAGCTGGCGCGCATCCCCCCGTTCAAACCGCCGCTCCGCGCCGCTCCGCGCTCCGCCGAATCTGTCCCGAGCCTAGCAAGCCCCGGCCCGATTTCCTTTTTCCATTTTCTCAATAATCGCCGTAAATACAGTTTTTTTAAATACCATAAATTCGTCCATTAACCAAATGGGTTGATTCAAAATTCTGTACTTGCAGATGTTTTCCTACCACTAAATTGTTTGCATGTAAGATTTGGTATGATGTATGATAAATTAAGTGTTAGATAGTTGTAGTTTGTGTATTTTAATTCGTGTGAGTGTTGTACTAGCCCTTTTGATTGAGGTCAACTCGTAGTGATGACTATGTAGTACCTTTCATTTGGCGCTAGTCCCACATACAAAAGCTTCCTATATTTTGTTTGGTTAATAAATTAAAAACTATCCAGAGAGCTCTTCTGTGATTTTTTATTCAAAAACTATACATGCTCTGGAAGCAAATCCATAAGCTACCAGTAGATATACAGATAGGGTATTTCTTTACCAAAGGAAATGATTTTTAGAGTTATATATTAGGCCTGGTGAATTTATATTCAAACAGTGGCAATTTTTTAGTATTTTATTTTTGTAAATTCTTTTACAAATCGAAAAATGTCAAACCGGGGTTGGATCACAAATAGAATTAGCTATCCAGAGGTGTGTTTGTAATTGGTTGGTGATGCTCTGATACTGGTGTGACTAGCTATTTGAGTGCTATGGTTTCTGTCTTAATTTAATTGTCTAGGTCATTTAAGATTTAATTTGCATATGATTCTTGTGCATGTGTGTTATACATGTCATTAGCTTTCAGTAGGTATGTTGCATGCATTTTTTTGATTTCCAGAAAGATTTAGGACATTTAAATGGCTCTCAAGTCAATTCTGGAGTTGCAAAAATCATATCTTTTGTTTTAAAAGTCATAAATGAGTGAAACCACTTTTAGTAGCTTTCATTTGTGAACCTTTACATACTGTGATTTTTCCCAAATTTTCGTGTGATTTATTCTGGTATGGTTTGTTGATTGGTATGGTCAGGGGCGGAGCTAGAGCTCCAGTCACCCCATGCACCACTTGCTATAGCAAAAAAAATTGAGCAACATTTTACTATATATAAGTATGGCTGATAGCTTATATAATACCGATCATAAGGCATACTTGAAGGCAACGTACAAATATAAAAGGAATACTATTTAAAATTAAAATGACTACGATATTGGTGAAAAAAATATGGGTTACTTGGAAAATTTGTCTTGCATTCCAAAATTCCAAAGTAGATTACCAAGTGCAAGGCTCAAATAACCTACAAGAGAAAAAGTAGACCTATTTCTCAAGCAAAACACAGCAGAACGATAAAATTATAGTACTTAAGTAGCTAAATGGTCATATTACCTTTTACCTTTTTAGTACATCCAATTCTTCAAATAATTTGATAAATAAATCTGCATTTGACAAATAATTGCTTCACACGAGACTATCCGTGCTAGCCAAAACTTTCTTAGTGGGCTACTAGACTACTAGCAACAATCTTCAGAACGAAATAGAGGAAAATTTAGAGAACTCATTAACTGATTCTACATAATTGTTGATTGATGGAGGCGGGCACCAAGACATACATGATAGTGCTAGTCCTTGGGAACGTCGGCAATGGCGCATCGCCTCCGCACGTGGGGGAGCTGAGCGGAATGCCCGCCTTCCATCCTGGTGGGGGACATGTCGCGAGCGACGAGATTTCCGACTCCCTTTTTCCACGCTGATCGATGAGATTTGAGAAACCTCGCGCTGCAGAACGGTGGAAGCGGAGACGTCCTCGCGCACGAACCGCGTCGCGGGCCTCGTGGCGTCGTAGCTTGTACGCGCGAGGGGACGCCGTGCCAGCAGACTTGAACGGGCTGACTCCCGACCCTGATGCACCGCATCGAGCCCACCCTGATGCACAAGCCCTTTTCTGATGTCAAGTGCTCCTAAAAATTTTCTTCGGCCCGTATGCCTGTGCATCAGGGTCAGCCCATTGGGCTCCGCCCCTGGGTATGGTGTGGTTCCTTCTTTTTGCGACGCTAGATTTGAACGCCGTCGGAACCGAAGAAGGAGGAGGCTTTGGAGGAATTGAAGAGGAAGACCAGGGGAACTTTGCTGAGCAAGGCAAGCCACCTCTTGATGCATCTCTGATCCTATATACCTTATTCTTGCATTTTTTTCAAGTTTTATAAAGTGCATGTCTTTTATTTATATCGGTGGTTAGTGCCACCCGGAGTTTTATTAATCCACCCTTAGGGTGCAGCCCTCATTGGTACCTACTGAACACATCTCTATTAGTGATATGGTGCTTATCACCTTGTCATCCTTGTCGCCATTTTTCGAAGAAGAATTGGACTATAGGTTGGGAGCCCTGGAAAAATGGTTACGAAAATGTTTTCCTGAAAAGAAGTTTTTCGAAAACCTTGGAATGGGGTAGCCCTGCCCAAGTGTGAGTTTATCAAATGAAAAATGTTTATGAAAAGGAGATTTGCTGGAGGCAAGTGGAGAAAAGAATATGTTTTCGAAAACTTTAGCGCCTAAGTAGTCACCCGGACTGAAAGACAGTGCAACCACATTACCCCAAAGTAGGCATGGGGCGTAGTGATACGTCTCCAACGTATCCATAATTTCTGATGTTCCATTCTTGTTTTATGACAATACCTACATGTTTTGCTCACACTTTATAATGTTTATGCGTTTTCCGGAACTAACCTATTAACGAGATGCCGAAGGGCCAGTTGCTGTTTTATGTTGTTTTTGGTTCCAGAAAGGCTGTTCGGGCAATATTCTCGGAATTCGACGAAACGAAGACCCAACATCTTATTTTTCCCGGAACCTTCCAGAAAGTCAAAGTGGCAGAGGGGTGCCCTGGGGGCCCCACACATGGTGGCCGCGCGCTGCCCACCTGCCGCGTCGCCTAGTGTGAGAGGCCCCGTGGCCCTCCGACTCCTCTCTTCGCCTATTTAAGCCATCCTGACCTAAAACATCGATACCGATTGACGAAACCCGAAAGACTCGCGAAACTCCACCCGAGACGAATCTGCTCCGGCACGCCGCCGGACGGGAAGTGCCCCCGGAAGCCATCTCCATCGACGCCACCGCCTCCATCATGCTCCCGTGAGTAGTTCCCCCATGGACTACTGGTTTGCAGCTAGTTGGTATTCTCTCCCCCATGTACTTCAATACAATGATCTCATGAGCTGCCTTACATGATTGAGATTCATCTGATGTAATTGGTGTTGTGTTTGTTGGAATCCGATGGATTGTTACATTATGATTAGTCTATCTATAAAGTTTGTGAAGTTATTGTTGTGCAATCTTGTTGTGTTTAATGCTTGTCACTAGGCCCGAGTGGCATGATCTTAGATTTAAGCTCTATACTTATTGCTTAGATTGTATCTACAAGTTGTTTGCACATGTCTATGTCCGGAACCCGAGGCCCCAAAGTGACAGAAATTGGGACAACCGGAGGGGAAGGCTTAGGTATGAGGATCACATTCACGGAGTGTTAATACTTTGCTCCGGTGCTCTATTAAAAGGAGTACCTAATTACCAGTAGTTTCCCTTGAGGCCCGGCTGCCACCGGCGGGTAGGACAAAAGATGTTGTACAAGTTTCTCATTGCGAGCATGTATGACTATATATGGAAAACATGCCTACATGATTAATAATCTTGATGTTCCGTCTTAATGCTATTTCAATCCTATCAATTGCCCAACTGTAATTTGTTCACCCGACACTTGTTATTGGAGAGTTACCACTAGTGTAGATAGTTGGGAACCCGGTCCATCTCGCATCATCATATACTCGTTCTACATGTCATTGGAAGTAGTATCAACAATTTTCCGGTGCCATTGCTCTCATATTACTGCTGCTTTCACGTATCATATTTACACGCTCTCATATTACTGCGCTTTCACATCACCCCCGTTACTAGTGCTTTTCCAGTGCATCTGAATTGACAACTCAGCTTGTTAAGGCTTATAAGTATTCTTTACCTCCCCTTGTGTGGAATCAATAAATTTGGTTTTACTTCCCTCGAAGACTGTTGCGATCCCCTATACTTGTGGGTCATCAAGACTATTTTCTGGCGCGTTGCCGGGAGGCATAGCTCTACTCATAAGTTCACCTGGGGAGTACACTCTACCTTTCTCTCTGCTTTTATTTTATTTTGTCTTGCTAGTTTACTTTTGTCTAGTTTATTTGTGCTTAGTTTATTTCTGTCTAGTTTTATTTTGCCTAGTTTACTTTTGTTTAGTTTCTTTTTGTCTTGTTTTATTTTCCCTATATACCCGAAAATCCATAAAATTTTGAAAAACCTAAAAATTAAAAACTGCTATTATTGGAGAACCTACAACCTATTTGGAGCTTATAGCATTATATAATAATTATAGAGAATCAAGAATGGGAAAAGTTATGAGTGCCGTGATAGAAAAATTAAATACAATTGCTAAAATCTTGCTTAAACGCCATGATATAAACTGTTGCTCTAAACAGGATACTAAACATCTTAAATTTCAATGTGGCTTTAGTGAGGAAGTTTTAATTATGAACTATAATTGGAATAACTATATTCATCTTGGGTTCGAAGAGGTAGAACAATTTGTCTTATTTATGGGAGCCTCTGAGATAGAATCATTCATGTCTAAAAATTATGAAACTTGTGCTGTTTGTAAAGACCTTAAAGATTATGTCTCTTCTATCCTTAATTTTTGCATAGAAAGCTACGGATAATCCTTATATCATTGATTATAAAGAGAGACTCATTAATGCACACGAATGCACTCACAATTTGCAGGAACCAGTGGAAGAAGAAATTGATGAACCTGAAAGCTCATTGGATGAAAAAGAGGAGGAAATTGATGAACCTGAAAGCTCATTGGATGAAGAAGAGGAGAGTGATGAACAAAAGGAGGAAGAATGGATTAGCTACCCATGCCAACCTTCTAATGAGAGTAACTCTTTATCTCTTACACTATTTGATTGTCCTCCATGCTTACCGAAAGAGGATGAATGTTATGTTCCTGTGGATTCTCTTGAAATATTCCCTATGAGTAAAACTTGTGAGAATAATTATGCTACTGTTGTCTATGATAATCCATGCTACTTTGATAAATTTTATAATAATGCTTTGTTTGTGCCTGATGTCGAAATGCATGGTACTAAAGAGTTTTGCTTAGCAAATGTTTATGATAAAGCACTAGATGATGGTCCTATGTTACTTGATAATATTAATTGTACTACTAATGAAAATGGGATTGGAGAGTTCTTGACTTTATCTATGAGTCCCATATCTTTTGAGATTGATCAATCATCTTGTTATATTATTGATAAAAGTGGGTTTGAAAGTTTTAATCCTATTATTTCTGAGCTTGATAAAAATTATGTGTTTGTGAATCATGAAAAGCATGCTTTATGTGATAGTTATATTGTTGAGTTTATCCATGAAGCTACTGAAAATTATTATGAGAGAGGAAAATATGGTTGTAGAAATTTTCATGGTACTAAAACACCTCTCTATATGCTGAAACTTTTGAAGTTACTCTTGTTTTATCTTCTTATGCTTGTCACTTTGTTCTTCATGAATTTATTTTTGTACAAGATTCCTATGCATAGGAAGTGGGTTAGACTTAAATGTGTTTTGAACTTGCTTTTTGATTCTCTCTTTTGCTTCAACTCTCACCCTTATGTGAGCATCATTAAAATTGTGAGCCCATCTTAATGGCTATAAAGAAAGCACTTCTTGGGAGATAACCCATGTGTTTATTTTGCTACTGTTTTGTTATGTCTTGGAAGTTGTTACTATTGTAGCAACCTCTCCTTATCTTTATTTTATTGCAATGTTGTGCCAAGTGAAGTCTCTAATAGAAGGTTGATACTAGATTTGGATTTCTGAACGCATTTCTATCTCACACGAATTTTAGTAGATCTCTCTCGCGGAAACTGAAAATTTGCAAATTTACGTGCGTGATCCTCAAATATGTACGCAACTTTCATTAGTTTTAAGTTTTCTGATTTGAGCAACGGAAGTACCTCGTAAAAATTCATGTTTACTGGCTGTTCGTTTTGCGATTCGTCGTTTTTTGCATTGTCTCTTGTGGACTTTAAGAGGCTTTCTAGACATGGAGAGCTGTAGCTAATGTTTTATTGAGTTCTTTCAATGTGTCACTACAGGACTAAAGTGGATTAAAGTTTTGAGTACTAACCCTCTAATGAAGTTTATGAGAAGTTTGGTGTGAGGTTTTCAAGGGTCAAAGAGGAGGGATATATGATCAAGAAGAGTGAAAAGTCTAAGCTGGGATGCCCCCGTGGTTCATCCCTGCATATTTCCCTCAAGCGTCTAAGCTTGGGGATGCCCAAGGCATCCCCTTCCTCATCAACTTATCAGGTTTCTTCTATTGAAACTATATTTTTATTCGGACACATCATATGTGCTTTACTTGGAGCGTCTTTATTTTTGTTTGTGTTTGAATAAATTCGGATCCTAGCAATCCTTGTGTGGAGAGAGACACGCTTTCATATGAACACCGGTGTTCTTCGTTTTATTTTAATGTTCATGGCGGAGTTGAAAACCGTTGCACTTATTAATATTTGGTTGGAAACAGAAATGCTTCATATTGTCTTGGATAATTTGATACTTGGCAATTGTTTTGAGATCTCAAGTAGATCATGCTCTTGCATCATGTAGTTTAAACCTATTAGTGGAGAACTACCGTAGAGCTTGTTCAAATTGGTTTGCATGCTTGGTCTCTCTAAGGTCTAGATATTTTCTGGTAAAAGTGTTTGAGCAACAAGGAAGACAATGTAGAGTTTTATAATGCTTGCAATTTGTTCTTATGTAAGTTTTGCTGTACCGGTTCATACTTGTGTTTGCTTCAAACAACCTTGCTAGCCAAAGCCTTGTACTGAGAGGAAATGCTTCTCGTGCATCCAAAACCTTGAGCCAAAACCTATGCCATGTGTGTCCACGATATCTACCTACTATGTGGTATTTCCCTGCCATTCCAAGCAAATACTTCATGTGCTACCTTTAAACAATTCAAAATTTACTATCTCTTATTTGTGTCAATGTTTTATAGCTCATGAGGAAGTATGTGGTGTTTTATCTTTCGATCTTGTCATTTACTTCGACAGACTTTCACAATGGACTAGTGGCTTCATCCGCTTATCCAATAATTTTGCAAAAAGAGCTGGCAAAGGGGTTCCCAGCCCCAATTAATTAACTTTCATTAATAATTCTCTTCACATGTTTTGCCCTGATCTATCGTAAGCAACTTAATTTTGCAAATAGACACTCCTCCATGGTATGTGAAATGTTGGAAGGCACCCGAGATTCGGCTAGCCATGGCTTGTGTAAGCAAAGGTTGGGGGAGTGTCATCCATAATGAAACTAAAATACATGTGTAAACAAAAGAGAAGAGGGATGATCTACCTTTGGTAGAGATAACGTCCTTCATGGGAGCCGCTCTTGAAAGTCTGGTTGATAAGGTAGTTAGAGTACCCGCTACCATTCGTTGACAACAACAAACACCTCTCAAAACTTTACTTTTATGTTCTCTATATGATTTCAAAACTTAAAAGCTCTAGCACATGATTTAATCCCCTGCTTCCCTCTGCAAAGGGTCATTCTTTTACTTTTATGTTGAGTCAGTTTACCTACTTCCTTCCATCTTAGAAGCAAGCACTTTTGTCAACTGTGCATTGATTCTTACATACTTGCTTATTTGCATTCATAATATTACTTTGTGTTGACAATTATCCATGAGATACGCATGTTGAAGTTGAAAGCAACTGCTGAAACTTATATCTTCCTTTGTGTTGCTTCGATGCCTTTACTTTGAATGTATTGCTTTATGAGTTAACTCTTATGCAAAACTTTTGATGCTTGTCTTGAAAGTACTATTCATGAAAAGTTTTGCTATATGTTATCTATTTGTTAGCAACTATAGATCATTGCCTTGAGTCACTTCATTCATCTCATGTGCTTTGCAATAGTATGATTAAGATTATGTTGGTAGCATGTCACTTCAGAAATTATTATTTTTATCGTTTACCTACTCGAGGGCGAGCAGGAACTAAGCTTGGGGATGCTTGATACGTCTCCACGTATCCATAATTTCTGATGTTCCATGCTTGTTTTATGACAATACCTACATGTTTTGCTCACACTTTATAATGTTTTTATGCGTTTGGAACTAACCTATTAACGAGATGCTGAAGGCCATTGTCGTTTTCTCGTTTTTTTGTTCCAGAAAGGCTGTTCGGGCAATATTCTCAATTCGACGAAACGAAGACCCAAGATCTTATTTTCACGAACCTTCGAGAAAGTCAAAGTGGGACCCGTAGGGTGCCGTGGGGGCCCCACACATGGTGGCGCGCGGGCTCCACCCCCGGCCGCGCCGCCTAGTGTGAGGAGGTCCCCGTGCCCCCTCCGACTCGACTTCGCCTATTTAAGCCATCCTGACCTAAAACATCGATACCGATTGACGAAACTCTAAAGACCAGGGGCGCCGCCGCCATCGCGAAACTCCAATTCGGGACAGAATCTCCGTTCGCCACGCCGCCGGACGGAAGTGCCCTGAAGCCATCTCCATCGACGCCACCGCCTCCATCATGCTCCGTGAGTAGTTCCCCATGGACTACGGTTCTAGCTGTAGCTAGTTGGTATTCTCTCCCCATGTACTTCAATACAATGATCTCATGAGTTGCCTTACATGATTGAGATTCATCGATGTAATTGGTGTTGTGTTTGTTGGGATCCGATGGATTGTTACATTATGATTAGTCTATCTATAAAGTTTGTGAAGTTATTGTTGCTGCAATCTTGTTGTGTTTAATGCTTGTCACTAGGGCCCGAGTGGCATGATCTTAGATTTAAGCTCTATACTTATTGCTTAGATTGTATCTACAAGTTGTTTGCACATGTCTATGTCCGGAACCCGAGGCCCCAAAGTGACAGAAATTGGGACAACCGGAGGGGAAGGCTTAGGTATGAGGATCACATGTTTTCACGGAGTGTTAATGCTTTGCTCCGGTGCTCTATTAAAAGGAGTACCTTAATTACCAGTTGTTTCCCTTGAGGCCCGGCTACCACCGGCTGGTAGGACAAAGATGTTGTACAAGTTTCTCATTGCGAGCACGTATGACTATATATGGAAAACATGCCTACATGATTAATAATCTTGATGTTCTTTCTTAATGCTATTTCAATCCTATCAATTGCCCAACTGTAATTTGTTCACCCAACACTTGTTATTGGAGAGTTACCACTAGTGTAGATAGCTGGGAACCCCGGTCCATCTCGCATCATCATATACTCGTTCTACATGTCATTGGAAGTAGTATCAACTATTCTCGGTGCCATTGCTCTCATATACACTGCTCGCGTATTCACTTACTCTTGCTCTCATATTACTCGCTTTCACATCACCCACATTACTAGTGCGAGGCAAATGGATTGAAAACTTGTTTTATAAATTCTTTACCTCCCTTGTGTCAAATCAATAATTTGGGACCTAGCCAGACAACCACATACCCTTAGTGGGACGGGGCGTAGCGTAGTAGTTTGTCTCGCCTTAGTTTGAGTCCTGCAAGTGTAGTGGCAGTCCGACCATGGACGCTTCGACCGGGGTTCTTCCCATGAGAAGGGACGCAACCCATTTGCCTGTTCAGGTACGCGGGGTACAACTTATGAGCTCCCATTGAAAGATGCCTAAGTGGTTGGATGGCATTCCGGAGGGTCGGGTGTCGGGGACTTTGCAACTCCTGGGTAAACGGCATCCCGGACTCTGGTGTTGGGAGGTACAACTCATTCGTCATGTCTTAGGCTAAGGCGAGCAGGCGAAAAACTACGATCGGGTACTTGTCGTGGCATATGTTGTTATGCAGGGATGATGCCCACACGATGAGCACCCGGATCTTGTGGAGAAAGTGTACAACCTCTGCAGAGTGAAAACTATTCGAATAGCCGTGTCTGCGGTTATGGACGGTCGGGAAGTGTAACGGCCCCAGGTAGTACCCCTAATAGATTTGTTTGTTCTTTTTATTTTATGCATCATCATGGCATATGCATCATATCATCCATGTTTTCACAAAATAAAATTCTTTTTATAAACCCTAGCTTGTTGCTTTACCCTCTCATATGTTTAAAACCTTCTCTCCCTTATCTTATTTTCGAAATAATAAAACCCAGAATATTATTATTTTGGATATGTTAAAAAACTATTTTTCCAACCTTGTTCAAGTATTTTCAAATCTGCAAAATTAAATAGTTTTCCCTTTGAAAAATAAAAACTTAATTACCTTATGTCTCCTCTCATATGGTTTTATTAAACCCTCTCTTATCTTTTCTTTTAATAAAACTCAAACCCCTCCTCTGGGCCTCTCTCCCTCTCTCAGGCCCATCTCTCCCTCTCTCCCCCGCAGCCCACCTCTTTCTTGGCCCAGTCACCACTGGCCCGTACCCCTTCGATGCTTCTTTCTCCAGTTCTTGTCGTCATCTTCCCCCACGAGAACGGCGTGATCGTTCGTGGTCCTCACTGTCTCCACCACCACGGTGCCAACCACTCCTCCCCCCCCTCCAGGTCCCCAACAAACCCTAGACCGCCTCTCCTTCCCTCGCGCCGCCAGCGGTTTTCCCCTTTCTACTTCTCCTTCACGATACAGGGCCATGGCTACCTTACAGTAACCTTCGCCACCGCACCTTCCCTCCATGGCACCGTCAAACCAGGCCACCCCTCGCCGAGCTGAGACCACCGGCGGGTGCGCCTCATCATCCTCTACCTCCTGGTGCAAGGAATTGAGTTGGTTCCGCTCCAATCAACGCCAAGGTCGCCGTTTCCCCGCCACGGCCTCCGCGCTCCGGCGAACTTTCCAACGCCATCCACCCTTCCCCGGCCTCCTCGTCTACGCCATGAGCTTCAGGGTGAGCAGACGCATCTCCCCGACCCCTTCCCTCTCCTCCTCCTGCTCTGGTTCGTTCCCACGACGGTGACCTCCTTTTTTCTCCGGAGCAGCTCGTCGCCGGCGATGCTCCGGTGCTTCCCCGGCTTGAACTCCATCAGATCTTGCATCGCCGTGAAGCTCCGCATCCAACGCGACACCTCCCACGTCCTGGCTTGGCCGGCGTGGCTAGATCCATCTCCGACCTGATCCTCCGCCATTGATGCAGTGGGCAAGCTCGTCCCCGCCTACTGTCTATTCTTCTTGACGTGTACCACTCACACGACAAGAACTGCAGCATAGCCTAGTGGTTTGTTGCTGTGTCTTGAATCCATCAGATCTTGTGTTCAACTCCCAGGGAAGGCAACAATACCCACCTTTTTGATTTCTTTTCCGACCTGACAGGTGGGTCCTGTCCGTCAGCCTCTACCGGCGCCACTTCAGCAACCCCTGCCTCGTCAGCCCCCTAGTCAGCACCTTGGACCCGCTCGTCAGTGACCGGGCTGATTTTCCCTTCGGTGAGAAAAGTCTCACCTCTTTTCTGTTTTTCCAGAAATTACAGAAAATGTGTATATCTTGCTAAAATTATATCTTTAAATCCATAACTCGAAATAAAATGTTTTATATATGAAAGTTGATCAGAAAAATGTGAGGAACATGAATATGCCATCCATTCATCTGTTTGCATATTGCATCATGTTGATCCGTGATAGTTTGTGCATTTCACCTCACATAATATGCGGAGTATTTTGGATATCCACCTAAGGTTTCCCCGCTCCGTTTAATATTGAAGTAGCTCATCCTTTCCATGCTATAACATGTTAACCAACACTTAAATTTGCCGGTAGAAATGCAACTCCAACCTTAATTTGTTTGTCTCGGGTTCCGACTCCGATTAATGTGGATAAGTTGCACCGCATCATGTTTGCCATGTCATGCATATCATATCATGATCATGCCGGTTCTTTTTCCGTAGTAGTAAGATTGCATACGTTGTGTGTTCCAGCATTTGCTTCTTCCCGGATAGGATCACGAAGTGGTGTGTGAGATACGACGAGTTCTTCGACAAGTTCTTCTGCAGTTTTCACAGGCGAGCCCACCCCTTCACCTATTTTACATTTACATGCTCTTTTGATCTATTGCTATCCCTATGTTGCGATTCTGTTGTGTCACGTGTCCTATCCACCTGTTACCTATATGTCCGAGATACACCTCCTCGCCCTACCTATTGTTTGTTGTTTGCCAGCTTTGCGAGTCGTAGGCGAGTTTAGGGTCTTGTTGATATCTCGAGATGTTCGGGATATCTTGTTGGGAGGTTATCACATGCTATATCTTTGTTGGAGATATTCACACTTTACTTTATTGTTAACAACTAAAATTGTAAGCAGAGGCATCTGTGAGCCCCTTTGCGAAAGCATCGGAACTTTGACTCACTAATGTCCCCTAGGACCCGAGTTCTTGTTATCTGTTCCGAGATTGAGCGCTCTAACCACACGTGGGTATGCTTACTGGGTCTTCCCTCGACCACTGCCGGAATCTACAGCTTTGTCCAGTGGCCACAATTAGTTTGAATGTTTTGTTTCTCCCGGGCGTGCAAGCTTGTTTCTTTGTGGTCAGATGATATGATGTTACTTTTGGGGAAGCCGTGAGTGCCTTGTAACCCCGTTGTCTCTTGCACGTCCGTAGGTGCGGCACGTATTGTTAAGAGGTCATCCTCTAGTGGGCTCTGATCCTCTTAGCCGTTCTCGCAACAGCTAAGTCCGCTTCGGAGCACGGCCGGACTTCGATACGGGTTAACTTAGTTAGGTGGCTTCCTGGACATTGTTGTAGTGAAGGAGAGTGCGAGTCGTGATATCCACCTGTCGCAAGTGGGTTGAGCGTGCGTGTGGCTACATTTGGGCACCCCTGCAGGGTTAAATCTTATCGATAAGCCGCGTCCGCGGTTATGGACGACTTGGAATTGTATAGCTCGATCATAGAACAACTTGCACCTTTATGTTGTTGATAATAATTTGCTAATAACTTGATTAGTAATATAGCATTACTACAACCGATATCTAATAAAACTTGTCCACCGTTGAGTGCCTTTTACATTGCCTCTTCGCTTTGTTGAAGGGGATATGTGTATTTGGCTGGGTTATGTTTGTGTAGTATTTTATCTGTTACCTTGTGCGCTCTCTTATCTTCTCTGAGTAGACGGATGTTGTAGCGTGTCTCTATTGGTTATAGTTTTGCTGCCGCTAAACCTACCATATAGCCCCAGGCGATATATATATTCGCCCGGCGAGCATAGCCATTTCTAGTCTCGCTAAGTACGTGCCGGAGTTCGTTCCTTGGTACTTACTCTCGCCTTTTCCCTTCTCTTTTGCTTCCTCTCTTTTGTCGGCAACCGATGGCCCGACTTTGGCAGGTACGAGAAGACGACGCTAGTAAGGTTACCCTTCCGGCTTGGCCTGGGCAGGGTTATGGACGCCATCGTTTATCTTCAGGACTCTTAGTCCAATTTGTATCTTGTCCGTACTCGGATGTATTCGATCTTCTGTATGATTTGGATCTTTGTATTGTATATTTGTATCTTGACTCGTTGGAGTCGTTGTTGTAATATATGTTTCTTGTGGGCTCTATTGTGATCCTGTTGTAATGTTACCGCTCGTGTTAATTCCTCTGGCATCACGTGTGTGATTCTTCGCGCACGTCGTGTCGGAGGGCGTCTCTGAATCGATATCGTGCGGATTTTGGCGGGATCGCTAGAATCCTCATGGTACCGGTTCCGGGGCGTCACAAGTTGGTATCAGAGCCCAGGTTGACGGTACCCCACTAGTCCAGCCTGTAGGATAACCTTGCCAATGGTCGTTGAGTTTAGAGAGTCCAAACTATTTTCAAAAATTCGTTGGATAGTTCTGATTAGCTCTGATTTTTCTCCTTACCTATATTCTTTCTCCTCTTATCTATGCGAGTTTTGAGTCTTCTCTCTTATCCGAGTTATCTGAGTCTTAGGTTTCGACGCGGGTTGGACGATCTTTGCCCCTCACCTATTAGGTCCGATCTTCGGAGGTCTCGACGAAAGCGCATCATCGACATCGGAGCAACGAATTCTTGTTAGTGGTGTCGAGGAGATCGACACGTCGCCTGAAGATCCGATAGTTCACCTCTCTCCCCCGTACCTTGAGGTGGAACCTCGGGGCGAGGTTCCTTGTTAGTGGTGTCGATTGTAACGGCCCCAGGTAGTACCCCTAATAGATTTGTTTGTTCTTTTTATTTTATGCATCATCATGGCATATGCATCATATCATCCATGTTTTCACAAAATAAAATTCTTTTTATAAACCCTAGCTTGTTGCTTTACCCTCTCATATGTTTAAAACCTTCTCTCCCTTATCTTATTTTCGAAATAATAAAACCCAGAATATTATTATTTTGGATATGTTAAAAAACTATTTTTCCAACCTTGTTCAAGTATTTTCAAATCTGCAAAATTAAATAGTTTTCCCTTTGAAAAATAAAAACTTAATTACCTTATGTCTCCTCTCATATGGTTTTATTAAACCCTCTCTTATCTTTTCTTTTAATAAAACTCAAACCCCCTCTGGGCCTCTCTCCCTCTCTCAGGCCCATCTCTCCCTCTCTCCCCCGCAGCCCACCTCTTTCTTGGCCCAGTCACCACTGGCCCGTACCCCTTCGATGCTTCTTTCTCCAGTTCTTGTCGTCATCTTCCCCCACGAGAACGGCGTGATCGTTCGTGGTCCTCACTGTCTCCACCACCACGGTGCCAACCACTCCCCTCCCCTTTTTAATCCCCCTCCAGGTCCCCAACAAACCCTAGACCGCCTCTCCTTCCCTCGCGCCGCCAGCGGTTTTCCCCTTTCTACTTCTCCTTCACGATACAGGGCCATGGCTACCTTACAGTAACCTTCGCCACCGCACCTTCCCTCCATGGCACCGTCAAACCAGGCCACCCCTCGCCGAGCTGAGACCACCGGCGGGTGCGCCTCATCATCCTCTAGCTCCTGGTGCAAGGAATTGAGTTGGTTCCGCTCCAATCAACGCCAAGGTCGCCGTTTCCCCGCCACGGCCTCCGCGCTCCGGCGAACTTTCCAACGCCATCCACCCTTCCCCGGCCTCCTCGTCTACGCCATGAGCTTCAGGGTGAGCAGACGCATCTCCCCGACCCCTTCCCTCTCCTCCTCCTGCTCTGGTTCGTTCCCACGACGGTGACCTCCTTTTTTCTCCGGAGCAGCTCGTCGCCGGCGATGCTCCGGTGCTTCCCCGGCTTGAACTCCATCAGATCTTGCATCGCCGTGAAGCTCCGCATCCAACGCGACACCTCCCACGTCCTGGCTTGGCCGGCGTGGCTAGATCCATCTCCGACCTGATCCTCCGCCATTGATGCAGTGGGCAAGCTCGTCCCCGCCTACTGTCTATTCTTCTTGACGTGTACCACTCACACGACAAGAACTGCAGCATAGCCTAGTGGTTCGTTGCTGTGTCTTGAATCCATCAGATCTTGTGTTCAACTCCCAGGGAAGGCAACAATACCCACCTTTTTGATTTCTTTTCCGACCTGACAGGTGGGTCCTGTCCGTCAGCCTCTACCGGCGCCACTTCAGCAACCCCTGCCTCGTCAGCCCCCTAGTCAGCACCTTGGACCCGCTCGTCAGTGACCGGGCTGATTTTCCCTTCGGTGAGAAAAGTCTCACCTCTTTTCTGTTTTTCCAGAAATTACAGAAAATGTGTATATCTTGCTAAAATTATATCTTTAAATCCATAACTCGAAATAAAATGTTTTATATATGAAAGTTGATCAGAAAAATGTGAGGAACATGAATATGCCATCCATTCATCTGTTTGCATATTGCATCATGTTGATCCGTGATAGTTTGTGCATTTCACCTCACATAATATGCGGAGTATTTTGGATATCCACCTAAGGTTTCCCCGCTCCGTTTAATATTGAAGTAGCTCATCCTTTCCATGCTATAACATGTTAACCAACACTTAAATTTGCCGGTAGAAATGCAACTCCAACCTTAATTTGTTTGTCCGGGTTCCGACTCCGATTAATATGGATAAGTTGCACCGCATCATGTTTGCCATGTCATGCATATCATATCATGATCATGCCGATTCTTCTTTCGTAGTAGTAAGCTTGCATACGTTGTGTGTTCCAGCATTTTGCTTCTTCCCGGATAGGATCGCGAAGTGGTGTGTGAGATACGACGAGTTCTCCGACAAGTTCTTCTGCAGCTTTTCACAGGCGAGCCCACCCCTTCACCTATTTTACATTTACATGCTCTTTTGATCTATTGCTATCCCTATGTTGCGATTCTGTTGTGTCACGTGTCCTATCCACCTGTTATCTATATGTCCGAGATACACCTCCTCGCCCTACCTATTGTTTGTTGTTTGCCAGCTTTGCGAGTCGTAGGCGAGTTTAGGGTCTTGTTGATATCTCGAGATGTTCGGGATATCTTGTTGGGAGGTTATCACATGCTATATCACTTGTTGGAGATATTCACACTTTACTTTATTGTTAACAACTAAAATTGTAAGCAGAGGCATCTGTGAGCCCCTTTGCGAAAGCATCGGAACTTTGACTCACTAATGTCCCCTAGGACCCGAGTTCTTGTTATCTGTTCCGAGATTGAGCGCTCTAACCACACGTGGGTATGCTTACTGGGTCTTCCCTCGACCACTGCCGGATTCTACAGCTTTGTCCAGTGGCCACAATTAGTTTGAATGTTTGTTTTCTTCTACCGGGCGTGCAAGCTTGTTTCTTTGTGGTCAGATGATATGATGTTACTTTTGGGGAAGCCGTGAGTGCCTTGTAACCCCGTTGTCTCTTGCACGTCCGTAGGTGCGGCACGTATTGTTAAGAGGTCATCCTCTAGTGGGCTCTGATCCTCTTAGCCGTTCTCGCAACAGCTAAGTCCGCTTCGGAGCACGGCCGGACTTCGATACGGGTTAACTTAGTTAGGTGGCTTCCTGGACATTGTTGTAGTGAAGGAGAGTGCGAGTCGTGATATCCACCTGTCGCAAGTGGGTTGAGCGTGCGTGTGGCTACATTTGGGCACCCCTGCAGGGTTAAATCTTATCGATAAGCCGCGTCCGCGGTTATGGACGACTTGGAATTGTATAGCTCGATCATAGAACAACTTGCACCTTTATGTTGTTGATAATAATTTGCTAATAACTTGATTAGTAATATAGCATTACTACAACCGATATCTAATAAAACTTGTCCACCGTTGAGTGCCTTTTACATTGCCTCTTCGCTTTGTTGAAGGGGATATGTGTATTTGGCTGGGTTATGTTTGTGTAGTTTTTATCTGTTACCTTGTGCGCTCTCTTATCTTCTCTGAGTAGACGGATGTTGTAGCGTGTCTCTATTGGTTATAGTTTTGCTGCCGCTAAACCTACCATATAGCCCCAGGCGATATATATATATACTCGCCCGGCGAGCATAGCCATTTCTAGTCTCGCTAAGTACGTGCCGGAGTTCGTTCCTTGGTACTTACTCTCGCCTTTTCCCTTTCTCTTTTGCTTCCTCCCTTTTGTCGGCAACCGATGGCCCGACTTTGGCAGGTACGAGAAGACGACGCTAGTAAGGTTACCCTTCCGGCTTGGCCTGGGCAGGGTTATGGACGCCATCGTTTATCTTCAGGACTCTTAGTCCAATTTGTATCTTGTCCGTACTCGGATGTATTCGATCTTCTGTATGATTTGGGTCTTTGTATTGTAAATTTGTATCTTGACTCGTTGGAGTCGTTGTTGTAATATATGTTTCTTGTGGGCTCTATTGTGATCCTGTTGTAATGTTACCGCTCGTGTTAATTCCTCTGGCATCACGTGTGTGATTCTTCGCGCACGTCGTGTCGGGGGCGTCTCTGAATCGATATCGTGCGGATTTTGGCGGGATCGCTAGAATCCTCATGGTACCGGTTCCGGGGCGTCACAGGAAGGCTGTTGCTTAGCCTGAAGAGTTTTGGTTTTATAAAAGTTTTTTCTCAAATATTGTTTTGGGGAAAGTTACGCCAGTGGGACTGGTGGGAAAGTACCTGCGAGGTACGGTGGAAAGTTGAAAAGGTGATGGCCATAGGAGATGGTTGGAAAGGAAATTGGGTCACCCTTACCTATTAGTTTGCAAATCAAATGGTTTACAAAAAGCTTCACCAAAGATATAGAGATGTCATACTCTCGAGAGGAACCACCTCTCGCTCCTTGTCGCCCTAGTTTAGTGCCTGTTCCTTGCTACTGCCATACTGCATATCCTTTATTTCTCTCTAAGGTGGTTTGCGAGTACATTCAAACGTACTCATTGGCATTGTTGTCCTGGCTATTTACTTGGCTAGACTTTGAAGGGGAGTACTTCGAAGACGAGGAGTACGACTCCGAAGACGCGAACTAGGACGCTCTCCCGGTCAGACGCCTGTAGGGTAAAGGCCTGACTTGGGTTCCACCGCTTTTGGAGTCAAGTTGTTTCCGCTGCTGTTTGGTGAACTACGGCCTTGATGGCCTATGATGTAAGACTTCCGTATTAATTTAAATTCGGTACTGTAATGGATGAAGATCATCTATTTGTAATGGTGCATGTTGTGTTTGTTGGGATCCGATGAATATGGAATACTATGTCAAGTTGATTATTGATCTATCATATATGTTATCTATGTTCTTGCATGCTCTCCGTTGCTAGTAGAGGCTCTGGCCAAGTTGATACTTGTGACTCCAAGAGGGAGTATTTATGCTAGATAGTGGGTTCATGTCTCCATTGAATCTGGGGGTGTGACAGCTAAGGTTGTGGATGTCTTTTGCACTAGGGATAAAGCATCAATGCTTTGTCTAAGGATATTTGTATTGTTTACATTACGCACAGTAATGCAATTGTGTTGTTTGCAACTTAATACTGGAAGGGGTGCGGATGCTAACTTGAAGGTGGACTTTTTAGGCATAGATGCATGCTGGATGGCGGTTTATGTTCTTTGTCATAATGCCCTAAGTAAATCTCATAGTAGTCATCATGATATATGTATGTGCTATCTCAATTGCCCAACTGTAATTTGTTCACCCAACATGCTATTTATCTTATTGGAGAGACACCACTAGTGAACCGTGGACCCGGTCCATTCTTTTCCATCGAAATACAACCTCGCAATCATTGTTCTCTTTTGTTTTCTCGCAAGAAAACATCATTCTCCACACCATACGTTTAATCCTTTGTTTGACAAGGCTGGTGAGATTGACAACCTCGCTGTTAAGTTGGGGCAAAGTAGTTTGATTGTGTTGTGCAGGTTCCACGTTGGCGCCGGAATCACCGGTGTTGCGCCGCACTACACTCCTTCACCAACAACCTTCACGTGCCATCATCTCCTACTGGTTCGATAACCTTGGTTTCTTACTGAGGGAAAACTCGTTGTTGTACTCATCATACCTTCCTCTTGGGGTTCCCAACGGACGTGTGCTTTACCATCACAAGAAGCTACTTTTCTGGCGACGTTACACCCCAGGGATTTCTAACTCCCACATCAACTACACGCCAGCAGCTACTTTTTGGCGCCGTTGCCGGGGAGATCAAGACACGCTGCAAGGGGAGTCTCTCACACCCAATCTCTTTACTTTGTTTATTGTCTTGCTTTATTTTATTTTCTGTCTTGTTTGCTTTCTTTATATCAAAAACACACAAAAATTAGTTACTTGTTTTACTTTATTTAATTCGGTTTGCTTTATTATTGCTAAAATGGGTACTCCTGAGAACACTAAGTTGTGTGACTTCACTAGCACAAATAATAATGATTTTATATGCACTCCTATTGCTCCACCTGCTACTACAGCAGAATTTTATGAAATTAAACCTGCTTTACTAAATCTTGTTATGAGAGAGCAATTTTCTGGTGTTAGTACTGATATGTCTCCAACGTATCTATAATTTCTGATGTTCCATGCTTTTTTTATGACAATACCTATATGTTTGTTCACACTTTATATCGTTTTGATGCGTTTTCCGGAACTAACCTATTGACGAGATGCGAAGTGCAGTTCCATTTTCTGCTGTTTTTGGTTTCCGAAATCCTAGTAAGGAAATATTCTCGGAATCGGACGAAATCAACGCCCAGCATCTTAGAATTCCACGAAGCTTCAGAACACCCGAGAGGAACCGAGGGGGCCACGGGGGCCACCGGACAATGGGCGGCGGCGCGGCCGGCGCGCCCCTATGTCTGGCTCCACCAGCCCCTCAAGGCTGCCCTCCGCCTATATAAAGCCACCTAAATCTTCGATCGAAAAAGCCACGGTACGAAAAGTTCCCGAGCCGCCGCCATCGCGAAGCCAAGATACGGGACAGTCTCTGTTCCAGGCACGGGACGGGGAAGTGCCCCGGAAGGCTTCTCCATCGACACCACCGCCATCTCCATCGCTGCTGCTCCCATGATGAGGAGGGAGTAGTTCTCCCCGAGGCTAAGGGGGCTGTACCGGTAGCTATGTGGTTAATCTCTCTCGTACTCCAATACAATGATCTCATGAATTGCTTTGCATGATTGAGATCTATATGATGAGCTTTGTATCGCTACTAGTCTATGTGCTACTCATGTGATGTTATTAAAGTAGTCTATTCCTCCTGCATGGTGTAAAGGTGCCAGTGTGTGCATCATGTGGTTCTTGTCGTAGGCTATGATCATGATCTCTTGTAGGTTGTGGAGTTAATTATCATTATGATAGTATTGATGTGATCTATTCCTCCTTTCATAGCGTAATGTGGACAGTGTGTATGCTATGTTAGTTCTCGGTTTATTTTGCAAAGATCTATTATGCTCTAAGGTTACTTAAATATGAATGCCGAATGTTGTGGCGCTTGTTAACTCCGGCTTGAGGGAGCTCTTGTAGCCCTACACAACGAATGGTGTTTGTCATCCAACAAAAGAGTGTATGTAGCACAAATGAGAGAAGTTATTATTTATTATGCGATCAATGTTGAGAGTGTCCACTAGTGAAAGTATGATCCCTAGGCCTTGTTTCCAATACTGCAAACACCGTTTATTTACTGTTCTGTTGCATGTTTACTCGCTGCCATATTTTATTCAGATTGCTATTACCACTCATATACATCCATACTACTTGTATTTCACTATCTCTTCGCCGAACTAGTGCACCTATACATCTGACAAGTGTATTAGGTGTGTTGGGGACACAAGAGACTTCTTGTATCGTGATTGCGGGTTTGCTTGAGAGGGATATCTTTGACCTCTTCCTCCTGAGTTCGATAAACCTTGGGTGATCCACTCAAGGGAAAACTTTTTCTGCTGTTCTACAAACCTCTTCTCTTGGAGGCCCAACACTGTCTACGGGAAAAGAAGCGTTAGTAGACATCAAGCTATTCTGGCGTCGTTAGGGGAGGAAAGGTAAAGGCACTCATACTCCGGTCCCAGGTAACTAAGTTATTTTATGTTGACCGTTGTAAGTGCTCGAAGCTATTTCCTGTAGATCATGCAATTGCATCTTTTGGTTTCTTGTTTACACTAGTTAGGCTTAATGGAAAGCAACAGTGAGCTTCTTATTCTATTTCCTGAGTTAAGACATGGATTGTTTGCTGCGAAAATTAAAAAACCTATGGAATCTTATTTGCATGCTAGTAGTAATGATATTAGTATGAACGCTTTGAACACCATTGTTGTTAATGATATGGAAAATTCTAAGCTTGGGGAAGCTGGTTTTGATGAGCATGACATTTTTAGTCCCCCAAGCATTGAGGAGAAAATTTTCTTTGATGATACTTTGCCTCCTATTTATGATGATTATAATGATAGTGGTCTTTTGGTGCCGCCTACTATGGAGAGTAAATTTTATTATGATTATACTATGCCTCCTACACTTGATGAGAATAATAATGATAGCTACTTTGTTGAATTTGCTCCCACTACAACTAATAAAATTGATTATGCTTATGTGGAGAGTAATAATTTTATGCATGTGGCTCATGACAAGAATGTTGAATGTGATAGTTATATTGTTGAGTTTGTTCATGATGCTACTGAAAGTTATTATGAGAGAGGGAAACATGGTTATAGGCATCTTAATAATATTAAGTTTCCCCTCTTTATGTTGAGAATCTTGAAATTGCACTTGTGTTGCTTTTCTATGCTTGCCACTTTGTTCTTCATGAATTTATTTGTGTACAAGATTCCTTTTCATAGGAAGTGGGTTAGGCTTAAATGTGTTTTGAATTTGCTTCTTGATGCTCTCTTTTGCTTCAATTCTTATTTCTCGCGTGAGCATCATTAAAATTGCTGAGCCCATCTTAATGGCTATAAAGAAAGAACTTCTTGGGAGATAACCCATGTGTTTATTTTGCTACTGTTTTGTTGAGTCTTGGAAGTTGTTTACTATTGTAGCAACCTCTCCTTATCATGTTTTTGTGCCAAGTAAAGTCTCTATGGTAAAGTTGATGCTAGATTTGGATTCTTTGTGACAAATTGCTGTCTGTCACACGAATTAGATATCTCTGTAAAGAAATCAAAAAAATATGAAAGTTTACGTGCGTGATCCTGAGATATGTACGCAACTTTCATTAGTTTTGAGTTTTTCCGTTTGAGCAAGTTAAGTGCCCCTGCAAAATTCGTCTTTATGGATCTGTTTTGACAGATTCTGCCTTTTATTTCGCATTGCCGCTTTTGCTATGTTGAATGAGTTTCTTTGTTCCATTAACTTTGAAGCTTTGTCCCGAAGTGTTAAGAATGATTGTGTCACCTCTGAACATGTGAATTTTTATTATGCACTAACCCTTTAATGAGTTTGCTTGAAGTTTGATGTGGAGAAAGTTTTCAAGGGTCAAGAGAAGAGGATGATATACTATGATCAAGAAGAGTGAAAGGTCTAAGCTTGGGGATGCCCCGGTGGTTCATTCCTGCATATTTTAAGAAGACTCAAGCATCTAAGCTTGGGGATGCCCAAGGCATCCTTCTTCATCGACAACTTATTATGTCACTTCTAGTGAAACTATATTTTTATTCCGTCACATCTTATGTACTTTGCTTGGAGCGTCTGTGTGCTTTTATTTTTGTTGTGTTATTTTAATTCTCTGAATAAATTCATGCTCATGTGGGAGAGAGACACGCTCCTCTTTTTCATATGGAACACTTGTGTTCTTAGTTGTGCTTTTAATGTTCAAGGGCGAAAGTTGATCGCTTCACTTGTTGTTATTTTGTTGGAATCAGGAAATGCTTCATATGGTCTTGAATAATTTGATACTTGGCAATTTTTTTGAGCTCTCATAGATCATGTTTAAGCTCTTGCATCATGTAGTTTAATCTAGTAGTGGAGAACTACTGTAGAGCTTGTTGAAATTTGGTTTGCATGATTGGTCTCTCTAAGTCTAGATATTTTCGGGTAAAGTGTTTGAACAACAAGGAAGACAGTGTAGAGTCTTATAATGCTTGCAATATGTTCTTGTGTAAGTTTTGTTGTACCTGTTCATACTTGTGTTTGCTTCAAACAACCTTGCTAGCCCAAAGCCTTGTATTGAGAGGAAATGCTTCTCGTGCATCCAAAACCTTGAGCCAAAACCTATGCCATTTGTGTCCACCATATCTACCTACTATGTGGTATTTCCTGCCATTCCAAAGTAAATTACTTGAGTGCTACCTTTAAAATTTCATTCCTTTATCTTTGCAATATATAGCTCATGGTACAAATAGCTTAAAAACTATTGTGGTGATGAATATGTAGTTATGTGTCTTAGTTCTTATAAGTTGCTTGTTGAGCGGTAACCATGTTTCTGGGGACGCCATCAACTTTTTACCTTTGTTGGATATCATGTGAGATGCTATGCATGTTCGTCTTGTCTGAAGTAAGTGTGATTTCATGATCAAATGGTTTGAGTATGCATATTGTTAGAGAAGAACATTGGGCCGCTAACTAAAGCCATGTACCATGGTGGAAGTTTCATTTTGGACATACAACCTCAATCTCTTATGAGAATATTATTTGTTGTTGAATGCTTAAGCATTAAAGAGGAGTCCATTATCTGTTGTCTATGTTGTCCCGGTATGGATGTCTAAGTTGAGAATAATCAAAAGCGAGAAATCCAATGCGTGCTTTCTCCTTAGACCTTTGTACAGGCGGCATAGAGGTACCCCTTTGTGACACTTGGTTGAAACATATGTCATGTGATGATAATCCGTGTTATCCGAGCTGATTAGGACAAGGTGCGAGCACTATTAGTACTCTATGCATGAGACTTGCAACTTGTAGGAAGTATTATGCATAGAACATATGAATTATTACTACCGTTGACAAAATTGTTTCTATGTTTTCAAAAAAAAAGCTCTAGCACAAAAATAGTAATCCATGCTTCCCTCTGCGAAGGGCCATTCTTTTACTTTATGTTGAGTCAGTTTACCCATTTCCTTCCATCTTAGAAGCAAACACTTGTGTCAAACTGTGCATTGATTCTTACATACTTGCTTATTTGCATTCATCATATTACTCGTGTTGACAATTATCCATGAGATATGCATGTTGAAAGTTGAAAGCAACTGCTGAAACTTATATCTTCCTTTGTGTTGCTTTAATGCCTTTACTTTGAATTTATTGCTTATGAGTTAGCTCTTATGCAAGTCTTATTGATGCTTGTCATGAAAGTACTATTCATGAAAAGTTTTGCTATATGTTATCTATTTGTTAGCAAACTATAGATCATTGCTTTGAATCACTTCATTCATGTCATATGCTTTACAATAATGTTGATCAAGATTATGATGGTAGCATGTCACCTCAGAAATTATTCTTGTTATCGTTTACCTACTCGAGGCGAGTAGGAACTAAGCTTGGGGATGCTGATACGTCTCCAACGTATCTATAATTTCTGATGTTCCATGCTTGTTTTATGACAATACCTACATGTTTTGTTCACACTTTATATCGTTTTGATGCGTTTTCCGGAACTAACCTATTGACGAGATGCCGAAGTGCCGTTCTGTTTTCTGCTGTTTTTGGTTTCAGAAATCCTAGTAAGGAAATATTCTCGGAATCGGACGAAATCAACGCCCAGCATCTTAGAATTCCACGAAGCTTCCCGAACACCCGAGAGGAACCAGAGGGGGGCCACAGGGCCACCAGAGACAATAGGGCGGCGCGGCCGGAGGCGCCCCCTATGGTGTGGCTCCACCAGGCCTGCCCTTCCGCCTATATAAAGCCCCCGACCTAAATCTTCGATACGAAAAAGCCACGGTACGAGAAAAGTTCCGAGCCGCCGCCATCGCGAAGCCAAGATCTGGGGACAGTCTCTGTTCGGCACGCCGTCGGGAGTGCCCGGAAGGCTTCTCCATCGACACCACCGCCATCTCCATCAACGCTGCTGCTCCCATGATGAGGAGGAGTAGTTCTCCCTCGAGGCTAAGGGCTGTACCGGTAGTTAAGTGGTTAATCTCTCTCTGTACTCCAATACAATGATCTCGTGAATTGCTTTGCATGATTGAGATCTATATGATGAGCTTTGTATCTCTACTAGTCTATGTGCTACTCATGTGATGTTATTAAAGTAGTCTATTCCTCCTGCATGGTGTAAAGGTGCCAGTGTGTGCATCATGTGGTTCTTGTCGTAGGCTATGATCATGATCTCTTGTAGGTTGTGGAGTTAATTATCATTATGATAGTATTGATGTGATCTATTCCTCCTTTCATAGTGTAATGTGGACAGTGTGTATGCTATGTTAGTTCTCGGTTTATTTTGCAAAGATCTATTATGCTCTAAGGTTACTTAAATATGAATGCCGAATGTTGTGGCGCTTGTTAACTCCGGCTTGAGGGAGCTCTTGTAGCCCTACACAACGAATGGTGTTTGTTATCCAACAAAAGAGTGTATGTAGCACAAATGAGAGAAGTTATTATTTATTATGCGATCAATGTTGAGATTGTCTACTAGTGAAAGTATGATCCCTAGGCCTTGTTTCCAATACTGCAAACACCGCTTATTTACTGTTCTGTTGCATGTTTACTCGCTGCCATATTTTATTCAGATTGCTATTACCACTCATATACATCCATACTACTTGTATTTCACTATCTCTTCGCGAACTAGTGCACCTATACATCGACAAGTGTATTAGGTGTGTTGGGGACACAAGAGACTTCTTGTATCGTGATTGCGGGGTTGCTTGAGAGGGATATCTTTGACCTCTTCCTCCACGAGTTCGATAAACCTTGGGTGATCCACTCAAGGGAAAACTTGCTGCTATTCTACAAACCTCTGCTCTTGGAGGCCCAACACTGTCTACAGGAAAAGAAGCGTGAGTAGACATCAAGTACTGATGATGCTGCTGCCCATCTTAATAATTTTGTTGAACTTTGTGAAATGCAAAAGTATAAGGACATAGATGGGGATATTATAAAACTGAAACTGTTTCCTTTCTCCTTAAGAGGAAGAGCTAAAGACTGGTTGCTATCTTTGCCTAAAAATAGTATTGATTCATGGACTAAATGTAAAGATGCTTTTATTGGAAAATATTATCCTCCTGCTAAAATTATATCTTTGAGAAGTAGCATTATGAATTTTAAGCAATTGGATAATGAACATGTTGCCCAAGCATGGGAGAGAATGAAATCTTTGGTAAAGAATTGCCCTACCCATGGACTAACTACTTGGATGATCATCCAAACCTTTTATGCAGGATTAAATTTTTCTTCAAGGAACCTATTGGATTCAGCTGCTGGAGGTACTTTTATGTCCATCACTTTGGGTGCTGCAACAAAGCTTCTTGATGATATGATGATCAACTACTCTGAATGGCACACTGAAAGAACTCCTCAAGGTAAGAAGGTAAATTCTGTTGAAGAAACCTCTTCCTTGAGTGATAAGATTAATATTATTATGTCTATGCTTGTTAATGGTAGATCTAATGTTGATCCTAATAATGTTCCTTTAGCTTCATTGGTTGCTCAAGAAGAGCATGTTGATGTGAATTTCATTAAAAATAATAATTTCAACAACAATGCTTATAGGAATAATTTTGGTAACAACAACTATAGGCCATGGTTATGGTAATTCTTATGGTAATTCTTACAACAATAGTAGAAGTGTACCCTCTGATCTTGAAGTCATGCTTAAAGAATTTATTAGTACACAAACTGCTTTTAACAAATCTGTTGAGGAAAAGTTTGGTAAAATTGATGTTCTTGCTTCTAAGGTTGATAGTCTTGCTCTTGATGTTGATCTTTTGAAACTGAAAGTTATGCCTAATGAAGTTAAAGATACTAAGTCATTTGCTAAAACAAATGCTATCCAAGTTCGAATTAATGACAATATTAGAATGATGGCTGAATTGCATGCTAGGTGGGAAAGAAAAGAAAAACTTGCTAAAGAGAATAATATAGCTAGAGTTTGGACTATTACCACCACTAGTAATGTTGATGCTTCACATGTTGCTAAACCTCCTACTATCAATGGTAAAATAATTGGTGTTGGCAATGTTTCTACTTCTACTACAAAGTGTGCAAAACTGCCTGAAACTGCTGAAACTGTTTGTGATAAAAGTGCTGAAATTTTTCAGAGTGTTGGGGACAATGGTCCCATTGCTGTAGATCATAATGGTTTTGATTTTGATAATTGTCATATTTCTGAAGTTATTAAGTTCTTTCAAAAAATTGCTAGAATTCCTAATGCTAGTGCTATAAACTTGGCTTTTACAAAACATATTACAAATGCTCTCATTAAAGCTAGGGAAGAGGAATTAAAACTTGAAGCTTCTATCCCTAGGAAGTTGGAAGATGGTTGGGAGCCCATCATTAAGATGAAGGTCAATGATTTTGATTGTAATGCTTTATGTGATCTTGGTGCAAGTATTTTGTTATGCCTAAGAAATTTATGATATGTTTGACTTGCCACCTTTGGAATGTTGTTATTTGGATGTTAATCTTGCTGATAATTCTATAAAGAGACCTTTGGGGAGAATTGACAATGTTCACATTACGGTTAACAATAACCTTGTCCCCGTTGATTTTGTTGTCTTGGATATTGAATGCAATGCATCTTGTCCTATTGTTTTGGGAAGACCCTTTCTTCGAACTGTTGGTGCTATTATTGATATGAAAGAAGGAAATATTAAATATCAATTCCCTCTTAAGAAAGGTATGGAACACTTCCCTAGAAAGAGAATGAAGATGCCTTTTGATTCTATTATTATAACAAATTATGATGTTGATGCTTCATCTCTTGATGTTACTTGATTTACACTTTCTGCGCCTAGCGTTAAATAAAAGCGCTTATGGGAGACAACCCATTGTTTTATTTCTGCAATTTTTGTTTTATATTTGAGTCAAGGTGCTTGTTACTACTGTAGCAATACCTTTGTATCTTTATTTTCTTGCATTGTTGTGCCAAGTAAAGTCTCTGATAGAAAGTTGATACTAGATTTGAATTTCTGCGCAGAAACATATTTTTAGCTGTCACGAATTTGCGTTTTTCTCTCTGTAGAAGAATCTAAAAATTCTGAAACAATTCACGCGGGATCCTCAGATATGTACGCAACTTTCATTAGTTTTGAGTTTTCTGATTTGAGTAAGTTAAGTGCCTCGAAAAATTTCCTCTTTACAGACTGTTCTGTTTTGACAGATTATGCCTTTTATTTCGCATTGCCTCTTTTACTGTGTTTGAGTGGATTTCTTTGCTCCATTAAATTTTAGTAGCTTTGGGTAATGTCCAGAAGTGTTGGTAATAATTGTGTCCTTGCTGAACATGTGAATTTTTGATTATGCACTAACCCTCTAATGAGATTGTTTTGAGTTTGGTGTGGAGGAAGTTTTCAAGGATCAAGAGAGGAGGATGATATAATATGATCAAGAAGAGTGAAAAGTCTAAGCTTGGGGATGCCCCATGGTGCATCCCTGCATATTTCAAGAAGACTCAAGCGTCTAAACTTGGGGATGCCCAAGGCATCCCCTTCTTCATCAAAACTTATCAGGTCACCTCTAGTGAAACTATATTTTAATTCCGTCACATCTTATGTGCTTTACATGGAGCGTCTGTGTGCTTTTTTTTTATGTTTGAATAAATTCGGATCTAAATCCTTGTGTGGGAGAGACACGCTCCGCTTTTCATTTGAACACTTGTGTTCTTCATCTTATTTTAATGTTCATGGCGAAAGTTGAAAGCCGCAACACTTATACTTATTGTTATTTGGTTGGAAACAGAAAATGCTTCATATTGTCTTGAATAATTTGATACTTGGCAATTGTTTTGAGCTCTCAAGTAGATCATGTTTAAGCTCTTGCATCATGTAGTTTAATCTATTAGTGGAGAACTACCGTAGAGCTTGTTGAAATTTGGTTTGCATGATTGGTCTCTCTAAGGTCTAGATATTTTCGGTAAAGTGTTTGAACAACAAGGAACACGGTGTAGAGTCTTATAATGCTTGCAATATGTTCTTCTAAGTTTTGCTGTACCGGTTTATACTTGTGTTTGCTTCAAACAACCTTGCTAGCCAAAGCCTTGTACGAGAGGGAATGCTTCTCGTGCATCAAAACCTTGAGCCAAAACCTATGCCATTTGTGTCCACCATAACTACCTACTATGTGGTATTTTTCTGCCATTCCAAAGTAAATTGCTTGCGTGCTACCTTTAAAAAATTCATTCCTTGTTTTTGCAATACATAGCTCATGGGAAAGTAGCCTAAAAACTATTGTGGTGATGAATATGTCGCTTATGTATCTTAGTTCTTATAAGTTGCTTGTTGAGCGGTAACCATGTTGTCTGGGGACGCCATCAACCTGTCACACCTTTGTTGAATATCATGTGAGTTGATATGCATGTTCGTCTTGTCTGAAGTAAGGGAGATTTGCCATGAGTTTAAATGGTTTGAGTATGCATGTTGTTAGAGAAGAACATTGGGCCGCCAACCAAAGCCATATTTCATGGTGGAAGTTTCAGCTTGGACATTAATCCTCAGAATCTCTTATGAGAATATTATTGTTGTTGAATGCTTAAAGCATAAAAAGGAGTCCATTATCTGTTTTCTATGTTGTCCCGGTATGGATGTCCTCAAGTTGAGATCTATCAAAATCGAGAAATCAAATGCGATTTATCTCCTTGGACCTTTGTACAGGTGGCATAGAGGTACCCCTTTGTGACACTTGGTTGAAACATATGTAATGCGATGATAATCCATGGAAATCCGAGCTAATTAGGACAAGGTGCGGGCACTATTAGTATTCGATGCATGAGGCTTGCAACTTATGGGAAGTTTTATACATAACCCATATGAATTATTACTATCGTTGACACAATTGTTTCCATGTTTTCAAAATAAAAAGCTCTAGCACATGAGTAATCCCTGCTTCCCTCTGCGAAGGGCCTTTCTTTTACTTTATGTTGAGTCAGTTTACCTACTTCTTTCTATCTTAGAAGCAAACACTTGTGTCAACTGTGTGCGTTGATTCTTACATGCTTACTTATTGCACTTATTATATTACTTTGTGTTGACAATTATCCATGAGATATACATGTTGAAAGTTGAAAGCAATTGCTGAAACTTAAATCTTCCTTTGTGTTGCTTCAAAACCTCTTATTAAGAATCTATTGCTTTATGAGTTAACTCTTATGCAAGACTTTTGATACTTGTCTTGAAAGTACTATTCATGAAAAGTTTTGCTATATGATTCAGTTGTTTAGTCATTATCTTTTTGTTAGCAAACTATATACCATTGCTTTGAGTCACTTCATTCATCTCATATGCTTTACAATAGTATTGATCAAGATTATGTTGGTAGCATGTCACTTCAGAAATTATTCTTTTTATCGTTTACCTACTCGAGGGCGAGTAGGAACTAAGCTTGGGGATGCTTGATACGTCTCCAACGTATCTATAATTTCTTATGTTCCATGCTAGTTTTATGACAATACCAACATGTTTTAGTCATACTTTATAATGTTTTTATGCATTTTCCGAGACTAACCTATTAACAAGATGCCCCAGTGCCAGTTCATATTTTCTGTTGTTTTTGATTTCAAAAAAGTTAGTTTACAAATATTCTCGGAATTGGACGAAACAAAAGCCCACGGTCTTATTTTCAACGGATTGTTCCAGAACACCGAAGGAGAGACGAAGAGGGGCCACGAGGTGAACACACCATAGGGCGGCGCGGCCCCACCTCCTGGCGCGCCGGCCTATGGGGTGGGCCCCTCGGGCGCCCCCCGACGCTGCCCCTTCGCCTATTTATTCCTTCTGTCGCGAAAACCCTAGTACCGAGAGCCACGATACGAGAAAAGTTCCAGAGACGCCACCGTCGTCAACCCTAACTCGGGGGGTTCATAAGATCGCCTCCGGCACCGTGCCGAGGGGAATCATCACGGAGGGCTCTACATCACCATGCCCGCCTCCGGACTGATGCGTGAGTAGTTCATCCTTGGACTATGGGTCCATAGCAGTAGCTAGATGGTTGTCTTCTCCTCTTGTGCTATCATGTTTAGATCTTGTGAGCTGCCTATCATGATCAAGATCATCTATTTGTAATTTGCATGTTGTGTTTGTTGGGATCCGATGAATATGGAATACTATGTCAAGTTGATTATTGATCTATCATATATGTTATTTATGTTCTTGCATGCTCTCCGTTGCTAGTAGAGGCTCTGGCCAAGTTGATACTTGTGACTCCAAGAGGGAGTATTTATGCTAGATAGTGGGTTCATGTCTCCATTGAATCTGGGAGTGACAGAACCCCTAAGGTTGTGGATGTGTTGTTGCCACTAGGGATAAAACATCAATGCTTTGTCTAAGGATATTTGTATTGTTTACATTACGCACAGTACTTAATGCAATTGTCTCTGTTTGCAACTTAATACTGGAAGGGGTGCGGATGCTAACCTGAAGGTGGACTTTTTAGGCATAGATGCATGCTGGATGGAGGTCTATGTTCTTTGTCGTAATGCCCTAAGTAAATCTCATAGTAGTCATCATGATATGTATGTGCATCTCTATTTGTCAATTGCCCAACTGTAATTTGTTCACCCAACATGCTATTTATCTTATTGGAGAGACACCACTAGTGAACTGTGGACCCCGGTCCATTCTTTTACATCTGAAATACAACCTACTGCAATCATTGTTCTCTTTTGTTTTCTGCAAGCAAACATCATTCTCCACACCATACGTTTAATCCTTTGTTTTCAGCAAGCCGGTGAGATTGACAACCTCATTGTTAAGTTGGGGCAAAATAGTTTGATTATGTTGTGCAGGTTCCACGTTGGCACCGGAATCACTGGTGTTGCGCCGCACTACACTCCTTCACCAACAACCTTCACGTGGCCTTCATCTCCTACTGGTTCGATAACCTTGGTTTCTTGGACTTCATCGCTGTACTCATCATACCTTCCTCTTGGGGTTCCCAACGGACGTGTGCTGTAATGGATGATGTAATCTGGTATCAGTTCGGTTATGTATTCACGATGGAATGATCTTGGGATCGTGAAATTGTATGCATAACAGGAGTTCTGGACTGGTAAGTCCGGGGCCCCACAGAGCTGGTATCAGAGCTATCCTGACTGTAGGAGTCCTTAGTTAGCCTGGGCGTTAGAATAGAACAAAAACTATTTTTCTTAAACAAAAAGGTTGACTAAATGCTGAAAATGCTTAAGTCCCTTACCTCCTTCTATTTTCCAAAAACTTTACGTGCATTAAAATTTTATTATGCTTAAAAGTTTGCACACTGTCGTCACTAACTTAATCTACTTTAAAATTTGTGTAGATGGAGATCGAGTACACGCACTTCCGTCAGGTCGGGGTGAGGCCGCCCCTCTACTTCTTCGAGCGGGCCCCGGCCGACCTGGCCCTTCGCTGCGGACGTATGGTGCCCGAGGTGAAGGGCGTCCGTACTGAGAGGTCCGCAGACTCGGAGATGGCCTGGCTGGTCACCTGCGTCGTCAGGGGGAGCGGGATTGCGCCCGTTTCCGAGGAGTTCACCATCGACGTGATGGAGCGCACGTGGCTCGACGGGATGATCCGAGTCTCTCAGGAGGCACTCCCCCGCCTCGCCTTTCTTCACCCTGAGGCTGTCGCCGGCACTGGCTACCAGTACCTTGGTCAGCGCGACGGCGCGGGACTGCCCGTGGCCGCCGCCCCGCACGCCGACACCGCACACCAGCTGCACCACTTGGAGTACCTGCTGCACCACACTCAGACTTAGCAGGACCGCGCCCGAGAGAGGTGCGATCTGCAGGAGGACGAGATTGTGGCACTGCGCGCTCAGCTTGCTGCTGCACAGGCTGACCTTGTCAGTGAGCGCAAGCTGAGAGTTGCCGCACCCCGGAGGGTTTCTCGCCTGAAGGCGAAGGTGACTGGAGGCCCTGACCACTCGATGGAGGCCACTATTGAGGAGCTTGAGGACGACGGTGAGGATCTCCGCAAGGAGAACGAGGCCCTTCTTAGCGACGACGACGACTACGAGGAGGAGGACTTCGATATGGAGCCTGATACTGAGGATGAGGCCTTCATCAACGATGAAGATGAGGAGCCCGAGCCACTGATGTCCGAGGAGGACCCCGAGGAGCCAGCCTTTGTTGAGGAGGACGCCCCACCTGCACCTGAGGTTCCTGTCGTGGACCTCGACGACTTCTAGAGCACCACCTTGGACTCGCACCACCTTACCTTAGGGCGATGAGATAGGCCCCCTTTTGCGATGCGAGTAGACTTGTGATGATGGTTCTGTTGAAACCATTCTTTTGGGTTGTGATGTATGAGACTTATGATGTGTTGATGTATGCTACATTGTGCCTTCGGCACCTCTGCTATGTGATACGTCTCAAACGTATCTATAATTTCTTATGTTCCATGCTACTTTTATGACAATACTTGAATGTTTTATACATACTTTACAGCATTATTACATTTTTCGGACTAACCTATTAACAAGATGCCGAAGCGCCAGTTGTTGTTTTCTGTTGTTTTTGGTTTCAGAAATCCTAGTAAGGAAATATTCTCGGAATTGGACGAAATCAACGCCGGGTCCTATTTTCCACGAAGCTTCCAGAAGACCGAAGAGATAACGAAGTGGGGCCACGAGGTGGCTGGACCACGCGGCGCGCTGGCTGGCCGCGCGGCCCTATGGTGTGGGCCCCTCGTGAGCCCCCCTGCGTTGCCCTTCCGCCTACTTAAAGCCTTCGTCGCGAATACCCCTGTACCGAGAGCCACGATACGGAAAACCTTGCAGAGACGCCGCCGCCACCAATCCCATCTCGGGGATTCAGAGATCGCCTCCGGCACCCTGCCGAGAGAGGGAATCATCACCGGAGGGGCTCTACATCATCATGCCCGCCTCCGGATTGATGCGTGAGTAGTTCATCCTTGGACTATGGGTCCATAGCAGTAGCTAGATGGTTGTCTTCTCCGCTTGTGCTATCATTGTTTAGATCTTGTGAGCTGCCTAACATGATCAAGATCATCTATTTGTAATGCTACATGTTGTGTTTGGTGGGATCCGATGAATCTAGAATACTATGTTAAGTTGATTATCAATCTATCATATATGTGTTGTTTATGTTCTTGCATGCTCTCCGTTGCTAGTAGAGGCTCTGGCCAAGTTGATACTTGTAACTCCAAGAGGGGGTATTTATGCTCGATAGTGGGTTCATGCCTCCATTGAATCTGGGACAGTGACAGAAAGTTCTAAGGTTGTGGATGTGTTGTTGCTACTAGGGATAAAACATTGATGCTTTGTTTAAGGATATTTGTGTTGATTACATTACGCACCATACTTAATGCAATTTTCTTTTGTTTACAACTTAATACTGGAGGGGTGCGGATGCTAACCCGAAGGTGGATTATTTAGGCATAGATGCATGCTGGATAGCGGTCTATGTACTTTGTCGTAATGCCCTGATTAAATCACATATTAATCATCGTTGATATGTATTGAATCTTGATTTGTCAATTGCCCACCTGTAATTTGTTCACCCAACATGCTAGTTATCTTATTGGAGAGACACCACTAGTGAACTGTGGACCCCGGTCCATTCTTTTATATCTGAATACATTCTACTGCAATCATTGTTCTTACTGTTCTTTGCAAACAAACACCATCTTCCACTCGATACGTTTAATCCTTTGTTTTCAGCAAGCCGGTGAGATTGACAACCTCACTGTTACGTTGGGGCAAAGTATCTTGATTGTGTTGTGCAGGTTCCACGTTGGCGCCGGTTTCACTGGTGTTGCGCCGCACTACACTCCTCCACTAACAACCTTCACGTGCTTCTTGGCTCCTACTGGTTCGATAACCTTGGTTTCTTTCTGAGGGAAAACTTGCCGCTGTGCGCATCATACCTTCCTCTTGGGGTTCCCAACGGACGTGTACATCTACGCGCATCAAGCAACTTTTTCTGGCGCCGGGGAGATCAAGACACGCTGCAAGGAGTCTCCACATCCAATCTCTTTACTTTGTTTTTGTCTTGCTTTACTTTATTTTATTTACTGTCTTGTTTGCTTCATATTAAAAACACAAAAAAAATAGTTACTTTACTTTCTGTCTTGTTTACTAGCTCTATATCAAAAACACAAAAAAATGTTACTTGTCTTTATTCTACTTGCTTAGTTTACTTTTATTACTGCTACAATGGGTACTCCTGAAAATACTAAGTTGTGTGATTTCACTAGCACAAATAATAATGATTTTATATGTACTCCTATTGCTCCACCTGCTACTACAGCAGAATTCTATGAAATTAAACCTGCTTTACTGAATCTTGTTATGAGAGAGCAATTTTCTGGTGTTAGTAATGATGATGCTGCTGCCCATCTTAATAATTTTGTTGAAATTTGTGAAATGCAAAAGTATAAGGATATAGATGGTGATATTATAAAACTGAAATTGTTTCCTTTCTCATTAAGAGGAAGAGCTAAAGATTGGTTGCTTTCTTTGCCTAAGAATAGTATTGATTCATGGACTAAGTGTAAAGATGCTTTTATTAGTAAATATTATCCTCCTGCTAAGATTATATCTTTGAGAAGTAGCATTATGAACTTTAAACAATTTGATAATGAACATGTTGCTCAAGCATGGGAGAGAATGAAATCTTTGGTAAAGAATTGCCCAACCCATGGACTGACTACTTGGATGATCATCCAAACCTTTTATGCAGGATTGAATTTTTCCTCGAGGAACCTATTGGATTCAGCTGCTGGAGGTACTTTTATGTCCATCACCCTGGGCGCCGCGACTAAACTTCTTGATGATATGATGATCAATTACTCTGAATGGCACACTGAAAGAACTCCTCAAGGTAAGAAGGTAAATTCTGTTGAAGAAACCTCTTCTTTGGGTGATAAGATTGATGCTATTATGTCTATGCTTGCAAATGGTAGATCTCATATTGATCCTAATAATGTTCCTTTAGCTTCATTGGTTTCTCAAGAAAAAAATGTTGATGTGAATTTCATAAAGAGTAATAATTTCAATAACAATGCTTATAGGAATAATTATGGTAACAACAACTATAGGCCATATCCTTCTAATAATGGTAATGGTTATGGTAATTCTTACAACAATAATAAGAGTGTACCCTCTGGTCTTGAAGTGATGCTTAAAGAATTTATTAGTACACAAACTGCTTTCAATAAAACTGTTGAAGAAAAGCTTGGTAAAATTGATGTTCTTGCTTCTAAGGTTGATAGTCTTGCTCTTGATGTTGATCTTTTAAAATTGAAAGTTATGCCTGAGGAAGTTAAAGATGCTAGGTTTGCTAAAACAAATGCCATCCAAGTTCGAATTAATGATAATATTAGAATGTTGGCTGAATTGCATGCTAGGTGGGATAGAGAAGAAAAAGAAAAACTTGCTAAAGAAAATAATGTAGCTAAAGTATGGACTATTACCACCACTAGTAATGTTGATTCTACACATGTTGCTACACCTCCTACTATCAATGGTAAAATAATTGGTGTTGGCAATGTTTCTACTCCTAGTACAAAGCGCGCAAAATTGCCTGAAACTGTTGAAACTGCTTGTGATAAAACTGCTGAAATTTTTCAAAATATTGGTGACAATGATTCTATTGCTGTAGAACATAATGGTTTAGATTTTGATGATTGTCATATTACTGAAGTTATAAAGTTCTTACAAAAACTTGCTAGAAGTCCTAATGCTAGTGCTATAAATTTAGCCTTTACAAAACATATTACAAATGCTCTCATTAAAGCTAGGGAAGAGAAATTAAAACTTGAAGCTTCTATTCCTAGGAAGTTAGAAGATGGTTGGGAGCCCATCATTAAGATGAAATTCAATGATTTTGAATGTAATTCTTTATGTGATCTTGGTGCAAGTATTTCTGTTATGCCTAAGAAAATTTATGATATGCTTGACTTGCCACCATTGAAGAATTGTTATTTGGATGTTAATCTCGCTGATAATGTTAAAAAGAAACCTTTGGGGAGGATTGATAATGTTCGCATTACGGTTAACAATAACCTTGTCCCCGTTGATTTTGTTGTCTTGGATATTGAATGCAATGCATCTTGTCCTATTGTGTTGGGAAGACCTTTTCTTCGAACTGTTGGTGCTATTATTGATATGAAGGAAGGTAATATTAAGTATCAATTTCCTCTCAAGAAAGGTATGGAACACTTCCCTATAAAGAGAATGAAGTTGCCTTTTGATTCTATTATTAGAACAAGCTATGATGTTGATGCTTCTTCTCTTGATGTTACTTGATTTGCACTTTCTGCGCCTAGCTGAAAGGCGTTAAAGAAAAGCACTTCTTGGGAGATAACCCATGTTTCATTTTATTTACTGTATTGTTGAGTCTTGGAAGTTGTTTACTACTGTAGCAACCTCTCCTTATCATGTTTTTGTGCCAAGTAAAGTCTCTATGTTAAAGTTGATGCTAGATTTGGATTGCTGCGCAGAAACAGCATTGCTGTCTGTCACAAATTCGCACAGATCTCTCTGTAGGAGAGTCAAAAAAATCTGAAAATTTACGTGCGTGATCCTCAGATATGTACGCAACTTTAATTAGTTTTGAGTTTTTCCGTTTGAGCAAGTTAAGTGCCCCTGCAAAATTCATCTTTACGGACTGTTCTGTTTTTGACAGATTCTGCCTTTTATTTCGCATTGCCGCTTTTGCTATGTTGAATGAGTTTCTTTGTTCCATTAACTTTCAGAAGCTTTGTGCAATGTCCAGAAGTGTTAAGAATGATTGTGTCACCTCTTAATGTGTGAATTTTTAATTATGCACTAACCCTCTAATGAGTTTGCTTGAAGTTTGGTGTGGAGGAAGTTTTCAAGGGTCAAGAGAAGAGGATGATATACTATGATCAAGAAGAGTGAAAGGTCTAAGCTTGGGGATGCCCCGGTGGTTCATCCCTGCATATTTTAAGAAGACTCAATCTCTAAGCTTGGGGATGCCCAAGGCATCCCCTTCTTCATCGACAACATTATCAGGTCACTTCTAGTGAAACTATATTTTTATTCCATCACATCTTATGTTCTTTACTTGGAGCGTCGGTTTGCTTTTATTTTCGTTTTTGTTTGAATAAAGTTGGATCCCATCATCCTTATATTGGAGATATTACGCTCCGCTTTTTCATATGAAACACTTGTGTTCTTAATTGTGCTTTAATGTTCATGGCGAAGGCTGAAATTGCTTCGTTAAATTGCTATTTGGTTGGAATCAGAAAATGCTGCATATGGTTTGGAAATTTGGCAATTGTTTGAGCTCTCATTAGATCATGTTTAAGCTCTTGCATCATGTAGTTTAATCTATTAATGAAGAACTACCGTAGAGCTTGTTTAATTTGGTTTGCATGATTGGTCTCTCTAAGTCTAGATAATTTCTGGTAAAGTGTTTGAACAACAAGGAAGACAGTGTAGAGCCTTATAATGCTTGCAATATGTTCTCGTGTAAGTTTTGCTGTACCTGTTCATACTTGTGTTTGCTTCAAACAACCTTGCTAGCCCAAACCTTGTACTGAGAGGAAATGCTTCTCGTGCATCCAAATACCTTGAGCCAAAACCCATGTCATTTGTGTCCACCATATCTACCTACTATGTGGTATTTTTCTGCCATTCCAAAGTAAATTACTTGAGTGCTACCTTTAAAATTTCATTCCTTTATCTTTGCAATATATAGCTCATGGGACAAATAGCTTAAAAACTATTGTGGTGATGAATATGTAGTTATGTGTCTTAATTCTTACTAGCTGAATGCTCGTGCGTTGCCACGATTTATTGTTTTTTTATCGTCAAACATGTGTAAGTGTAAATATAAAATCAACAATATTCACTTTTCATAATTTTAGAATTATATAATTTTTTTACATTGCCACATAATAATCGTAAATAATTTTTTGAACAAGCAATTCAAAGGCTAGCCAACTTAAAGCATCATATATCAAGGTTTGAGATTGGTATGTAAAAATTCATGAGCACCTTATTCAGGTTTGTCCCATGTTTGATTTTCTGAACCATCTCCATATTCTTCAGTCTCCACCTGCGTTTTTGGAATAAAGAAATGATCTTCAGGAATAACTTCCAATCGGAAGCAAGAAATGCAATGCATTAAGCTCTTTAGTTGTGTCGACGTTGTTCCTAAGCGAATTCAGAGTTCTCGGCAATAGGAAAATATGCACCTTTTCATGCATATCTTCGCCTAGCACCCTCACACGGCAATCACGGTGAACATCACACACTACAAGGCCAGTTCAAGAGCTGGGTGGACCGAACCACACCGGTCGATTAATCAATTCGATATACATGTTTCCTTGACTTGGTTGGGGCTTGACCGAATGAATTTCGTCGACCTTCGTTTGGTCCGATTCGTTCTTCCCACTGTTCACGTTCTGCGGCATAGAAAAGGCAGCGACGGGACTTCCGCCGGCGACCACGGGCGGACAACGGGCGGCATGGCCCTCCTCCGGCGGCTCACGGGACGGCAGCTCCGCTCTCCAACTCCTTTGCCCAACATAATCACCGTCGGGAACCCACCTTTCCCTCTACGAAGCTTCTTTGGTCGCGCGGAGCGAGTATGGGAAAAAAGCGGGATCCACATGTGGTCAAGGTCGCCGTCGACCAAGAGGCGCGTGGCGGAACGGCGGGCGTGGCGGGTTGGGAAAACTGATGTGATTTTCTTGACCGAGCTTCTGGGCTTTTCGGGAATTCTTGGACCGATCCGACTGGGCCTTTAGCGATCTTTGTAGACTTGACTCGATCGTGCCTCGTGCGAGCGACGTACCACGGTCGTATCCGCGTTTTATTAGTACAGATAAGTTGCTTGTTGAGCGGTAACCATGTTTCTGGGGACGCCATCAACTTTTTACCTTTGTTGGATATCATGTGAGATGCTATGCATGTTCGTCTTGTCTGAAGTAAGTGCGATTTCATGATCAAATGGTTTGAGTATGCATATGTTAGAGAAGAACATTGGGCCGCTAACTAAAGTCATGTATCATGGTGGAAGTTTCAGTTTGGACATACAACCTCAATCTCTTATGAGAATACTATTTGTTGTTGAATGCTTAAGCATTAAAAGAGGAGTCCATTATCTGTTGTCTATGTTGTCCCGGTATGGATGTCTAAATTGAGAATAATCAAAAGCGAGAAATCCAATGCGTGCTTTCTCCTTAGACCTTTGTACAGGCGGCATAGAGGTACCCCTTTGTGACACTTGGTTGAAACATATGTCATGTGATGATAATCCGTGTTATCCGAGCTGATTAGGACAAGGTGCGAGCACTATTAGTACTCTATGCATGAGACTTGCAACTTGTAGGAAGTATTATGCATAGCACATATGAATTATTACTACCGTTGACAAAATTGTTTCTATGTTTTCAAAACAAAAGCTCTAGCACAAAAATAGTAATCCATGCTTCCCTCTGCGAAGGGCCATTCTTTTACTTTATGTTGAGTCAGTTTACCCACTTCTTTCTATCTTAGAAGCAAACACTTGTGTTAACTGTGTGCATTGATTCTTACATGTTTACCTATTGCACCTGTTATATTACTCTATGTTGACAAATATCCATGAGATATACATGTTACAAGTTGAAAGCAATTGCTGAAACTTAATCATCCTTTGTGTTGCTTGAATGCATTCTACTTTGAATTTATTGCTTATGAGTTAGCTCTTATGCAAGTCTTATTGATACTTGTTTGAAAGTACTATTCATGAAAAGTTTTGCTATATGATTCATTTGTTTAGTCATCATCTTTGTTAGCAATCTTTTGTTCAGATCACTCCATTCATCTCATATGCTTTATAATAATGTTGATCAAGATTATGTTGGTAGCATGTCACTTCAGAAATTATTTGTGTTATCGTTTACCTACTCGAGGACGAGTAGGAACTAAGCTTGGGGATGCTTGATACGTCTCAAACGTATCTATAATTTCTTATGTTCCATGCTACTTTTATGACAATACTTGAATGTTTTATACATACTTTACAGCATTATTATATATTTTCCGGCACTAACCTATTAACAAGATGCCGAAGCGCAGTTCTTTGTTTTCTGCTGTTTTTAGTTTCAGAAATCCTAGTAAGGAAATATTCTCGGAATTGGACGAAATCAACGCCCGGGGTCCTATTTTTCCACGAAGCTTCCAGAAGACCGAAGAGATAACGAAGTGGGGCCACGAGGTGGCCAGACCACAGGGCGGCGCGGCTGGCCCCTGGCCGCGCGGCCCTATGGTGTGGGCCCTCGTGAGCCCCCGTTGCCCTTCCGCCTACTTAAAGCCTTCGTCGCGAATACCCTGTACCGAGAGCCACGATACGGAAAACCTTCCGAGACGCCGCCGCCGCCAATCCCATCTCGGGGATTCAGGAGATCGCCTCCGGCACCCTGCCGGAGAGGGGAATCATCACCGGAGGGCTCTACATCATCATGCCCGCCTCCGGATTGATGCGTGAGTAGTTCATCCTTGGACTATGGGTCCATAGCAGTAGCTAGATGGTTGTCTTCTCCGCTTGTGCTATCATTGTTTAGATCTTGTGAGCTGCCTAACATTATCAAGATCATCTATTTGTAATGCTACATGTTGTGTTTGGTGGGATCCGATGAATCTAGAATACTATGTTAAGTTGATTATCAATCTATCATATATGTGTTGTTTATGTTCTTGCATGCTCTCTGTTGCTAGTAGAGGCTCTGGCCAAGTTGATACTTGTAACTCCAAGAGGGGTATTTATGCTCGATAGTGGGTTCATGCCTCCATTGAATCTGGGTGACAGAAAGTTCTAAGGTTGTGGATGTGCTGTTGCTACTAGGGATAAAACATTGATGCTTTGTCTAAGGATATTTGTGTTGATTAGATTACGCACCATACTTAATGCAATTATCTGTTGTTTACAACTTAATACTGGAGGGGGTGCGGATGCTAACCCGAAGGTGGATTATTTAGGCATAGATGCATGCTGGATAGCGGTCTATGTACTTTGTCGTAATGCCCTGATTAAATCACATAGTAATCATCGTTGATATGTATTGAATCTTGATTTGTCAATTGCCCACCTGTAATTTGTTCAACCAGCATGCTAGTTATCTTATTGGAGAGACACCACTAGTGAACTGTGGATCCCGGTCCATTCTTTTACATCTGAATACATTCTACTGCAATCATTGTTCTTACTGTTCTTTGCAAACAAACACCATCTTCCACTCGATACGTTTAATCCTTTGTTTTCAGCAAGCCGGTGAGATTGACAACCTCACTGTTACGTTGGGGCAAAGTATCTTGATTGTGTTGTGCAGGTTCCACGTTGGCGCCGGTTTCACTGGTGTTGCGCCGCACTACACTCCTCCACCAACAACCTTCACGTGCTTCTTGGCTCCTACTGGTTCAATAACCTTGGTTTCTTTCTGAGGGAAAACTTGCCGCTGTGCGCATCATACCTTCCTCTTGGGGTTCCCAACGGACGTGTACATCTACGCGCATCACTATGTTATGCTTTCGTTGCCTATTTGCCCTTACTTGTTTCCATTTCTTGAGTTCTTCAAAAAAAATCTTACAAGTCCTTCCCTTTTTAAGTGACTGCCCATATCCTTGTTTTCCCGATAATATCTGGGTCCCACACCTCTCCAGGATGGTCGAAACCCGTAGAGGAGACCACAGCGGGTCAGACCGAGACCCCCCTCCACCTTCGGACCCAACCATGGCTCAACTTCTGCGCATTATGATGGAAGACCGAGAGGCAGCCCGCGCATAGCGCCAAGCTAACCTTGCTACCCTTCAGCACCTCGCTCAGCTTGCTACCGGAAACCCCAACAACAACAATGGCGGGGATGGAAATGGAGACCCCCGCTCTAAGCTGAAGGATTTCCAGAGCACCAACCCTCCTATCTTCTCCAAGTGCACTGAACCCCTCGACGCCGATGATTGGCTTCGCACCATTGAGAATAACCTAGAGGTTGTCGGAGTCGGCATTAATGAAGAGGTTTTGTTTGCCACTCATTACCTTTCTGGACCTGCCCGCGCCTGGTGGGAAAATGTCAAGGATATTCAAGCTGAAGGACACGTCATCAGCTGGGAAGAATTCAAGATCAAGTTCCGCAAGACCCACATTCCATCAGGACTGATCAAGCTCATGAAGGACAAGTTCATGAATCTGAGACAAGGAAGCATGTCTGTGGTGGATTATGATACGTCTCCAACGTATCGATAATTTCTTATGTTCCATGCTACTTTATTGATGATACCTACATGTTTTATGCACATTATATGTCGTATTTACGCATTTTCTGGAACTAACCTATTAACAAGATGCCGAAGAGCCATTGCTGTTTTCTGCTGTTTTTGGTTTCAGAAATCCTAGTAAGGAAATATTCTCGGAATTGGACGAAATCACCGCCCAGGGTCCTATTTTTCCAGAAGACCGAAGAGGAGTCGAAGTGGGGCCACGAGGGGCCGACACCATAGGGCGGCGCGGCCCAGGCCTTGGCCGCGCCGACCTGTGGTGTGGGGCCCTCGTGTGGCCCCCCACGTTGCCCTTTCGCCTACTTAAAGCCTCCGTCGCGAAAACCCCAGTACCGAGAGCCACGATACGGAAAACCTTCCAGAGACGCCGCCGCCGCCATCTCGGGGGATTCGGGAGATCGCCTCCGGCACCCTGCCGGAGAGGGGATTCATCTCCCGGAGGACTCTACACCGCCATGGTCGCCTCCGGAGTGATGAGTGAGTAGTTCACCCCTGGACTATGGGTCCATAGTAGTAGCTAGATGGTCGTCTTCTCCTAATTGTGCTTCATTGTTGGATCTTGTGAGCTGCCTAACATGATCAAGATCATCTATCTGTAATTCTATATGTTGTGTTTGTCGGGATCCGATGGATAGAGAATACTATGTTATGGTGATTATCAATCTATTGTTTATGTGTTGTTTATGATCTTGCATGCTCTCCGTTATTAGTAGAGGCTCTGGCCAAGTTTTTACTCTTAACTCCAAGAGGGAGTATTTATGCTCGATAGTGGGTTCATGCCTTCATTGACACCTGGGACAGTGACAGAAAGTTCTAAGGTTGTGATGTGCTGTTGCCACTAGGGATAAAACATTGATTCTATGTCTAAGGATGTAGTTGTCGATTACATTACGCACCATACTTAATGCAATTGTCTGTTGCTTAGCAACTTAATACTGAATGGGGTTCGGATGATAACCTGAAGGTGGACTTTTTAGGCATAGATGCAGTTGGATGGCGGTCTATGTACTTTGTCGTAATGCCCGGATTAAATCTCACTATATTTATCATATCATGTATATGCATTGTTATGCCCTTTTCTATTTGTCAATTGCCCGACTGTAATTTGTTCACCCAACATGCTTTTATCTTATGGGAGAGACACCTCTAGTGAACTGTGGACCCCGGTCCTATTCTTTACATAGCATACAATCTACTGCAATTGTTCTTTACTGTTTTCTTGCAAACAATCATCTTCCACTCGATACGCTTAATCCTTTGTTACAGCAAGCCGGTGAGATTGACAACCTCACTGTTTCGTTGGGGCAAAGTACTTTGGTTTTGTTGTGCAGATTCCACGTTGGCGCCGGAATCCTGTTGTTGCGCCGCATCACATTTCGCCACCATCAACCTTTAACGTGCTTCTTGGCTCCTCTGGTTCGATTAAACCTTGGTTTCTTTCTGAGGGAAAACTTGCCACTGTGCGCATCATACCTTCCTCTTGGGGTTCCCAACGGACGTGTACATTTACGCGCATCAAGCCTTTTCTGGCGCCGTTGCCGGGGAGATCAAGACACGCTGCAAGGGGAGTCTCCACTTCTCAATCTCTTTACTTTGTTTTTGTCTTGCTTTATTTTATTTACTACTTTGTTTGCTGCACCTAAACAAAACACAAAAAAATTAGTTGCTAGTTTTACTTTATTTACTGTCTTGCTCTCTATATCGAAAACACACAAAAATTAGTTACTTGCATTTACTTTATCTAGTTTGTTTTATTTACTGTTGCTAAAATGAATACCCCTGAAAATACTAAGTTGTGTGACTTCACAAATGCAAATAATAATGATTTCCTATGCACACCTATTGCTCCACCTGCTACTACAGCAGAATTCTTTGAAATTAAACCTGCTTTACTGAACCTGGTTATGAGAGATCAATTTTCTGGTGTTAGTTCTGATGATGCTGCTGCCCATCTCAATAATTTTGTTGAACTTTGTGAAATGCAAAAGTATAAGGATGTAGATGGTGATATTATTAAATTGAAAGTATTTCCTTTCTCATTAAGAGGAAGAGCTAAAGATTGGTTGCTATCTTTGCCTAAGAATAGTATTGATTCATGGACTAAATGTAAGGATGCTTTTATTGGTAGATATTATCCTCCCGCTAAAATTATATCTTTGAGAAGTAGCATAATGAATTTTAAGCAATTAGATACTGAACATGTTGCTCAAGCATGGGAGAGAATAAAACTTTGGTAAAGAATTGCCCAACCCATGGACTGACTACTTGGATGATCATCCAAACCTTCTATGCAGGACTAAATTTTTCTTCGCGGAATTTATTGGATTCAGCTGCTGGAGGTACCTTTATGTCCATCACTTTGGGGGCGGCTACAAAACTTCTTGATGATATGATGATAAATTACTCTGAATGGCACACGGAAAGAGCTCCACAAGGTAAGAAGGTAAATTATGTTGAAGAAACCTCTTCCTTGAGTGATAAGATTGATGCGATTATGTCTATGCTTGTGAATGGTAGATCTAATGTTGATCCAAATAATGTTCCTTTAGCTTCATTGGTTGCTCAAGAAGAAAATGTTGATGTGAATTTCATTAAAAATAATAATTTCAACAACAATGCTTATAGGAACAACTCTGGTAATAACTATAGGCCATATCCTGCTAGTGGTAATGATTATGGTAATACTTATGGTAGATATGAGGAAAGGATGCTAGAAATTGAAAGATCCACTAAAAACTTTATGCAATCGCAATATGAGCAAAATCAATTGTTTACTAAAACTATGAATGAACAATCTACCTTGTTGAAAAATATAGGAAATCAACTTGAAAACTTGAATAGGGAGATTTCTGGTCTGCAAACTAAAATTTCAAATGCTGAAACCCGAATCTCATACATGTCCGCATCACAATCCTCTTTAATTAATAAAATGGCTGCTAAACCTGATGATATTGATAATAAGATTACTACTACAGCAAATGCCATCCAAGTTAGAATTAATGAGAATATAAGATTAATGGCTGAATTGCGTGCTAGGTGGGATAGAGAAGAAAATGAAAAACTAGCTAAAGAGAATAATGTAGCTAAAGTTTGGACTATTACCACCACTAGTAATGCTAATTCTTCACATGTTGCTGCACCTCCTACTATCAATGGTAAAATAATTGGTGTTGGCAATGTTTCTACTCCTAGTGCAAAGCGAACAAAACTGCCTGAAATTGCTAAAACTGCTGAAACTGCTTGTGATAAAACTGCTGAAATTTTTTCCAACCTTGGGAACAATGATCCCATTGCTGTAGCTCATAATGATTTAGATTTTGATGATTGCCACATCTCTGAAGTTATAAAGTTCTTACAAAAACTTGCTAAAAGTCCTAATGCTAGTGCTATAAATTTAGCCTTTACAAAACATATTACAAATGCTCTCATAAAAGCTAGAGAAGAGAAACTAAAACTTGAAACTTCTATTCCTAGAAAGTTAGAAGATGGTTGGGAGCCCATCATTAAAATGAAATTCAATGACTTTGAATGTAATGCTTTATGTGATCTTGGTGCAAGTATTTCTGTTATGCCTAAAAAGATTTATGATATGCTTGACTTGCCACCATTGAAGAATTGTTATTTGGATGTTAATCTTGCCGATAATGTTAAAAAGAAACCTTTGGGGAGGATTGATAATGTGCACATTACGGTTAACAATAACCTTGTCCCCGTTGATTTTGTTGTTTTGGATATCGAATGCAATGCATCTTGTCCTATTGTATTGGGAAGACCTTTTCTTCGAACCGTTGGTGCTGTTATTGATATGAGGGAAGGTAATATTAAATATCAATTTCCTCTCAAGAAAGGTATGGAACACTTCCCTAGAAAGAGAATGAAGTTGCCTTTTGATTCTATTATTAGAACAAGTTATGATGTTGATGCTTCTACTCTCGATGTTACTTGATTTGCACTTTCTGCGCCTAGCTGAAAGGCGTTAAAGAAAAGCGCTTATGGGAGACAACCCATGTTTTTACTACAGTATTTTGTTTTATATTTGAGTCTTGGAAGTTGTTTAATACTGTAGCAACCTCTCCTTATCATGTTTTTGTGCCAAGTAAAGTTTCTATGTCAAAGTTGATGTTATATTTGGGATCGCTGCGCAGAAACAGCATTGCTGTCTGTCACGAATCTGGGCACAGGTCTCTGTAGAAAATTCGAAAAAATCTGCCAATTTACGAGCGTGATCCTCAGATATGTACGCAACTTTCATTAGTTTTGAGTTTTTCCATTTGAGCAAGTCTGGTGCCATCTTAAAATTCGTCTTTACGGACTGTTCTGTTTTTGACAGATTCTGCCTTTTATTTCGCATTGCCTCTTTTGCTATGTTGGATGAATTTCTTTGATCCATTAATGTCCAGTAGATTTATGCAATGTCCAGAAGTGTAAAGAATGTTTGTGTCACCTCTGAATGTGTGAATTATTAATTGTGCACTAACCCTCTAATGAGTTTGCTTGAAGTTTGGTGTGAAGGAAGTTTTCAAGGGTCAAGAGAGGAGTATGATATACTATGATCAAGAGGAGTGAAAGCTCTAAGCTTGGGGATGCCCCCGTGGTTCACCCCTGCATATTTTAAGAAGACTCAAGCGTCTAAGCTTGGGGATGCCCAAGGCATCCCCTTCTTCATCGACAACATCATCAGGTTCCTCCCCTGAAACTATATTTTTATTCAATCACATCTTGTGTTCTTTACTTGGAGCGTCGGTTTGTTTGTTTTTGTTTTTGTTTGAATAAAATGGATCCTAGCATTCACTTTGTGGGAGAGAGACACGCTCCGCTGTTGCATATGGACAAATATGTCCTTAGGCTTTACTCATAATGTTCAAGGCGAAGTTTCTTCTTCGTTAAATTGTTATATGGTTGGAATTGGAAAATGCTACATGTAGTAATTCTAAAATGTCTTGGATAATGTGATACTTGGCAATTGTTGTGCTCATGTTTAAGCTCTTGCATCATATGCTTTGCACCCATTAATGAAGAAATACATAGAGCTTGCTAAAATTTGATTTGCATATTTGGTCTCTCTAAGGTCTAGATAATATCTAGTATTGAGTTTTGAACAACAAGGAAGACGGTGTAGAGTCTTATAATGTTTACAATATGTCTTTTATGTGAGTTTTGCTGCACCGGTTCATCCTTGAGTTTGCTTCAAATAACCTTGCTAGCCTAAACCTTGTATCGAGAGGGAATACTTCTCATGCATCCAAAATCCTTGAGCCAACCACTATGCCATTTGTGTCTACCATACCTACCTACTACATGGTATTTCTCCGCCATTCCAAAGTAAATTGCTTGAGTGCTACCTTTAAAATTCCATCATTCACCTTTGCAATATATAGCTCATGGGACAAAATAGCCTTAAAAACTATCGTAGTATCGAATATGTACTTATGCACTTTATCTTTTATTAAGTTGCTTGTTGTGCGATAACCATGCTTCTGGGGAACGCCATCAACTATTGTTGAATATCATGTGAGTTGCTATGCATGTCCGTCTTGTCTGAAGGATCTATCACTTTAATGATTGGAGCATGCAAATTGTTAGAGAAGAACATTGGGCCGCTAACTAAAGCCATGAATCATGGTTGAAGTTTCAGTTTTGGACATATATCCTCAATCTCATATGAGAATAATAATTGTTGCTACATGCTTATGCATTTAAGAGGAGTCCATTATCTGTTGTCCATGTTGTCCCGGTATGGATGTCTAAGTTGAGAATAATCAAAAGCGAGAAATCCAAAATGCGAGCATTCTCCTTAGACCTTTGTACAGGCGGCATGGAGGTACCCCTTTGTGACACTTGGTTGAAACATGGCATGCAAAGATCCGGTAGTCCAAGCTAAGTAGGACGAGGTGCGGGCACTATTAGTATACTATGCATGAGGCTTGCAACTTGTAAGATATAATTTACATAACTCATATGCTTTATTACTACCGTTGACAAAATTGTTTCATGTTTTCAAAATAAAAGCTCTAGCACAAATACAGCAATCGATGCTTTCCTCTTTGAAGGACCATTCTTTTACTTTTATTGTTGAGTCAGTTTACCTATCTCCCTCCACCTTAAGAAGCAAACACTTGTGTGAACTGTGCATTGATTCCTACATACTTGCATATTGCACTTGTTATATTACTTTATGTTGACAATATCCATGAGATATACATGTTATAAGTTGAAAGCAACCGCTGAAACTTAATCTTCCTTTGTGTTGCTTCAATACCTTTACTTTGATTTATTGCTTTATGAGTTAACTCTTATGCAAGACTTATTGATGCTTGTCTTGAAGTACTATTCATGAAAAGTCTTTGCTTTATGATTCACTTGTTTACTCATGTCATTACCTTTGTTTTGATCGCTGCATTCATTACATATGTTTACAAATAGTATGATCAAGATTATGATGGCATGTCACTTCAGAAATTATCTTTGTTATCGTTTTACCTGCTCGGGACGAGCAGAACTAAGCTTGGGGATGCTGATACGTCTCCAACGTATCGATAATTTCTTATGTTCCATGCTACTTTATTGATGATACCTACATGTTTTATGCACATTATATGTCGTATTTACGCATTTTCGGAACTAACCTATTAACAAGATGCCGAAGAGCCAGTTGCTGTTTTTCTGCTGTTTTTGGTTTCAGAAATCCTAGTAAGGAAATATTCTCGGAATTGGACGAAATCACCGCCGGGGTCCTATTTTTGCACGAAGCTTCAGAAGACCGAAGAGGAGTCGAAGTGGGGCCACGAGGGGCCGACACCATAGGGCGGCGCGGCCCGGGCCTTGGCCGCGCCGACTGTGGTGTGGGGCCCTCGTGTGGCCCACGTTGCCCTTCGCCTACTTAAAGCCTCCGTCGCGAAAACCCCGTGAGAGCCACGATACGGAAAACCTTCCAGAGACGCCGCCGCCGCGAATCCCATCTCGGGGGATTCAGGAGATCGCCTCCGGCACCCTGGAGAGGGGATTCATCTCCCGGAGGACTCTACACCGCCATGGTCGCCTCCGGAGTGATGAGTGAGTAGTTCACCCCTGGACTATGGGTCCATAGCAGTAGCTAGATGGTCGTCTTCTCCTAATTGTGCTTCATTGTTGGATCTTGTGAGCTGTCTAACATGATCAAGATCATCTATCTGTAATTCTATATGTTGTGTTTGTCGGGATCCGATGGATAGAGAATACTATGTTATGGTGATTATCAATCTATTGTTTATGTGTTGTTTATGATCTTGCATGCTCTCCGTTATTAGTAGAGGCTCTGGCCAAGTTTTTACTCTTAACTCCAAGAGGGAGTATTTATGCTCGATAGTGGGTTCATGCCTTCATTGACACCTGGGACAGTGACAGAAAGTTCTAAGGTTGTGATGTGCTGTTGCCACTAGGGATAAAACATTGATTCTATGTCTAAGGATGTAGTTGTCGATTACATTACGCACCATACTTAATGCAATTGTCTGTTGCTTAGCAACTTAATACTGAATGGGGTTCGGATGATAACCTGAAGGTGGACTTTTTAGGCATAGATGCAGTTGGATGGCGGTCTATGTACTTTGTCGTAATGCCCGGATTAAATCTCACTATATTTATCATATCATGTATATGCATTGTTATGCCCTTTTCTATTTGTCAATTGCCCGACTGTAATTTGTTCACCCAACATGCTTTTATCTTATGGGAGAGACACCTCTAGTGAACTGTGGACCCCGGTCCTATTCTTTACATAGCATACAATCTCTGCAATTGTTTTTTTTTTCTTGCAAACAATCATCTTCCACTCGATACGCTTAATCCTTTGTTACAGCAAGCCGGTGAGATTGACAACCTCACTGTTTCGTTGGGGCAAAGTACTTTAGTTTTGTTGTGCAGATTCAACGTTGGCGCCGGAATCCCTGTTGTTGCGCCGCATCACATTTCGCCACCATCAACCTTCAACGTGCTTCTTGGCTCCTCCTGGTTCGATTAAACCTTGGTTTCTTTCTGAGGGAAAACTTGCACTGTGCGCATCATACCTTCCTCTTGGGGTTCCCAACGGACGTGTACATTTACGCGCATCAGAATACATGGACAAGTTCACTACTCTGTCAAGGTATGCACCTAAAGATACCGACACCGAAGAGAAGAAGAAGGACCGCTTTCTGAATGGTCTGCATGATGAGATGCAGAGTATCTTAGTGGCTGTTCCATATATACCCTGACCTGGAGTCGCTAGTGGACGCCTCTATCATGGTTGAGAGCAAGCGCAAGAATGTGTTTGAGAACCGCAAGCGCAAGGCGATGCTGCAGCAAGGCAGCTCCAGCGCTCAGCGACCCCGCAGCTTTCCTCCACCAAACCCGGCGCCCCAACAGCAGAGGGCAGCACCCCTGCACCTCGTCCCAACAACCCCAACCGCAACTACAACCCTCAGCGTTCTGGAGGAAGCAACTACAACCCCAATTACAACCGCCAGAACAACATTGTCCGCCCCGCCACCAATGGATGTTATGCCTGCGGACAACCGGGTCATTTCTCCAAGGAGTGCCCCAACGAGCGTCTGGACAGCGCCCCAATGCGCCCAAGACTAATCGGGACAAGCCCGCACTGCTACTGGAAGGAACCCGAACCAGAAGAAGTCAACTGGACCAGCTAGGGGACACCTCAACCACTTCAACGTCGAAGAGGCTCAGGAAGCTCCGGATATTGTTCAGGGTACGTTCCCTGTCAACTCAGTACCCTCGACTGTTTTGTTTGATTCTGGAGCATCGCATTCTTTCGTTACCAAGCCCTTTGTGAAGAAGGGAGATTTGACCCCCACCCCCTTGAAGCGACCTATGCTAGTACAAATCCCTGGATCCACCAGCAGAACTCAGAGTTCCTGCAAGGAGGTTCCCATAGATATTCGGGAAACGTTTCCACGCCAATCTGATAGTGTTGGGTGAGCAAGGTCTAGAAGTTATTTTAGGTATGGATTGGATGGTAAAGTATAAGGGTCATATAGATTGCGCTCGCCGAGCCATAACCCTAACTACTGAGGACGGCGAGGAAATTGAACATGTAGCCACCATACCATCCTCGAAGGCCTTATGCAAGAAGAGTGTCGCTAGTCCGGCCCTGCATGAAGTACCCATAGCTTGTGAGTACCCTGAGGTTTTCCCCGATGAGTTACCCGGTATGCCCCCTGATCGGGATATCGAGTTTATCATCGAGCTAGTTCCCGGAAATGCCCCCATCGCTCAGCGACCTTACCGGATGAACCCCCAAGAATTAGTTGAGTTGAAGAAGCAGTTGGATGACATGTTGAGGAAAGGGTTGATTCGCCCGAGCGCATCACCCTGGGGATCTCCCGTTATCTTTGTGGATAAGCGGGACGGTACCATCCGCCTGTGCGTGGATTACCGGAAACTGAATGATGTCACCATCAAGAACAAATACCCCCTCCCTAAGATTGAAGATCTATTCGACCAGATGAACGGAGCCCGCATTTTCTCCAAGATTGATCTCCGAACTGGTTATCATCAACTCAAGGTTCGTGAGTCAGACATTCCCAAGACTGCCTTCACCACACGGTATGGACTTTTTGAATATACCGTGATGTCCTTTGGACTAACCAATGCCCCTGCCTATTTCATGAATCTCATGAACAAGGTGTTCATGAAGTACCTCGACAAGTTCGTCGTGGTATTCATTGATGATATTCTGATCTACTCCAAGAATGAAGAAGAGCATGCTGAACATCTGCGGATTGTTTTGGGAACTCTCAGAGACCATCAGCTTTACGCCAAGTTTAGTAAATGTGAATTTTGGCTGAAAGAGGTAGGATTCCTTGGTCATGTCATATCCGCCGGAGGAGTGTCAGTCGACCCGTCCAAAGTTCAATCCATCATGGAGAAGAAAGCCCCCACCAATCAGACCGAAGTCCGCGCCTTTTTAGGATTGGCGGGTTATTACCGCAAGTTCGTTGAGGGATTCTCCAGCATTGCGAGACCCTTAACGCAACTATTGAAGAAGGATAAGAAGTTTGAATGGACCGACAAATGTGAGGGCAGTTTTCAAGAACTCAAGAAGAGATTAGTCACAGCCCCCGTCTTGACCATGCCCGACATTACCAAGGATTTTGATGTGTACTGCGATGCATCAAAGCTTGGTTTGGGAAGTGTGCTGATGCAAGAAGGCAAGGTGATAGCCTATTTGTCAAGACAACTTCGACCGCACGAGATGAATTATCCCACGCATGACTTAGAGCTTGATGCGGTAGTTTATGCCCTGAAGACCTGGCGTCATTATTTAGTTGGGAATCGCTGCGAAATCTACACTGATCACAAGAGCCTGAAGTATATCTTCACTCAGCGAGAGCTGAATATGAGGCAGAGCAGATGGATGGAACTTATCAAGGACTACGATCTCGGTATTCATTATCATCCCGGTAAAGCCAATGTCGTAGCTGATGCCCTTAGTCGAGAGCCCTGTTCGTTGAACGCCCTGATCAAAATTGCTCAAGCAAAGATGTATGAAGAACTGGAGGAGTTCGGCCTCGAGCTCGTTAGCCATGGTTTTCTGGCCAATCTTGAGCTGAAGCCAACCTTATTCGATCAGATCAAGAAATCTTAGGTGGGTCATGAGAGTATCGAAGGAATTAAGCGTAGGATGGGTAGGGAAGAAGTCCCCGGTTTCACGATTGATGCTGAAGGAGTTTTTTGGTACAAGGGACGCCTGTGTGTACCTAATGTTGAAGACATGAAACAACTCATCATGAAGGAAGCCCACGACACCCCATACTCAATCCACCCCGGAGGGACCAAGATGTATCAAGACTTGAAGAAACAATTCTGGTGGCACAGTATGAAGCAAGAGATAGCCTTTTTCATTGCTCGCTGCGACGTGTGCCAGAGAGTGAAGGCTGAACATCAGCGACCAGCTGGACTACTCCAACCCCTCCAAGTTCCCGAGTGGAAATGGGAAGAAGTCGGGATGGACTTCATCTCCGGACTCCCTAAATCCCAGCGCGGTCATGACTCCATCTGGGTCGTCATTGACCGACTTACCAAAGTTGCTCATTTCATCCCGGTGAAGACCACCTATAATGGTACCAAGCTAGCTGACCTGTATGTGTCCCGGATTGTGAGTCTCCACGGCGTTCCTAAGCGGATCATATCTGACCATGGTACCCAATTAACCTCAAGATTCTGGAAGAGCCTGCATGAAGCTCTCGGTACCAGGCTCGCCTTCAGCACTGCTTATCACCCGCAGACCGGTGGCCAGACCGAAAGAGTAAATCAGATTCTTGAAGATATGCTTCGTGCTTGTGTCCTCGCCTATGGAGCAAAATGGGAAGATTGTCTCCCTTCGCGGAGTTCTCTTACAACAATAGCTACCAAGCTAGTCTGCAGATGGCCCCCTTTGAAGCCCTATATGGTCGGTGCCGAACTCCTCTCAACTGGTCCGAGACCGGAGATAGCCAAGTTTTTGGACCTGACCATCTTCGAGAAGCTGAAGAACAAGTCCAACTGATCCGTGATCGCCTCAAGGCCGCTCAATCCCGCCAGAAGAGTTATGCTGATTCCAAGCGTCGCGAATTGACCTTCAAGGTTGGAGATCATGCCTATCTTCGCGTCACTCCACTCAAGGGAATGCAGAGATTTCACGTCAAAGGGAAGCTTGCCCCCAGATATATTGGGCCCTTCAAGGTTCTCGCTCGTCGAGGTGAAGTATCCTATCAACTGGAACTGCCTGCTGAATTAGCGGATTTCCACGATGTGTTCCATATCTCTCTTCTTCGACGATGCCTCCAAGTGCCTGACAAGCCTGAGACATTCAAGAACATCGATTATCGCACCCTCGACCTCAACACCGACTTGACCTATCGAGAAGTACCCCTTCGGATTTTGGAAGAAGCTGTTCGTCTCACCCGACGAAGGAAGATTAAATTTTGTAAGGTTCAGTGAACTAATCACTCCGAGGAGGAAGCCACTTGGGAACGAGAGGATCAGCTCAGAAAGGACTTCCCCACACTCTTCAGTTCTTAGCCACCGAATCTCGAGGACGAGATTCATTTTAAGGGGGGAAGGTTTGTAACAACCCAACTTTTTGTGCATTGGTTTAAACTTTGGAGTGCAAAATTTTGGGCCAACAAAAAACTTTTCTGTTTCTCAAAATTGCATGCATATAGTTCATCATGCCCGTGCATTGTAGAAAATGTGTGTTAATTGCTTGTGAAGATTTTGTTTGTGTGAACATTCTTAAAACCCTAACCACTCTCTTTATCTTGTGATTTTCTTTTCTTCTTAGTGAGTATTTTACAATTTGCCAAACACCCTTGTGCATGTGATCATGCTCACATATGATCTTCCAAGATCATGCCTTTTCCAAAATTCCCTTCCCCATATCTATTCCTTCCCCTCTCAAATTTTCAAATCTGAAAACTTTCCAAGAGAGGGCACCATTGACTCATCACTTTGTTGACCTGAAGTTGTCTTGGATCACCTCTAAGTGGCTACTCCAAAATTTCCAAAAATCAGAAAAAGAGGAGAATGGCCATGCCGGCCATGATCATCCCCTCTCTCTTGATCACTTCTTTCACACCCCCTCCACTCCATCACCCACACACACGACCAGAGGGAGCCACAACCCCTTTCTGCACCCTACCTAAGCCCCACACCCGACCCCCCTCTCTCTCTATTCTCCCCTTGGTCACCACCTCGGGAACCACCAAGAGATCAAGGAGATCTCTCTCCCCCCTTCATCCTTGGCCGTATCTGGATGTCCTGCATGCCCCTCTCCCTCCCAATCAACCTCACGCGCGCTCCCTCTCTCTAACCAGCCGCAGGAACCCCCAATGGTCGGCGAGCACGTCTGCTCGGCCACGACCACGTCACCCACTCCACCACCTCCGTCTGGTAGGTCTAACCTTGTCCGTTGGACGCGTCTGGCACGACCACGCCTCGGAGACACGCTCGCGGCCCACGCCTTAGTCTCCCCCTCGCTGCACACCGACGCCCAGCCGATCGGTCTTTCCATCGAGCACCTGCCAGCAGCCCGCCCCGTCGCGTCCCTCTTCTCTGTCCCGCTGCGAGATGCGTGCTAGCATCCAAGCCGCGGCCCCGCCTCTCAGAGCTGCTGAAGCCGCCCAGCTCGACCAACCCTCGCTGCCGCCCTTCTCCCCCGTCGGTGCACAGACCGGGTGCACGGTGCACCGGCCCCGCCCCTTTAAATAGGGCATGACCCCTCTGTCCTCCGTTTCTCCTCGCCACAACCTCCCCAGAACACCACCCCATCGCCTCCTTGAGCGGAGAGGAGCTCTGCTCCTCCCTGCTGCCGAGCTCGCCGCGCCGCCCGTGACCTCGCGGTGAAAGTTGCGTCACCACAGACCACCTGTGCTGCTCCCTCTCTTCACCTCTCGATGCACCTTCTTCTTCCGCTTCTGACCCGTCATTTCGCTCGCCGTAGGTCACCCGGGAGCCGTCGTTCGCCGTTCGTCGCCGTCGCCGTCAACTCCTTCCGCGCCACCGCCAGGAGCCGATGCTGCCGGAGACGAAACTGATGCCGCGCCACCCGTCATCACTCGCCCGCCTCGACCCCGCCAAGCCTACGCCGAGCCTTCCCCGAACACACACGGTGAGCACTGCATGCCTCCAGTAGCTAGGGTTTGGTCGCTGGAGCGTGCCGCGGCGAGAGCTGCACGAAGCTTTGTGTGCGTCGGATCTTGATCCGACGCATGCATGCAGGATGGCGTGGGCTCCGCGCGCCAGCGTGACTGCCAGCTCCTCCCCCGTTCAAACCCGCCGTCTCCCGCGCTGCGCTGCTCCTCTTGGGCCGAATCCGGCTGAGCCCAGCAAGCCCCGACCCGATTTCCTTTTCCATTTTTCTCTCAATAAACCTGCCAGTAAATCTCTGTCCAGTTTTTGAAATACCATAAATTCGTCCAGTAACCAAATGGGTTGATTCAAAATTCTAGATACTCACGGATGTTTTCCCTACCATGAATAATTGTTTGCATGTCTTTGTTTGATGATGTATCTGTATAGATAAATCTGGTGTTAGATAGTTGCAGTTTGTGTATTTTAATTAGCATGAGTGTTGTACTAGCTCTTTTTGATTGAGGTCAATTCTGTAGTGATACACATGTGAGTACCTTTCATTTGGCACTGGTCCACATACAAAAGCTTCCTATATTTTGTTTGGTTAATAAATTAAAAACTGTCCAGAGAGCTTTTCTGTGATTTTTAATTCAAAAACTATACATGCTCTGGAAGCAAATCCAAAGGCTACCAGTAGATATAATGATAGGGTATTTCTTTACCAAAGGAAATGATTTTTAGAGTTACATATTAGGCCTGGTGAATTTATATCTGAAACAAGGCACCTTTTTAGTATTTTATTTTTGTAAATTCTTTTACAAATCATAAAAATGTCAAACCAGTGGGGTTGGATCACAAATAGCATTAGCTATACATAGGTGTGTTTGTAATTGGTTGGTGATGCTCTGTTAGTGTTGGTGTTAAGTTTTGAGTGCTCTGGTTTCTGTCTTGATTGAATTGTTTAGGTCAGTAGAAATTTTATTTGCATATGATTCTTGTGCATGTGTGTTATACATGTCATTAGCTTTCTGTAGGTATGCTGCATGCATTTTTGTGACTTCCAGAAAGATTTAGGACATTTAAATGGCTCTCAAGTCAATTCTGGAGTTGCAAAAATCATATCTTTTGTTTTAAAAGTCATAAATGAGTGAAACCACTTTCAGTAGCTTGCATTTGTGAACCTTTACATACTGTGATTTTATCAAATTTTTGTGTGCATTATTCTGGAGATAGTTTGTTGATTGGTATGGTGTGTTTCTTTTATTTTTGCGACGATAGATTCGAACGCCGCCGGAGACGAAGGAGGAGGTGACTTTGGGGGATTTGAAGAGGAAGACCAGGGACACTTTGCTGAGCAAGGCAAGCCACCTCTTGATGCATCTCTGATCCTATATATCTTACTCTTGCATTATTACAGGTTTTATAAAGTGCATGTCTTTTATTTATATCGGTGGTTAGTGCCACCCGGAGTTTTATTAATCCACCCTTAGGGTGCAGCCCTCGTTGATACCTACTGAACACTTCTCCATTAGTGACATGGTGCTTATCACCTTGTCATCCTTGTCGCCAATTTTCGAAGAAGAATTGGACTATAGGTTGGGAGCCCTGGAAAAATGGTTACGGCACTACCCTTCGGGTAACCGGCGTTGCCCTATCCTGTATTTCCTAGTTGGAGGCCCATGAAGGCACTTGGAGGAAAGGCGGCCCATCCGGGTGGTGCACCAGAAGATTCCTTGACAAGCAAGACGAAGAAGCAGCCGAACAAGGAAAGATTAGATCTAAAACTACTGTAAACCTAGTCGTACTCGATTAGACCTCTTGAGACCTGGCCTCCTATATAAAGGCCAGGAGAGGGGCTGCCGAGGGACACAATCAATCTTAGCAATCTTAGCCACCAGAAGCTTAGAGCTAGGTCACCGTAAAGCTTAGCATCTCGACGAGATCTTAGCCGAACTATTCGGCACCCCATTGTAACCTATTATCATCATAATCAAGAACAGACAAGCAGGACGTAAGGGTTTTACCTCATCGAGGGCCCCGAACCTAGGTAAATCGCTCTCCCCGCTTGTCTGTGAACCGATGTCTCGTGTCAGCTTGCAGGATTCCATCAACCCTAAGCCCCTATCGGAGGGCATTGCCGAGGAGCACCCTCGACAATTGGGTTGTGAAAATGTTTTCGAAAGAAGTGTTTCGAAAACCTTGGAATGGGGTAGCCCTGCCCAAGTGTGAGTCCATCAAATGAAAAATGTTTATGAAAAGGAGATTTGCTGGAGGCAAGTGGAGAAAAGAAAATGTTTTCGAAAACTTTAGCGCCTAAGTACTCACCCGGACTGAAAGACAGTGCAACCACATTACCCCAAAGTGGGCACGGGGCGTAGCGTAGTAGTTTGTCTCGCCTTAGTTTGAGTCCTGCAAGTGTAGTGGCAGTCCGACCATGGACGCTTCGACCGGGGTTCTTCCCATGAGAAGGGACGCAACCCATTTGCCTGTTCAGGTACGCGGGGTACAACTTATGAGCTCCCATTGAAAGATGCCTAAGAGGTTGGATGGCATTCCGGAGGGTCGGGTGTCGGGGACTTTGCAACTCCTGGGTAAACGGCATCCCGGACTCTGGTGTTGGGAGGTACAACTCATTCGGCATGTCTTAGGCTAAGGCGAGCAGGCGAAAAACTACGATCGGGTACTTGTCGTGGCATATGTTGTTATGCGGGGATGATGCCCACACGATGAGTATTCGGATCTTGTGGGGAAAGTGTACAACCTCTGCAGAGTGAAAACTATTCGAATAGCCGTGTCCGCGGTTATGGACATCGGAAGGCTGTTGCTTATCTGAAGAGTTTTGGTTTATAAAAGTGTTTTCTCAAAAATGTTTCGGGAAAATGATGCCAGTGGGACTGGTGGAAATGTACCTGGGAGGTACGGTGGAAAGTTGGAAAAGTTGTTTTGGCCATATGAGATGGCCGGAAAGGAAATTGGGTCACCCTTACCTATTAGTCTGCAAATAAAATGGTTTACTTTCAACAAAGATATAGAGATGTCATACTCTCGAGAGGAACCACCTCTCGCTCCTTGTCGCCCTAGTTTAGTGCCTGTTCCTTGCTACTGCCATACTGCATATCCTTTATTTCTCTCTAAGGTGGTTTGCGAGTACATTCAAAAGTACTCACTGGCATTGTTGTCCTGGCTATTTACTTGGCCAGACGTTGAAGGGGAGTACTTCGAAGACGAGGAGTACGACGCCGAAGACGCGAACTAGGACGCTCTCCCAGTCAGCCGCCTGTAGGGTAAAGGCCTGACTTGGGTTCCACCGCTTTTGGAGTCAAGTTGTTTCCGCTGCTGTTTGGTGAACTACGGCCTTGATGGCCTATGATGTAAGACTTCGTATTACTTTAAATTCGGTATTGTAATGGATGATGTAATCTGGTATCAGTTCGGTTATGTATTCACGATGGAATGATCTTGGGATCATGAAATTGTATGCATAACAGGAGTTCTGGACTGGTAAGTCCGGGGCCCCACAGAGTGGTTTCCAGCGCTCCCGATGGGAGTAGCCCCCGAGTCTAGGCCTGGATGCTTGCAACCGTGTGTAGACTCAAGTTGTACTACTCAAATGTTTTTCTTATGCCGATGTTTTCTGCAAACTGTCGTGGTCATCTGATATCTTTTTATATCGGGTCTTCAATACCTTCAAGTAAGGTTATGCTTGTTGGTGGTACGTAAAGGAGGTTGAGTATCGTGCCCAGCTTTACTCGATAAATCTATGCTGGTTAACTGCCGATGGCAAAATAACGTTAGCCTACTCAGAATCAAGTCCCCGGGCATGATCCTAGGTCGTATGTAATCTTCGAGTCCACAGTTTCTATTGGGTGCGCGTTCGGCGCTCCCGATGGGAGTAGCCCCTGAGTCTAGGCATGGATGCTTGCAACCGTGTGTAGACTCAAATCAAGCCACTCGTTTTAATTTCCTTTGGATGCTTCCTTCAGATACTTTGTTCGGATGCTGATATTTCCTATGACATCATCAGTGATGTTGTTACTACAGTAGATTGATTGATAGGACGTAACCTGATGGGCCCACCATACTCATGCACGGTCAGTTAGGAAATGATTGGTCCTTGTGCATTGACCAAGACGCCTCCTCGATTTCCGCACGTAGTGGAGGAAATGTCCCTTGGTAGGATAGCATGAACGACACGTGGTGACCTAATTCCAGATCTCTTTTGTTAACCTTTACTTTATAACCGTGAAGGGTGAAATTTATTCTTTCAATTCTCCCTTTTCACATCCATTCTTCCTCGTTCGCCCTTCTTCCTCAAAGACATTGTGCCGCCACCGCTGTTCTTGGACTCTCCTCTAATTATTAAACACTTTCGACGATGGTGAAGAAGAGGAACCTCACAATCGCTGCTGGCGCTGCGACCAGCGGTGCTGCTACCAAAGCCACATCCGACGCACCTGATGACCCACAAGTATAGGGGATCGCAACAGTCTTCGAGGGAAGTAAAACCCAAATTTATTGATTCGACACAAGGGGAGGTAAAGAATACTTATAAGCCTTAACAACCGAGTTGTCAATTCAGTGCACCTGGAAAAGCACTAGTAACGGGGGTGATGTGAAAAAGATAATATGAGAAGCAGTAGTAACAATAACACATCAGCGGTAAACGGTAATGTGAAACGTGGCACCAGAAAATAGTTGGTACTACTTCCAATGTCATATAGAACGAGTATATGATGATGCGAGATGGACCGGGGTTCCCAGCTATCTACACTAGTGGTAACTCTCCAATAACAAGTGTTGGGTGAACAAATTACAGTTGGGCAATTGATAGGATTGAAATAGCATTAAGACAGAATATCAAGATTATTAATCATGTAGGCATGTTTTCCATATATAGTCATACGTGCTCGCAATGAGAAACTTGTACAACATCTTTTGTCCTACCAGCCGGTGGCAGCCGGGCCTCTAGGGAATCTACTGGAAATTAAGGTACTCCTTTTAATAGAGCACCGGAGCAAAGCATTAACACTCCGTGAAAACATGTGATCCTCATACCTACGCCTTCCCCTCCGGTTGTCCCAATTTCTGTCACTTTGGGGCCTCGGGTTCCGGACATAGACATGTGCATACAACTTGTAGATACAATCTAAGCAATAAATATAGAGCTTAAATCTAAGATCATGCCACTCGGGCCCTAGTGACAAGCATTAAACACAACAAGATTGCAGCAACAATAACTTCACAAACTTATATAGATAGACTAATCATAATGTAACAATCCATCGGATCCCAACAAACACAACACCGATTACATCAGATGAATCTCAATCATGTAAGGCAGCTCATGAGACCATTGTATTGAAGTACATGGGGGAGAGAATACCAACTAGCTACAGCTAGAACCCGTAGTCCATGGGGGAACTACTCACGGAGCATGATGGAGGCGGTGGCGTTGATGGAGATGGCTTGGGGCACTTCCCCGTCCCGAGTGCCGGAACAGACTTCTGTCCCGAATTGGAGTTTCGCGATGGCGGCGGCGCCCCTGGAGTCTTTCTGGAGTTTCGTCAATTGGTATCGCGTTTTTAGGTCGAAAGGGCTTATATAGGCAAAGAGACGGAGTCGGAGGGTGCCTGGGCCCCCCTCACAGTAGGCCGGCGCGGCCAGGCCTGGGGTCGCGCCGCCATGTTGTGTGGTGGCCCCCTGGCCCCTCTCCGACTCTCCTTCGGTGTTCTGGATGCTTCCGGGAAAAATAAGGTATTGGGTCTTCGTTTCGTCGAATTCCGAGAATATTGCCCGAACAGCCTTTCTGGAACCAAAAACAACAGAAAACAGGCGCTTGTGGCATCTTGTTAATAGGTTAGTTCCGAGAAACGCATAAAAACATTATAAAGTGTGAGCAAAACATGTAGGTATTGTCATAAAACAAGCATGGAACATCGGAAATTATGGATACGTTGGAGACGTATCGGCATCCCCAAGCTTAGTTCCTACTCGCCCTCGAGTAGGTAAACGATAAAAAGAATAATTTTTGAAGTGACATGCTACCAACATAATCTTAATCATACTATTGCAAAGCACATGAGATGAATGAAGTGACTCAAGGCAATGATCTATAGTTGCTAACAAATAGATAACATATAGCAAAACTTTTCATGAATAGTACTTTCAAGACAAGCATCAAAAGTCTTGCATAAGAGTTAACTCATAAAGCAATAAATTCAAAGTAAAGGCATTGAAGCAACACAGAGGAAGATTTAAGTTTCAGCGGTTGCTTTCAACTTTCAACATGCATATCTCATGGATAATTGTCAACACAAAGTAATATGATGAATGCAAATAAGTAAGTATGTAAGAATCAATGCACAGTTGACACAAGTGTTTGCTTCTAAGATGGAAAGAAGTAGGTAAACTGACTCAACATAAAAGTAAAAGAATGGCCCTTCGCAGAGGGAAGCAGGGATAAAATCATGTGCTAGAGCTTTTCAAGTTTTGAAATCATATAGAGAGCATAAAAGTAAAGTTTTGAGAGGTGTTTGTTGTTGTCAACGAATGGTAGTGGGCACTCTAACTACCTCATCAACCAGACTTTCAAGAGCGGCTCCCATGAAGGACGTTATCTCTACCAGCAAGGTAGATCATCCCTCTTCTCTTTTGTTTACACATGTATTTTAGTTTTATTTATTAGATGACACTCCCCCAACCTTTTGCTTACACAAGCCATGGCTAACCGAATCCTCGGGTGCCTTCCAACATTTCACATACCATGGAGGAGTGTCTATTTGCAAAATTAAGTTGCTTACTGATGAATCAGAGCAAAACACGTGAAGAGAATTATTAATGAAGTTTAATTAATTGGGGCTGGGAACCCCGTTGCCAGCTCTTTTTGCAAAATTATTGGATAAGCGGATGAAGCCACTAGTCCATTGTGAAAGTCTGTCAAAAGTAAATGACAAGATCGAAAGATAAAACACCACATACTTCCTCATGAGCTATAAAACATTGACACAAATAAGAGATGATAGCTTTTGAATTGTTTAAAGGTAGCACATGAAGTATTTGCTTGGAATGGCAGGAAATACCACATAGTAGGTAGATATGGTGGACACACATGGCATAGGTTTTGGCTCAAGGTTTTGGATGCACGAGAAGCATTTCCTCTCAGTACAAGGCTTTGGCTAGCAAGGTTGTTTGAAGCAAACACAAGTATGAACCGGTACAACAAAACTTACATAAGAACATATTGCAAGCATTATAAAACTCTACACTGTCTTCCTTGTTGCTCAAACACTTCTACTAGAAAATATCTAGACCTTAGAGAGACCAATCATGCAAACCAATTTCAACAAGTTCTACAGTAGTTCTCCACTAATAGGTTTAAACTACATGATGCAAGAGAAACATGATCTACTTGAGATCTCAAAACAATTTCCAAGTGTCAAATTATCCAAGACAATATGAAGCATTTTCTGTTTCCAACCAAATAACAATAAGTGCAGCGGTTTTCAACTCCGCCATGAACATTAAAATAAAGCTAAGAACACCATTGTTCATATGAAAAAGCGGAGCGTGTATCTCTCCCACACAAGGATTGCTAGGATCCGAATTTATTCAAACACAAACAAAAACAAATAGACGCTCCAAGTAAAGCACATATGATGTGACCGAATAAAAATATAGTTTCAATAGAAGAAACCTGATAAGTTGATGAAGAAGGGGATGCCTTGGGCATCCCCAAGCTTAGACGCTTGAGTCTTCTTGAAATATGCGGGGATGAACCACGGGGGCATCCCCAAGCTTAGACTTTTCACTCTTCTTGATCATATATCATCCTCCTCTCTTGACCCTTGAAAACTTCCTTCACACCAAACTTCTCATAAACTTCATTAGAGGGGTTAGTACTCAAAAAAAACTTTAATCCACCTTGGTCCTGTAGTGACACATTGCAAGAACTCAATAAAACATTAGCTACAGCTCTCCACGTCTAGAAAGCCTCACTTAAAGTCCACAAGAGACAATGCAAAAAACAGAGACAGAATCTGCCAAAACAGAACAGCCAGTAAACACGAATTTTAAAATGGTACTTCCGTTGCTCAAATCAGAAAACTTAAAACTAATGAAAGTTGCGTACATATCTGAGGATCACGCACGTAAATTGGCAGATTTTTCTGAGTTTCCTACAGAGAAATCTGCCCAGATTCGTGACAGATAGAAATCTGTTTCTGCGCAGAAATCCAAATCTAGTATCAACCTTCTATTAGAGACTTCACTTGGCACAACATTGCAATAAAATAAAGATAAGGAGAGGTTGCTACAGTAGTAACAACTTCCAAGACACAACAAAACAGTAGCAAAATAAACACATGGGTTATCTCCCAAGAAGTGCTTTCTTTATAGCCATTAAGATGGGCTCAGCAATTTTAATGATGCTCACATAAGGGTGAGAGTTGAAGCAAAAGAGAGAATCAAAAAGCAAGTTCAAAACACATTTAAGTCTAACCCACTTCCTATGCATAGGAATCTTGTACACAAATAAATTCATGAAGAACAAAGTGACAAGCATAAGAAGATAAAACAAGAGTAACTTCAAAATTTTCAGCATATAGAGAGGTGTTTTAGTACCATGCAAATTTCTACAACCATATTTTCCTCTCTCATAATAATTTTCAGTAGCTTCATGGATAAACTCAACAATATAACTATCACATAAAGCATGCTTTTCATGATTCACAAACACATAATTTTTATCAAGCTCAAAAATAATAGGATTAAAACTTTCAAACCCACTTTTATCAATAATATAACAAGATGATTGATCAATCTCAAAAGATATGGGACTCATAGATAAAGTCAAGAACTCTCCAATCCCATTTTCATTAGTAGTACAATTAATATTATCAAGTAACATAGGACCATCATCTAGAGATTTATCATAAACATTTGCCAAGCAAAACTCTTTAGTACCATGCATTTCGACATCAGGCACAAACAAAGCATTATCATAAAATTTATCAAAGTAGCATGGATTATCATAGACAACAGTAGCATAATTATTCTCACAAGTTTTACTCATAGGGAATATTTCAAGAGAATCCACATGAACATAACATTCATCCTCTTTCGGTAAGCATGGAGGACAATCAAATAGTGTAAGAGATAAAGAGTTACTCTCATTAGAAGGTTGGCATGGGTAGCTAATCCATTCTTCCTCCTTTTGTTCATCACTCTCCTCTTCTTTTTCATCCAATGAGCTTTCAGGTTCATCAATTTCCTCCTCTTTTTCATCCAATGAGCTTTCAGGTTCATCAATTTCCTCCTCTTTTTCATCCAATGAGCTTTCAGGTTCATCAATTTCTTCTTCCACTGGTTCCTGCAAATTGTGAGTGCATTCTTGTGCATTAATGAGTCTCTCTTTATAATCAATGATATAAGGATTATCACTGTAGCTTTCTATGCAAAAATTAAGGATAGAAGAGACATAATCTTTAAGGTCCTTACAAACAGCACAAGTTTCATAATTTTTAGACATGAATGATTCTATCTCAGAGGCTCCCATAAATAAGACAAATTGTTCTACCTCTTCGAACCCAAAATGAATATAGCTATTCCAATTATAGTTCTTAATTAAAATTTCCTCACTAAAGCCACATTGAAATTTAAGATGTTTAGTATCCTGTTGAGAGCAACAGTTTATATCATGGCGTTTAAGCAAGATTTTAGCAATTGTATTTAATTTTTCTATCACAGCACTCATAACTTTTCCCTTTCTCGATTCTCTATAATTATTATATAATTCTATAAGCTCCAAATAGGTTGTAGGTTCTCCCATAATAGCAGTTTTTAATTTTTAGGTTTTTCAAATTTTTATGGATTTTCGGGTATATAGGGAAAATAAAACAAGACAAAAATAAACTAGACAAAAGTAAACTAAGCAAAATAAAACTAGACAGAAACAAACTAAGCACAAATAAATTAGACAAAAGTAAACTAACAAGACAAAATAAAGTAAAAGCAGAGAGAGAGGTAGAGTGTACTCCCCAGGTGAACTTATGAGTAGAGCTATGCCTCCCCGACAACGGCGCCAGAAAATAGTCTTGATGACCCACAAGTATAGGGGATCGCAACAGTCTTCGAGGAAGTAAAACCCAAATTTATTGATTCGACACAAAGGGAGGTAAAGAATACTTATAAGCCTTAACAACTGAGTTGTCAATTCAGCTGCACCTGGAAAAGCACTAGTAACAAGGGTGATGTGAAAGCAGCAGTAATATGAGAGCAGTAGTAACAATAACACAGCAGCAGTAGCAGTAATGTGAGAGCAATGGCACCAAAAAATAGTTGGTACTACTTCCAATGTCATATAGAACGAGTATATGATGATGCGAGATGGACCGGGGTTCCCAGCTATCTACACTAGTGGTAACTCTCCAATAACAAGTGTTGGGTGAACAAATTACGGTTGGGCAATTGATAGGATTGAAATAGCATTAAGACAGAATATCAAGATTATTAATCATGTAGGCATGTTTTCCATATATAGTCATACGTGCTCGCAATGAGAAACTTGTACAACATCTTTTGTCCTACCAGCCGGTGGCAGCCGGGCCTCTAGGGAATGAAATCAAGGTACTCCTTTTAATAGAGCCGGAGCAAAGCATTAACACTCCGTGAAAACATGTGATCCTCATACCTACGCCTTCCCCTCCGGTTGTCCCAATTTCTGTCACTTTGGGGCCTCGGGTTCCGGACATAGACATGTGCATACAACTTGTAGATACAATCTAAGCAATAAATATAGAGCTTAAATCTAAGATCATGCCACTCGGGCCCTAGTGACAAGCATTAAACACAACAAGATTGCAGCAATAATAACTTCACAAACTTATATAGATAGACTAATCATAATGTAACAATCCATCGGATCCCAACAAACACAACACCGATTACATCAGATGAATCTCAATCATGTAAGGCAACTCATGAGACCATTGTATTGAAGTACATGGGGGAGAGAATACCAACTAGCTACAGCTAGAACCCGTAGTCCATGGGGGAACTACTCACGGAGCATGATGGAGGCGGTGGCGTTGATGGAGATGGCGGGGGCACTTCCCCGTCCGGCGGGTGCCGGAACAGAGACTTCTGTCCCCCAAATTGGAGTTTCGCGATGGCGGCGCCCTGGAGTCTTTCTGGAGTTTCGTCAATTGGTATCGCGTTTTTAGGTCGAAAGGGCTTATATAGGCGAAGAGACGGAGTCGGAGGGTGCTGGGCCCCCCTCACGGTAGGCGGGCGCGGCCGGGCACAGGCCGCGCCATGTTGTGTGGTGGCCCCCTGGCCCCTCTCCGACTCTCCTTCGATGTTCTGGATGCTTCCGGGGAAAATAAGATATTAGGTCTTCGTTTCGTCGAATTCCGAGAATATTGCCCGAACAGCCTTTCTGGAACCAAAAACAACAAAAAACAGGAACTGGCACTGTGGCATCTTGTTAATAGGTTAGTTCGGAAACGCATAAAAACATTATAAAGTGTGAGCAAAACATGTAGGTATTGTCATAAAACAAGCATGGAACATCAGAAATTATGGATACGTTGGAGACGTATCAGCGCCAAAAAGGGGCGCATCAGAAGTTTCTGCTTCAGCCGCGTCGCCCGCGTCGAAGGCTTCCATCGTGGGGCCTACCCGGTGATTGGCCTGCTTCCACAACGACCAAGCGCGACGAGAAAAAAGCTCGTAGACTTGGCATAATTTCAGCCGACGAAGCGAACATCGTCCTTCCAGGTTTGGCTTGACGGCCCAATCCTCCTACCGGTTTTACTGTGATGTTCATGTCCTTCCTGTATCGTGGGATTTCTCTCCCTGCCCACGAGTTTCTCCGACGCCTTCTTCATGTGTACAAGATTCAATTATGGCAATTTACTCCTAACTCAATCCTTCACCTTGCTATTTTCATTACTTTATGTGAGGCTTTTCTGGGCATCGAGCCTCACTTTGGTTTATGGAAGAAAATCTTCTTCGTAAAATGCTATAACTGTAGTAGTGGTTCTTTCGTCACTGGTGGAGTTGGGTTTGTTGTCCGCAAGGAAGTGAATTACTTCAACTTCCCAATGAGAGAGTATGTTCAAGGATGGAGGTTGAAGTGGTTCTACATCAAAGATTCATCAGTAGCAGAAATGCGTCTGCCAAAATTTGTCGACGTTCTTGAAGCTGTGCCCAAAAGATCTTGGAATAATATTCTATCACCGAAGAAAAGTCGGCAGTCGACAAGTTGTTTGATAAAAAATCCCCGAATCAAAGAGTCTGATGGCCAAACTATGATGGGTACTAAAATAGCGGCCGTTTTCTTGAAACATCGAATCCAACTAGTCATGTCTAGAGCCCACCCAATGTGGTTATATTCGGGGCCCATGGATGAAACCAGAGTAAACGTTGCTGAATTGTCCGAGAAAGAATTACTAGATGAAGTTAGGCGTCTGACTCACTCAAGTCAGGAGGATTCAATCCCACTTCTAGCTTCTCAATCACCTTTTGATTCCGACCATCCGCCAAACGAGGTAACTTCTATCTCATACTTACAATAAGCGTTTGATACGCGTAGATGCACACGTCCGTTGGGAACCCCAAGTGGAAGGTATGATGCGTATAGAAGCAAGTTTCCCTCAGTATGAAACCAAGGTTTAATCGAACCAGTAGGAGCCAAGAAGCACGTTGAAGGTTGATGGTCGCGAAATGTGATGCGGCGCAACACCGGGGATTCCGGCGCCAACGGAACCTGCACAACACAACCCAAGTACTTTGTCCCAACGAAACAGTGAGGTTGTCTATCACCGGCTTGCTGTAACAAAGGATTAAACGTATCGAGTGGAAGATGTTTGCAAAGAAAACAGTAAAATAAGTAGATTGTATGCTATGTAAAGAATAGGACCGGGGTCCACAGTTCACTAGAGGTGTCTCTCCCATAAGATAAAGCATGTTGGGTGAACAAATTACAGTCGGGCAATTGACAAATAGAGAAAGGCATAACAATGCATATACATGACATGGTAAATATAGTGAGATTTAATCCGGGCATTACGACAAAGAACATAGACCGCCATCCAATGCATCTATGCCTAAAAAGTCCACCTTCAGGTTATCATCCGAACCCCCTCCGGTATTAAGTTGCAAAGCAACGGACAATTGCATTAAGTATGGTGCGTAATGTAATCAACAACTACATCCTTAGACATAGCATCAATGTTTTATCCCTAGTGGCAACAGCACATCCACAACCTTAGAACTTTCTGTCACTGTCCCAGATTCAATGGAGGCATGAACCCACTATCGAGCATAAATACTCCCTCTTGGAGTTAAGAGTAAAAACTTGGCCAGAGCCTCTACTAATAACGGAGAGGATGCAAGATCATAAACAACACATGAACAATAGATTGATAATCACCATAATCATAGTACTCTCTATCCATCGGATCCCGACAAACACAACATATAGAATTACATATAGATGATCTTGATCATGTTAGGCAGCTCACAAGATCTAACAATGAAGCACAACAAGGAGAAGACGACCATCTAGCTACTGCTATGGACCCATGGTCCAAGGGTGAACTACTCACTCATCACTCCGGAGGCGACCATGGCGGTGTAGAGTCCTCCAGGGAGATGAATCCCCTCTCCGGCAGGGTGCCGGAGCGATCTCCAGAATCCCCGAGATGGGATTCGGCGGCGTCTGTGGGTTTTCCGTATCGTGGCTCTCGTACTGGGGGTTTCGCGACGGAAGCTTTAAGTAGGCGGAGGGTCAACGCGAGGGCCACACGAGGGGCCCGGGGGCTAGGTCGGCGCGGCCGGGGCCGGGCCGCGCCGGCCACCCCTGGCCTCCTCGTGGCCCCACTTCGTTAGGTCTTCGGTCTTCTGGAAGCTTCGTGCAAAAATAGGACCCTGGGCGAAAGTTTCGTCCAATTCGAGAATATTTCTTTACTAGGATTTCTGAAACCAAAAACACAGAAAACAGCAACTGGCTCTTCGGCATCTTGTTAATAGGTTAGTTCAGAAAATGCATAAATATGACATATAATGTGCATAAAACATGTAGGTATCATCAATAAAGTAGCATGGAACATAAGAAATTATCGATACGTTGGAGACGTATCAGCATCCCCAAGCTTAGTTCTGCTCGTCCCGAGCAGGTAAAACGATAACAAAGATAATTTCCGAAGTGACATGCCATCATAATCTTGATCATACTATTTGTAAACATATGTAATGAATGCAGCGATCAAAGCAAAGGTAATGACATGAGTAAACAACTGAATCATAAAGCAAAGACTTTTCATGAATAGTACTTCAAGACAAGCATCAATAAGTCTTGCATAAGAGTTAACTCATAAAGCAATAAATCAAAGTAAAGGTGTTGAAACAACACATAAGAAGATTAAGTTTCAGCGGTTGCTTTCAACTTGTAACATGTATATCTCATGGATAGTGTCAATGTAAAGTAATATAACAAGTGCAATATGCAAGTATGTAGGAATCAATGCACAGTTCACACAAGTGTTTGCTTCTTAAGGTGGAAGGAGATAGGTAAACTGACTCAACAATAAAAGTAAAAGAATGGTCCTTCAATGAGGAAAGCATCGATTGCTGTATTTGTGCTAGAGCTTTTATTTTGAAAACATGAAACAATTTTGTCAACGGTAGTAATAAAGCATATGAGTTATGAAAGTTATATCTTACAAGTTGCAAGCCTCACGCATAGTATACTAATAGTGCCGCACCTCGTCCTACTTAACTTGGACTACCGGGTCTTCGCATGCCATGTTTCAACCAAGTGTCACAAAGGGGTACCTCCATGCCGCCTGTACAAAGGTCCAAGGAGAATGCTCGCATTTCGGATTTCTCGCTTTTGATTATTCTCAACTTAGACATCCATACCGGGACAACATGGACAACAGATAATGGACTCCTCTTAAATGCATAAGCATGTAGCAAAGTTATTATTCTCATATGAGATTGAGGATATATGTCCAAAACTGAAACTTCCACCATGATTCATGGCTTTAGTTAGCGGCCCAATGTTCTTCTCTAACAATTTTGCATGCTCCAACCACCAAAATGATAGACCTTCAGACAAGACGGACATGCATAGCAACTCACATGATATTCAACAATAGTTGATGGCGTTCCCCAGAAGCATGGTTATCGCACAACGAGCAACTTAATAAAATATAAAGTGCATAAGTACATATTCAATACTACGATAGTTTTAAGGCTATTTTGTCCCATGAGCTATATATTGCAAAGGTGAATGATGGAATTTTAAAGGTAGCACTCAAGCAATTTACTTTGGAATGGCGGAGAAATACCATGTAGTAGGTAGGTATGGTGGACACAAATGGCATAGTAGTTGGCTCAAGTATTTTGGATGCATGAGAAGTATTCCCTCTCGATGCAAGGTTTAGGCTAGCAAGGTTATTTGAAGCAAACTCAAGGATGAACAAGTGCAGCAAAACTCACATAAAAGACATATTGTAAACATTATAAGACTCTACACTGTCTTCCTTGTTGTTCAAAACTCAATACTAGATATTATCTAGACCTTAGAGAAACCAAATATGCAAATCAAATTTTAGCAAGCTCTATGTATTTCTTCATTAATGGGTGCAAAGCATATGATGCAAGAGCTTAAACATGAGCACAACAATTGCAAAGTATCACATTATCCAAGACATTTTAGAATTACTACATGTAGCATTTTCCAATTCCAACCATGTAACAATTTAACGAAGAAGAAACTTCGCCTTGAACATTATGAGTAAAGCCTAAGGACACATGTGTCCATATGCAACAGCGGGCGTGTCTCTCTCCCACAAAGTGAATGCTAGGATCCATCTTATTCAAACAAAAACAAAAAACGAAAACAAACCGACGCTCCAAGTAAAGAACACCAGATGTGACTGAATAAAAATATAGTTTCGGGGAGGAACCTGATGATGTTGTCGATGAAGAAGGGGATGCCTTGGGCATCCCCAAGCTTAGCTTGAGTCTTCTTAAAATATGCAGGGGTGAACCACGGGGCATCCCCAAGCTTAGAGCTTTCACTCCTCTTGATCATAGTATATCATTCTCCTCTCTTGACCCTTGAAAACTTCCTTCACACCAAACTTCAAGCAAACTCATTAGAGGGTTAGTGCATCATTAATAATTCACTCATTCAGAGGTGACACAATCATTATTTTCACTTCTGGACATTGCATAATGCTACTGGACATTAATGGATCAAAGAAATAAATCCAACATAGCAAAAGAGGCAATGCGAAATAAAAGGCAGAATCTGTCAAAAACAGAACAGTCCGTAAAGACGAATTTATAAATGGCACCAGACTTGCTCAAATGGAAAGACTCAAAACTAATGAAAGTTGCGTACATATCTGAGGATCACGCTCGTAAATTGGCAGATTTTTTCAAATTTTCTACAGAGAATTATGCCCAGATTCGTGACAGACAGCAATGCTGTTTCTGCGCAGCGATCCCAAATATAACATCAACTTTGACATAGAAACTTTACTTGGCACAAAAACATGATAAGGAGAGGTTGCTACAGTAGTAAACAACTTCCAAGACTCAACAAAACAAAAAATTGCTGTAGGTAAAAACATGGGTTGTCTCCCATAAGCGCTTTTCTTTAACGCCTTTCAGCTAGGCGCAGAAAGTGCAAATCAAGTAACATCGAGAGATGAAGCATCAACATTATTGCTTGTTCTAATAATAGAATCAAAAGGCAACTTCATTCTCTTTCTAGGGAAGTGTTCCATACCTTTCTTGAGAGGAAATTGATATTTAATATTACCTTCCTCATATCAATAACAGCACCAACGGTTCGAAGAAAAGGTCTTCCCAACACAATAGGACAAGATGCATTGCATTCGATATCCAAGACAACAAAATCAACGGGGACAAGGTTATTGTTAACCGTAATATGCACATTATCAATCCTCCCCAAAGGTTTCTTTTTAACATTATCGGCAAGATTAACATCCAAATAACAATTCTTCAATGGTGGCAAGTCAAGCATATCATAAATATTTTTAGGCATAACAGAAATACTTGCACCAAGATCACATAAAGCATTACATTCAAAGTCATTGAATTTCATTTTAATGATGGGCTCCCAACCATCTTCTAACTTTCTAGGAATAGAAGTTTCAAGTTTTAGTTTCTCTTCTCTAGCTTTTATGAGAGCATTTGTAATATGTTTTGTAAAGGCTAAATTTATAGCACTAGCATTGGGACTTTTAGCAAGTTTTTGTAAGAACTTTATAACTTCAGAGATGTGGCAATCATCAAAATCTAAATCATTATGAGCTACAGCAATGGGATCATTATTCCCAAGGTTGGAAAAAATTTCAGCAGTTTTATCACAAGCAGTTTCAGCAGTTTTAGCAATTTCAGGCAGTTTTGTACGCTTTGCACTAGGAGTAGAAACATTGCCAACACCAATTATTTTACCATTGATAGTAGGAGGTGCAGCAACATGTGGAGAATTAGCATTACTAATGGTGGTAATAGTCCAAACTTTAGCTACATTATTCTCTTTAGCTAGTTTTTCATTTTCTTCTCTATCCCACCTAGCACGCAATTCAGCCATTAATCTTATATTCTCATTAATTCTAACTTGGATGGCATTTTCTGTAGTAGTAATCTTATTATCAATATCATTATTAGGCATAACTTTCAACTTTAAAAGATTAACATCGGAGGCAAGTCTATCAACTCTAGAAGCAATAGTATCAATTTTATCAAGCTTTTCCTCAACAGATTTGTTAAAAGCAGTTTGTGTACTAATAAATTCTTTAAGCATGGCTTCAAGACCAGAGGGTACATTCCTATTATTGTTGTAAGAATTCCCATAAGAATTACCATAACCATTACCATTAGCAGAAGGATATGGCCTATAGTTATTACCAGAGTTGTTCCTATAAGCATTGTTGTTGAAATTATTATTTTTAATGAAATTCACATCAACATTTTCTTCTTGAGCAACCAATGAAGCTAAAGGAACATTATTTGGATCAACATTAGATCTACCATTCACAAGCATAGACATAATCACATCAATCTTATCACTCAAGGAAGAGGTTTCCTCAACAGAATTTACCTTCTTACCTTGTGGAGCTCTTTCCGTGTGCCATTCAGAGTAATTTATCATCATATCATCAAGAAGTTTTGTAGCCGCCCCCAATGTGATGGACATAAAGGTACCTCCAGCAGCTGAATCCAATAAATTCCGCGAAGAAAAATTTAGTCCTGCATAGAAGGTTTGGATGATCATCCAAGTAGTCAGTCCATGGGTTGGGCAATTCTTTACCAAAGTTTTCATTCTCTCCCATGCTTGAGCAACATGTTCAGTATCTAATTGTTTAAAATTCATTATGCTACTTCTCAAAGATATAATTTTAGCGGGAGGATAATATCTACCAATAAAAGCATCCTTGCATTTAGTCCATGAATCAATACTATTCTTAGGCAAAGATAGCAACCAATCTTTAGCTCTTCCTCTTAATGAGAAAGGAAACACTTTCAATTTAATAATATCACCATCTACATCTTTATACTTTTGCATTTCACAAAGTTCAACAAAATTATTGAGATGGGCAGCATCATCAGAACTAGCACCAGAAAATTGTTCTCTCATGACCAGATTTAGTAAAGCAGGTTTAATTTCAAAGAATTCTGCTGTAGTAGCAGGTGGAGCAATAGGTGTGCATAGGAAATCATTATTATTTGCATTTGTGAAGTCACACAACTTAGTATTTTCATGGTTGGCCATTTTAGCAACGGTAAATAAAACAAACTAGATAAAGTAAATGCAAGTAACTAATTTTTTTGTGTTTTCGATATGGAGAGCAAGACAGTAAATAAAGTAAAACTAGCAACTAATTTTTTGTGTTTTGATTTAGTGCAGCAAACAAAGTAGTAAATAAAATAAAGCAAGACAAAAACAAAGTAAAGAGATTGAGAAGTGGAGACTCCCCTTGCGCGTGTCTTGATCTCCCCGGCAAGCGCCAGAAATTTAGCTTGATACGCGTAGATGCACACGTCCGTTGGGAACCCCAAGTGGAAGGTATGATGCGTATAGAAGCAAGTTTCCCTCAGTATGAAACCAAGGTTTAATCGAACCAGTAGGAGCCAAGAAGCACGTTGAAGGTTGATGGTCGCGAAATGTGATGCGGCGCAACACCGGGGATTCCGGCGCCAACGGAACCTGCACAACACAACCCAAGTACTTTGTCCCAACGAAACAGTGAGGTTGTTTGCTGTAACAAAGGATTAAACGTATCGAGTGGAAGATGTTTGCAAAGAAAACAGTAAAACAAGTAGATTGTATGCTATGTAAAGAATAGGACCGGGGTCCACAGTTCACTAGAGGTGTCTCTCCCATAAGATAAAGCATGTTGGGTGAACAAATTACAGTCGGGCAATTGACAAATAGAGAAAGGCATAACAATGCATATACATGACATGGTAAATATAGTGAGATTTAATCCGGGCATTACGACAAAGAACATAGACCGCCATCCAACTGCATCTATGCCTAAAAAGTCCACCTTCAGGTTATCATCCGAACCCCCTCCAGTATTAAGTTGCAAAGCAACAGACAATTGCATTAAGTATGGTGCGTAATGTAATCAACAACTACATCCTTAGACATAGCATCAATGTTTTATCCCTAGTGGCAACAGCACATCCACAACCTTAGAACTTTCTGTCACTGTCCCAGATTCAATGGAGGCATGAACCCACTATCGAGCATAAATACTCCCTCTTGGAGTTAAGAGTAAAACTTGGCCAGAGCCTCTACTAATAACGGAGAGCATGCAAGATCATAAACAACACATGAACAATAGATTGATAATCACCATAATCATAGTACTCTCTATCCATCGGATCCCGACAAACACAACATATAGAATTACATATAGATGATCTTGATCATGTTAGGCAGCTCACAAGATCTAACAATGAAGCACAACAAGGAGAAGACGACCATCTAGCTACGCTATGGACCCATGGTCCAGGGTGAACTACTCACTCATCACTCCGGAGGGCGACCATGGCGGTGTAGAGTCCTCGGGAGATGAATCCCCTCTCGGAGGGATCTCCTGAATCCCAGAGATGGGATTCGCGGCGGCGGCGTCTCTGTGGGTTTTTCCGTATCGTGGCTCTCGGTACTGGGGGTTTCGCGGCGGAAGCTTTAAGTAGGCGGAGGGTCAACGCGAGGGGCCAGGGGCCCCGGGGGGGCTGGGTCGGCGCGGCCGGGGCCTGGGCGCGCCGGCCACCCTGGCCTCCTCGTGGCCCCACTTCGTTAGGTCTTCGGTCTTGGAAGCTTCGTGCAAAAATAGGACCCTGGGCGAAAGTTTCGTCCAATTGAGAATATTTCTTTACTAGGATTTCTGAAACCAAAAACAGAACAGCAACTGGCTCTTCGGCATCTTGTTAATAGGTTAGTTCCGAAAATGCATAAATATGACATATAATGTGCATAAAACATGTAGGTATCATCAATAAAGTAGCATGGAACATAAGAAATTATCGATACGTTGGAGACGTATCCACATCAAGATGCTGATACGTCTCGACGTATCGATAATTTCTTATGTTCCATGCTACTGATGATATCTACATGTTTACACATTATATGTCGTATTTCGCATTTTCTCTATGGAACAAGATGCCGGCCATTCTTAACTCTTGTTTGGTTTGAAAATCTAGTAAAGTATTCTCGGATTGGGCCGAAATCAGGGGTCCACCATTGCGAAGCGAGAGGCGAGGATGCTTGAGTGGGCGACCGCCACGCGGGGGCCGCGCGGCCAGGGCTGGGCCCGCGCCGCCCTGGTGTGTGGGGCCCTCGTGCCACCCCTTGACTTGCCAGCCTACTTAAAGCCTCGTCGAAAGCGTAGCCACGATACGGAAAACCTCGGGGGCGCCGCCGCCGCGGGCCGGGGATTGGAGATGCCTCCATTTCCCCAGAGGGAATCATCTCCGGAGGACTCTTCATCGCCATGATGTTCCGGAGTGATGAGAGTTCACCCCTGGACTATGGGTCCATAGAAGTAGCTAGATGTCGTCTTCTCTTGTGAGCTAACCTGATCAAGATCATCTATCTATAATACTATATGTTGTGTTTGTCGGGATCCGATGGATAGAGAATACTATGTTATGGTGATTATCAATCTATTACCTATGTGTTGTTTATGATCTTGCATCTCCGTTATTAGTAGGGCTACGGCAATTTTGCTCTTAACTCCAGAGTATTTATGCTGATAGTGGGTTCATGCCTCCATTGCTGGGACATGGAAAATTCTAAAGGTGGATATTTTGAATAAGATAAAACATTGATGCTAATCTAAGGATGTAGTTGTTGACATTATACCATACTATGCAAAATTTTACTTGCAACTTATACTGAAAAATAACCTAAAAGTGGACTTTTTAGGCATAGATGCGGTTGGATAGCTATGTACTATGCCCAATTAAATCTCACTATATTTATCATATCATGTATATGCATTGTTATGCCCTTTTCTATTTGTCAATTGCCCGACTGTAATTTGTTCACCCCATGCTTTAATCTTATGGGGAGACACCTCTAGTGAACTGTGGACCCGGTCCTATTCTTTACATGCATACAATCTCTGCAATACTTGTTTCACTGTTTTCTTTGCAAACAATCATCTTCCACACAATGCAGTTAATCCTTTGTTACAGCACGATAATTGACAACCTCATTGACGTTGTACTTTATTTGTGTTGTGCAGGTTCGTTGGCGGAATCTGTTGCGCTGCATCTGTTCGCCACCATCACCTTCAACGTTCTTGGCTCCTATATTCGATAACCTTGATTTCTTTCGAGGGAAAACTTCTTGTGCGCATCATACCTTCCTCTTGGGGTTCCCAACGAGCGTGTGAGTTACTGCGCCATCAAGCTCTTTTGGCCGTTGCCGGAGATTGCCAATCTCTTACTTTGTTTTTGTCTTGCTTTATTTTATTTACTACTTTGTTTCTGCACCTAAACAAAACACGCAAAAATTAGTTGCTTTTTTGCTTTATTTCTTGTCTTGTTCTCTATATCAAAAACACACAAAAAAATTAGTTACTTTTATCTTTACTTTATTTGCCTAGTTTACTTTTTGCTTATTTCATCATGCTTAATCCTAAGTTTACTTTGGAAAAGATACCGGTAGGGCGTGGGTGTATCATTGGAAGAGATAATATAGAAGAATTTTTCACCCATGTTAGTATGGATGAAGATTTTAAAGATATACCATTATTAAAAACTGCCCCTACTTATGAAAGTGCTGCTGCCTGTTTAATACACATGTTGGAAACTAGATTTGTTAATCTCAATCCCATAATACAACATATGTTTCTTACACTTACGGATATAGAGATGGGAGAAAAGAGAAATTTTGTTTTAAAAGTCCTTGTTAGAGAATTTGAAGATATAGCTAAAGAAGCTAGAAAAGTTTTTATCAAACATAAGAGGCTTGGTTTCTTTCCTGATTTTAAACAAATACTTGAAAAGATGGATATGGATAGAATTAAGTATACTAGTAATGTTAATGATGGTAGGGAAATTAAAGCGCCAATACCTAGTAAGCTACTAGGGATGCATGAAGCTTTGGAAAATAATTATGCTTGGCTTGTTCCTGAAAATTTGTTTGATGAGAATAGTAAGCCTAGGAGCAATGAGAGAGGAGTTACTTATATAGACCAGATACAATGCATTGTTGAGAAAACTCCCAACTCTCAAGGTAATAATGTTGATGCTTCTTCTCTTGATGTTACTTGATTTACACTTTCTGCGCCTAGCTGAAAGGCGTTAAAGAAAAGCGCTTATGGGAGACAACCCATGTTTTTACTACAGCAATTTTTGTTTTGTTTGAGTCTTGGAAGTTGTTTACTACTGTAGAAACCTCTCCTTATCATGTTTTTGTGCCAAGTAAAGTTTCTATGTTAAAGTTGATGTTATATTTGGGATCGCTGCGCAGAAACAGCATTGCTGTCTGTCACGAATTCTGGCATAAGTCTCTGTAGAAAATTCGAACAAATCTGCAAAATTACGAGCGTGATCCTCAGATATGTACGCAACTTTCATTAGTTTTGAGTTTTTCCATTTGAGCAAGTCTAGTGCACCTTTCAGGTTCGTCTTTACGGACTGTTCTGTTTTTGACAGATTCTGCCTTTTATTTCGCATTGCCGTATTTGCTATGTCGGATGAATTTCTTTGATCCATTAATGTCCAGTAGCTTTGTGCAATGTCCAGAAGTGTTAAGAATGATTGTGTCACATCTGAATATGTGAATTATTAATTGTGCACTAACCCTCTAATGAGTTTGCTTGAAGTTTGGTGTGAAGGAAGTTTTCAAGGGTCAAGAGAGGAGTATGATATACTATGATCAATAGGAGTGAAAGCTCTAAGCTTGGGGATGCCCCCGTGGTTCATCCCTGCATATTTTAAGAAGACTCAGCGTCTAAGCTTGGGGATGCCCAAGGCATCCCCTTCTTCATCGACAACATCATCAGGTTCCTCCCTGAAACTATATTTTTATTCGGTCACATCTTTTGTTCTTTACTTGGAGCGTCGGTTTGTTTTTGTTTTTTTTTTTGTTTGAATAAAATGGATCCTAGCATTCACTTTGTGGGAGAGAGACACGCTCCGCTGTTGCATATGGACAAATATGTCCTTAGGCTTTACTCATAATGTTCAAGGCGAAGGTTGAAATTTCTTCGTTAAATTGTTATATGGTTGGAATCGGGAAATGCTACATGTAGTAATTCTAAAATGTCTTGGATAATGTGATACTTGGCAATTGTTGTGCTCATGTTTAAGCTCTTGCATCATATACCTTGCACCCATTAATGAAGAAATACATAGAGCTTGCTAAAATTTGATTTGCATATTTGGTCTCTCTAAGGTCTAGATAATTCTAGTATTGAGTTTTGAACAACAAGGAAGACGGTGTAGAGTCTTATAATGTTTACAATATGTCTTTTATGTGAGTTTTGCTGCACCGGTTCATCCTTGAGTTTGCTTCAAATAACCTTGCTAGCCTAAGCCTTGTATCGAGAGGAATACTTCTCATGCATCCAAAATCCTTGAGCCAACCACTATGCCATTTGTGTCCACCATACCTACCTACTACATGGTATTTCTCCGCCATTCCAAAGTAAATTGCTTGAGTGCTACCTTTAAAATTCCATCATTCACCTTTGCAATATATAGCTCATGGGACAAAATAGCCTTAAAAACTATTGTAGTATTGAATATGTACTTATGCACTTTATCTCTTATTAAGTTGCTTGTTGTGCGATAACCATGCTTATGGACGCCATCAACTATTCTTTGTTGAATATCATGTGAGTTGCTATGCATGTTCGTCTTGTCTGAAGTAAGGGAGATCTACCACCTTAATGGTTGGAGCATGCATATTGTTAGAGAAGAACATTGGGCCGCTAACTAAAGCCATGAATCATGGTGGAAGTTTCAGTTTGGACATATATCCTCAATCTCATATGAGAATAATAATTGTTGTCACATGCTTATGCATTAAAGAGGAGTCCATTATCTGTTGTCCATGTTGTCCCGGTATGGATGTCTAAGTTGAGAATAATCAAAAGCGAGATATCCAAAATGCGAGCTTTCTCCTTAGACCTTTGTACATGCGGCATGGAGGTACCCCTTTGTGACACTTGGTTGAAACATGTGTATTGCAAAGATCCGGTAGTCCAAGCTAAGTAGGACAAGTTTCGGGCACTATTAGTATACTATGCATGAGGCTTGCAACTTGTAAAATATAATTTACATAACTCATATGCTTTATTACTACCGTTGACAAAATTGTTTCATGTTTTCAAAATAAAAGCTCTAGCACAAATACAGCAATCGATGCTTTCCTCTTTGAAGGACCTTTCTTTTACTTTTATTGTTGAGTCAGTTCACCTATCTCTCCACCTCAAGAAGCAAACACTTGTGTGAACTGTGCATTGATTCCTACATACTTGCATATTGCACTTGTTATATTACTCTACATTGACAATATCCATGAGATATACATGTTATAAGTTGAAAGCAACCGCTGAAACTTAATCTTCCTTTGTGTTGCTTCAATACCTTTACTTTGATTTATTGCTTTATGAGTTAACTCTTATGCAAGACTTATTGATGCTTGTCTTGAAGTACTATTCATGAAAAGTCTTTGCTTTATGATTCATTTGTTTACTCATGTCATTACCATTGTTTTGATCGCTGCATTCATTACATATGTTTACAATAGTATGATCAAGATTATGATGGCATGTCACTCAGAAATTATCCTTGTTATCGTTTGCCTGCTCGGGACGAGCAGAAACTAAGCTTGGGGATGCTGATACGTCTCCGACGTATCGATAATTTCTTATGTTCCATGCTACATTATTGATGATATCTACATGTTTTACACACATTATATGTCGTATTTACGCATTTTTGGAACTAACCTATTAACAAGATGCCGAAGAGCCGGTTGTTTGCTGTTTTTGGTTTCAGAAATCTAGTAAGGAAATATTCTCGGAATTGACGAAATCAACGCCCGGGGTCCTATTTTTGCACGAAGCTTCGAGAAGACCGAAAGGATAACGAAGTGGGGCGACGAGGCGCCGCCAGGGCCGCGCGGCCAGGGGCTGGGCCGCGCCGCCCTGGTGTGTGGGGCCCTCGTGCCCGCCACTGTTGCCCTTCCGCCTACTTAAAGCTTCGTCGCCCCCGGTGCAGAGAGCCACGATACGGAAAACCTTCGGAGACGCCGCCGCCGAATCCCATCTCGGGGATTCGGGAGATCGCCTCCGGCACCTGCCGGAGAGGGGAATCATCTCCCGGAGGACTCTTCATCGCCATGATCGCCTCCGGAGTGATGAGTGAGTAGTTCACCCCTGGACTATGGGTCCATAGAAGTAGCTAGATGGTCGTCTTCTCCTAATTGTGCTTCATTGTTGGATCTTGTGAGCTGCCTAACATGATCAAGATCATCTATCTGTAATACTATATGTTGTGTTTGTCGGGATCCAATGGATAGAATACTATGTTATGGTGATTATCAATCTATTACCTATGTGTTGTTTATGATCTTGCATGCTCTCCGTTATTAGTAGAGGCTCTGGCCAAGTTTTGCTCTTAACTCCAAGAGGGAGTATTTATGCTCGATAGTGGGTTCATGCCTCCATTGATACTGGGACGATGTGAGAAAGTTCTAAGGTTGTGGATGTGCTGTTGCCACTAGGGATAAAACATTGATGTTATGTCTAAGGATGTAGTTGTTGATTACATTACGCACCATACTTAATGCAATTTGTGTTGCTTGCAACTTAATAGTGAAAGGGGTTCGGATGATAACCGAAGGTGGACTTTTTAGGCATAGATGCAGTTGGATGGCGGTCTATGTACTTTGTCGTAATGCCCAATTAAATCTCACTATATTTATCATATCATGTATATGCATTGTTATGCCCTTTTCTATTTGTCAATTGCTCGACTGTAATTTGTTCACCCAACATGCTTTAATCTTATGGGAGAGACACCTCTAGTGAGCTGTGGACCCGGTCCTATTCTTTACATCGCATACAATCTACTGCAATACTTGTTTTCTGTTTTCTTCGCAAACAATCATCTTCCACACAATACGGTTAATCCTTTGTTACGGCAAGCTGGTGAGATTGACAACCTCACATTTCGTTGGGGCAAAGTACTTTGGTTGTGTTGTGCAGGTTCCACGTTGGCGCCGGAATCCCGGTGTTGCGCCGCATCACATTTCGCCACCATCAACCTTCAACGTGCTTCTTGGCTCCTCTTGGTTCGATAAACCTTGGTTTCTTTCTGAGGGAAAACTTGCTGCTGTGCGCATCATACCTTACTCTTGGGGTTCCCAACGAACGTGTGAGTTACACGCCATCAATGCACTCTTTTCTTTTTATTAAGACCTTTATTTCCTTCGACATGTCCTGTTAGCTCCCGAATGTTTCCTGAATATATCGGACGACAACCTCGAAGAAAGAGATTCTTCCATTCCTATAGAGTCCGATTGAAGAAAATGCAGACTCCAAAGATGAAGACAATGATCCTGCAAATCCCGAAGCTCTTTCTACAGACCCTAGATCTTTTGCTGATGACATAAGTGATACAGCGGAGTCAAATCATGACGATGATGCTAATCATGTTGCCTTTGTTGATGCATCTCCGGAGAAGGCCAACTTGCTGTCAACACCCGGATTTTTATGTCCAGATGCCTATTATGCCATACATCGCAATCCCAGGAAGATTATTTTTGCGAGACATAACAGTTGATATCACAACACATCATTCATTACAAACTATAATCGTCTTACAATAAAGGATCACATGATCCAGTCTTACAACATAGTGGATCTAGAGATCCAATTACAAAACACATAGCGGAAGCGAAGTAGCGGTTGCGGTCCATCTGTTCCACATGCAACTTTTGACGTCAGGAGTAGTCCTAGTTGTCATAGACGTCCTGATGTCCATCTTCTGGGTTCTGGTACTCCTCTTTATAGTCTGGCCATTTGAATAGCCAGGGACACAGCCATGAGTACTTTAAAGTACTCACAAACTAATACTATTGTAAGCACTATCAATTATAGTAAAGGGGTTCTAAGCTCTAGGTTCATTTGCATAAAGCCAATTTTATTTTATAAGCACTTAGTAGTGAAAGACTCTTTATTTGCCTAACTAACTCAAGTGGGAACATTAGTGTCATTCCTACAACTCTGTTGTGATTCAAGTCAAAGTCACCATTCACCTTTCAAGTTCAAGTCACAAGTCATATGTCACATTTTTGAAAATGGTCTGATGACGGAACAATATGGCCTTTCCAACCATCCATAACCGTGGACACGGCTATTCGAATAGTTTTACACTCTGCAGAGGTTGTACACTTGTGCCACAACTTTTGATTACATCCGTCAGGGATAACCCTGAATAATCATAACTCAGTATGCGGATCATCAACCATAACCTTTCACTTACATACCCTAGTATAGGCACCTCTCCCCATGAGCTTGGCCTCCCAGTGAAGACAAACCGTCAACCTGGGAACTGCACAGGGCTTGGGCCGGACATTCACCTCATTTCACGTCATTTCACTTTCAACGGAGGCAGCCTCGGCATAACCCCTATGACGCTTGTTTAGAGGAAACCCATACTAAAATACATAAACTTCCAGTTAAGCCCTACCCATGATCAGGTATTGTGGGGGTACTTGTATAATTGGAAATCGGTATCGCATCCGAACCCAATCATCAGTTTTTATCAAATTCATTATGTCATTCAAGTCACATTCACCTTCGAAATCTTTCAATAGAATGTCTCATCATTCCAAGGTTTTCAAAGTCATTTCATTTCACGTGTTCCCATCTAGAGTAGCCAATTTTAGTTTTAGCACTAGCAACTAATCATGAGGGGTGCTAACTAGCTTGTATTGCTTTAGGCTAGATTTGATGCTCTTGTACTACTCTATATCTAGACCAAGTGAATCCTAAATCAAAAATAAACCTTGATAAACCAAAGTCAAAAACTTGTAAGGTAAAAACTTGGGTTGAGATCATTAAGCATAAATTATTATGTAAGAGTGCCTTGCTCTAGTAGAGCTTTGCACTAAGGTATCTTGAAACAGTATAGCTTTCCTTGATTGGTACAGTGGTCAAAGCTTTGTTCTTCTTCCTGGTAGTAGACCTCCTCCTCCTGGTATTCCTCGGTACTAGCGTCTAAAAACGGATACGAGGTACACAATCACCAAACAAATCTTAAGAGTTAGACTAAGCACACACATGGTTCACACAAGCTATTCTAGCATCTCAACATTTTTAACATGTTGGTTGACTTTGTTTTCTTTTTAAGAAAAATAATTTCCTCTCATTAAAAAATATTGATTAGGGTTTCTATTTAGTTCTTTGGAGAAATAATTTCCTCTCATTGAATCTTGTTAAGATTTAATTTCCTCAAATAATAAGGTATGAACACATGTTGACCAAGGTCAACACTTCATCTTTATTACTTGGGGAAAATGATTTAAATGAGGTATTACACCTCATGCAATTTAACACTAACATAGTAATAAGTTAATATCTCCAAATAATGCAACATGGGCTCACATAGACCCAGGTTAATACCTCATGTTGAATTACTTGAGACAATGATTTAAATGAGAGAATATATCTCATACTATTTAATAAATACTTTTGAGTAATTTAAATGGACTAGAAATAGCCATATAGCCATTATTTATTCTAGCCCATGATCATACGAAGCAACCATGTCATATTTTTACATATTCAAGTAGACAATATGAAATGTGATTTTTGAGAGTTGGAATCAACTCAAAATCATTTATGGTTGATTTTTAATAAATGTTTGAAGTTTGAAAAGGCCCTGCCTTGTTATTTCACTACATTATTTCTACAATGAATCTAGGGTTGAGACCAGTGTAGTTGTTTAGATAATTTTCTAAGCTTTCCAACCATATTAAATTTCAATTTTGAACATGGCATCAGTATTGAATTTGAATTGAATTGAATTATTCGAATTTGAATGTTCGGACCTGCGCGGGACAACTAGCTGGGGCACAAGGAGAAAAATAACTGGGCCAGCCCATCTGCGCGTCTCGCACGCAACGGGCCGCCTGACAGTGGGGTCCACTGTCAGCGACGTGTAAACGCCGAACCGGTATGAGCTAAGGAGGGGCGTAGGATTAGAATCAGATCGGACGGCTCACGGCCATCGTCAACTCCGGCGAGAGACGAGCTCACTGGCGGCGTGGGTAGGGGTTCGGAGAGCTCACCGGTGCTCCGGCGATCGTCGGCGAGGTGCGTAGCAATGTTGTCGAGGACGGCGGTTCGCCTGGTACAGGTGGCGTCTCCAGGGGCGGCTCCTAGCTCCGTCGGCTTCTGCGGTGGCTCCACGGACTCCGGCGGTCAAATTGGCTATCTAGGGATCAAATTGAGAAGCGATGGTGCTCGAGGAGGGTCAAGGAGAGGAGAGGAGGCAAATGGTGTGCAGAATTTGGGAGGGGGATGCCTCCTTTTATAGCAGTTGGGCGAGGCCGAGGCGCAAGGATGAGGTCGTCCATGGCGACATCGCTACAGGGGCGGCATGGCTCGGGCGATGACGCACACGTGTTGGCGACGTCAGTGCGGTCACGACGGGCTTGACGGAGGTGAAAACAAGGCAGTGACGCGCTCGTGAGCTTGACGGAAGCTTGCAGTACCACGGCGGACGTCGGCGACGGTGGCGTCGTCTACAGCGCTCGCGCAGGCAGGTGAGCATGTCTGGGCGTCTCCTGGTGACGAGGGATCACCTCGCCAATGCCTACATATTGTAGACTTGGGTTTCGGGAGAGAGCGGCGATGGAGATTGCGGGGACGAGATTAGGCACACAACATACTGATACGTCTCAAACGTATCTATAATTTCTTATGTTCCATGCTACTTTTATGACAATACTTGAATGTTTTATACATACTTTACAGCATTATTATACATTTTCCGGCACTAACCTATTAACAAGATGCCGAAGTAGCAGTTGTTGTTTTCTGCTGTTTTTGGTTTCAGAAATCCTAGTAAGGAAATATTCTCGGAATGGACGAAATCAACGCCCAGGGTCGTATTTTTACACGAAGCTTCCGAAGACCGAGGGGAAAGAAAGTGGGGCCACGAGGCGGCGACACACTAGGGCGGCGCGCCTGGCCCCTGGCCGCGCGCCATGTTGTGTGGGGCCCTGATGGCCCCCGACCTACCCTTCCGCCTACATATAGCCTTCGTCGCGAATACCCTGTACCGAGAGCCACGATACGGAAAACCTTCCCGAGACGCCGCCGCCAATCCCATCTCGGGGATTCAGGAGATCGCCTCGGCACCCTGCCGAGGGGGAATCATCACCGGAGGGCTCTACATCATCATGCCCGCCTCGGATTGATGCGTGAGTAGTTCATCCTTGGACTATGGGTTCATAGCAGTAGCTAGATGGTTGTCTTCTCCGCTTGTGCTATCATTGTTTAGATCTTGTGAGCTGCCTAACATGATCAAGATCATCTATTGGTAATGCTACATGTTGTGTTTGGTGGGATCCGATGAATCTAGAACACTATGTTAAGTTGATTATCAATCTATCATATATGTGTTGTTTATGTTCTTGCATGCTCTCTGTTTCTAGTAGAGGCTCTGGCCAAGTTGATACTTGTAACTCCAAGAGGGAGTATTTATGCTCGATAGTGGGTTCATGCCTCCATTGAATCTGGGACAGTGACAGAAAGTTCTAAGGTTGTGGATGTGTTGTTGCTACTAGGGATAAAACATTGATACTTTGTTTAAGGATATTTGTGTTGATTACATTACGCACCATACTTAATGCAATTATCTGTTGTTTACAACTTAATACTGGAGGGGGTTCGGATGCTAACCCGAAGGTGGATTATTTAGGCATAGATGCATGCTGGATAGCGGTCTATGTACTTTGTCGTAATGCCCTGATTAAATCACATAGTAATCATTGTTGATATGTATTGAATCTTGATTTGTCAATTGCCCACCTGTAATTTGTTCACCCAGCATGTTAGTTATCTTATTGGAGAGACACCACTAGTGAACTGTGGACCCCGGTCCATTCTTTTACATCTGAATACATTCTACTACAATCATTGTTCTTACTGTTATTTGCAAACAAACACCATCTTGCACTCGATACGTTTAATCCTTTGTTTCAGCAAGCCGGTGAGATTGACAACCTCACTGTTACGTTGGGGCAAAGTATATTTATTGTGTTGTGCAGGTTCCACGTTAGCGCCGGTTTCACGGTGTTGCGCCGCACTACACTCCTCCACCAACAACCTTCACGTGCTTCTTGGCTCCCTACTGGTTCGATAACCTTGGTTTCATACTGAGGGAAACTTGCTTCTATACGCATCATACCTTCCACTTGGGGTTCCCAACGGACGTGTGCTTCGCGCGTATCAAGCTAAATTTCTGGCGCCGTTGCTGGGGAGATCAAGACACGCTGCAAGGGGAGTCTCCACATCCAATCTCTTTACTTTGTTTTTGTCTTGCTTTACTTTACTTTATTTACTATCTTGTTTGCTTCATATTAAAAACACAAAAAAATTAGTTACTTTACTTTCTGTCTTATTTCTAGCTCTATATCAAAAACACAAAAAATTAGTTACTTGTCTTTATTCTACTTGCTTAGTTTACTTTTATTACTGCTATAATGGGTACTCCTGAAAATACTAAGTTGTGTGATTTCACTAGCACAAATAATAATGATTTTATATGTACTCCTATTGCTCCACCTGCTACTACAGCAGAATTCTATGAAATTAAACCTGCTTTACTTAATCTTGTTATGAGAGAGCAATTTTCTAGTGTTAGTACTGATGATGCTGCTGCCCATCTTAATAATTTTGTAGAACTTTGTGAAATGCAAAAGTATAAGGATATAGATGGGGATATTATAAAACTGAAATTGTTTTCTTTCTCATTAAGAGGAAGAGCTAAAGATTGGTTGCTTTCTCTATAGCAAAAGTCCTAATGCTAGTGCTATAAATTTAGCCTTTACAAAACATATTACAAATGCTCTCATTAAAGCTAGGGAAGAGAAATTAAAACTTGAAGCTTCTATTCCTAGGAAGTTAGAAGATGGTTGGGAGCCCATCATTAAAATGAAATTCAATGACTTTGAATGTAATGCTTTATGTGATCTTGGTGCAAGTATTTATGTTATGCCTAAGAAAATTTATGATATGCTTGACTTGCCACCATTGAAGAATTGTTATTTGGATGTTAATCTTGCTGATAATGTTAAAAAGAAACCTTTGGGGAGGATTGATAATGTTCGCATTACGGTTAACAATAACCTTGTCCCCGTTGATTTTGTTGTCTTGGATATCGAATGCAATGCATCTTGTCCTATTGTGTTGGGAAGACCTTTTCTTCGAACCGTTGGTGTTGTTATTGATATGAAGGAAGGTAATATTAAATATCAATTTTCTCTCAAGAAAGGTATGGAACACTTCCCTAGAAAGAGAATGAAGTTGCCTTTTGATTCTATTATTAGAACAAGTTATGATGTTGATGCTTCTTCTCTTGATGTTACTTGATTTGCACTTTCTGCGCCTAGCTGAAAGGCGTTAAAGAAAACCACTTCTTGAGAGATAACCCAAGTTACATTTTATTTACTGTATTGTTGAGTCTTGGAAGTTGTTTACTACTGTAGCAACCTCTCCTTATCATGTTTTTGTGCCAAGTAAAGTTTTTATGCTAAAGTTGATGCTAGATTTGGATCGCTGCGCAGAAACATCATTGCTGTCTGTCACGAATTCGTACAGATCTCCCTGTAGAAAAATCAAAAACATCTGCAAATTTACGAGCGTGATCCTCATATATGTACGCAACTTTCATTAGTTTTGAGTTTTTCCATTTGAGCAAGTTAAGTGCCCCTGCCAAATTCGTCTTTACGGACTGTTCTGTTTTTGACAGATTCTGCCTTTTATTTCGCATTGCCGCTTTTGCTATGTTGAATGAGTTTCTTTGTTCCATTAACTTTCAGAAGCTTTGTGCAATGTCCAGAAGTGTTAAGAATGATTGTGTCACCTCTGAATATGTGAATTTTTGATTATGCACTAACCCTCTAATGAGTTTGCTTGAAGTTTGGTGTGGAGGAAGTTTTCAAGGGTCAAGAGAAGAGGATGATATACTATGATCAAGAAGAGTGAAAGGTCTAAGCTTGGGGATGCCCCGGTGGTTCATCCCTGCATATTTTAAGAAGACTCAAGCATCTAAGCTTGGGGATGCCCAAGGCATCCCCTTCTTCATCGACAACTTATCAGGTCACTTCTAGTGAAACTATATTTTTATTCCATCACATCTTATGCTCTTTACTTGGAGCGTCGGTTTGCTTTTATTTTTGTTTTGGTTTGAATAAAGTTGGATCCCATCATCCTTATATTGGAGATATTACGCTCCGCTTTTTCATATGGAACACTTGTGTTCTTAATTGTGCTTTAATGTTCATGGCGAAGGCTGAAATTGCTTCGTTGAATTGCTATTTGGTTGGAATCAGAAAATGCTGCATATGGTTTGGAATAACTTTGCAATTGTTTGAGCTCTCATATATCATGTTTAAGCTCTTGCATCATGTAGTTTAATTTATTAATGAAAAACTACCGTAGAGCTTGTTTAATTTGGTTTGCATGATTGGTCTCTCTAAGGTCTAGATATCTTCTGGTAAAAGTGTTTGAACAACAAGGAAGACAGTGTAGAGCCTTATAATGCTTGCAATATATTCTTGTGTGAGTTTTGATGTACTGTTCATACTTGTGTTTGCTTCAAACAACCTTGCTAGCCAAAGCCTTGTACTGAGAGGAAATGCTTCTCGTGCATCCAAACACCTTGAGCCAAAACCCATGCCATTTGTGTCCACCATATCTACCTACTATGTGGTATTTTTCTGCCATTCCAAAGTAAATTACTTGAGTGCTACCTTTAAAATTTCATTCCTTTATCTTTGCAATATATAGCTCATGGGAAAATAGCTTAAAAACTATTGTGGTGATGAATATGTAGCTATGTATCTTAGTTCTTATAAGTTGCTTGTTGAGCGGTAACCATGTTTCTGGGGACGCCATCAAATTTTTACACCTTTGTTGAATATCATGTGAGTTGCTATGCATGTTCGTCTTGTCTGAAGTAAGTGCGTTTTCATGATCAAATGGTTTGAGTATGCATATGTTAGAGAAGAACATTGGGCCGCTAACTAAAGCCATGTATCATGGTGGAAGTTTCAGTTTGGACATACAACCTCAATCTCTTATGAGAATATTATTTGTTGTTGAATGCTTAAGCATTAAAAGAGGAGTCCATTATCTGTTGTCTATGTTGTCCCGGTATGGATGTCTAAGTTGAGAATAATCAAAAGCGAGAAATCCAATGCGTGCTTTCTCCTTAGACCTTTGTACAGGCGAGAGGTACCCCTTTGTGACACTTGGTTGAAACATATGTCATGTGATGATAATCCGTGTTATCCGAGCTGATTAGGACAAGGTGCGAGCACTATTAGTACTCTATGCATGAGACTTGCAACTTGTAGGAAGTATTATGCATAGCACATATGAATTATTACTACCGTTGACAAAATTGTTTCTATGTTTTCAAAACAAAAGCTCTAGCACAAAAATAGTAATCCATGGTTCCCTCTGCGAAGGGCCATTCTTTTACTTTATTGTTGAGTCAGTTTACCCACTTCTTTCTATCTTAGAACAAACACTTGTGTTAACTGTGTGCATTGATTCTTACATGTTTACTTATTGCACTTGTTATATTACTCTATGTTGACAAATATCCATGAGATATACATGTTACAAGTTGAAAGCAATTGCTGAAACTTAATCATCCTTTGTGTTGCTTCGATGCATTCTACTTTGAATTTATTGCTTATGAGTTAGCTCTTATGCAAGTCTTGTTGATACTTGTCTTGAAAGTACTATTCATGAAAAGTTTTGCTATATGATTCATTTGTTTAGTCATTATCTTTGTTAGCAATCTTTTGTTCAGATCACTCCATTCATCTCATATGCTTTACAATAATGTTGATCAAGATTATGTTGGTAGCATGTCACTTCAGAAATTATTTGTGTTATCGTTTACCTACTCGAGGGCGAGTAGGAACTAAGCTTGGGGATGCTTGATACGTCTCAAACGTATCTATAATTTCTTATGTTCCATGCTACTTTTATGACAATACTTGAATGTTTTATACATACTTTACAACATTATTATACATTTTCCGGCACTAACCTATTAACAAGATGCCGAAGCGCCCGTTCTTGTTTTCTGCTGTTTTTGGTTTCGAGAAATCCTAGTAAGGAAATATTCTCGGAATTGGACGAAATCAACGCCCGGGGTCCTATTTTTACGAAGCTTCCAAGACCGAGGGAAAGGAAGTGGGCCACGAGACGCCGACACACTGGGCGGCGCGGCTGGCCTAGCCGTGACCTTTGTTGTGTGGGGCCTCGTGTGGCGACCTACCCTTCCGCCTACATATAGCCTTCGTCGCGAATACCCCTGTCCGAGAGCCACGATATGGAAAACCTTCCAGACGCCGCCGCCGCCAATCCCATCTCGGGGGATTCGGGAGATCGCCTCCGGCACCTGGGAGGGAATCATCACGGAGGGGCTCTACATCATCATGCCCGCCTCCGGATTGATGTGTGAGTAGTTCATCCTTGGACTATGGGTTCATAGCAGTAGCTAGATGGTTGTCTTCTCTGCTTGTGCTATCATTGTTTAGATCTTGTGAGCTGCCTAACATGATCAAGATCATCTATTTGTAATGCTACATGTTGTGTTTGGTGGGATCCGATGAATCTAGAATACTATGTTAAGTTGATTATCAATCTATCATATATGTGTTGTTTATGTTCTTGCATGCTCTCCGTTGCTAGTAGAGGCTCTGGCAAAGTTGATACTTGTAACTCCAAGAGGGAGTATTTATGCTCGATAGTGGGTTCATGCCTCCATTGAATGTGGGGGACAGTGACAGAAAGTTCTAAAGTTGTGGATGTGCTTGTTGCTACTAGGGATAAAACATTGATGCTTTGTCTAAGGATATTTGTGTTTATTACATTACGCACCATACTTAATGCAATTATCTGTTGTTTACAACTTATAGAAAGGGTGCGGATGCTAACCGAAGGTGGATTATTTAGGCATAGATGCATGCTGGATAGCGGTCTATTTACTTGTCGTAATGCACTGATTAAATCACATAGTAATCATCGTTGATATGTATTGAATCTTGATTTGTCAATTGCCCACCTGTAATTTGTTCACCCAGCATGTTAGTTATCTTATTGGAGAGACACCACTAGTGAACTGTGGACCCCGGTCCATTCTTTTACATCTGAATACATTCTACTGCAATCATTGTTCTTACTGTTCTTTGCAAACAAACACCATCTTCCACTCGATACGTTTAATCCTTTGTTTTTAGCAAGCCGGTGAGATTGACAACCTCACTGTTACGTTGGGGCAAAGCATCTTGATTGTGTTGTGCAGGTTCCACGTTGGCGCCGGTTTCACTGGTGTTGCGCCGCACTACACTCCTCTACCAACAACCTTCACGTGCTTCTTGGCTCCTACTGGTTCGATAACCTTGGTTTCATACTGAGGGAAACTTGCTTCTATACGCATCATACCTTCCACTTGGGGTTCCCAACGGACGTGTGCTTCGCGCGTATCACGTACCCAGTTTCGGGTCCCCTCGGTGGAGGATCCCTACGTGCTGCTAGTAATCCACTATATGAACACAAGTATCTTTACAGGGTGCCGCCATCGGCGTAGCTATGTTGTCTATCTCTATATCTATATCGTGGCCCCTTATTTCGGTGCCCTGGCTAGCTTTATATACGCAACCAGCCTAGGGTTTTACAAGAGTCCTAGTCGACTACTTCTTCGGGTTGCCTTGTTGGGCCTTCTCCATATTGGGCCGAGCCGAGCTAGGTATACTAATAATGGGTACCCGAAGGGTATACCCATGTCGTATCCCCGAGTGTCTAGGGAAGTCGAAGACTTGCGTAGAGACTCCATAATCATCTCCGAAGTCGAAGAAATACGAGGCGAGGTCCATGTCGAAAGATCATGTGTAGCGTAGATGATGTCTCGAAATTATTTTCTATCGGGTGCGCGGCAGCGCCCCCGATGGGAGTAGCCCACCGAGTCTATGGGCAAGTGCTTGCATTTGGGCATAGACTCAAGTTGTACTACTCGATGAAGAACTTAACTATATTCCGGAGGATTTGATGAAATCCATGTGCTCCCGATGGGAGTAGGCTCCACTCGAGTCGTAGAATCGAGTTGAGTCTACAAACCCTGATTGTCGTAGATGCTGTCGAAGTTATCTTTCTATCGGGTGCGCGACCAGCGCTCTCGATGGGAGTAGCCCCCAAGGCTACAGCCAAGTGTTTGCACTTGGGTGTAGGCTCAACTTGCTTGTAATCGACTCCACAATTTTTCTCTCTCTTGTATCTTATCGGGAGGGTGAACAATGCTCTCGATAAGAGTAGCCCCCGAGCCTATGGGCAGGTTCTTGCACCTGGGCATAGACTCAAGTTGTACTACTCGATAAAGAACTTTACTATATTTCTGGGTGCAACCCCTCTTTCTATCGACTCCAAGCCGTTGCTATCCATATTTATATTGTACATGGATAATGGTAAATGGGGCTGGTTCATCTGACGGATCAGGTACCAGTTAACTGCTCTAGTGGCAATCCGCAAATACCTACTTCAAGATCACGTCCCTAGACATGATCCCGGGATACTGGTGTTAACTCGACATGTGCCGCTTAAGGTCTTACCATCTGTCGATTCTCAGTCATATTTTATCGAGTACCTAACGCGTCCGTTAGGATTTTTCTTCGTATCTGTTGATACGGAAAAAGTAACAAACCAACGTCAGAGACGGTGCCACGCCGCGCTGAACGGATCCGGGTCTTACCTTCGCAAAGTTTTGCGGCATTCGAGATTTTCGCGACTTTTAGCGCTCTGAGAATATATTGTCGAGTGCCTTGTTCGCTGATGCAATGACCCATTTTGCGGGCTGTTCTATATTTCTCGGGTGTGATGAGACAGCCGAATATATTGCGTTCTTCTATATTGTCGGGTACATCACCGATGCTCTTGCTTGGAACAATATGACGAGTCAATGGACCCGAAGATTTGTCCATCCTCTTTTTTTTTCTTTTGGTTCCTCCTTGATGATAATTTCGTCGAGTTCCTCCTTCAGGATAATTTCTTCGAGTTCCTCCTTGAAGAAAATTCTTCGGATCCTCCTTGAGCAAAATACTTCGGGTTTCTCCTTCAGGAAAATTTTCTTCGGGTTCATCCTTGAAAACAATTTCGTCGGGTTCTCTCTTGAAGACAATTTCGTCGGGTTCTCTCTGAAAATTTCATCGGGTTCTCTTGAGGGAAATTTCGTCGAGTGCGGCGCAGCGCTCCCGATGGGAGTAGCCCCCGAGGCTACGGCCGGGTGCGCGCATCCGGACATAGGCTCAAGAACTTATATACTTTGAAATTTGCTTTCTCCTCCACAAATAAACAAACTTTTTCTATTTTTTCCTTGACTCTCTTTTTTGCATGCGGTGTCAGATGCTCATATTCGATGATATGTAAAGTGAATATATGCCGCGTAGCTCCCAAGTGTCGGGTGCGAAGAAAGTAAGTGATAATCAACATTATATGAAAATAAATGAACACTTAGCTTATTGGGCACGACGGAGTCAATGCGCGATGAAGTCTTCGAGTCCAGCGAAAAAGTCGAGCCGAAGTAGAAAACATAAAAAATAATGAAAGTAGATGCCGCCAAATTATTGATGGAGAAATAGCCAAGCCCCGAGCACTACTGAGGTGATATCATGATTATTGCTTAGGTGCTATGTCGCAGTTGCGACCCGAGGCGAAATCATGGTCGAGCCCCCGAGTGTTTACTATGATATCGAAAGAAATTGATGGAGTCGCGGCGTCATATACGGTGAAACCATTTAGGATGAAGCCATAGACAATAATATACGAAGATGAATCCCAGATGAAGTATTTTAGATGAATCCATATTGAGGATTACGCCATTAAATATAGAGCATATATTGAAGATGAATCCGTCGATATCATAGAGGATGAATCCATTGACCCGAGGAATCCAGTAATACCCAGAAAGATGAATATATCATAGAGGATGAATCCATTGATCCGAAGAAAATAGTTCCAATAATAACCATAGAAGATGAATCCATTGACCCGGAAACGCATCGGGTAATATTGTATAAGTGAACCAATAATAACCCAAAGAAAATCAATCCAGTAATCCAAAGAAAATAAATCCACTGAGCCGGAGAAGATAATGCCACAAGTAACCAAGTATATTTGTAGTAACGAAGTAATGGCGCAGCCCTAGTGTTTAGGGTGAATTTGTTGTAATGAGGTAATGACGCAGCCCCGAGTATTCGGGTGTGGCGAAAGTAAATAATAATCCCTGACCAAAAAATAGCCGACGAAGAGGACGCAGTCGATGTGGCGAATCCGCGACTGGCAATCCCCCGAGTATGGCGAGTGTATGCTGTCGAGCGGGGTCGACGCATCGAAGTTTTATTCTGATCTGCAGTTATATTGAAGTACACAAATCTTCGTGCAAATAATAGTACGAGCCGAAAAAATATTTGACCAAACAAATTCTACAAATAACGATTAATTGGAAATATAGCACCTGATTGTCTCCATGTCGGATAATGAGTTTAGCATGACGGATCTGGCGAATATGGTCGTGCGTCATAGTCGTGCGACGATTGGCGTGAAGAAGTTGATATTGCAGAGTCGATGATCTTTGTATGATGGTATGATTGCCCGACGGATGGCGTCGTATGTATCCTTGATCTTTGTCCTTCGTACTGAATTAAGCTCTCTTCATGCACTGCCCTTTTTCTTCCTGGAGATTAGATAACGCTGCACTTCTTTTCTTGGACCATGTTCCATGTGATTTAATGGCTGGGCAGCTTTGTTTTGAGTACGATCCGTGCGTGCGCTGCTTCAAAATTCTCCCAATGATGCGTTCATGTCATCAATACGTATGAAGATAATTAGATCCATCTCGCTGCTTCACACAAAGATGCTAAACCGACGGGTATCTTTTCCTTTGTACAGCTGATTCCTTTGTCGACCGAACATGTATCATACAGTACCAAATTCAGATCTAATCTTGTGCCATATAGATGAATCCAGACCACGCGGGTCCACCATGATGGCGAGATGACGCAACCGAGGCGGAGCAGACAAGGCGAATTTGTACTACTCCGTATTTGATTCCGTCGGTAGACTCACGCGACATGCAGCTGATTGTTTTTGGGCTGCTGTGAAACAGCGCTTGCTGCCCGCCGCTGCCGGATTGATAGATTTGATCCGCAAAAAAAAATCCGGCCAATCGCGCCAGATGAAGTGTTTGAAGAAGAACTCGATGAACTGAACTTTGTTGTTGATGATGACGGATCCCGCCCGGATAACGAAATCCAGTCGCCGCGGTTCCCACAGACGACGCCAATTGACGAGGGATCGCCTCGCCAATGCCTACGTATTGTAGACTTGGGTTTCGGGAGAGAGCGGCGATGGAGATTCCGGGGAGATTAGGCACACGACGTACCCAGCTTCGGGTCCCCTCGGTGGAGGATCCCTACGTGCTGCTAGCAATCCACTATATGAACACAAGTATCTTTCCAGGGTGCCGCCATCGGCGTAGCTATGTTGTCTATCTCTATATCTATATCTTGGCCCCCTTATTTCGGGTGCCCTGGCTAGCTTTATATACGCAACCAGCCTAGGGTTTTACAAGAGTCCTAGTCGACTACTTCTTCGGGTTGCCTTGTTGGGCCTTCTCCATATTGGACCGAGCCGAGCTAGGTATACGAATAATGGGTACCCGAATGGTATACCCATGTCACCTGGTGTCGTGGCGATGCTGCTGGCGCACGGAAAGGGCGAGGGGAGGACGAGCGTGACGAGGGCGAGCCGTGCTCTGGCGCGCTCTGGTGACGTGCGCATGCGCGCGCTGGCGAGTCTGTGCGTCACTGGGCGCGTGCGGGCTGGCTCGTGGCGTGCTCTCCTTGGTCAACCAGGATGTCTAGCAGGTTCAGGAGGGAGAGAGGAACGTTGCTGACATGGTGGTGCGCGCTGGAATTGAGTGGAGAGAAGAATGGCATGGTGGAGTGTTGTCATGCCACGGCATGGTCATGTCTTCGATTATTTTGTGCATTATAATGTGTCTCCAGGCCTGGCATCGTGCAAGGGGTACAAGAGAGGACTAATGCTGACCATGGCTTGATGGTTTAGGCAAGAACATGTTGGGTAATAGCAGGTGTTGAGTTGGCAGAAGTGGTGCACACCAAGTGCTCGACGAAATGGATGCAAGAGATGAATTTTCGAATTTTGCAAAGATTTTTGGTGCAGTGGATTCATATAATATTTGAGACACGATGGTGGTGGTGGGGTGCAAAATGAAGTTGATTTGCAAAAATCCAAATGTGGCCTAATCTTGAATCTATTTGAATGTTGCTACTTTGCTTGATGGTAATTTGAAATCTAGAAAGAATTTGCAGGGGTGGTCTTGACCAAAGTTGTTCACCTTGATGAGGTCCTGGATGAGGTGCAAATACTTGGGAATGTTTAGTTCAGAAATCTCTTAATACAAGGGCTCAAAGTCGGTAAGATGTTAAAATTGGCACATATGACCATTATCATATGTGGCTTGGTTTTTGATTTTCTCTTGCTTTGATTTGCATTTCTTTGATTCAAAAGTGATTCTTATTAGTTTAGGAACATTTCCAAACCATTGAAACAAATAAAAAAGGCCGAGGTTAAAGATTTACAAAAATGGCCATAGCCTCATATGTGTATTTCCTATTTTTATTTTATTTTCTTTTTCTTTGACCAAAAGTCATCAATTTGGGTTCATTGGGTGTTTAGGTTAAGTTTCCTAATGGTTTCAAACCATTTTGGCAAAGTAGATATGGCTTACCTCATTATTTGCAAAATTGGCTATTTGCTCTCATATGCTTTTTCTTTTATTTTGTTTTGTTTTTATTTTGTTTCTTGTTGACTTCAAAGAGCAAGGTTTAGGGTTTAGGAGCATTGGTGAACACTTCAACAAACAATCATGGCAAAGATCATCCTTACATGCTTGAATACTATTCATATTAAGTGAGACAATAAAAGTTTTTGTTTGTTCCAATTTTTGGGAAAAAGGGAATTCATTTTCTTCTTTGTTGAGAAATTTGGGATGTTACAAACCCTTCCCCCTTAAAATAATCTCGTCCCGAGATTTAAGAAAAGTTAGGTTCCTAAGAGAGATTGGGCAGATGGGTTAACAGGAGACATACTCTGCGTCGCATGGGGTGCTTCCTGAGCTTCTGTTGCATTCATGTAGTAGAGACGGCCGTTGCGGTTGTTCGGGTTCCTTCTAGCAGTGAAGCGGCGCTGTTGCTGGGCAGGTGCAGCATTGGGGGTAGTCTTGGCAAGCTTCTTTGGGCACTCATTGGAGTAGTGACCCACCGTTCCACATTCATAGCAGATTACCGTTGACTTGTCCTTTGGGGTAATGGGGGTTGCATTGCTCCCAGTCCTTGGGGCAGCATTGGGGTTGTTGTTGTTGCCATTCTAGTTGTGGTTGTTGTTGTTGTGGTGGTTGTTGTTGCTGTTGTGGCCTCCGGGCTTCAGGTGGCCTCCATTGTTGTTGGTGTAGCTTGGACGAAACGTCGGAACAGGGGGCTTGTTGTGTCTTGGGGAAAATCCTCCAGATGAATTTTTGCGGTACTTCTGTGCATTGCTGGGTCCATTCTGGTGCATCATACGATGCTTGCGGTTCTCGTTGGCTTGGTGCAGCTTCCCTTCCATTTGTATGGCTGAGTCCACAAGGGCTTCCAGGTCAGCAAACGGAATGTTCACTAACACAGTTTGCATCTCATCATGCAGTCCATTCAGAAATCTTTCTTTCCTCTTCTCAGTGGTGTTGGTCTCATCCGGGGCGTACCTTGACAGAGTGAGGAATCAGTCACGGTATTCCACCACGGACATCCTTCCTTGTTTGAGTTCACGGAACTCGTCTCTCATCTTCCTAATCAAACCCTGGGGCACATGGTACTTGTTGAACTTGAGTTTGAAGTCTTCCCAAGTCATCATCTGTCCCGCATTCATGGCACGGGTGTGATGTCTACGTGTGCTTCTATTCTTGTAGACAGTGTTGGGCCTCCAAGAGCAGAGGTTTGTAGAACAGCAGCAAGTTTCCCTTAAGTGAATCACCCAAGGTTTATCGAACTCAGGGAGGTAGAGGTCAAAGATAGTCCTCTCAAGCAACCCTGCAATTAAGATACAAGAAGTCTCTTGTGTCCCCAACACACCTAATACACTTGTCAGATGTATAGGTGCACTAGTTCGGCGAAGAGATAGTAAAACACAGGTGGTATAGATGGTGGTAATATACTAATATTGCAGGAAGTAAAGATGCAGTAAAACAGTAAACAAGCGATGTTTGCAGTATTTGGAAACAAGGCCTAGGGATCATACTTTCACTAGTGGACACTCTCAACAATGCAATCATAATTGAATATAAATATAAGCACTTCACTATGCTATTCTGAATTACTCTCTGGCTGGATAACGAACACTAATTCACCATGTAGGGATGCAAAAGCAAACCTTAAAGATGTATTCCCAAGTACTAATAAACACCCCACGCTGTCACTTTGAGCATTCATAGGAGGTACTAACACAACACAATTTCATAGAGACATCCAACTCAAATCATAACCCGGTGAACAAGTATTCTGTGAAATATAGCCTAAGAGACCCACACGGTGCACACACTGTCACCTTTACACATGTGGGACAAGGAGTCTCCGGAGATCACATAAGTAAAATCCACTTGAATAGCATAACTACATCTGGATTACAAAGCTCATCATATGGATCTCAATCATGTAAGGCAGCTCATGAGATCATTGTATTGAAGTACATGAGAGAGAGATTAACCACATAGCTACCGGTAGAGCCCTTAGCCTCGAGGAGAACTACTCCCTCTCATGGGAGACAACAACGGCGATGAAGATGGCGGTGGTGTTGATGGAGATGGATTCCGGGGCAATTCCCCGTCCCGGCGGCGTGCGGAATAGAGACCTGTCCCCGAACTTGACTTCGCGATGGTGGCGGCTACGTAACTTTCTCGTCCCGTGGCTTATGTTTTTAGGGTTTTCGAGTCGGAGAGACTTTAGGGCAGCCTCGGAGGGGACCTGGTGGTCCCACACCATAGAGGCGCGCCCGGGGGCCAGCCCGCCGCCTGTGGGGTGGGCCCCTGTGGCTCCCCTCTGGTCCCTCTGCGCTCTCTGGAAGCTTCCGCGAAATATAAGATCCTGGGCGTTGATTTCGTCCAATTCGAGAATATTTCCTTTGTAGGATTTCTGAAACCAAAAACGAACTGGCACTTCGGCATCTTGTGAATAGGTTAGTGCCTGGAAAATGCATCAAAACATCATAAAGTGTGAACAAAACATGTAGGTATTGTCATAAAACTAGCATGGAATATAAGAAATTATAGATACGTTGGAGACGTATCAAGCATCCCAAGCTTAGTTCCTACTCGCCCTCGAGTAGGTAAACGATAACAAGAATAATTTCTGAAGTGACATGCTACCAACATAATCTTGATCAACATTATTGTAAAGTATATGAGATGAATGAAGTGATTCAAAGCAATGGTAAAGATGATGATTAAACAACTGAATCATATAGCAAAGACTTTTCATGAATAGTATTTTCAAGACAAGCATCAAAAAGACTTGCATAAGAGCTAACTCATAAAGCAATAGATTCTTAGTAGAAGGCATTGAAGAAACACAAAGGATGATTAAGTTTCAGCAATTGCTTGTAACATGTATATCTCATGGATAATTGTCAACATAAAGTAATATAACAAGTGCAATAAGTAAACATGTAAGAATCAATGCACACAGTTAACACAAGTGTTTGCTTCTAAGATAGAAAGAAGTAGGTAAACTGACTCAACATAAAGTAAAAGAATGGACCTTCGCAGAGGGAAGCATGGATTACTATTTTTGTGCTAGAGCTTTTGTTTTGAAAACATAGAAACAATTTTGTCAACGGTAGCAATAATTCATATGTGTTGTGTATAAAACTTCCTACAAGTTGCAAGCCTCATGCATAGAATACCAATAGTGCCCACACCTTGTCCTAATTAGCTTGGATTTACATGGATTATCATTGCATAACATATTTTTCAACCAAGTGTCACAAAGGGGTACCTCTATGCCGCCTGTACAAAGGTCCAAGGAGATAAATCGCATTTGATTTCTCGTTTTTAATAGATCTCAATTTAGGACATCCATATCGGGACAACATAGAAAACAGATAATGGACTCCTCTTTAATGCGTAAGCATTCATCAACAGATAATATTCTCATAAGAGATTGAGGATTAATGTCCAAACTGAAACTTCCACCATGATACATGGCTTTGGTTAGCGGCCCAATGTTCTTCTCTAACAATATGCATACTCAAACCATTTGATCATGATAAATCACCCTTACTTCAGACAAGACGAACATGCATAGCAACTCACATGATATTCAACAAAGTGTAAAAAGTTGATGGCGTCCCCAGAAACAAGGTTACCGCTCAACAAGCAACTTATAAGAACTAAGATACATAGCTACATATTCATCACCACAATAGTTTTTAAGCTATTTTCCCATGAGCTATATATTGCAAAGATAAAGGAATGAAATTTTAAAGGTAGCACTCAAGTAATTTACTTTGGAATGGCAGAAAAATACCACATAGTAGGTAGATATGGTGGACACAAATGGCATGGGTTTTGGCTCAAGGTGTTTGGATGCACGAGAAGCATTTCCTCTCAGTACAAGGCTTTGGCTAGCAAGGTTGTTTGAAGCAAACACAAGTATGAACAGGTACAGCAAAACTCACACAAGAACATATTGCAAAGTATTATCTCACTGTCTTCCTTGTTGTTCAAACACTTTTACCAGAAGATATCTAGAGAGAACCAATCATGCAAACCAAATTTCATCAAGCTCTATGTGTTCTCCACTAATTGATTTAAACTACATGATGCAAGAGCTTAAACATGATCTATGAGAGCTCAAAACAATTGCAAGTATCAAATTATTCAAGACCATATGAAGCATTTTGATTCCAACCAAATAGCAATTAACGAAGCAGTGTTCAGCCTTCGCCATGAACATTAAAGCAAAACTAAGAACACAAGTGTTCAAATGAAAAAGCGGAGCGTGTATATCTCCAATACAAGGATGGTGGGATCCAAATTTATTCAAAACAAAACAAAAACAAAAGCAAATAGACGCTCCAAGTAAAGAACATAAGATGTGATGGAATAAAATATAGTTTCACTAGAAGTGACCTGATAAGTTGTCGATGAAGAAGGGATGCCTTGGGCATCCCCAAGATTAGATGCTTGAGTCTTCTTGAAATATGCAGGGATGAACCACGGGAGCATCCCCAAGCTTAGACTTTTCACTCTTCTTGATCATATTATATCATCCTCTTCTCTTGACCCTTGAAAACTTCCTCCACACCAAAATTTAAGCAAACTCATTAGAGGGTTAGTGCATAATCAAAAATTCACATGTTCAGAGGTGACATAATCATTCTTAACATTTCTGGATATTACCCAAGGCTACTGGAAGTTAATGGAACAAACAAATCCACTCAACACAGCAAAATAGGCAATGCGAAATAAAAAGGCAGAATCTGTCAAAACAGAACAGTCCGTAAAGATGAATTTTTCTGAGGCACTTAACTTGCTCAGATGGAAAAACTCAAAACTAATGAAAGTTGCGTACATATCTGAGGATAAGCACGTAAATTGGCAGATTTTTTGATTCTTCTACAGAGAGAAGGACGCGAATTCGTGACAGAAACAAATGCTCTGTTGTAAATCCAAATCTAGTATCAACCTTCTTTCAGAGACTTGGCACAAAAACATGATAAGGAGATGTTGCTACAGTAGTAACAACTTCCAAGACACAACAAAACAGTAGCAAAATAAAAACATGGGTTATCTCCCAAGAAATGCTTTCTTTATAGCCATTAAGATGGGCTCAGTAATTTTAATGATGCTCTCATGAAAATAGAAAATGAAGCAAAAGGAGCATCAAGAAGCAAATTCAAACACATTTAAGCCTAACCCACTTCCTATGCATAGGAATCTTGTACACAAATAAATTCATGAAGAACAAAGTGGCAAGCATAGAAAAGCAACACAAGCGCAACTTCAAGATTCTCAACATAAAGAGGGAAACTTAATATTATTAAGATGCATATACCCATGTTTCCCTCTCTCATAATAACTTTCAGCATCATCATGAACAAACTCAACAATATAACTATCACATAAAGCATTCTTGTCATGAGCTACATGCATAAAATTATTACTCTCCACATAAGCATAATCAATTTTATTAGTTGTAGTGGGAGAAAATTCAATAAGATAGCTATCATTATTATTCTCATCACCATAATCATCATATATAGGAGGCATATTGTAATCATAATTAATTTTCTCCTCGATAGTAGGTGGACTGAAAATATCATATTCATCATTGTAATCATCATATATAGGAGGTAAAGTATCGTCAAAGTAAATTTTCTCCTCCATGTTTGGGGGACTAAAAATATCACAACTAGCTTCCCCAAGCTTAAATTCTTCCATAGCATTAGCAATAATATTGTTCAAAGAGTTTATGCTAATAACATTGCTACAACTATTTTGCAAACAAAGTTCCATGGGTTTTTTAATTTTCTCTTCAAACACATCATGTCCTAATTCAAGATAAAGTTCATAAAGATCTCTAATTTTTTTGTTGTTTTCCATTAAGCCTAACTAGTGAAAATAAAAACAAGAAACAAAAAAGATTTAATTGCAGAATCTAAAGGAGATACCTTCGAGCACTCACACACCGCCAGAAAATAGCTTAGTAGTCGGAGGATGTGAATACCTTTACCTTACCTCCCCGGCAACGAGCGCAGAAAATAGCTTGAAGTCTACGTGTGCTTCTATTCTTGTAGACAGTGTTGGGCCTCCAAGAGCAGAGGTTTGTAGAACAGCAAGTTTCCCTTAAGTGAATCACCCAAGGTTTATCAAACTCGGGAGGTAGAGGTCAAAGATAGTCCTCTCAAGCAACCTGCAATTAAGATACAAGAAGTCTCTTGTGTCCCCAACACACCTAATACACTTGTCAGATGTATAGGTGCACTAGTTGAAGAGATAGTAAAACACAGGTGGTATAGATGGTGGTAATATTGCAGTAAAGATGCAAAAACAAAAACAAGCGATGTTTGCAGTATTTGGAAACAAGGCCTAGGGATCATACTTTCGCTAGTGGACACTCTCAACAATGCAATCATAATTGAATATAAATATAAGCACTTCACTATGCTATTCTGAATTACTCTCTGGGGATGCAAAAGAAAACCATAAAGATGTATTCCCAAGTACTAATAAACACCCCACGCTGTCACTTTGAGCATTCATAGGAGGTACTAACACACCACAATTTCATAGAGACATCCAACTCAAATCATAACCCGGTGAACAAGTATTCTGTGAAATATAGCCTAAGAGACCCACACGGTGCACACACTGTCACCTTTACACATGTGGGACAAGGAGTCTCCGGAGATCACATAAGTAAAATCCACTTGAATAGCATAACTACATCTGGATTACAAAGCTCATCATATGGATCTCAATCATGTAAGGCAGCTCATGAGATCATTGTATTAAAGTACATGAGAGAGAGATTAACCACATAGCTACCGGTAGAGCCCTTAGCCTCGAGGGAGAACTACTCCCTCCTCATCATGGGAGACAACAACGGCGATGAAGGAGGAATAGACTACTTTAATAACATCACTAGAGTAGCACATAGATTAATAGTGATACAAAGCTCATCATATGGATCTCAATCATGTAAGGCAGCTCATGAGATCATTGTATTGAGGTACATGAAAGAGAGATTAACCACATAGCTACCCGGTAGAGCCCTCAAGCCTCGGGAGAACTACTCCCTCCTCATCATGGGAGACGAACGGCGATGAAGATGGCGGTGTCGATGGAGATCTTCCGGGCAATTCCCCGTCCCGGCGGCGTGCCGGGAGACTTCCGTCCCCCGAACTTGACTTCGCGATGGCGGCGGCTGCGTAACTTTTCTCGTTCCGTGGCTTATGTTTTTAGGGTTTCGAGTCGGAGAGACTTTATAGGCGGGTGGGCAGCCTCGGAGGGGACTGGTGGTCCCACACCATAGAGGGGCGCGGCCCCTTGGCCGCGCCGCCTTTGTGGGGTGGGGCCCCAGGGCTCCCCTCTGGTCCCTCTCTGGCTCTCTGAAGCTTCCCGAAATATAAGACCACGGGCGTTGATTTCGTCCAATTCCGAGAATATTTCCTTTGTAGGATTTTGAAACCAAAAACAGAAACGGGAACTAGCATGGCATCTTGTTAATAGGTTAGTGCGGAAAATGCATCAAAACATCATAAAGTGTGAACAAAACATGTAGGTATTGTCATAAAACTAGCATGGAACATAAGAAATTATAGATACGTTGGAGACGTATCAGTGAGGGTGATGGGCCCTCAGGGTGTGGGTGGCAGGGAGTACTTTCTCTGCGGCTTCTACTCCCGCAACTTCTGGTTGTTTCATTTTAAGCCATCAGCGTCTAAACGTTTCTTCTCTTGCTAAAACAGGAGGTTGGTGTCTCAAAATTCTTCACTTAGATCCAGGGTGATCATGATTTCCATGGCCTTGATTGTTCTGGGCTATCTGCTGCAGTGCGGCAATATTGGCTTGTCGTCCAGCTCTCTCGGCTTCTCTATCTGCCATCATCATTTGGAGCATCTGCATCATTGCATCTTGGTTGGTGCTGCGGGTTGGAGGGGCCATCTGAATATTGAGATAGATTATGAGATAAGAGGGAAATTTCTATGGTTTGTTTGGGTTAAAGTTCAAAAAGTTTCAAAACTTGAGTAGTGTTGAGGGGGTAAAAACCAACAACACTTTTTCATTCATTCCAAACAACACACATTACAAAACTTACACACCGTTGGTTTTAAGAACCATTCATTCGTTCTACGATACAAGGGGACAGATACAAACTCACACATATTCAAGTGCTTTAGTGATACCACTCTTCATCCGAATGGTAGGTTCTTCGTCTTCATGGGTAATGTGCTTGGCGAAAGGCGCGGGTGTTGTCCAACTCCTTGCGGGTCTTGTACAACATGAAGTCCAGGTATGCAACATAGTGGTTCATCTCCGGGTGCAGTGGCATGGTTATTGGCCTTCCCATGGGGTCATGTCTTGGGTAGTAAAAGAAGCGGGTGTTCTTGATCTTGTTCACATTTTGTCCACACAGACGGGCAATTGCTTCTTGCATGGCTTTGGCTATTTCTTCCTTCCAAGTGTTTCCCCTTACAGAAAACCATATAGTTTCCCAAATTGGGGCTCCTAGCTTTCCCCTCAGATCTGCAGTAACTTTCCATTGAGGTTGTCTTCCCGACTGATTATTGAGTGGCACTCCAAAGAACTCAGGAAACGGGCGTCCTAAATATTCAACTAGTTGTTCCAAATCCTTCTCGAACATTAGGTCTCCTCCGTGGCCAAGCTGATAGGACTCACATTTGTACTCCATATGTGAGCAATCAGGATGAGTAAGTTAATGAAGTGATCAAGTGTGCCAACTTTTATGCAGAATTATAAGGAAAAGTAGAGTATGGATTTCTCTTTTTGAAAAGATCTCAAGGATAAAAGTGAGAATAAGTTTTCATAAATATTCACTTCATTTGTTTTTGAAACTAAGTTTTTCAGACGTCCATTCTTACTAGGGTCTCCTAAGGTCAAACAATGGCTCTGATACCAACTTGTCAACACCCGGATTTTTAAGTCCAGATGCCTATTATGCCATACATCGCAATCCCAGGAAGATTGTTTTTGCGAGACATAACAGTTGATATCACAACACATCATTCATTACAAATCATAACCGTCTTACAATAAAGGATCACATGATCCAGTCTTACAACATAGTGGATCTAGAGATTCAATTACAAAACACATAGCGGAAGCGAAGTAGCGGTTGCAGTCCATCTGTTCCACAAGCAACTTTTGAAGTCAGGAGTAGTCCTAGTTGTCATAGACGTCCTGTTGTCCATCTTCTGGGTTCTGGTACTCCTCTTCATAGTCTGGCCATTTGAATAGCCAGGGACACAACCATGAGTACTTTAAAGTACTCGCAAACTAATACTATTGTAAGCACTATCAATTATAGTAAAGGGGTTCTAAGCTCTAGGTTCATTTGCATAAAGCCAATTTTATTTTATAAGCACTTAGTAGTGAAAGACTCTTTATTTGCCTAACTAACTCAAGTGGGAACATTAGTGTCATTCCCACAACTCTGTTGTGATTCAAGTCAAAGTCACCATTCACCTTTCAAGTTCAAGTCACAAGTCATATGTCACATTTTTGAAAATGGTCTGATGACGGAAAATGGCCTTTCCAACGTCCATAACCGTGGACACGGCTATTCGAATAGTTTTACACTCTGCAGAGGTTGTACACTTGTGCCACAACTTTTGATTACATCCGTCAGGGATAACCCTGAATAATCATAACTCAGTATGCGGATCATCAACCATAACCTTTCACTTACATACCCTAGTATAGGCACCTCTCCCCATGAGCTTGGCCTCCTAGTGAAGACAAACCATCAACCTGGGAACTGCACAGGGCTTGGGCCGGACATTAACCTCATTTCACGTCATTTCACTTTCAACGGAGGCAGCCTCGGCATAACCCCTATGACGCTTGTTTAGAGGGAACCCATACTAAAATACATAAACTTCCAGTTAATCCCTACCCATAATCAGGTATTGTGGGGGTACTTGCATAATTGGAATGGTATCACATCCGAACCCAATCATCAGTTTTTATCAAATTCATTATGTCATTCAAGTCATATTCACCTTCAAAATCTTTCAATAGAATGTCTCATCATTCCAAGGTTTTCAAAGTCATTTCATTTCACATGTTCCCATCTAGAGTAGTCAATTTTAGTTTTAGCACTAGCACCTGATCATGAGGGGTGCTAACTAGCTTGTATTGCTTTAGGCTAGATTTGATGCTCTTGTACTACTCTATATCTAGACCAAGTGAATCCTGGATCAAAAATAAACCTTGATAAACCAAAGTAAAAAACTTGTAAGGTAAAAACTTGGGTTGGGATCATTAAGCATAAAGTATTATGTAAGAGTGTCTTGCTCTAGTAGAGCTTTGCACTAAGGTATCTTGCAAGAGTATAGCTTGCCTTGATTGGTACAGTGGTCAAAGCTTTCTTCTTCTTCCTGGTAGTAGACCTCCTCCTCCTGGTATTCCTCGGTACTAGCGTCTAAAAACGGATACGAGGTACACAATCACCTAACAAATCTTAAGAGCTAGACTAAGCACACACATGGTTCACACAAGCTATTCTAGCATCTCAACATTTTTAACATGTTGGTTGACTTTGTTTTCTTTTTAAAAAAAATAATTTCCTCTCATTAAAAAATATTGATTAGGGTTTCTATTTAGTTCTTTGGAGAAATAATTTCCTCTCATTGAATCTTGGTAAAATTTAATTTCCTCAAATAATAAGGTATGAACACATGTTGACCAAGGTCAACACTTCATCTTTATTACTTGGGGAAAATGATTTAAATGAGGTATTACACCTCATGCAATTTAACACTAACATAGTAATAAGTTAATATCTCCAAATAATGCAACATGGGCTCACATATACCCAGGTTAATACCTCATGTTGAATTACTTGAGACAATGATTTAAATGAGAGAATATATCTCATACTATTTAATAAATACTTTTGGGTAATTTAAATGGACTAGAAATAGCCATATAGCCATTATTTATTCTAGCCCATGATCATATGAAGCAACCATGTCATATTTTTACATATTCAAGTAGACAATATGAAATGTGATTTTTGAGAGATGGAATCAACTCAAAATCATTTATGGTTGATTTTTAATAAATGTTTGAAGTTTGAAAAGGCCCTGCCTTGTTATTTTCACTACATTATTTCTACAATGAATCTAGGGTTGAGACCAGTGTAGTTGTTTAGATAATTTTCTAAGCTTTCCAACCATATTAAATTTCAATTTTGAACATGGCATCAATATTGAATTTGAATTGAATTGAATTATTCGAATTTGAATGTTTGGACCTGCGCGGGACAACTAGCTGGGCCACAAGGAGAAAAAGAACTGGGCCAGCCCATCTGCGCGTCTCGCACGCAACGGGCCGCCTAAAATTGGGGTCAACTGTCAGCGACGTGTAAACGCCGAACCGGTATGAGCTAAGGAGGGGCGTAGGATTAGAATCAGATCGGATGGCTCACGGCCATCATCATCTTCGGTGAGAGACGAGCTCACTGGCGGCGTGGGTAGGGGGTCGGAGAGCTCACCGGTGCTCCGGCGATCTTCGGCGAGGTGTGCAGCAACGTTGTCAAGGACGGCGGTTCGCCTGGTACAGGTGGAGTCTCCAGGGGCGGCTCCTAGCTCCGGCGGCTTCTGCGGTGGCTCCACGGACTCCGACGGTTTGGCTATCTAGGGATCAAATTGAGAAGCGATGGTGCTCGAGGAGGGTCAAGGAGAGGAGAGGAGGCGAATGGTGTGCAGAATTTGGGAGGGGAAGGCCTCCTTTTATAGCAGTTGGGCGAGGCCGAGGCGCAAGGATGAGGTAGTCCATGGCGACGTCGCTACAGGGGCGGCATGGCTCGGGCAATGACGCACACGTGTTGGCGACGTCAGCGCGGTCACGACGGGCTTGACGGCGGTGAAAACAAGGCAGTGACGCGCTCGTGAGCTTGACGGAAGCTTGCAGTACCGCGGCAGACGTCGGCGACGGTGGCATCGTCTACAGCGCTCGCGCGGGCAGGTGAGCGTGTCTGGGCGTCTCCTGGTGTCGTGGCGATGCTGCTGGCGCGCGGAGAGGGTGAGGGGAGGACGAGCGTGACGAGGGCGAGCCGTGCTCTGGCGCGCTCTGGTGACGTGCGCATGCGCGCGCTGGCGAGTCTGTGCGTCACTGGGCGCGTGCGGGCTGGCTCGTGGCGTGCTCTCCTTGGTCAACCAGGATGTCTAGCAGGTTCAGGAGGGAGAGAGGAACGTTGCTGACATGGTGGTGCACGCTGGAATTGAGTGGAGAGAAGAAAGGCATGGTGGAGTGTTGTCATGCCACGGCGTGGTCATGTCTTCGATTATTTTGTGCATTATAGTGTGTCTCCAGGCCTGGCATCGTGCAAGGGGTACAAGAGAGGACTAATGCTGACCATGGCTTGATGGTTTAGGCAAGAACATGTTGGGTAATAGCAGGTGTTGAGTTGGCAGAAATGGTGCACACCAAGTGCTCGACCAAATGGCCGCAAGAGATGAATTTTCGAATTTTGCAAAGATTTTTGGTGGAGTGGATTCATATAATATTTGAGACACAATGGTGGTGGTGGGGTGCAAAATGAAGTTGATTTGCAAAAATCCAAATGTGGCCTAATCTTGAATCTGTTTGAATGTTACTACTTTGCTTGATGGTAATTTAAAATCTAGAAAGAATTTGCAGGGGTCGTCTTGACCAAAGTTGTTCACCTTGATGAGGTCCTGGATGAGGTGCAAAGACTTGAGAATGTTTAGTTCAGAAATCTCTTAATACGAGGGCTCAAAGTGGGTAAGATGTTAAAATTGTCACATATGACCATTATCATATGTGGCTTGGTTTTTTATTTTCTCTTGCTTTGATTTGCATTTATTTGATTCAAAAGTGATTCTTATTAGTTTAGGAACATTTCAAACCATTGAAACAAATTAAAAAGGCCTAGGTTGAAGATTTACAAAAATGGCCATAGCCTCATATGTGTATTTCCTATTTTTCTTTTCTTTTCTTTTTCTTTGACCAAAAGTCATCAATTTGGGTTCATTGGGTGTTTAGGTTAAGTTTTCTAATGGTTTCAAACCATTTTGGCAAAGTAGATATGTCTTACCTCATTATTTTTAAAATTGGCTATTTGCTCTCATATGCTTTTTCTTTTATTTTCTTTTCTTTTTATTTTGTTTCTTGTTGACTTCAAAGAGCAAGGTTTAGGGCTTAGGAGCATTGGTGAACACTTCAACAAACAATCATGGCAAAGATCGTCCCTACATGCTTGAATACTATTCATATTAAGTGAGACAATAAAAGTTTTTTTGTTGGTTCCAATTTTTGGGAAAAAGGGAATTCATTTTCTTCTTTGTTGAGAAATTTGGGATGTTACACTTGCAATCTTCGAAGAGACCGTCTGGCGGCTTCGCAGATGATGATGATTTGTTCGATCTGTAAGTTTCTTCCATTGCTCCAAGAACTTCTTTGTATTCTAGTACTCATTTTGATTGGTTTATACACTTACAGTGAAGAGGGCTTCATAAAGCCTCCTTCGAAGAAGGCTAAGGCAAGCTCCAGCAAGCCAGCTCCCGCGGCTTTGGAAGCTTCGGCTCCAGCGGCAGCCCCAGCAGCCCAACTTTCAGCAGCTTCTTCCCTTTTTAAAGGGAAGGAGATTCCTTCGACAGCTGCCGCTACAGCACTCCTCTTCCTTCCAGAAGACCTGTAAGTTTCTTTGTTTTCTTTGATGATGTCCTGCCTCAAACAGCCCCCGAGCCTATGTTCGACTGATCACAATGAACGTATACTTTTGACAAGAATACTATTGTTGTTAACATATGCTTGTTTCTGCGTTTTCTTTTACAGGATGTCCAGATGGTCATTACTACTTTGGAGGCTTTTGCCTCTCAATTCACTTCGCTTGAAGTCAATAAAATTCAACTTCAAAAGGAAGGTAAATCTACTTCTTCAAAGCTTGATAATGCAGTACAAATAGCTGCCAAAGCTTGCTAGAACGTAGATTCTTTGAAGGAAGAGCTTGAGCGGCTGAAGAACAAACTGAAGGATGAGGAAGCTCTGAGGGCCGCAGCCGAATCCCAGAGGAACGAGAAGGACAACCTTCTTCGTCAATCCACTTTGGCCCTGCTCAGTAATCCTCATTGACTTATCTTTTGATTTTCCCTTTCTCAGTTTTATTGTAACTAAAATTTTATTTTTTATCCTTTGAAGCAGTTGCCGATATTCCTGTTGATGCTTTGGACAAGCTCTCATATGATTCTCCCATCGATGCTCTGTCAATGACATTCGAGCCCAACAAGCTTATTCAAGCCCTTCTTCAGAAGAACAAAGGAGTCATGTCGGGGATGCATGCGATGATTTTCCCCATGGCCGACCAAGAAAAAACTCTGGAACAGCTGACAGATGCTTTCGCCGTCTACACCAACGAAATTATCGAGGTATTCAAACGCACCTCGTGTACCTACGGCGCTCTTCTTGCTTTCCAGCTTACGATGGGTCATGGCTTTAAAGCCGACATGGAACGGATGTCAAAAGAGCTGCCGAGGGAGCAAGATGGGGAATTTATTGACTTGAGCCTCTACAAATCATCGGCACGCAAGTGTGCACTGCAGATTCTTGAGTTAGTTTCGGCAAACAAGTCACCTGCTGGCCCAAGCTTATCGACCCAGACTCAGGCTCCTTGATTTTTTTATCGAATCGTAATCTCGTCCGTTTGCTTTGAAACAATACCTTGTCAGAGGACCTTTTTATTGTAATGAATCATGTATTGGCAATGTTGCCAATACCCTCTTGCTGCAATGCTTTTAATGTTTTGAATGTATGCTCCCGATGGGAGTAATGCCGACTGAAGGTGCACATATTTCGTAACATACTTAATGATATATCTTTTCAGGTGGCTCTTCTACCTTCTTTTACCGAAGGTCCTTCAGATGGTTATTCTGAGAATGATCGACTTCAATGTATGAAGTCATGTATTCTCCAGATGGAAAAGGATATGTGCGGTATTCACGCCATGGTTGCCATTATAAAGAAGAAGGGCGAGCTAGCCACTGACGCGGAATGATACGCTCTTACTGAGTTGCAGAAAGCAACGGAAAGCTTAAACTGTAAGTATTTTCCTCTTACTTAGCTTCTTGAATACTACCAACAGAAACTCAGAAGAGAAGTCCTGATAATAGTTATGCTCATGTTGTAATAATGATACTTACGCACTCGATATTTGTTGCATCTGATTGTTCGGGTGCATTGGTTCTTCGAATCTATCGAAGGTGTTTATATGTACCTCCTTTGTGTTTAGACATAACTTTTCCTTTAATTGTATCATCAGAAGCCGTTGGCAGAATTTTTATTGAGAGAGAAAATCTTAAATGATCGTTTGGCATCTGTATTATGATGCCTATATATGAAAGTTTGTCGGCAGCAAACTATTTTGAGTGATCAGCTCATGTTGCAGGTTTGTTAAACTTGTTGTAAGTGCAACTTTGCTTTCAACCGACGATGTATGTTTTGGGGACAGCCCCCGAGCAAATCAAGGGAACTATGCCAGCCGATGACTCCGTCGCTCTTTAGTACCTCTGTAGTTTAAAATACCGGCATGGATCTTGTTTGTAAGTATATAGTTTTTATCCTTGCTATCTGCAACACTCGTGTAGTCTTGAGGCTTTAGCAAAGGATAATTATGCAATATTATAAGTCTCGTTTATATTACCTTTCATTGCAGCACTCGTATTTTTCAGAGGCTTTAGATGGTAATTTCGGGTATAGTATTTGACAACAACCCTCGAACTTACTTATCGAGTGTATGGGCCAAAATCAATGTTCGCGGTAGTATGGGAAAAGGTCTTGATGAACTTGTTCGGGTGTCCCGACTTACTTCAATACTTCAGATAAACGAAACTTGAGTCTTTATTAATAAAGTAAATTAAGAACGATGTGGATAAAAAAGCCTTATTGAAAGAGAATTTCTAAGAGAGACAAAATAAAGATGCATAACGCTGCTCGTCTTCTTTAAGCAAGAGGAGGGTCCTTCTTATCTTGGGTCTTGTCAAGGGAGCCGGTGGCTCTGGAGTTGCCGATGATTTCATGAGAAGTACTTGCGGCAATTGCCAGAGCGTTACTGTCTTCGGCTGAGGCCTTATTATCAACTGTCGAAGGCCCAATCGCTGAAACTCCCAATACAGGGTCTTCTGGTTTCTTTTTCAATTTCTTGACACTTTCCTCCTCTTTATCTCCAAGGGTCATCTGCTTAGAAGGGAAGTCGACAACTTCTTGCTTTATTTCGAACTTAGCAGCAATCCTCTGAAACTCGCGATCACAGTTAACTGAGCGCAAAAAACTTCCATGGATTGTGATATTGGTTCCATTGTTGCTTGGCATCTTGAGCTTGAGATACGCATAATGCGTCACAACCATGAAATTGGCATAAGCTGGTCTTCCGAGTATAGCATGGTATTGTGATTTCCAATTTACTACCTCGAACACTATCTTTTCCTTCCTGAAATTGTCGGGTTTACCAAAGACAACATTCAAGTAAAACTTGCCAAGAGAATACGCTGGTAGAGTGGGAAGGATGCCGTGAAAACATGTATCAGATTCTTCTAGCATCCTCATTGTAATTCCCATATTTTTGACTGTGCTTGCGAATATCAGATTTAATCCACTTCCACCATCCATGAAAACTTTGCTCATATTGTATCCTCCTATTTGTGCCTCAACTACCAAGGCGGCATGACCTGGCTTTGGGATGGTCATCGGGTGATCCGCTCTGTTGAACAGTATGCTCTGTGACGACCAGTCGATATATTCCGGAATACTTGCCATGGTACTTTCTACGAGGTTGATTTCTTGTGTGAGTTTCTTCATCTCTCTTTTCGAAACGCCAGTTTTGTGAATCATGCTCATCTGTCCTCGCGGTGGAGGGAAGGACTCGTTAGAGTTACGAGTTTGCACTTGCTGAACTTGGTGCTGAGGTGGTGGTGATGGTGGCGGTGGAAGGTTCAGTTGCTGCTGTTGCTGAATAAACTTCTGCATCTCAATAAACTATCGACAATCCCTGAGCAGATGACTCGATTTTTTCTTGTCATCCTTGGGGTCGATATATGCATGTAGATAACAAAGAGCATTTGGCTGCTCAGCAAAAGGTAGTTCTGGGACCCTTTGAAGGTCGTCCTTTGTAATTGCCGCGATTTCCTGAATTGCTCCGATTGTCGTCCTGACGATCATCACGCCTGTCATCATACCGATCATCTTGTCGATCAAAATATCCAGTGGATACCATGTTGGTATAATCATAACCGCGATCTTTCTTCTTCTTGCGGTGATCTTTTTGATTGCCCGAGTCATGTCTTGGCTGATCATCATCTTCATCGTCACTACGTGGACGAGCCATCCTCACATGATCTTCTCCGTCGGCCCAACTATTGGCGATCTCCATCAACTTAGTGCTAGTTTTCGGCTTCTTGCGGCCAAGCTCCTCGATATAAGATTCTCGTCGAATACCATCAGAAGGCATCGATTGCTCTGTCGACGGAAACATCTTCGGCAGCGTTCAAGAGTTTGGTAAATCGAACGATGTACGTTCGCATCGACTCTCTTGGCTTTTGCTGGCAGTGACGTAATTCCTCGATTCCAACAGGCCTCTTGTATGTTGCCTGGAAATTTTTGACGAAAGCATCGACCAGATCCTCCCATTATTTTATGGAGCCTTTTGGCAAACCTCTCAACCAAGCTCTTACCGAATCCTTCAAATAAAGCTGCAAGCATTGCATTGCCGCTATTTGATTTCCTTTATGTAAGATCACAGTTTGCAGGTAATCATCTATCCAAGATCTCGGCTCCTGCTGCTCGTCATATTTAGCAGCATCAGTGGGGGTAGGTTTGAACCTTTTGGGCAGCATTGTCTCTCGAATCTTGTAGCTTAAACAATCGGCTCCTCTTAACTCGCCGTCGTAGTCCTAATTTTCTTCAGAATCATCATTGTCGTATTCTTCCCTTGCTGCTCGTCGTCGAGCTCTATCGATCCTGCTCTAAGTAATATCATCTCGAGCGTCTCTCGAGCGATGCCTGGAGCCACTAGCTTGATGTGTATTTCTCCTTTCGAGGAACAAGTTTATCTCCGAGGATCGCGAGGCTTTCCAGAGCACCACGATGAGCTAGCGCCATGGGCCCTTCGGGAGCTGGCTGCTGATTGATCAGATAAGCCGCGAGGTTGGCAGTTGCTCCCTCAACGGTTTTTGGTCTCAGCATGCCCGCAATGTCCGTAGTCATAAAAGATTTGGACAAGTTTGACGTTATTTCTCTTGCATCATCTTCTGAAAGTCGAGGCAATCTTGATCGATGCATCCCTGGACCTTGGTTGCTCCGAGACGCGCTTGCATGTGAGGCCCTCCGACGCTCACTAGATTGATCGACTGCGGTCAATGTCGATTGAGACTTGCTTGCTCGTTTGACAACCGTACTCGATCCTTCTCCAAGATAGAACGATACGCATTAAGAGTCCCAACCGAAGTTCCGGAGGGGAGTCAAGTATTGTTAGTTATGGCAGCCCGAGCTGCCTCCCACTCTTCCTCTGCGATAGTGTAGTCGCTATCATCGTTGCTGGCGCTATTCTCGGCGTTACATCGCCTGCTGGCGCGTGGAGTGTGATGCGCGTAAATGTACACGTCCGTTGGGAACCCCAAGAGGAAGGTATGATGCGCACAGTGGCAAGTTTTCCCTCGAAAGAAACCAATGTTTAATCGAACCAAGGAGCCAAGAAGCACGTTGAAGGTTGATGGTGGCGAAATGTGATGCGGCGCAACAACAGGGATTCCGGCGCCAACGTGGAATCTGCACAACAAAACCAAAGTACTTTGCCCCAACGAAACAGTGAGGTTGTCAATCTCACCGGCTTGCTGTAACAAAGGATTAAGCGTATCGAGTGGAAGATGATTGTTTGCAAGAAAACAGTAAAGAACAATTGCGTAGATTGTATGCTATGTAAAGAATAGGACCGGGTCCAGGTTCACTAGAGGTGTCTCTCCCATAAGATAAAAGCATGTTGGGTGAACAAATTAGTCGGGCAATTGACAAATAGAAAAGGGCATAACAATGCATATACATGATATGATAAATATAGTGAGATTTAATTGGGCATTACGACAAAGTACATAGACCGCCATCCAACTGCATCTATGCCTAAAAAGTCCACCTTCAGGTTATCATCCGAACCCCATTCGTATTAAGTTGCAAAGCAACAGACAATTGCATTAAGTATGGTGCGTAATGTAATCAACAACTACATCCTTAGACATAGAATCAATGTTTTATCCCTAGTGGCAACAAGACATCACAACCTTAGAACTTTCTGTCACTGTCCAGGTGTCAATGAAGGCATGAACCCACTATCGAGCATAAATACTCCCTCTTGGAGTTAAGAGTAAAAACTTGGCCAGAGCCTCTACTAATAACGGAGAGCATGCAAGATCATAAACAACACATAAACAATAGATTGATAATCACCATAACATAGTATTCTCTATCCATCGGATCCCGACAAACACAACATATAGTATTACAGATAGATGATCTTGATCATGTTAGGCAGCTCACAAGATCCAACAATGAAGCACAATTAGGAGAAGACGACCATCTAGCTACCGCTATGGACCCATAGTCCGGGGGTGAACTACTCACTCATCACTCCGAGGCGATCATGGCGATGAAGAGTCCTCCGGGAGATGAATCCCCTCCGGGGTGCCGGAGGCGATCTTCTGAATCCCCGAGATGGGATTCGCGGCGGCGGCGTCTTGGAAGGTATCGTGGCTCTCTCTGGGGTTTCGCGACGGAGGCTTTAAGTAGGCGAAAGGGTAGGTCAGCGACGAGGGGCCCACACCATAGGCGGCGCGGCCCCCTACGGCCGCGGCCCTATGGTGCGCCTCGTCGCCCCACTTCGTTATCTCTTCGGTCTTCTGGAAGCTCCGTGCAAAAATAGGACCCAGGGCGGTGTTCGTCCAATTCCGAGAATATTTTGTTACTAGGATTTACGAAACCAAAAACAGCAAAAAAACTGGCTCTTCGGCATCTTGTTAATAGGTTAGTTCAGAAAATGCGTAAATACGACATATAATGTGCATAAAACATGTAGGTATCATCAATAAAGTAGCATGGAACATAAGAAATTATCGATACGTTGGAGACGTATCGCATCCCCCAAGCTTAGTTTGCTCGTCCCGAGCAGGTAAGCGATAACAAAGATAATTTCGAAGTGACATGCCATCATAATCTTGATCATACTATTTGTAAACATATGTAATGAATGCAACGATCAAAACAAAGGTAATGACATGAGTAAACAAGTGAATCATAAAGCAAAGACTTTTCATGAATAGTACTTCAAGACAAGCATCAATAAGTCTTGCATAAGAGTTAACTCATAAAGCAATAAATCAAAGTAAAGGTATTGAAGCAACACAAAGGAAGATTAAGTTTCAGCGGTTGCTTTCAACTTATAACATGTATATCTCATGGATATTGTCAACATAAAGTAATATAACAAGTGCAATATGCAAGTATGTAGGAATCAATGCACGTTCACACAAGTGTTTGCTTCTAAGGTGGAGGGAGATAGGTAAACTGACTCAACAATAAAAGTAAAAGAATGGTCCTTCAAAGAGGAAAGCATCGATTGTGTATTTGTGCTAGAGCTTTTATTTTGAAAACATGAAACAATTTTGTCAACGGTAGTAATAAAGCATATGAGTTATGTAAATTATATCTTACAAGTTGCAAGCCTCATGCATAGTATACTAATAGTGCCCGCACTCGTCCTACTTAGCTTGGACTACGGATCTTTGCAATGCCATGTTTCAACCAAGTGTCACAAAGGGGTACCTCCATCCGCCTGTACAAAGGTCTAAGGAGAAAGCTCGCATTTGGATTTCTCGCTTTGATTATTCTCAACTTAGACATCCATACGGGACAACATGGACAACAGATAATGGACTCCTCTTAAATGCATAAGCATGTAGCAACAATTATTATTCTCATATGAGATTGAGGATATATGTCCAAAAGTGAAACTTCAACCATGATTCATGGCTTTAGTTAGCGGCCCAATGTTCTTCTCTAACAATTTGCATGCTCCAATCATTAAAGTGATAGATCCTTCAGACAAGACGGACATGCATAGCAACTCACATGATATTCAACAATAGTTGATGGCGTCCCAGAAGCATGGTTATCGCACAACAAGCAACTTAATAAGAGATAAAGTGCATAAGTACATATTCAATACTACGATAGTTTTTAAGGCTATTTTGTCCCATGAGCTATATATTGCAAAGGCGAATGATGGAATTTTAAAGGTAGCACTCAAGCAATTTACTTTGGAATGAAATACCATGTAGTAAGTAGGTATGGTGGACACAAATGGCATAGTAGTTGGCTCAAGGATTTTGGATGCATGAGAAGTATTCCCTCTCGATACAAGGTTTAGGCTAGCAAGGTTATTTGAAGCAAACTCAAGGATGAACCGTGCAGCAAAACTCACATAAAAGACATATTGTAAACATTATAAGACTCTACACCGTTCCTTGTTGTTCAAAACTCAATACTAGATATTATCTAGACCTTAGAGAGACCAAATATGCAAATCAAATTTTAGCAAGCTCTATGTATTTCTTCATTAATGGGTGCAAAGCATATGATGCAAGAGCTTAAACATGAGCACAACAATTGCCAAGTATCACATTATCCAAGACATTTTAGAATTACTACATGTAGCATTTTCCAATTCCAACCATATAACAATTTAACGAAGAAGAAACTTCGCCTTGAACATTATGAGTAAAGCCTAAGGACATATTTGTCCATATGCAACAGCGGAGCGTGTCTCTCTCCCACAAGGTGAATGCTAGGATCCATTTTATTCAAACAAAAACAAAAACAAAAACAAATCGACGCTCCAAGTAAAGAACACAAGATGTGATTGAATAAAAATATAGTTTCGGGAGGAACCCGATGATGTTATCGATGAAGAAAGGGATGCCTTGGGCATCCCCAAGCTTAGACGCTTGAGTCTTCTTAAAATATGCAGGGGTGAACCACGGGGCATCCCCAAGCTTAGAGCTTTCACTCCTCTTGATCATAGTATATCATACTCCTCTTGACCCTTGAAAACTTCCTTCACACCAAACTTCAAGCAAACTCATTAGAGGGTTAGTGCACAATTAATAATTCACAAATTCAGAGGTGACACAAACATTCTTTACACTTCTGGACATTGCATAAAGCTACTGAACATTAATGGATCAAAGAAATTCATCCAACATAGCAAAAGAGGCAATGCGAAATAAAAGGCAGAATCTGTCAAAAACAGAACAGTCCGTAAAGACGAATTTTAAGATGGCACCAGACTTGCTCAAATGGAAAAACTCAAAACTAATGAAAGTTGCGTACATATCTGAGGATCACGCTCGTAAATTGGCAGATTTTTCGAATTTTCTACAGAGACCTGTGCCCAGATTCGTGACAGACAGCAATGCTGTTTCTGCGCAGCGATCCCAAATATAACATCAACTTTGACATAGAAACTTTACTTGGCACAAAAACATGATAAGGAGAGGTTGCTACAGTAGTAAACAACTTCCAAGACTCAACAAAACAAAAAAATTGCTATAGTAAAAATATGGGTTGTCTCCCATAAGCGCTTTTCTTTAACGCCTTTCAGCTAGGCGCAGAAAGTGCAAATCAAGTATTATCGGAGGGTGGTGCATCATCCTTACCTTGGGATTTACCCCTTACCTTCTTCTTGTTTTCCTTTCTCTTTGATTTAGGAAATGTATGATTTCCCCCTGGTATAGAGGTGAAATCCAAGATGCCTTCTCCCACATCTATGACTGCTCCCAATAGTTTTAGCAGGGATCTTCCGAGTGTGACCTTTCCTGTCCCTACGCATTCAATAACAAGATAATCAATGGATATTGTTCTTCCAAGAATGGTCGTATGCACACCTGCGGCTATTCCCTTAGGAATTATAACAGAATTATCAATGAGAGTTATTTCTTCTCCTCCTTCATCAACTCCCCACAGTTTCAAAGATTTATAAATGCTCTCAGGCATAAGGCAAAATTCAGACATAATATCACAGTTGGCACGAAAAGTTTGATCACCAATAACAATTTTAAGTAGGATCCCATAATGAAGGTTTAGAGTTCACTAAAACTTGTTCAAGACGATTACGAACACGGTGATAGTTGTCATCCAAGCGAGATGTACTTATCTCGAGATTGTTCAATCTATTATAAATGCTAATAAGGGCTGAATCAAAGTTATTAGCTGAATCATGTGATGCAACCAATTTCTTTATGGCATTAAAAGCTTGATCCCCATTACAATGAAGGAAATCTCCTCCCACTAAAGCATCCAAAGCATATCTATAACGAATCATAAGACCAAAATAAAAATTACCAAGGAGCAAACTTAGAGTCATTTGAGGTTCAGCTTTTAAGAAGTAAAAATTCTAGACCAAGCATCCTTAAAACTTTCCTCATCCCTTGTTTAAAAGTAAAAACTAATTCCTCAGGTGAAGAAGTAACAGGTGTAGAGCTAGACATGGTAGCAAAAGTAAACTAGATAAAGTAAATGCAAGTAACTAATTTTTTTGTGTTTTCGATATAGTGAGCAAGATAATAAATAAAGTAAAACTAGCAACTAATTTTTTTGTGTTTTGTTTAGGTGCAGCAAACAAAGTAGTAAATAAAATAAAGCAAGACAAAAACAAAGTAAAGAGATTGAGAAGTGGAGACTCCCTTGCAGCGTGTCTTGATCTCCCAACGGCGCTAAAAGCTTGATGCGCGTAAATGTACATGTCCGTTGGGAACCCCAAGAGGAAGGTATGATACACAGTGGAGTTTTCCCTCGAAAGAAACCAAGGTTTAATCGAACCAGGAGGAGCCAAGAAGCACGTTGAAGGTTGATGGTGGCGAAATGTGATGCGGCGCAACAAGGGATTCCGGCGCCAACGTGGAATCGCACAACAAAACCAAAGTACTTTGCCCCAACGAAACAGTGAGGTTGTCAATCTCACCGGCTTGCTGTAACAAAGGATTAAGCGTATCGAGTGGAAGATGATTGTTTGCAAGAAAACAGTAAAAACAATTGAGATTGTATGCTATGTAAAGAAACGGACCGGGGTCCACAGTTCACTAGAGGTGTCTCTCCCATAAGATAAAAGCATGTTGGGTGAACAAATTACAGGCAATTGACAAATAGAAAAGGGCATAACAATGCATATACATGATATGATAAATATATTGAGATTTAATTGGGCATTACGACAAAGTATATAGACCGCCATCCAACCGCATCTATGCCTAAAAAGTCCACCTTCAGGTTATCATCCGAACCCCATTCGCATTAAGTTGCAAAGCAACAGACAATTGCATTAAGTATGGTGCGTAATGTAATCAACAACTACATCCTTAGACATAGAATCAATGTTTTATCCCTAGTGGCAACCACATCACAACCTTAGAACTTTCTGTCACTGTCCCAGGTGTCAATGAAGGCATGAACCCACTATCGAGCATAAATACTCCCTCTTGGAGTTAAGAGTAAAAACTTGGCCGAGCCTCTACTAATAACGGAGAGCATGCAAGATCATAAACAACACATAAACAATAGATTGATAATCACCATAACATAGTATTCTCTATCCATCGGATCCCGACAAACACAACATATAGTATTACAGATAGATGATCTTGATCATGTTAGGCAGCTCACAAGATCCAACAATGAAGCACAATTAGGAGAAGACGACCATCTAGCTACTATGGACCCATAGTCCGGGGTGAACTACTCACTCATCACTCCGGGCGATCATGGCGATGAAGAGTCCTCCGGAGATGAATCCCTCTCCGGCGGAGGGTGATCTCCGAATCCCGAGATGGGATTGCGGCCCGGCGCGTCTGGAAGGTTTTCCGTATCGTGGCTCTCAGTGTTGGGGTTTCGCGGGAGGCTTTAAGTAGGCGAAAGGGTAGGTCAGGAGGGTGACGAGGGCCCACACCATAGGCGGCGCGGCCCCCTCGGCCGCGGCCCTATGGCGGCGCTCGTCGCCGCCGTTATCTCTTCGGTCTTCTGGAAGCTTCTGCAAAAATAGGACCCTGGGCGTTGAATTCCGAGAATATTTTGTTACTAGGATTTCTGAAACCAAAAACAGCCAAACATGCTCTTCGGCATCTTGTTAATAGGTTAGTTTAAAATGCGTAAATACGACATATAATGTGCATAAAACATGTAGGTATCATCAATAAAGTAGCATGGAACATAAGAAATTATCGATACGTTGGAGACGTATCAGAGTGCGCTCTCCTTCTTCTTCTCCTCCGTTCCCTGCATTGAGGACAACATAGATCTGCTGATGCACTGTCCTCCAGGTAGCTCTCCTAGCGGCTTTGTCGATACTTTCCTCTCCTGATGAATATTTGGCACTGCAGACGAACGGCGTATCATCTGATCCCAATCTGTGCCTGGTATCGCAGTTCAAGCAGTAGTATTAGGTCATATCGGATGACATAGAGTCATCAGATCCGACCGGCATAGATGATATCGACCGAGGGGTTGACGGCGGTGAAGATTTTGTTGATGCAGTCAATCCAGCCGATAGATCGATTGATGATGACGTAGTCGATCCTGTTGCTGGTGGAGATGGCGTCCTTGCTGATCTGGAGACGAACGGCTCGGGCAACCGAAGGATTCCTTCGGTTTTGATGTTGTAGTGGACGCTTCCAAACTTCATGCCCAGGCCTCCTTGTAGATCCGAAAAGGCCGGGCGGGACGAGTCGCTATGCGGTGTGAACTCGAAGGACCCGAATCGAATCGAGTTCCCCGAGCTTGGCGATGAAGGGGTCGGCGATGATGCGGGCAGCGTTGATGAAGTTGCTGATGACATGGCCTGCAGCCGATGCTGGGTCTTGTGCCAACAGCTTCCACGGCGGCGGTTGTCGAGGGTACCTCGGCAATGCCCTCCTTTTGGGGCTTAGGTAGACGGAATCTGCGGTGACACAAGACATCGGATACCAAACAAACGGGGAGAGATTTACCCAGGTTCGGGACCCTCAATGAGGTAAAACCATTACTTCCTGCTTGTCTGATCTTGATTATTGAAACCATCGGGTTACAATGGGGTAGTCGAAGGCTTTGATTATGATCTCATCGAGAGGCTAAGTTTTCTGATGACCTAGCTCCAGACTTGCGGTGGTTATGGCTATGGTGATTGTGTGTCCCTCGGCAGACCCTCTCCTGGCCCTTATATTGGGAGCCAGGTCTCAAGAGTTCTATCCGGGTTCGACTAGATTACAAAGAGTTCTACATCTAAACTTTCCTTGTTTCTTCGTCTTCTTGCCTTTTTCGTCAAGATTCCTTCCTTGGAACCGACATAACGGCCCACCTTGGTCGGTGGATGATCTTCATGGGCCCCTGGTTGGGCCGTAGGAGGTAGCGCAACAGTAGTTACCTGAAGGGTAATGCCCACATCATCAGGGAGGTAGAGGTCAAAGATATCCCTCTCAAGCAACCCTACAATTATGATACAAGAAGTCTCTTGTGTCCCCAACACACCCAATACACTTGTCGGGTGTATAGGTGCACTAGCTCGGCGAAGAGATAGTGAAATACAAGTAATATGAATGATTATGAGTAGTAATTGCAATCTGAAATAAAAATGGCAGCAAGCAAACATGCAGCAGAACTGATTGTAAATGGTGTTTCAATGCTTCGAAACAAGGCCTAGGGATCATACTTTCACTAGTGGACACTCTCAGCAATGATACTATAATTGAATACATAGATATTATCTCTTCACTACGCTACTATGAACCACTCTCTGGTTTGATAATAAACACAAATTCACTGCGTAGGATGCATAAGCACTCCTTAAAGTTTGCATTCTCAATCCATGGACGCCCACGCTGTCACTTTGAGCATACAAAGATGGTACTAATAACTAGTCACCACAATTCATACATATTTTTATAAATAATCTTAAGAAACAAATACGGTGTGCACATTGTCACCTTCACACCGTTGGACAAGGTGTCCCTGGAGATCACATAATAAAACCACTTGAGTAGCACAATAGTTGAAGAATAACATCTACTTATTCAACTAGATTACAAAGCTCATGATCACATAAAGATCATACATGGTGAGATAGATAGACCATATAGCTACCGGTAAAGCCCTCAACCTCGGGGGAGAACTACTCACTCCTCATCATGGGAGTCAGCAATGGCGATGAAGATGGTGATGGATTCGATGGAGATGGCTTTGGGGGCAATTCCCTGTCCCGGCAGGGTGCCGAAAAAGAGATGTCTGTCCCCCGAATCTTGTCTGCGACGTCCGGAGGAGCTCCGGAACTTTTCGTGGATAGATGCCGATTGATTTAGGGTTCACGCGTCGGGAGGCTTCTTATAGGCGGAGGAGAGAGGTCAATGGAGGCCAGGGGTCCCAGACCACCCCTAGGCGCGGCCAGGGCCTGGGCCGCGCCAGGCCTGGTCTGGCTGCCCTGTGCCGCATCTTCGTCCCCCCTCTGGACTTCGTTTTTGTTACGAAAAAAAAGATCTTCGGCTTTTGTTTCGTCCAATTCCGAGAATATTTCATGTACAGCTTTTCTGAAATACAAAACAACTGAAAATAGGGTACTAACACTGTGGTATCTCGTCAATAAGTTAGTGCCAAAAAATGTATAAAAATGCCACAAAGTGTAAACAAAACATATAGCAATTGGTGTAAAACAAGCATAATGGAGCATCAAAAATTATAGATACATTCGCAACGCATCACTTACACATAATAGGTTCCAATCTCATATATCAATATCATAGAATAAATATCCATCATATAGGAATTACATATATGACCATAATTATGTTGGATAACTCATATGGTACTAGATCTATGAAAAACTAGAGAGAAATAGATCAAGCTACTGCCACAAACCCATAGTCCGGAGGTGGACTACTCCCTCTTCATCATGGTGATGATGGTGGAGACGTTGGAGAAGGTGGAGATCCCTCCGACGGCGGCTCTGGTGGAGTTTGCCCCTCCAATATTCGATGGTTCTGGCTCTATTTTGTTTCCACGGCGCTCCCTCCGAGGAAGCCTCATGCAGTCCTTTATATAGGTTTTTTAGGTCAGGCGAAGTCCGTGGGCGAAAGAACCAAGCGAATCAGATAACTGAGTAGGGAAAGGCACCAGGTGGCGCGCCCCCTAGCTGGGCGCACCACCAGGGGCCTTTTGGCCCTCCTGGCCCATATAGGGAGGTCCAAGCGCTCCAGATGCTTCTCTTGATGAAAAATTGACATTTTCAAAATCATAGCTCAATTTGACTTTGTTTAGGTCCTTGAAAGTTAAAAATACACAAAACAAGGTTTTTCCCTGTCCTGCAGAATTATAACCAAAATAAAGGGGATCATTGGTAAATCCCCCAAAATAATATAAAACATGGATATAACATCATATATATTACAAATATGTGGGAATATGTGTCAACAAACTACAAAGTTCATGCATGCATTTTAAATGCATCACAGATCCACACTTTTCAGTATGAAAAGGGCCAGGAACTCTCGGGTCTTCAAATTATGACTACGTTCATTCATCGGCGAATCGGACCCCTACAATCAAGGTTTCCTTGTATGTGGACCTATGCCGGGAAGGACGACCCGATGAGGATTTCCAAGGAGGGTTCCTGCTATGTCTTGAAGTTGTTTTCCTCTCACTAAAGAGGGGCACTATGCTTCGCAAACTAACTAAACTATTGACACTTGCTATGAGACTAAGATTCATTGGTTAGGAAAAAAAACTAGGCGCAACCAAACAAATATTTCTATGATTATGATTAAGGTTGTAGGATTTGTGAAGATCGAATTGCGACATCCCCTCAAACTTGTGAGTACTTTTATTCATATGGCAACTCCTCGTCGTCATTTTATCACTAATGTCACTCGAGGGCGAGTAACAACTATGCTTCGGGGAGTTGATAGCTCCAAATATCGTGATTTCTAGCTATGGTTTTCCTCGAGTTTCCACTTGTTTTCATCATTTTTTTTTATCTTTGACTAAAAATAATAGTGCGAAACAAAGATACGTTGTGCTTTTATTGACCTTTTTTCAGGTGTTTGACGTATTTCGGGGAAATGAAGCCACATTTGAGTAATCTGGAGTATTATGGACAACTTTGCAGTTGGAGGCATTTTCACCCGAGGCGCCAGAGGGTTTAATGACCAGTTTATACGGACACTTCTTGCCCGTATCGCTGCCCGTATGGGATGCCACCACATCCGCATCATTGTAAGGGGCAACTTCCATGAAGGGACACATAACAAAAAATCAGATCACAACAACCGCCATTCGCCCTAGATCAGAGAGGAAAAGATCTGGAAAAGAAGGAGAAGAACTTCGATTTGATCTGCGATCTTCACCCTCAAAATAATCCATTCCACCATCCATTCCACTTGTACACGAGAGAGGAACGTTCACACATGTAGGATTGGGGTTGCGACTCTATTCGTACTTGGTTTGTATTTGAATTTGATCTTCCTTATTGTGTCTTGCTACGGTAATATCGAGATGAAACTTATTTACTTCATGATTATATCATTGTGTTCTCCCTCTCCCATGTGCGAGTAAACCCCATAGGCGTGGGATATGTAGGGGATTGGTGATATGTGACGTGCCTCTTTACTTTGCATCCATTTGTGTTATGATTATTATTATACTATGCAAGAATGATTATCTATGTTTATGTAATGCTTGTTGTCTAATTAAGGGCCCGTGAAACATGATCTTTAGACATCGTCGATATGAACTTGTTTACTAGTGAATCAGGGACCTCCGAGTGACATGGATGATATCAAACATGATCTAGTATTTCTCGAGGAGCAACAAGAAACCATGACACCTAAAACCTTGATTCGGTCTCACGACTTTAATCATGGTGCTAGCCAGGGCTCCCGAGCGATGCAATGTAGAATCATGGGAGTTGGATAAAATATGTCTGAGGAGTCCAACTAATTATGGGTTTCTTGCCTACTTTCATAACTGTACGGAGAATTATAATCCACTCAGTCCATTTATTCCATTGGCACATTCACTGTCATCATGAAGCGAATCTGTGCCTAACTTTTCATCTGCAGGAACTAAGACAATTTCAACTCTCTTTACTTTCATATATTTACTTTTAAGCATCTTTCACCGCACAATCTCAAACTCAACTTAAACTCACTCTTTCACCTCTCAGCACTCACAATCAATTCACTCAAGACTAGTGACACCTTGGGTGTGATAGAAACACCGCAGATAAACACTCACTTAAGCTCCTCGTTGGGATTGATATTAAATCAGAAGTCATACTTCCACGAGAATACTCTGACGAACATGTGCTCTTGCAGACATCTCTTGGATACGGATCGCCCACCGATACACAAAACGACTACCTACCCATGTATGAGTCCACAAGCATTGAAGCCATGTACCGATTTTGCAACGCAATTGTGTCACTGTTCGGACCACAATATTTTAGAGGACCCAATGAAGTAGAAACATATCGTATCATGACACAAAAATATTACCATTCATGTGCTCTTATATAGAGTCAATGATATTCTCCAATTGATTCTGATCTTTCCTTTTGATGAAACCACTTGAAACCATGTGAACACCTCATGATTTTAATTTTAATTTGAACTGAACCACAACAAAAATTATGGAAAAGTGAGTAGTTTATAAGGACAACAGTATTTTAGATTGCAAGTTTGACCAACAGAATGTAAATGACATGCTAGAGAAGCTATACCCTCATAACCTTATTTCAACAAGTTTAATGGTATACCTTTAATGGCATGCAGGTCATATTTGGTGAAATTGATGTTCCAGAATATGTGCCTACCATACAAACCTATAAAGGGAATGAGCACATGTTATGTAAATACATATAGGTACATCTACTTGCATATTTATTGTGCTCGGATTATGAAATGTGATAACATTTTTGTGTGTCATGTTTCACTTCGATACAAATCACGCCCTCAACCTCGACTCTCGAAGCCTGATTCGAGTATCAACACACATCACACAATATAATCTTCAGATGAAAGGTAACTGAGCTGCAAACTTTTTTGCCTCATGATGAAGGGACCGTCACTAGCGAGCGAACTAAGGCTCGAGACCTTTTTTTTTTCGCGTGGTTCCGATGTACATTGGGCAAATCATGAATGTGAGATCCAAGGATTTAATGATTACGATTTAAAATGTGATCAGTGAGATGATACATCGACTAATCGCTTGTTGCAAAACATCAGTTGACCTAAGAAGGTTTCGGTATGATGTGAAGACCATTCCGTTACTCGGCCATGAAATCGGGTTAGCACGCCTAATAAGCTTTAAATCGTTGTAAAAACACTTTTTTTTTCTTTCAAATTGTCAAAAAAATCGGGCTAGAAGTGGTGGAGCGATAAATTGGATATGCAAGACGTAACGAAGACTAAAGAATTTTTGTTTTGTGATGATCTAACACAATCAAGATAACGATGATCCTCCTAAGATATCTTTCAGATATGCAACTACGATGTTGGATCATGAAGCTTGCAACGCTAGATGATCATGATAACCGTGAACACCACTTGTCACATGCACAACACATCGCTAGAAGGCCAGGAACATCTTTTTTGAGATGGAAAGCCATGAACTAAAATCGAATACAAACAATACCGAAAGCAAATCGAATGCAAACACTACCAAAAGCAAATCGAATGCAAACACCACGAAGCATCTGTGAAAGAGAGAGCAACGCGCACGCAGGCAGGTTGGTTGCGCACATGCACTGGAGATATTTTGTCCGCCCTCCGTGCAGTCGTGCACCATCGCCCAGCCCAGATCCATCCCACCGACTCGTCTTTCCCGTTTAGGTTTTCCATCTCGCTCTCGCACGCTTTCGTTTTAGCCGCAAACTCCACCCACCCACCACCCATCGAAATCCCACCAAAAACTTGCCCCCAAAAAAACACCAGCGCCCACCTCGCCTCCTCCTCCCACCTCCGCGCAGATCCAACCATGGCGGCCCCCTCCCGCACCTCCTGGGCCGACGTCGCCGACGCCGAGCCGGCACCTCCCGCTCCCGCTCCGGCGGCCGCGCCCGCCGCATCCAACGGCCCCGCGCGCGCCGACCGCTCCTCCTACGTCCCTCCCCACCTCCGCAACCGCTCCTCCGCGGCGCCGCCTCCCGCATCCTCCGCTCCACCCCCGCGCGCCGCCCCAGGCCTCCTCGGCCGCCCCGCTCCCGCCGCCGGGGGCAGGTTCGCGGCGGCCAGCGGCCCCCCGCCTCGCAGGTGGGACCGGGAGCCCAACCCCTTCGGGAACGAGGAGGAGGCGGCGCCGGAGCCCGTGCCCTTCGACGAGCACCAGAACACCGGGATCAACTTCGACGCCTACGAGGACATCCCCGTCGAGACCAGCGGCCGCGAGGTGCCGCCCGCCGTCGGCACCTTCGCCGAGATCGACCTCGGCGCCGCGCTCAACGACAACATCCGACGCTGCAAGTACGTGCGCCCAACCCCCGTGCAGCGCCACGCCATCCCGATCTCGCTCGCAGGCCGCGACCTCATGGCCTGCGCGCAGACGGGGTCCGGGAAGACGGCCGCCTTCTGCTTCCCCATCATCAGCGGCATCATGCGGGGACCGCCCGTGCAGCGGCCGCAGCGGAGCGGGAGCAGGACCGCCTGCCCGCTCGCTCTCATACTCTCGCCCACAAGAGAGCTCTCCATGCAGGTGACTACATCTCGCGTTTGACCCTTCAGATTATTTTTCCTTGTTATTACACGCGCTTGATATTTCCTTACCTTTGCCTTGTACTGCAGATTCATGAAGAGGCCAAGAAATTTTCATACCAGACTGGTGTCAGGGTAGTCGTCGCATATGGTGGGGCGCCTATTACCCAGCAGGTCTGGTTTTCTCTCGCATTGGCTGCAATACCTGAAGTTCTGACAATAGAAATTTTCTGTCCCAGAAAACATTTCAGTATAATTGTATTTCCATGCTAGGATAGGCAGTCAGTTCTTCACAGAGCGAATGTTAACCGTCTCTGGAATTGCTCGTTGCATTCGTTGTTGCATTTGGTTCTAGTTAATTCTCCTGCAATGTGCAGGGTGAAACTGAGATCAAATGGTTTGCTCCTTCTTATTTGTTCAGACTGTATTCAACAATTTCGTATTTATAGCAAATAACAACTCAACATGTGCATGTATTCTTGACTTGCCACCCTTCCACAGATCCATGTACATATATGTTTAGAAATCTACGGTTCTCTATTCTGTGTTAGACAGTGCTTCAGTGTACGATTGATTTCCATCGGAATTTTCTTCTCATCCAAAATCTGGTTCCTTTCTAGAGCGACATTACTACTGTTTTGTTCGTTAGTGTTAGCAGTGAGTTGTCTTTCTCGTTGTCCTTTTGTTCGCCATCTTCATCTCAGGTCCCTCAGTGATATTAGACCTATTATGGGTTTTGTCGTGCATGTCCCATTGACCCCCATAGATTTTCTGGATTTGTGTTAGATTTCACAGGTGCTGTTTGTCTGCTGTCTTCAGCTTATGTTCTCACCTAATATTTCTCATGCTGATGTGTCATACAGCTAGTTGATTTTGCCGCATATTAGCTTTTGGATGCTTGGGCATAACCTTAGTTGTTTAATTTCTATCAGACAATAAACTCACTTTTCATTTTTTTTGGCAGTTGAGAGATCTTGAGAGGGGTGTTGACATTCTTGTGGCTACTCCTGGTCGTTTGGTTGATTTACTGGAAAGAGCAAGAGTATCCTTGCAGTCAATCAGATACCTTGCCCTTGATGAGGCAGATAGAATGCTGGACATGGGTTTTGAACCGCAAGTTAGGAGAATTGTTGAGCAAATGGACATGCCCCCACGTGGTGTCAGGCAGACATTGTTGTTTAGCGCTACATTCCCAGGAGAAATCCAGGTTAGATTTTTATCTCGCACTTCTGTAGTAATCTCAATGCTACACATTTCTTAAATAATTTTAATGTCTGGTTCTTGCTATTAAGTTCGAGCCCCTGGTTGTACTTTTTTCCCTCTTGTTGCCGAGTTGATTTGCTTCTCTCCTGTTGATATCCATATCCTAAATTTGGTTGATGTTGTACCCTTTAAGCACTATGTCATCATTTCCTTGAATGGTATCAAGTTCTTTGCTAGATGAGCTTAGGCGAAGTAGTTAGATTTACATCTTGAGAGGCCTACTGATACTACATCATTGTGCTATACATTGTTAATACATTGCTATATGATATGAACATTGAGGACCAATGTTGTATTAAATTAGAGAAAACCTTCAGCAAGTAGCCCAATAATTACAACGGTTGTCAGCTTATCATGTGCTTAATATGTTAGTTATGCTTGTGTCCTGGTGCTGATGTGTTTTTAGTTTTCCGATTGGGTTTCCTGTGCTATGCTGAATATCATTTGCATGTACGTTGTTTTCCAATTGTAGTTCTTTATTTCAAAACTGTTTCAATTTGCGTTCTTAGTGACATTGAGATTACTCCTAACGAACACAGAGAATGGCATCTGACTTTCTGGAGAACTACATATTCCTGGCTGTTGGAAGAGTCGGGTCGAGTACTGAGTTGATCGCCCAGAGAGTTGAGTTTGTACAGGAGGCAGATAAAAGAAGTCACCTGATGGACCTTCTCCATGCACAGAGAGACAGTGCAGATCAAGCAAAGGTAATATATTGTCCGTTCCTTTTTATTAGTGTTGTTATTCAATCAATTTCCCTTATGTTTTGTTTTTCAGTTTCTCTTTAGATCAGTTGCGAAGTATCTCTACCTCTGGACTTACTCCAAGCAACCCAGTACAATATTTATTCGTGGTGCTCATTTTTTATTTTCTGCTGCAGCAAGCTCTCACACTTGTCTTCGTGGAAACCAAAAGGGGTGCAGACTCGCTGGAGAACTGGTTGTGTACGAACGGATTTCCAGCTACTTCTATTCATGGTGATAGAAACCAGCAGGTTTGTTCTTGTTTTTAATTCAGAACCTACCATTTTGCTTGGAGCTTTTTTTTTATTTGTTCTCTTGAATTATTATATAATTGATCAGCTACCATGGAATGAATATTGTTCAACTACTGTTCTGGTTGGATTGTTCGACAAACTGTATACTTAGTTTGTTTTAATTCCATCTTTTGCTATCACACATCAGAACTAGAACTATTAATTTGTTGATTTCCTCCGACATTTCGGTAGTATTGAATCTTACTACTTGGTGAGACCTTTGTGGATATTTGTTAAATATAAACTAAAACATGCTCATGTCATCAAGAGCTATATTTTTCCTGACAGATTGATGTACCATTTCTTGCAGGAAAGAGAATATGCTTTGAGATCCTTCAAGAGTGGCCAGACTCCAATTCTAGTTGCAACTGATGTGGCGGCCAGGGGCCTTGACATTCCTCATGTTGCTCATGTTGTGAACTTTGATCTCCCCAACGATATCGATGATTACGTACACAGGATTGGTAGGACAGGGAGGGCAGGAAAAAGCGGTCTTGCGACGGCTTTCTTCAATGACAACAATTCTTCAATGGCGAAGTCTCTAGCTGACTTAATGACAGAATCTAATCAGGAGGTACCTGCATGGCTCATTCGCTATGCAGCTCGCCCATCATATGGCAGCAGCAGTGGTGGAAGGAACAGGCGTGGTGGAGGTGCGAGTCGCTTTGGTGGCCGGGACTTCCGGAAGGAGTCTTCATCCTTCGGCAAGGGTGGTGGCGCCGACTATGGAGGCAGCAGTGGTGGCTATGGTGGCTCCTCTACATATGGGGGTGGTGGCTATGGTGGTGCTGGGGCTCCTAGTGCCTGGGATTAATGTTGTAGTTGCTCTCTCGTAGGGTCTATCAGATTACTTTTTACTCTAGTTTCTCATTAGATATACATTTTTGGTAGGAGCTGATATACAGCGACAGTACGAGTGAACTGTGTCATCCCCTTTTTCTTCTGGTTACTGCCGAGCTAGTCTTATCTTACAGGTATCCATTATGTAGTGTCTTGAGGACTTTCAAGCACACACACACACTAAGTTCCCAGTTAGGCATAGGATTTCCAGAGGCTAAAATTCCGGTGTTAGGGATATAAGAGCTGGTGTTGGTAGACTGACATTTAGCAGTTGATGTGGAGTTTCTGTCTTCGTGTTTCCATGGTCCATGTCTTTTTGGTCGTTGGCTGGTTAGAGCTTGCGATGAGGGTGCTTTTGTGGCTTGAATTTTGTCCGAGATTTTATTTTTGATACCCAGGTGGTGCTTAGTCCTTTATATCCTGTTGTAATGTATATACTGTGAGGTCAGGCTGGAACGATAAAGTTATCTATCTTCTTGAGAAGGGGTACATTATGTTATGGTTTTGTTGCAACAAGATAAATGTTATTGTGGATTCGTTTTGGAATTATCCAAGATTTCTCTGTTCTAACCTTGCGGTTATGTGCTCATGTCATGGTATTCTCTGTGTGTTGCAGTTCAGTTTAACTGAGGCAACAGTTCAGAGTTTTTTTTTTATTGAAGTTTAAATAGCTTAAAATACAGCCTTGGCAAGCAGTGAGAGATATAAAGGTTGTATGTTGGAAAATGAATGAACCGAGTCGTCCACCCAGCAGATCGACCACCTTGACTGCAGAGATGGCTGACGTTTCTAGTGCACAAATGGCGGACCTGACAGTGCAGGTGCCCGTTTAGAGATGGCGTGCTTGCTTTGTGTTGCTAAGCTTTATCGAATAGGATGAATTCCTGATGTATCCCAAGCCTATGCATTACAATCTATATAGAAGCAGTTAAAGTTGGGAAAATTGCCTCACGGTCAGTATTAAACTATTAATACTACTCTTCAAGTTTTTTCCTTTCTATATCTATGGATCTGTTGCAACATCTCTCGCTCTATCTGTATGATTTCCTCAATAGTCGATAATGTGCGGGGACTTATATGGTTGTAGATCTGCAACAGCTATAGCAGGTGACCGTTATCCAGGGTAGACTGGGAGGAAATACTCTTACTACGATAGGAAATTAGGAAATATAATCAAGTGGAAGCATAGGGTTATGTGTTACCCTACATTGTTCACTGCTTTAGTACTTCGTGAAAGATTTGAAGGCCACTTACTATAAATGATGCACTTCTTTTAGTTCTCGTCTGTCCTAGTAGGTAAAATGATTTGCACTTAGACCTCATTGTCAGGATTCACTTAACTTTTCTATGCTAATTTAAATTGTCAGGATTCACATGACTTTTCTATGCTCATTTAAACACCATCACTCTTAGCCACCTGCTCTCTGTATTATACATGATGCACTACAAGAATTGCTGGTTTGTAAACTCTGTGAAGGTGATTTTTTAAATATTGTTTGCTTCCCATGTTTCAACTAGCATACTTGGGATCTAAAATACCGCGCGAATTCGGAGCTGGATCAAGCGAGGTCCATCGTATCCCAAGTCTATATGCAAGTTCAACACTGACATACATAATTTGTCTGGTGATCTGCTTTGAGGTGAGCCTGTCAAGAATAAGCTATCTAGGTCCTGCGATGAAGGAATGGAAAATTATGTAACGGTCGTTTCATGTCAACATACATGTTACTGTGGATTTTTGATGAATACCATGATCATTATCCAAAAGTGCACTCCCTGTTTCGTTCCTGCACCTTTTGTAGCTGATGGTGATATCATCATGTTTCCTGTATTTTACCATGCATAGATATTTGATGCCTTCTAAAAGTCTCAACACTAAGCTTAGTCCACGACCTCTTTCGAGGACTTATATCAAACAAACGTTTAAATCATCGTAGACTGTTATGGTACATTTGTTGTCACGCGGTGCTCAAATAACCTACATCAAAGCTCAGCTTAGCTAATCAAACATAACCCAAGTGAACAATGTGCAATCGACGAGGGGGCTGACGAGTTCTTGCCCTAAAAAGGCTATGCGGATTTTGAGAAGACAATATAGAGAAAAGTCGAGAATGAACCGGACGCTATATGCTCGTGGCAGAAATCGGCCTATCTCGTTGTATAGCCTGCAGACGAGCATCCCGAGTGCCGAGACACCGTTTTCGTTTGTTGTGCCGATAGTGATTACGCACAAGAGGACATAGTGCCACTTTGGTGGTCACACCCAAGTTGGGACTGTGACCCAGAGGTATGGGGGACAATATGGCAACCTTACTTTTAACTGACCTCTCCAGAATCACCGGCTACTGGTTAAAAAGTAGAATGCACGACGATTGGGATCTCAGGTGGAGTTGGACGAATCCCAGATGCATCTCGAGCCTATGCATTGCAAATTTTCATAGAAGCAATTCTGATGGGGAAATTGCTTCCGAATTATCGAGTTTTCCATTTCAATCTCAGGATTATTTCGCAGGCAGTGTACGTACCTCCTCCTACTAGCATTGAGTTTGGAAGGTTAACAAAATGTTAGCCTTGTATAGCCGTTTTTTCTATGCTTTCTTTCTCTTTTTTTTTTGCTTATTTTTGTTTTCTTCTTGTAGCTCTGCTACTCCGCTGTACAGTCCCCGCTTTCTTTGTGGTCTTCTTCTAATATACAAAGACACACACTTTGACGTGTGAGTACTATACATATGCTCATATATTATAACACATCTCGGGAATCATCATATATTGGACTTCCCAATATGTTCGAGACATGTACGGTCTTAGATCAACAACGGCCAACATTAAGTGCCATCACATTTCTTTTACTCCCCTCAATGTCATCATGCTTTATCTAGTTAGTAGTACTGTGCAAGAGGACGATAGGTGGAAGCTTGTAGGTTTCTTATGAAGTGTTGTGTTAGCTAGCCTAGCTTTATTGTTTTTTTTTTCTTGTTGTTGGTCTTTCACGTTGTTGTTTGCATCTTCTTCCATCTATAAAAATAACACGCACGCACATTCCTGGGAAAAAAGGTTTCAGGGACAAAGGATATACATTATGCTCCGGGTGAAAAAACTAAAACTAGGTGTTCCAAAAAAAAGCAATTTTAGAAGCCCGAATCTGTTACATGGCATAAACTTATCTTCGTTCCATTACAATTTACATGTACACATAGGAGATGCCATGGACATGCGTAAATTTGTTCATGTTATTTGGACCCTAAAAATATAATTTTCTTCACCTTGGAGTCATATGCTATCGGCCTATTGGGTCCTGGTTTGTATATATGCTTCAGCTCACGCTTAGTTATATATGACTAAGACATGCATATATAGTTGGCTACAATTTTCTGAAAGCAAAACAATTTCAAGATGTTAATTTAGTATTTACAAATCTTGTATTCCGCAGATGTAATTGGATAACAATGAATAGCAAGCTTATGATGTATGTACAACTGTAAACTGCTATCAGGATTCACTTTTGCAAAGGCTGCCCACATGGTTCTTCAGTTCTGATGCGTCATGCAGTTACGATTCATGTCCAGATCACATTTCACCATGTCATGTGTAATTTGTATTTGTTTGCGGCTAATTCAGATACGACCTATAGGAATAGGATATAGAAGCTATCTAGACATTTTATAATGACATGACTGGCCTTTCTGCCCCAGATCTCCACCGATATTCTTCCACTACTATGATCATGATCCTTTTCTACAGAGAAGAATAGCCGTTATGCTCTGGGTGAAAAAGAGTGCTCTAAGAAAGCAATTTCAGAAGCCTGAATTTGTTTATTTTGTACATGGCATAATTTTGCATTTCTTCCATTATAATTTACTTGTACACGTACGGCATGACATGTACCTGCGTAATTTTTTTATATTTTATTTTAATGACATGGACCTGAAATGAAAAGCCCTAGATCTCCAGCAAAACCCTAATGGGATCGTGATATCCTTTTCTAGCTCCTTAATTAGACACATTATAAAACCGAAGCAGAAAGCAGTGTGTTTTCAATAGCTTCTTGTGCTGGAATTTACGATGCATCTCAAACCTATATACATTCTAATTTATATAGAAAACATTTCTCATGATAAAGTAGTTTCACGGTTCACAGTACTCCGCACCATATTGTTTTTATCTAGGAGGAATCCTTTTCTAAGTAGAGCACACATAAGCTTGGTAATGCATGTTTCCTTTGGGATGAGGCAGTGCAAAGATCATCTCTCACACTTTATATACAACTTCTTCCTCATGACTTGTATATAAATGTAAACCTACAACAACCATATCAGGTGACCGATAACCTTGCTACATGTGAAGATCTACCTCTTAGTGGCTGGACATGAACTTACTGTCCATCAAGCAGATTTAGGTTGATATTTATGACAAAGGACACATTTGGACTTGTAGCCTGTAAACCGACTTACATTTAAGATCAAGCATCTCCTATTCACCCATCTAATCGATACAAAGTGATACTTCTCCGATGTCATGCTTTAGTACACCTAGGCATTTCTCAGGCCGGGCGTAAAAAAGCCCGACCCTAAATTGTCAGTCGTAATCTGGTCTGACCCGACCGTCAAGCTTACAAACCAGGCCAACCTGGCCCGAACAGAGGAATGCCCAACCCAAACTTAGCTTAAATCCCATTTTCTGCAAACCTAAGCCTGCCCGATCGGACGTTCGGGCTCCAAATTTAGACACAAAATTCAGACCCAAACCCAGCCTAACATGCAAGCCCAGTCCGGCCCGGGATTTCCGGGTCATTATTTTAATGATTAAAAATATGTTAATCATTTATTTTTTCTGTGTGTTACCACTCATTGCTAGGTCTTTTATGTTAAGTATGCATACATGACATTTATGTGTTTTGCATCTTTTTGGGATGGATGGCAAATTAGGAATACCGGAACACCCATGGTTCGTATGGAACCTCGCGGGCTCACATCCCAGGAAGAGACAGAGAACGACGACGGCGACTTCCGACTCCGGCGGCGACATCCTTTGACTTTCTCGATGCCGCCCCTCTTCCTCCTGCTCCTGCTCTCGTCGATCCACGCCTCCGCCGCAGACGACATCTGCATCGTCGGCAGCGGCATCTCGGGCTCCTCCACCGCCTTCTTCCTCACCAACTACACCGCCCCCATCTCCGCCCAGCTCCGCGTCTTCGAGCGCCGAGACAGGGTCGGCGGCCGCCTGGCCACCGTCTCCGTCGCGGGCGACACCTTCGAGGCCGGCGGCTCCGTCATCCACCCGCGCAACCTCCACGTCCGCCGCTTCGCGGACCTCCTCGGCCTCGCCGCCAGGGACGACGGCGAGGGCGACGACGACTGGCTCGGGATCTGGGACGGGGCCCGCTTCGTGTTCAGTACCCTCCCCCCGCCGCCGCCCGGGAGCTCCTGGCTGCGCCGCAGGCTGCACGCCCTCCTCAACTCGCTCCTCCTGCTCAGGCGCTATGGCCTCTCGCTGTTCAGGATGGACAGCTTTGCGCAGGTTCGCTCTTCTTCCTGCTCTAGCACTACTACTGTTACCCCCTTAGGACACATGGCATTCAATTTTAGCAAGAACTGCAGATTATCGTGTCTTCTGTTCTGGGGATTGGTATGCTAGGAATGAAATGGTACAGTTCAGTTAAAAATGATTCCTGTGGCCCTTTGAGATCTCAGCAAGCAATTCTCATCTGTATGTTCATCTGTTTCGTTAATATTTTTAGTGGTGTGTTCAAGCGGACATGAGATTGTGCTCTTTACCTTGTAAATTAGCTTTCCTTTTCAGTACGTCTTTTCTAAACTGAGATGAATGTAGATGGGTATTCTCTAGGTTTTAACAACCCCTGTCAAGTGCGTTAAAAACTCCCACATTGTTATGCAGGAAATGTTGAAGAAATTTCTGCTTTACTACAATGATTTCGAGTCCCGGCCTGTCTTCGACAACGTTGAGGACATGCTCAAATGGTCTGGCCTGTATGGGCTCACTCAGAGGACCCTAGAGGAGGAGCTCATCGATGCTGGGCTCAATTCTCAAACTATATCAGAGCTAGTCACTGTATGTTTCATTTATTTTTTTTCCTTCAGCTAACTTGATGTCTTTGTACTGGTGATATTTCCAAACTATTCTATGCTCTGATAGTTGTGTTCACTAAAGATATTTCTGGGCAATTCTATCATCTTGGATACTATTGTAAATGAAGAATCTACAGAACACTTAAATCCTCAGCAGACCTAAGTTGTAAAGCATATTATAAATGGTATATTGATAAGATAAAATTTATTCGCAAAAGAAAAGGTCTAATTTGCTCATGTGTTCTGGAAGATGCAGCGTACACCATTAGCTGAAAATCTCAATTAAGTAATTCTGAAAACCTTTACTATCGCTGATATACCTTTAGAATCACTTATTATATTCCTGGTATCATGCCCCTCATGTCCTTAACAGGTGATAACAAGGATCAACTATGGACAAAGTGTCAGTATAAGTGGCCTCGCGGGCGCTGTTTCTTTAGCTGGCTCCGAGTCTGGATTGTGGGCTATCAAAGGAGGCAATTGGCAGCTAGCTGCTGGGTTGCTTAAGACCGCTAACGCCACATTGCATCTCCAAGAAGGCATAGATTCAATCTCTGATGCAGGGGATTACTATGTTCTTAAATCCAATAAGGGGCATGAATATAACTGTACAGTGACGGTTGTTGCAACGCCACTCGACGAGGTGAACATTACATTTACCCCTCCAGTCTCCATTCCACCGAGAAAGATGCAGCATACCCATGCAACCTTTGTTAGGGGCCTCTTGAACCCTGTAAGTGGTATCTGCACTTCCTTCCTTCCTGTATGTATGCAGTTAAATTGAATGAGCAGCAAGTAACTACTAGCCTCTTAACTTTCACAGTCTTCCCTAGTAATCACGAGAATACCTTGTGGTTTTTAAATGTTATGATGCAGAAATTCTTCGGCCTGAGCTCAGTGTCCGATATTCCAGAGCTGATAGGAACCATGGAGCTCCCCGATATCCCTTTCTCTTCCATCTCAGTTCTGAAGAAGCGCAATCAACATGACATGACTTACAAGGTATTCTCGCGTGCGAAGCTGGATGACAGTTTGTTGGCTCAGATCTTTAGGTAAGCACTTGGAGAGAACTGTAGTTATTTAATGAGTCATTGTTATTTGGGATTTCTATTTTCGTGCCCTCAGTTCCTTAGTTGTACTCAGTTTTCCCCAGCTCCTTAGTTTTTCCTCAGTTTTACCCCCAAACGTTTGTCCGAAACCCGAAGCAACTCAGACGGCGATTCCCGTTTAGTTGACCGACACGTGTGGGCGCGTCGTGTGGGGCCGCGTCGTGTGGGCCGCGTCGCGTGGGGCTGGTAGAAAGGGACCGCGTGGGACAGGACGAGAAGCGTTTGGTTGCACGTGAGCGGGAGCTGGGTTCTGTCTCTCTCGGCCCAAAATTGGCATTATTAAGTGCACCTTTTTCCCTCTTTCTCTCTGTCCTTTTCACCAAATTAGTATAAAATCTAGAGAAGCTTGCATTTCGACTTTCTTCAATTATTTGTGCCTTTTGGCCCTCGTTGTTTGCCCAATATGGCAGCAAATCTAGTACTCCCTCTGGTCCATATGTATGTAGTTAAATCTAGAAGCAAATCTCCAGGATAATGTACGATAAATTCACAGTCATAGTAAATCAAGAAAACTAAGTACGGCCAACAAAATATAGTAGACTAGGGATAGATAATCCCTAGATAATATGGATAGATAATAGGCTGCATACACAGCAGCCAACATAGTAACAGGTTCTTCACAAGACCATCATACTAACATAACAACAAGGGATCCCTAGCTAACAACAAAGGGATCCCAACAACAAACTAGGAGGCGCAGCAGCAAGCCACGTCCGGACTCCGCCTACCCATCGGCTCGCCTCCACTTGTTGCTCTTGCTCCCTTGGGAGCCTTGGGCTTGAGCGGAGGCATGCGGCCGGCGGAGATCTCCACCCGCTGCAGGCTGCGGAGGTGCATGCCGACTTGGCGCGGAAGGAGTGGACGTTCACCGTCGTGCCGACGTTGGGGAAGGTGCCGATGTTCTCGCATGCGTGACGAGGCGTTGAAGTCCGTGGCGCCGAGTCTCTGGTGCGAAGGGCACTGTACACCTCCTTGGCGAAGTAGGAGATGTCGGCCGACCTGCAGCCTCCGCAGACTGGCGAGTCTTGACGTCCTCCTCTCTTCGTCGCTGCCGCGCCAGACATCTGATCCATATCAAACAGAAACTAGTGAATGAGTTGCAACGATGACTAACGTACATGATAACAAAGTTAAGAAAAACAGAGTCAGCCTCAGTTAGAGTGGACATGATTATATATCTACAGGGAAGGTGTTAGCGAACTAAAGCTCATGCACAACAGATTTGTACACAGCAATGGTTTGAACCCTCCCTGTAAAAATTTGTGCCCAACCATTCATCATAGGCAAAGCAGATTCTAGATCCGAACTAGATCTAAACTTGAACACATTCGAGATTATTTGCAAAATTAAACGGTTGATATCTTTTGATTAGTGCATAAAATAACCGATTGAGATCCCATGATTACTTGCATAAATTAACCGATTGAGATCCAATATTACTTGCATAAATTAACCGAACAGAACCCCAAATCTTAAACGAAATCAAGAAGTGATCAAAACAAAATGGAATAAAATCGGCGCAAATATTAGCCCAATACTCATCCATCTACAGATCCATCTACACCAGCAAAAATAGGGTTCAAAAAGGAATGGAACAAAAAAGGAAGCAAACCGTAGTTACCTCGTTCCATGGGTCCTCCAGGAGGTGTCGTAGGGGTTCGGGGCGGGACGTACGGCACGTGGTCGTAGGGGTCGACCCATCCCGCCGGATCTGCCACAGGCGGCAGCCGTCTACCGCGACAGCGGCGCGGAGCGGCGTCGTCGTAGAGGGGACGGCGCCGAAGATGGAGCGTCGCGCTTTGAGCCCACCTCGACGATGGGATTGGCATTCTCCTTGTCCATCTCTAGCGGAGGAAGAGGAAGAGAGGAGAGAGGGAGAGGGTTTTTTGCTTTGGAGAAGATGATGGGACGTGAGAGAGTTGGCGATGCGTGAGCGAGTGAGAGTGACAGAGAGAGTGCGAGGAGGCGTCTATAAAGGCGAGGGTGGTTAATGCGACCCGCGTCCTACGCGTGCACCGGTGCACGTCCGCACGTCTTGGACTTCTGCAACGCGACACGCGTCCACGATTGCACGTCTCGACTTCTCCACCGCGACCCGCGTCTACGCGTCAACAATTGCACGTGTCCTCGAGTCTAACCCTGGAAATTTAGATATACTCAGGTATACCCTCGAGTCTTATACTAGCATTTTTTGTGTGCTCAATTTTCCCCTCGAGTGCTAATACGCTAGTGCAATATACTCAGTTTTACCCTCAAGTGGCTGGTCAACGAGAGTCAACAAATGGGATTAACTAGTTAAATGAGTCATTTAATGTGCAAAAAAATCCTAAAAAGAGTGGCACTTACTCATGGAGTCTTTACCACAAATTGCCACTTCTCAAATCATAGATAAATCATAGATAAATCAAGTTTTACCACAAATTGCCACTTCTCAAATCACCTAGTAGCTATGAAGGTGCATGGTTTTCCACAACAAGCCCTTCCCAAAACAGCTTCCCCCAAATCATACTTTGTCTAAATGAGGCCACAATTCTCACACTGATGTATATTGGTATTGCAAATAGTTTGAGGTAGGCCAAGATGGGTTTCATTGTACAAAACACACATTTTCCATTTTTCAAATCTCAAATTTGAATCCCTTAGTCTTTACTACTCAGGTGCCCTTGGTTTCTTGATAGTACTCGGTTTTGCCCTCTCTCTTCACAAATTCTCGAGACGTGCATCATCGCCCCGATTGGTCTAGCCCATGTCACGCGGATCGTGCCCGCCGACCGTTGATCGTATGATATAGGGAACGGGCAGGATAACCCCTCTCTCTCTCTCTGTTGGCGGTTAGCTTCCACCCTCTAAGTATGCTCAAGGGCGGTTTTCTGTATTATTTTTCACGCGCTAAAAATTATAAACTATTTTAGCGTTACTTTTCACGCAAAAAAATGATAAACCATCAACAATTTGTTGTAGCCATTACTTTTCACGCAAAAAAATGATAAACCATCACCGATTTGTTGTTGCCATTACTTTTCACGCAAAAAATGATAAACCATCAACAATTTGTTGTAGCCATTACTTTTCACGCAAAAAAATGATAAACCATCACCGATTTGTTGTTGCCATTACTTTTCACGCAAAAAAATGATAAACCATCAACAATTTGTTGTAGCCATTACTTTTCGCAAAAAAAATGATAAACCATCACCGATTTGTTGTTGCCATTACTTTTCACGCAAAAAAATGATAAACCATCAACAATTTGTTGTAGCCATTACTTTTCACGAAAAAAATGATAAACCATCACCGATTTGTTGTTGCCATTACTTTTCACGCAAAAAAATGATAAACCATCAACAATTTGTTGTAGCCATTACTTTTCACGCAAAAAAAATGATAAACCATCACCTAATTTGTTACAAAAGCTGGTTTCAGTGAGACCTAACCAAGTTTGGCATACATGATGGCATACCTATAACAACAAGGAATATCTAAAAGGGAAAGTTTCAGAAAATTTGAAATTTAGGGTAAAATGATGCCATACATGATGCTGTTTTTCGAGGTTTTGACCTGAAAATCAATTGGGTATTATAAAGGGAAATAAAAAGTTCGAAAAATGTAAAAACGAAACAATCTATCTATCTATGTATAGAAGATCAGCTGTATGAAATTTGAGGTTATTTAGAGAAGGTAGAAAAAATCACCTTGTTAGAAAAGCTGGTTTCAGCGAGACGAAACGGCATGCGCTTAAGCAAAGTGATTTTTTCGAACATCTCCAAATGACCACAAATTTTCCATACATGATGCCATACGTGTAACAACAAGGAACCCTATCTAAAAAGTGTCAAAAAAGTTTGCCCAACCGTATAGCTCTATCAAAAAGAACCTCACCATGGCGCTAGTATAATTTTGGGATAGTTACAAACTTTCGTTACCTAACCTTCAACATGAAACTTGTTTCAAATTCATTTTGGCCTACGAGAAACAAATCCCAACTTGATTCGAGCACCACAGCCTCCAAACGATGCCGATGCCGATATCGGCATGGTGAACGGCTATGCTCGCGCCACTGCTAGGTCAACGTCGGGATGCACCCTCAATCCCGTCCCCTCATTCGATCATGACACACCAGAGATACCGCCGAGGCCAATGCCGAACGTACATGCGATGCCAATGCCGAACATGCATGCACGCGCTGTGGGCACGGCCACGCCGACCCGCTATGCTGGACGCCACAGACCGCGCGAGGTCTTTCCCTTCGCCACCACTCTCCTAGCACCCACCTATACACGCCAAAGGAGAGACACTAGTTTTCTCTACATTGCTCGTGTTCGTGTCCGACACGGTCAGTCAAAGTTTTGACGTAGTCTTCGATGTCGTCGACCATTTCTTCTCTTCTTTGCATGGTTAAACGCGTCTAGTTCATATCTATCTAATGCGTCTGGTCTCGCCTCATGCAGTTCATTGTGGACGTCGATCTCATCTCGGCACCCCGCATGCCACCTCCTCCGTGCCATCGCTGTAGAGCTCCATTTAAAAATCTAATCCTACCCGTGTATTGCCCCTTGTATCAGCGTCATGGCCCCACTTGTCATTCGATATACCGAAGCCCCACTCGTTCGCGTTTTGGTCAGGGATACAGCGATGCTTACGGTCAAACAAAGATGGATGGTCTGACGTGTCTTTGCGGGCTCTACGTGGCCCCACTAGTCAGAAGATAACGGTCAACCGTCGGGCAACTGGCCGTTACATCACGTGTGATGGTTTCAGACAAAAGTTTGGGTAAAACTGAGGAAAAACTAAGGAGCTGGGGAAAACTGAGTACAACTAAGGAACCGAGGGCACGAAAATAGAAATCCCTTGTTATTTTGATGACTACATGAGATCCTTACAAATGGTTGGCTATTGTGTCTGACTCTCTGTGTGCCACGGTAATGTACAGCACAAGGGAAGAGACCATTCGGATAGACTGGCCTGCTTATCCTCACTACCATGCCCCGGAAGATTTTGCGCCGATAATACTGGACGGGAAGCACCTGTACTACGTGAATAGCTTTGAGAGTGCAGCGAGCGCCATGGAGACGGGTGCTGTCGCGGCAGAAAACGTGGCGAGGCTCATCATTTCGAGGTTGCCTCTCGGCCTGCGAGCCAGTCCCTTGTTGTCGTCGGAAAAAAGGTGCCGATGGTCCTCCTGAATCTCATATTGAGTCGTTCGCCGGCAAAGTAGATTCCCGGCAAGTAGATCTGTGAATGTGTAGGCATATGTATGTACAGTGCAGATAAAATGCAGTAAGGATTCATGAAGAATTATGCACTGTGTGATTCGTGAAGAATTATGCACTGTGTGTGTAACAGTAACACTGAATACAGCATCACTATGCCCGCTTAGTTAGTTATACAAGTGTTGAGACATCGTGAGTTTGCATCATTAAATGAAAATTTCCTATTTGCCACTGTCTGCAGCAATGTGCAATGATAGCAATGTAGGACACTGGCAACAATATTGTAGTCTCAATCTAGAAACGGAGACAAAAGTGTGACATAATTGGAAGATAAGAAGCATTTGCTACTTTATAAAATGAGTAATTTCTGAGTTTAATGATATCTATCCAAATAGTGTCTGAGGACAGACTGGTCATTTCCCTTGCTTTTTCTGCGGCTCATTTCCCTTGCGTTCCAGAAGAGAGCACACCCATGACCCACCCCTCTCCAGCCTCCAGTGTGTACACGACACAAGCACCAAGCAGAGAGAGTTGGCTGGTCTCTCCTCGGTTACAGTGAAGCGAAGGACAATTTGTCATGGGCGGAACATTTTTTTTTGTTCACGAATCACAAAGATACGCATGCACATAAAGTTGAACATACACAACAAAGATATATCCACTTATACGAAAGCAACATAAGAGCATTGTATATTGGATTGCTTAAAAATTGGTTATAGAAAAAGGAGAGAGAAGATTTAGCAATCTAAACCAAGTTATGCTTTGCTAGCATTCCTATAGTAGCAATCTAGAATGCCAAGTTTCTTGTCTATTCTTTCTATACTAGAAATTGCATATATCAATGAAATGAACTACTCCGATCCATAATAAGTGTCGGGGGTTTACTTTTCAGTTGAGCTAATTTGAGCTAAAACCCCGATATTTATAATGAATAGGATGGAGTACTAATTTTTACACAATAATTAGAGCATATCATCACTACCTGAATTAACATAGAATAGGAACTCCAATCCAAAATTAATTTGAATTTAAAGTCAAACTTCAAGCATAAAACGAGGGCATAGTGTAAGAACAACATAAAGTTCATCATGGGTGCATGAACAACACCACAACCAAAAGAGCATCAATGTTCTCTCTCAAATGCTACAATTGCTGCCATTGTTTGGAAAGTAGTCTCGTTTGATCACCACAAGGCTCTTGATAAGCTCGACCCTTCTCATCTAGAACACATGAATTCATGAACATGATCCTTTGCTCTTTCTCCCAATACTCTTGGCCATCTCCTCGGCCGCCAGCCTTCTCTCCTCGATACCGGTCTTCCTCTCCTCTCCTCTCCCGTCGCCCTCCTCACCTCGGCCGTCACCTTCCTCTCCTCGGCCTCCCTCCTTTCCTACAACTTTTTGGTCCTCATCTTTCTCCTTTGCATAGCAATGTCTTTCCTCACCTCCCTCATGTTGTCCAATGAATCTTTGTAGCCTCCCTCATCTCCATTTGCCCTCTGGATCTTTGCTTTCTTCCTTCCCTCGGGACTACCTCTATTGATCAATGAGAGAGGAGTTTCTTCTCCACTTGATCCATCATCATCGGTGTCCACCACAAAACCCTCTCCAATCGAGCTCAAAGGAGTCTTTCTCTTATCTGGAATTTCATTGGTGGGGCGGGTTTTCCATTTCTCATCGTTCTCAAGGGTTCTCCAATAATGAAAGAAAGTGAAGGGTCTCCCTGACACTAGTTTGCCCCTTTTCTTCTTAGGTTTGGCCATGAAATCTTTTTGAGCAATGTTTTGCTAAAAAAAGATACAAGTAAGCATGAAGCCCCATCAAGCAACACCAAAGAAAAGGTAGTGGCATCCACCTTCCCGTTGGAGGCACCGGGGATGTCTGTAGACGCAGCGATCATGGGCCTCTACAGCGGCGCCAACCCTAGGTACCGCTAGGCCTTGGGCTTGGCCATGACCGCGTCGGGAAGAGGATAAGGAAGGCATCGGGTGCACGGTGTAGGTCGCCCGCGCCCTCCATGGATGTTGCGGTGGCCGAAGATGGCAAATGCAAAATTGCGGGCGAAAATGTCCCACCATGCGTTGTTTTTGGGAGATTAGGGTTTGGCCTCTGACTTTGCAAATATACGAAGTGAAGGTACACATTTTTTTCCACACGATCCACCAGGGGGATCGAATTTCCATTATCGGAGAGATAACAAAAATACAGCAGTTTGTTCAGCATAAAGGTAAAAAGCAAGGGGGAGGGAGCGCCGCCTAATGCTAACGTTTTTAGAGAAGTTTAGTTACAAGCCTGGAACAACCACAAAAAACAAGTCCCCAGCACACAGCAAGGAGGGAAGGTAGCAAGCTAGATCAAAAGCTAGCAGAACAAAAAGTCTTCCATCTTTTGCATTTTTCCATCAACAACAAAGACTTGATTCATCAGGAAACATCCCCATCGACAGAGTCTTCAGGTTTCTTGTCTTCCAGGCGAGGCAGATCATCGCGTCCAGCATTTCCTGAGGAGGAGGTTTCAGCTCCAGCTGCAGCTAAGCGCATGAGACCGTCGGCTCCGGCGCGGATATCAGCTGAGTCATTTTTGCCGTGAAGACCTGCCCAATAGTTCATAAAGACAACAACATAACTGATCAGATCAAAAGGAGAGCTAATGTGCTTTTTTTCAAAGCATGCTCTGTTCCTAAGCTTCCAAATTGCCCAACAGACAGCTGCCAAACTAGCTATCTGAGTGTTGCGGCTTGCAGGAACAAAATTGGGAAACCAGCGAAAGAATTGTGAATAACTCCCAGGACGAGTGAGAGAGTTGATAGAAGTTGCAACAACACTCCAAACGAATTTAGCAGCCACACAACCAAATGCGACGTTGCATTGCAAGCCAGATGTGGATCTTGCACTTGGCTGGGGCCCATGTCTTCCAAATGGTCTTGCCGCAGGGGAAGAATTCCAGCCCGAGGAAGAAAGCCTTGTAAGCCGTGCTCGCGGAGTACTCAGCCGTCGAGCTCCACTTCCACTCAACTCGGTCCGGGGTGCCAGGGGCGAGGGCAACAAGCTGCAGCGCATCCACGAGGCGAAGGAACTGCGTGAGCACTGGGACACTCAGGGGGCCAGTGATGTCTCGGATCCACTGCCGATTCAGCAGCGCGGATTCAACTGTCCTGGAGTGCTGGGAGACAGAGGACACGGCAGCGAAGAGTGCAGGCGCGGAGGCCCTAAGGGGAGTGCCATCGAGCCATGGATCAGTCCAGAAGAGTGCTGTGCGCCCGTCCCCGAGAACGACGCGGGTGGACGCGTCGAAGAGATCCTGGACCTCCGGCTCAACCTAGAGAGGGAGGTCAGTCCAGCAGCCTCGTCGCACCCTTCGCAACCACAGCCAACGAGCGCGCAGGGCAAACCCAAGAAGCTTGAGGTTCAGCACCCCTAGCCCTCCATACTCCACCGGACGACAAACCTGATCCCAGGCCACAAGGCAGTGCCCGCCCGAGACCGCCTCCGATCCCTTCCAGAAAAAGGCGCAGATACGCTTCTCCAAGAATTGCAGGAGCCAAGCGGGCAGCTCCATTGCAATGGAGAGGTAGATCGGGATGGAGGTGATCACGGACTTGATTAGAACGAGGCGCCCAGCAGAGGTGTAGAAGGCCGCGTTCCCAGGTGCGAGCCGGCGACAGATGGTATCGACGATGGGCTGCAAGGAGGCCCTCGGTAGCCTCTTGTATGACAGCGGAAGTGTAGGATAACGTTGCATAGAAAACAAAAAAATTTCCTATCGCGAACACGCAATCCAAGCCAAGATGCAATCTAGAAGACGGTAGCAACGAGGGGATGATCAAGACTAACCCTTGAAGAGATTCCAAAGCCTATAAGAGTAGGCTCTTATTGCTGCGGTAGACGATCACTTGCCGCTTGCAAAAGCGCGTAGAAGATCTTGATCACGATCGGTTCCGGCGCCACGAACGGGGCACCTCCGTACTCGGTCACACGTTCGGTTGTTGATGAAGACGACGTCCACCGTTCCAGCGGGCAGCGGAAGTAGTAGCTCCTCTTGAATCCGACAGCACGACGGCGTGGTGTCGGTGGCGGTGGAGAAATCCGGCGGAGCTTCGCTTAAGCGTGCGGGATATGGTGGAGGAGAGAGAGACCGCTAGGGTTTGGGGAGAGAGGGGGGTTGGGCGCCGGCCCTCTAAGGGGTGCGGCCAAGGCTGAGGCTTGAAGTGGCCAGCCCCCTCTCTATGCCCCTCATTATATAGGTGGAAGCCCCAAGAGTTCTAGTCCAAGTCTTCGAATAAGACCCCAACACTAAAACCTCCCATATGTGGGAAACCTACTCAAGGAGGGAGTCCCACTCAAGGTGGGACTCCCACCTTTCCTTGAGGTGGGTTGGCCGGCCACCCTAGGGGAGTCCACCTTGGACTCCTCCCCTTTAGGGTTGGCTGGTCATGCAAGTGGAGTCTCTTCGGGACTCCACTTTCCAAAGTGCCGTTCTTCGGACTTTTCTAGAACCTTCTAGAACCTGCCATAAATGCACCGGATCATTTCCAAACTTGGAATATGACTTACTATATATGAATCTTATTCTCGGACCATTCCGGAACTCCTCGTGATGTCCGGGATCTCATCGGGACTCCGAACAAATATTCGAACTCCATTCCATATTCAAGTACTACCATTTCAACATCCAACTTTAAGTGTGTCACCCTACGGTTCGTGAACTATGCGGACATGGTTGAGTACTCACTCCGACCAATAACCAATAGCGGGATCTGGAGATCCATAATGGCTCCCACATATTCAACGATGACTTTAGTGATCGAAAGAACCATTCACATACAATACCAATTCCCTTTGTCTCGCGATATTTTACTTGTCCGAGGTTTGATCTTCGATATCACTCTATACCTTGTTCAACCTCGTCTCCTAACAAGTACTCTTTACTCGTACCGTGGTATGTGGTCTCTTATGAACTTATTCATATGCTTGCAAGACATTAGACGACATTCCACCGAGAGGGCCCAGAGTATATCTATCCGTCATCGGGATGGACAAATCCCACTGTTGATCCATATGCCTCAACTCATACTTTCCGGATACTTAATCCCACCTTTATAGCCACCCATTTACGCAGTGGTGTTTGGTGTAATCAAAGTACCTTTCCGGTATAAGTGATTTACATGATCTCATGGTCATAAGGACTAGGTAACTATGTATCGAAAGCTTATAGCAAATAACTTAATGACGAGATCTTATGCTACGCTTAATTGGGTGTGTCCATTACATCATTCATACAATGATATAACCTTGTTATTAATAACATCCAATGTTCATGATTATGAAACTAATCATCCATTAATCAACAAGCTAGTTTAAGAGGCATACTAGGGACTTCTTTGTTGTCTATATATCACACATGTACTAATGTTTCGGTTAATACAATTATAGCATGATATATAAACATTTATCATAAACATAAAGATATAAATAATAACCACTTTATTATTGCCTCTAGGGCATATCTCCTTTAGTCTCCCACTTGCACTAGAGTCAATAATCTAGTTTACATTTGTAAAGATATAACACCTTGGCTTTCTGGTGCTTTATCATGTTTCGCTCACGAGAGGTTTTAGTCAACGGATCTGACATGCTCAGAACCGTATGTATTTTGTAATTCATTTGCGTCTTAACGCATCACTCATTTCCAAATGAGTCGGCCTTAAATATGTTTGGTCTTTGGTGGAACCTTAATTCCGCGGTCTGAAATATGTCACTAATATTGTCACATACAATATAGCTTCAAAGTTCTGACTCTGTCGGAACTGCACCAAGTTCTCAAAGAACCTCTTGACTTTAACATCCTTTGTCATTGTCAAAACAATGACATACTTTGCCTTCTTTTGTAGATTCCGTCACAATATTTAGAACTCTTCTAAATCTAGCATAGACAACTTCTAGCTCATTGTGCTACCTTTTAAACAACACTTAGTCTAATTTGAGATTGAAATTATATTTTATATGTGACAAAACCAATATCGGTGTAACACCTTACAGCGATTTGTTTGTCATTTCTTCATACAAAAATATATATATATAATATATCCTTAGTTCTTCTAAAGTACTCAAGGATATTCTTACTGTTGTCCAATGATCATCATATGAATCATTCTGGTATATGCTCATAACAATTTATAGCACATGATATCTGATTGTGTACATATTATTCGTGATCTATAATCACTCATGTGTTTTTACTCATTGAGTGTCAGATACACTCAAGTCTTGTTAAACCTTCACATGACAAGAACATTTTCTTAATTTTTCTATATTGAACTACTTCAATATCCATCATATGTACTTTGACTTAAACTTATTTATGTGTTTCAATCTATCTTTATAGATCTTGACACTAAATTTGTTTCAGTCCATATCCTTTCATTGAAGTTAATTCTCAATGAAACCTTTTAATCAAGTATATAATTACATCATTTATAACCAACTATATGTCACTTACATAAAGTATTATAAATGTGTCTTAGCGCTCCCACTTAATTTCTTGCAAATGCAAGCCTCTTCATTGTCTTTGATGAAATCAAAAACTCTTTGACTATTTCATCTGGTGAAGATTCCAACTCCGCAATACTTACTTCATCCAATTGAAGTTCGTATACCTATCTAGTATTCCACGGACCAGCAAAACTCTTGGTTGTATCTTGTATACACCTTTAATACATACTTCTGATAAGTAATGTATTTTGCCATCCTACTAGAATAATCCACATAGACTATAAGCATTGCTACGGAAGATCTAATCTTATCGTATTCAACTCTTTGAACTTTGTCGTAAATAATTTTTCGATAAGTCAAGCTTTCTTCAAGGATATTTCATCCAAGTCTATCAATTTCATAGATCCATTTACTTTCATAAAGTATTCATCTATCTTGGATTTCATGGCGCATGACCATTTTAACGGAGTCAGGGCCCATCATAACTTCTTTGTTTGTAGTTGGTTTATCATTGTTCAAAATCAATCCTTTGTTCATAAATCATTTATTTGATCACAAAGTAAACCATACCTACAAGGTTCAATATGTACTTTGATCTCCATGGCTAAAACACTTTGTAGTCATGGGAGTCATGATCGTCGTGGCCGCTTCCGAAACAAATTCCGATGCTGCGGTACTCTCATCATTATGCTCAGGTTCATAAACCTTATCAAATTATATTGTCCTCCCACTCAAATACTTCACTAGAAACAATTTCTTGGAAATAAGAAACATTGACAAACACTTTTGTCTTTGTCTTGTGGAAAGAATTCCCAATCAAATCTCTGGGATAACCAACAAAGACATTCATCCGATTTTGGTTGTAAATTTATTTACTTATGCTATGCATACCAAAATTTAAGAAAAGACTATCAGGGTTTATACCCATGCCATAACTCGTATGGTGTCATTTCAACGGATCATGAAGATGCTCTATTCAGTGTAAAAGCGGTAGTCACTAAAGCATAATCCACAAAAATATAATGGCGTTAATATCTTATCTCATCATTGATCCAACAAGGTTTGGATACATCTCTTGGATACTTCATCATCACTATGATACTCCAAGAAACGTGAGTTGTAGAACAATTTCATAACTCTCTTAGATGTTCGCTAAAACTCGTAATTCAAATATTTCCACCATGATCCAATCATAGATATTTGATTTTTCTATTACGATGATTTCCACTTCATGCTGAAATTTATTTGAATCCATTCAAATGTTTCAAACTTCTTCCTTATTGAATATATCCACATATATATACTCAATTCATTGTTGAAAGTTTTCATGAAGTAGAAGAATCTCCCGCACACAACTATGCCCAGTGAACCATATACATCATCATGTATTTTTCACTAAGTTAGTTGCCCGTTCAACTCTTGGCCTATGAACGGTATTTTAATCATTCTCTTTAGAAAAGATTTGCAAGCGTCAAATGATTCAAAAATCAAGTGACTCCAAAAATCCATTTGCATGGAGTTCCTTCATGCGTTCCTTTCTAACATGACCTAAATGGCGGTTCCACAAATAAGTGGAATTCAAATCATTTGCCTTATGGCATTTTAGCGTCAGTTTATGTATATGTGTTTCACCATTAAGATTTATAATAACTTATCCATCGTACATGGAGTAATGTCATAATTTGAACAACTCATTGTTTTCATTTGACCAGAGCAAAATAACAATTATTAAGTTCTTTATTATAAATTCTAAGGGCTAGATAGAATGCCAACGACGAACATAATAACACTTTATTTTTGTTCCAGACGTGCATACCTATCATATTCCTTGTTAGTCACTTAGGCCATTGTACTCTTGTATTGCGTTGTTTTGTATGACACTTCATACCAACCAATGTGGTACAAATACCCAAGAATTTTATTGTGTGACCAAATGAGGAATACATCCATAACATGTATATCATTTATATACACCTGAGCTAGACTTTCTAGTCTTTTCTTTATTTCTTTCTGCCAATAATCTTTTGTAGTTTCTCTTTTAGCTTTCCTCATTATTCAGAAAAACACTTCAATATCAATAACTTCTAGGTTTGTTGATCAAATACCAATAACCTTGAGGTTCTTTGAAGTTGATCATCATATGACAAGTGTTCCGGATTTCACTATTAGTAACCTTTTAATATGATGAACAATTTCACTCATAATTTTATCCATCATATCATGACGACTTTTTGAGACCATGTCTGTACATGCTAGGCTCATAAAGTTTAACCTTAGTATTCGCATGTGCAAATCTGGCTTGCACCCATTGTAAGCACACGTAGAATCTATAACACCCGATCATCACGTGATGCTTCGATACGACGAGTCTTAGCAACGGTGCATACTAAGGATGATAACTTCATGGATATGCGAATATCGTTAGTGCTCCAATAGTTGGAGGATTGTGACGCCTGGCGTCTTCAACCTTCATACATTCCCATAAAACTTATGAGTTTATGTAGTCTCACCAAATTATATTCTATCATCTTGCAATAAGGTCTTAGATATCACATATATCTCATACCTTGATTATTTCTGAAAACTAAATTTTCAGCTCCTTACTTTTCAAACAGATTTGAACTTCAAGTTTCACGGAGACAAGATAACTTTAGGTACTAATTGAAACCATAGCTCTGAATCAACAAAGTGAGTTTCACTAAAAGTTTGCAATAGGACTTAATCAATTCTTGATTCTTTAACAATACGGTACTAATCCGTAAAGTTTCTTATCAGATTTTAACAGTATTTCTATCTCAATAACAAGACTAGCGCATAGTAGTAAACGGATGCTAATACTACAAAATTAATTCAAAATACTACTCAGACTATGTTTATGATAATTAGTTCATGTTTTAATCTAATTACTAATGAACTCCCACTTAATACAACATCCCTCATAGTTGTTAAGTGGTACACGATCCAAATCCACTACATCAAAACCGATCATCACGTGAGATGATGTAGCTTCAATGGTGAACATCAACATGTTGATCATATCATCCATATGACTCGTGTTCAACCTTTCGGTTTCCGTTGTCCCGAGGCCATGTCTGTACATGCTAGGCTCGTCAAGCAAACCCAAGTATTCCGCGTGTGCAACATGGCTTACACCCGTTGTATGTCGAGTTTATCACCCGATCATCACGAGATGCTTCAAAACGTCGAACAATGCAACGGTGCATACGAGGGAAGAACACTTTATTATCTTGATATTAATGTGAGGGATCATCTTATAATGCTATCGTCGCGATCTAAGCAAAATAAGATGCATAAAGGATTAACATCACATGCAGTTCATATGTGATATGATATGGCCCTTTTGTCTTTGCGCCTTCGATCTTCATTTCCAAAGCACGGACATGATCTCCATCATCAACGGGCATGATCTCCATCATCGTCGGCGTAGCGTCAAGGTCCATGGCGCCGTCTTCATGATTGTTCACCTCATGTAGCAACTATTACAACTACTTTGAAATACTACTCAACATGAAATATAAAGACAACCATAAGGCTCCTGCCGGTTGCCACAATACAATAATGATTATCTCATACATATTCATCATCATATTATGGCCATATCACATCACCAAACCCTGCAAAAACAAGTTAGACGTCTCTAATTTGGTTTGCATATTTTACGTGGTTTAGGGTTTTCGAGTGAGATCTAATCTACCTACGAACATGAACCACAACGGTGATACTAGTGTTGTCAATAGAAGAGTAAATTGAATCTTCACTATAGTAGGAGAGACAGACACCCGCAAAGCCACTTATGCAATACAAGTTGCATGTCGAGCGTGGAGCAAATCTCATGAACGCGGTCATGTAAAGTTAGCCCGAGCCGCTTCATCCCACTATGCCACAAAGATGCAAAGTACTCAAACTAAAGACAACATAAGCATTAACACCCACAAAACCATTGTGTTCTACTCGTGCAACCATCTATGCATAGACACGGCTCTGATACCTGTAGGATAACGTTGCATAGAAAACAAAAAAATTTCCTATCGCGAACACGCAATCCAAGCCAAGATGCAATCTAGAAGACGGTAGCAACGAGGGGATGATCAAGACTAACCCTTGAAGAGATTCCAAAGCCTATAAGAGTAGGCTCTTATTGCTGCGGTAGACGATCACTTGCCGCTTGCAAAAGCGCGTAGAAGATCTTGATCACGATCGGTTCCGGCGCCACGAACGGCAGCACCTCCGTACTCGGTCACACGTTCGGTTGTTGATGAAGACGACGTCCACCTCCCGTTCCAGCGGGCAGCGGAAGTAGTAGCTCCTCTTGAATCCGACAGCACGACGGCGTGGTGTCGGTGGCGGTGGAGAAATCCGGCGGAGCTTCGCTAAGCGTGCGGGATATGGTGGAGGAGAGAGAGACCGCTAGGGTTTGGGGAGAGGGGGGTTGGGCGCCGGTCCTCTAAGGGGTGCGGCCAAGGCTGAGGCTTGAAGTGGCCAGCCCCCTCTCTATGCCCCTCATTATATAGGTGGAAGCCCCAAGAGTTCTAGTCCAAGTCTTCGAATAAGACCCCAACACTAAAACCTCCCATATGTGGGAAACCTACTCAAGGAGGGAGTCCCACTCAAGGTGGGACTCCCACCTTTCCTTGAGGTGGGTTGGCCGGCCACCCTAGGGAGTCCACCTTGGACTCCTCCCCTTTAGGGTTGGCTGGTCATGCAAGTGGAGTCTCTTCGGGACTCCACTTTCCAAAGTGCCGTTCTTCCGGACTTTTCTAGAACCTTCTAGAACCTGCCATAAATGCACCGGATCATTTCCAAACTTGGAATATGACTTACTATATATGAATCTTATTCTCCGGACCATTCCGGAACTCGTGATGTCCGGGATCTCATCCGGGACTCCGAACAAATATTCGAACTCCATTCCATATTCAAGTACTACCATTTCAACATCCAACTTTAAGTGTGTCACCCTACGGTTCGTGAACTATGCGGACATTGTTGAGTACTCACTCCGACCAATAACCAATAGCGGGATGGAGATCCATAATGGCTCCCACATATTCAACGATGACTTTAGTGATCGAAAGAACCATTCACATACAATACCAATTCCCTTTGTCTCGCGATATTTTACTTGTCCGAGGTTTGATCTTCGATATCACTCTATACCTTGTTCAACCTCGTCTCCTGACAAGTACTCTTTACTCGTACCGTGGTATGTGGTCTCTTATGAACTTATTCATATGCTTGCAAGACATTAGACGACATTCCACCGAGAGGCCCCAGTATATCTATCCGTCATCGGGATGGACAAATCCCACTGTTGATCCATATGCCTCAACTCATACTTTCCGGATACTTAATCCCACCTTTATAGCCACCCATTTACGCAGTGGTGTTTGGTGTAATCAAAGTACCTTTCCGGTATAAGTGATTTACATGATCTCATGGTCATAAGGACTAGGTAACTATGTATCGAAAGCTTATAGCAAATAACTTAATGACGAGATCTTATGCTACGCTTAATTGGGTGTGTCCATTACATCATTCATACAATGATATAACCTTGTTATTAATAACATCCAATGTTCATGATTATGAAACTAATCATCCATTAATCAACAAGCTAGTTTAAGAGGCATACTAGGGACTTCTTTGTTGTCTATATATCACACATGTACTAATGTTTCGGTTAATACAATTATAGCATGATATATAAACATTTATCATAAACATAAAGATATAAATAATAACCACTTTATTATTGCCTCTAGGGCATATCTCCTTTAGGAAGTCCCATGTAAGTGCATGGGAAAGGCTTGATGCCGCAGGGGAAGTGCAGGGCCGCTGCGGCAAGGTGGACATCAGAGCATCGGATCGGCGATATGGAGCACTTGTCGAGGTTCGTGCGTAGGCCGGTGGCGCCACCGAAGGACTCCAAGAGCAGGCGGAGGAAGCTCAGGTCGCGGGCCTCAGGTGCGACAAAGATGACGACGTCGTCGGCGTACATGGAAGTCCGAAACCGCACACCTTGGCAAGGGAGCGGAGAGAGCACTCCAAGGGCTTCAGCGCGCGAGGCAGCGTTGAGGACCTCCATGCACAACAGGAACAACATGGGAGACACGGGGTCACCCTGCCTGAGGCCTCGCCGGTGTAGGATGGGCCTTCCGGGTACGCTGTTGAGTAGCAGCTTCGATGACGCGGTGGAGAGGATGATGCATATCCATTCGATGAAGCGGTCACCAAAGCCTAAGTGGCGCAGCACGCGTAGAAGGAACGGCCATGACACAGAGTTGAACGCCTTCGTGATGTCGACCTTGACAAGCAAGGAGGGAACACGACTCAGGTGGAGGGTGCGGGTGGTAAGCTGAACCATCTTGAAGTTGTCGTGGATTGACCGGCCCTTGACAAAGGCGGACTGGTTCTCCGCCACCAACTCGGTCAGCCTCGGCGCAAGACGATTGGCGAGCATCTTGGAGAAGAGCTTCCCAAAGCTATGTATGAGGCTAATAGGCCTGAAATCCTTGACATCAATCGCGCCGTCTTTCTTCGGCAAGAGAATGATGAGAGCATCGTTGAGGTTTCGCATGACCTTAGCCCGCAGCGAGTAGAGGTGCTGGATGGCGCGGAAGACATCATCCTTGATGATGGACCAGGCCGTCTGGAAGAAGCGTCCCGAGAAGCCATCCGGCCCTGGGGCCTTGTCCATTGGCAGGTCTTTGACAGCAGCCCATGTCTCATCCATCGTGAAAGGCACGTCCAGGTCCTGTAGGTTGATAGTAGGCAGGCCAAGGAATTGCAGGTCCAAGTCTTGTTCACGTGGAGAATCAGAACCAATCAGACTTGAGTAGAAGTTGTATATCATATCTTCCTTGTCCGCGTGGCTGACTGCCGTGTCGCCATTGTGAGAAAGGGCCACGATATGGTTACCTCGTCGCCGAGCCCGAGCACGCATGTGAAAGTAGCGGGTGTTAGCGTCGCCTTCTGCCAGCCAAAGGATCCTCGAGCGGTGTCTCGCGATGGTGCGCTCCAAAGAAGTGAGCCCGAGCGCCTTCATCTTGAGCTCCCTTCGAAAACCATGCTCGGCATCAGAGAGGCTCCTGGACTCCTGCGCTACGTCGAAGCGGAAGATAAGTTCCTTGGCGAGGAGGGGTTGGCGGCGCACACTGCCAATACGACTGTCGCTCCAAGATTGGAGGGCTTTTGCGGTGCGGCTCAGAAGGATCTGAAGACGCAACAGCGGGTCAACGTTTGTCGGCGCGTTCCAGGCCTGAGTGATCACCTCCAGGTAGCCGTCGAATTTGGGCCAGAACGGCTCAAACTGGAACCGGAAGTGGCGCGGGGACTGGAGGTTGGAGTGGAGGATGAGCGGGCAGTGGTCCGACGCAAGCGAAGGCCCGGCACGCAGCAAACAGTTTGGGAACAGCTCCTCCCAGTCCACGGAGAAAAACCAGTGATCGAGCCGAACAAGCGTTGGCTCGCGGCGCTCGTTACTCCAGGTATAACGACGCCCATGCAATTGCAGCTCCGTGAGTTCAAGGTCGTCCAGGAACCTTCTGAATCTGGTCATCCAACGTCTGTCAAGATTTTGGTTGTTTTTGTCCTCAGCCTGGTATATAAGATTGAAGTCTCCCGTCAACGCCCAAGGGCCAGGGTGATTGGCGCGAAAGGTTCTTAACTCCTGGAAGAACTTCATCCTATCTGGGGTGGAGAACGGGCCGTAGAGGGATCGCAGCACTGTTTGATGCGCACGGAGAGAGCGAAGGAGTGGAAAGCGACTCCATCAACCTCCCAGATGGACGTACGCCAAGCAACTAGGATGCCGCCACGAGTTCCCTCTGCCGGTAGGAAGAAGAAATCGAACCCCGGACCAAACATCTGCAGGATCAGACTATCATCGATGGCAGCTAGCTTAGTCTCTTGAACACATATAAGGGAGGCATGCTCATCACGGACAGTGTCGCGAAGGAGATCACGGCGCGCGCGGGAGTTGAGGCCACGCAGATTCCAGTTACATACATTTTCGTTAGGTGTATCCATTGAGAAACGGAGTCGACAAGGGACGGCCAGCAGCGAGAGCCTAGCAGGCCACCTCGAGCCGCGCACAGTGCGCTGTGACATCTACTACCTCGGTTCTTATTTAATCGACGCAAGCCATCCCGTGAAACGTACATCCGTAGGCACAACTCCGCGTCGATTAAAACCGTACGGAGGGAGTACGTTTCTAGGGGAATCCTTGGAGAAGAGCTCGCGCAGGGCTGTGATCCTATGCTCGAGAACCTCGCTGCTGAAGAAGTCCTTGTACCGCTGGAGTGCATCATCATCGATCTGTTCCGGCCGCTCGGCAAGGCCCAGCTTGCAGATGATGGTCTTCTGCGCCCAGGATAGCGTGCCGGAAACCTCCTTGCCACAGAATCTGGCAATGCGGCCACTGCGTCGCGGCACGTACGGCAGCGGGAGGCTCGCAGGTGCAGCGAGCAATGGCGGGTTGAGCGCTTGCTCGCAGGAGCGGAGGAATGCCTCAGCAGATAGCTGGCGCTGCGCACAGGGGAGCGGCGTGACCGGCACCTCGAACCATTGCTCTTCATCTTGAGCTTCAACTTCAGTGTCCGGTGGGCAGGAGCCAACATCATCAGAGCACGGCCAGGACGAACCCACCACGCTATCACCAGACAGGTCCTCGGATCTGATGACGGGCAGAGTGATCGCCTCCGCAGGCGCGTCAACCGGATCCGAGGCGGAAACGGTGCAACACCTCTGCGACACAGCTACGTTTGCGTCGTCATGGCCAGCAGGGGCGGGGGTAGGTTCCGAGCGCGTGGCGGAGACGTGGGTGCGGCTAGGCTCCTCCTCCGTGCTATGGACCTGGGCCACAGAGCGTGGTCCCTCTGGATCAGCAGCTGTCACTGCAACAGACAGCAGATCAGTCGTAGAAGCCGACGAAGAACATGCTTTTGACTGCAGGCCCACGGCAGAGGATGGCAAAGCGGCGTTGTCGGCCACCTCCAACGGGCGGGAGCCTACGGAGCGGCTGGCCGAGGCGCAGGATGGGCCCGTCTCCTGTGAGGCACGTGGCACCCAACGGCTGGAAGCAGCGACCGGTGTAACGCGGGCCCACTAGTTCTGGCGCCGGCGCCGGCGACGGTCGGAGCGGCCAGTGCAACTCCGAGCTGCGGCCACGCCAGGAGAGGCGAGGGCCTGCTGCGCGGGCGCGACAACATCCAGCGGGGCGTCAGCGGCGGGGGCGCCGGGGCCACGGCGACGACGACGGCGCCGACGGTTGGTACGGCGGCGTGGCTCAGGACCGTCACCAAGCGGCGGCTCATCGCGCGCAGCACTAGGACCGTGTCCTCCATCACCAGCAGGGCCGTCATCAGGGCCGCCAAGGCGAGGGCGTGCAACACCACGCAGGTGCACCTTGACGTCGTAGTGAAGCAGGTGCCTCTCCTCGATAGGGGAGGGGGGGGGGGGCTGAGGAACCTCGTCGGGGATGGCCAGGGTACGCGCGGCGGGGATGAGGCCTGGATTCGCCGTCCAGGCAGAGAGGCGGAAGCGGCGGAGGTCGTGGCGAAGGATAGTCTCATCGGCGATGGAGTCGATGCAGCAGGAGTTCGACAGCACGGAGCTAGCAGTCGAGCGGAGCCATGCGTGCGCGGGGATGCCCTCGATGTCCAAGTCCACCTTGTACCTCATGACCGCGCTGGTTGCCTGAGACTGCGGCGTCCATGGCTTGAGTCGAAGCTCGAAAGACATGGAGGGGATGATGGGGTGGGCGAGGGCCAGGTCCCTGTCCTCCATCCGGTCGAACAACACCAGGCAGTCTTCAACGGACGTGTGCTTTACCGTCATAAGCAATCACCACCACAACTGATGCAAGAACCGGTACCACTAATTCTGGGTAGATTGTCCGGTCTTCTGCTAGCAAGGGGAATGGAGGCAGGAGCAGGCGGAGGTACAGAGGACCCCACCGGCTCCGGCAGAGATGCAAGAGACTGTGAACTATCGGCTACAGTAGCAGATCTAGGCTGAGTCTGAAGTCAAGAATCTGTTGCTAACGCATCTGCAGCTACGGTATTAGATGATGGCAAGGACGAGGCAATGGGACTTACACCAGCAGATCGGGTAGACACCTGGTTGGAAGTGGTACCAGGAACCATCTCAGAGCGGTGCGCCCACCGATCTCTTGCTCTTAGTTCTTCTTCCTTGCGATTCCTCTCAGCAAGGGCGCGCTCACGCGCCGTCTTCTCCGAGATTCGAGTTGCCTCCCTTTGCCGTTCTTCATCAAGGCGTCGGCGCTCTTCGAATCTCCTGTGTTCTTCAAAGCGGAGGCGCTCCTGATCTGCCATACGCCTCTCATCTTCTCTTCGACGGTTATCTTCATAGCGTCGCCATTCCTCTTCACGGCGGCGCTCGTCCTCCCAGCGGCTCTGTTCCACGGCGATCTGCATCAGGTCCAACCCTCGGCCGGTATCCGAACTAGTTGCTGCGCGGAGAATTTCTCCTGGGTGGAGATCTGCGGGATCCTCCAAATCTTCTATCCATCCGCGGCTGAGCGGCGATCTAGGCGAAGGATCTGTTGTCTCCGGCGACCGTCCCTGACCAACGGCGCGGAGGGGTTGTGGGGGTTAGATCTGATCTGGGGGGCGGAGGAGACGAGACGAAGACAACAGCGCCCATGGCAAATGAGTTAGGGTTTATTCGAAACCTCTCCGCATGAAAATCTATACGTGTCTCCGTTGGAACAGTGTTGGGCTGAGGCCCAGTGAAAGCCGCCATGGATAAGTCTGAGGAAGCTCTGGATCCATGTCGTAAAACTATCGCACACTCCCGAAATCGGAGCGAGGAAAATCGTTGGGCTCGACCCAGAAAATCTCGGTCCAACCCACTTCCAATTGCTGACCCGAGGATGCTGCAGCGGTGTCGACGGAGAATGGGGCGACGAGGTGGCGGCGCGTGGTGGCGGCGTGGCGGCGGTGCGTAGGGACGGCGGGGCTAGGTTGCTTGGAGGGGACGCCATCATCTTCTTTGGGCGAACCTCTTCTCAGTGAAGGTACAAATATACCCAGCTTCCTAAATATTTTAATATACGAAGTGAAAGTACAAATATACTCAGCTTCCTAAATATTTTTTGTGGGAGGTCACTTATACAAAAGTTGCTGGAGCAATGCTTTTCAATCAAATTGATATTTTCAAATTTTAACGATTCTAGCCAAAATATTGATGCTCCAATAATGTTCAACCTTATGTACCCACGTAGTTTTTTTTACTGCAAGACCACGGGTAGATTAGTCATTTCCCCTCGTATCTAGCTTGCTCCACACCTCACTCCCAACACAGAGACCGAGCAGAGAGCTGGTCTATCTTCCTTACAGCGAGTCAGCGAAGGAGTCTTTTTTTCATAGTACAGTGTAAAAAAAAAAAAAAATTAGCGAAGGAGTCTTGGTGTGGAAGGAAGCCCTCCATTTTCTTTTCCCTATGATTTTTTTTACCACCATTACTATTACAGTACGGAGTACTACAAGTCAGTCTTCCTCCCCAGGTGGCGGAGAAAGAAGGAGAGGCCAAGCAGGAGGCGGAGGAAGGGATCCAGCTCCATCCTATGGCGATGGCGCCAACACGTCTGCTGCGGGGCCTCATCGCGCCGCTGCCGCCGTCCGACTGGCTGCCCTGCACCGCCTCCCTCCTGTACCACCAGTGGTGGCTCCCCACGCTCGCGCTCCCACTCCCGCGCTGGCCCTCCTGCTCCGACGGCCTCAAGCTCCTCCTCGCCCTCCTCCTCGTCTCCGCCGCGCTCGCCGAGGTCCGCCTCGTCGCGTCCTCCTCCATGGCGCCCACCCTCCGCTCCGGCGACCGCGCCGTCGCCGAAAAGGTAGCCCCTTTTCTCCCCACATCGATCACCTCCTAATATATCTTTCCATTTTACTTGATGTCTTCTCTCTTTGCTCGGATCTGCGTTAACCAAATGGGGAATGGGTGCTGTGATTTGATGTTGCCCAGGTCACGTACATGTTCCGGAGGCCGTCTGTGGGCGACATCGTCTTCTTCAGGGTGCCCACGGCCTTGCAGGTAGCTCTGCTTCTCTTTTTCTTCCGTTGTTAACTTCCCACCTTCACGGTCTGATGAAGCTGCATTGCGATGTTTTCGGCAGAACTGTGGCCTGAATAAAGATGTTGTATTTATTAAGAGGGTGCTTGCAACCCCTGGAGATTTCATCGAGGTAAGCAAAGCCAATGTTAACATTGTCTTGTCTTCCAACCACCTTATAACCACGGCTTTATATCAGATGCACTACATTCCATTCATTTGTTCACCGTGAGGGCTGATATATTCCTTGAGGACTACTCGTTCGTTCAAACATTCTCTTCCACTCACCTTGTTATGAATTCACTCACCACTTCATATCAATGCAGCTGAAAGCATCTATCTATAACCATATTATTAAAAAGTCGCCCTGTTCTTCCATATAGACTAAAATTATATGCTCCGTTTGACTTTGATCACAGTAATAACTTTTAAGATTAAAATTCGTTCAGGTAGCACCTGCTAAGTGCAATTGGAATCAGAAACGGAAACACAATATGTCCTTCTTCATATACTTTAAGCCATGAGAGGCCTGTAGCAAGAACTTGCACGGCAATGTAATGCTGGCAATAATGCGCGTCGTCCAATTCGACATGTCTTTCAAAAAGAAAAATAATAATAATCAACAGCAACATAACAATATCACATTGCTCTACTTATTTAGTCCTTGAGCTATAAGTACAGGCGTGCGAACATAAAGAGAACCCTATTTATAACATAGGATAGAATCAGGAAATAAATAAGATCGAAACATAGATGATGTAAGAGCTACTATAAGTGTGTAGTCCAATTTGGGATTTTTTTTGTATGGAAATTTATCTTTTTGTGAGACGAGTTTCCATTGCAAGGAAGAGATATTTCGGCACAAAAAAAATGTTACATTAAAAAGTCTCAAAAAATATTTTTCATAGTACATTTTATGTTACACACGTACACTTTTTTAATGCGAGTTACTCCCTCTGACCCATGAAACTCAAAATATGGATGTAGCATCTACATACATCCAAATTTAGAAAAAAATTCAGACAACTTTCATGGGACGGAGGGAACACTTATTTTTTCACGGTAGCATTGAAGGAGTCATAAAGTTCATAATGTAAAAGAATATTTCTAACATATGTTGTCATTTAGCAATGAATCATGCCCTTTATACATAAATGCTTGGATTAGTATAATATGCTATGGAGTATGTTTATTTAATAGCTAGAAAAATATTAAAGTATCCTTAAGAGTTGCCGCTAGTTCCCCTTGAATCTGGATGCCTACATTGTACTTACTACACACCCACCTTCTTACAGGTCCGACAAGGTCAGCTTATTGTTAACGGTGTTGCACAGAAGGAACATTACACCGCAACCCACGGCGCATCATACACAATGGAGGCCATGGTTTGTCGCGTCTCTTTTCTATCTGTGAGCATTGTCTCCTTGAACAACATTGAGGAGTTGCTATTGCCAGGTCCAGAGATAGTACCCAAACTGCTATCGCAAATTGACTATACCACCGCAAGAGGATGACCAAAATTGGCATGGCTGCTCCGTGTTGTTGACTTCCTGAGTGCCTGGTTGTTCTAACTGACGGGCCTCAGATGGTGGATGATCTCTTCGTCCTCCCCCCAATTCCTGTTATCTGCTCGGTTCTTTGGCCGGATCCCGTACTAAACCCCCGCATCGTCGTCCTGCAGCGACTCCCTGAAGGCCATGTATTCGTCATGGGTGATAACCGTAATAACAGCTGCGATTCTCGTGCCTGGTAAGAAACACATCCAATCCCACGCTAGGCCCATCTTCCTCTACATGTACCATAACTGATTTCTCGTCTTGAGAATATCATCGAATAGTTCAACTTTAGGAGATCTTGTGATAGTCATCTCATAGATCTGTGCTTCGGACTAGATCCGATACAATTGCAGATTGAAGTGCCACGATGATTGTTTGATCCGCAATTATGTAAGAATATCAGAGTAGAATGCAGCACTCAGATTTGATCAGTTACAGTTGCTTTATCATGGTTGTATCGGTGAGGAAATCTTGTGCTAGTCATAATATAAATCCATTCTCCGGACTAAATCTAGATGTTGTATGCTTGGAGATTGAATTTTTCATGACAAACAGTCAATATATAGTGACATGGGAGCAGAATGCCAATATACGTTTGTAGTTACCAGAAGAACGTGCGGTTGCTTAGTACTGTTAACTGGTTTTGTAGAAATTGTTCGGGAGCTAGCACTTTATCATCTTGATGTTTGTGGTGACAGGGGGCCTCTACCTATCAACAACATTGTTGGGAGATACATGATGTCCTTTGGAAGATCCTCTTTCCAATAGCCAAGCTGAAGAGCTTCGATGACCTCCAGCATTGACGAACCCCTTGATGTCATTCGTTATGGGCTTATGGCGATATCAAGCTATGTTGGGCCTCGAGCCCTTTATCTGTACATCATCTTTCCAGTAGCCAAGCTGAAGATCTTTGATGACCTCCAGCATTGATGAATCCCTCAATGTCATTCGATAGATGGTGATGTTGGGCTACGCCGGGGCCTCGAGCCTTTCAGTGTGATGTGAGTGTTGTATGTATACCGACTTAATCCTGGGGAGAAGTAATAATGACTTTGTAGCCGTCGTCACTCACCCTGGCATGTCTAGGTGTTGAGCCTATTTGTTGGTAGAACCTAAAAAATGAACCTAAAGGTTACATCTTATGGTAACCTTAGCTGTCGCTTGTCGGTAATGCTTGTTATGTTTCGCATTCTGGAGTGCAGTGTGTTTTGTAAGTTTGAAAACCTTTGTGGTGGTTATTTGCTGCTTGCAATCAAGTACTGTATGTGATTTCCTCTTGTGTTTTGATGAATGGAGTACTGGTAGCCTTTTCTTCTGTAGTTGATGTAGTGGGTGGTGGCTGATGTTGACGATGGTGGAGGTGTCTTGGGCTTGTTGCACTCGTTGATATGCTGGACTGGTGCTTGATGTGTGCCAACACCATGTCGGGAGTGAGCCAATGACATCTCTGCAATAAGCTCGATTGGGTCGTTGCTCTGTCTGGAAGGAATCCTCTCCTTCCTCTGCAAGAAAAATTGAAGATGGGGCAGAGGAGATCACAAGTACGTCATTAGGTCAGGGCGCTCCACTCACTGGATTTTGAGATGAAGCAACTCCATGAGTTGGGAGAGGCGTTGGTGAACCACATGTTATTTGTGGATGACAACCTGCTGTTTTTCAAGGGTAGTAGAGAGAGAGAGCGAAAGAGTTGTCTAATCTGTTGAAGATCTATTGTCTAGCTTTTAGTTAGAGGAAACAAGGATAAATCATCAATCTTCTACACTAAACAGTGCCCGCAAACCCTCCATGTCATAGTCACGAGGCTTTGAATGACCGATACCTTGGTATGCCGGCCGATGTAGGAAACTCAAGGTACATGGACTTCCAAATTTTTGAGAGATCGAGTGTGGAGCAAAGTAAAAGGGTGGATGAAAAAAAAAAATACTTTCAGCAAGTGGTAAAGAGGTACTAATCCCTAAGAGCACTAAGCTCCCAGGGTTGGGAGCGCGTTTGGTTGATCCACACGTCGCGATTAGTGGTCCTACCTAGAGTCAGTTTGTTTTGGGCATGGGTTCACCAAAGGAGTGCAGGGGTCGTCGTTTACCTAGAGTCGGTTTGTTTCTGAACCGGCATTTGAGGAAGAAGAAAACGTGCACGATCCTCCAGTCTTGCCGTTTCATTTTTATAGGGTACCATCAGTGGCGCTGGCCGCCGCCGATCTCCTCCATCTCCCCCGACGGTCAGCTTGCCTGTTGCTCCTCCTCACCCCCCTCCCCGCTCCGGACCCCAATCGCCCTGCACGTGTTGCTTGACCGTCTCCGAGCTCGGTAGTGCCGCCATTGAGGTGCTGGACCCCATGTCCTGCCCCCTTTGAAGCTCCGAGCCAGAGGTATGGTCTCATCTACCTTCTCTCACTTTCCATCTTTTTGTTGTAATTACTATGAGCAAGCACAAACATGGTGTTAATGGTTGGATATGTAAGGATCTCAATAATTATTTTGGATGAATTGTGCCTGATTTGGTCTGTCCAGAGTTTGAGTTCATATTTGTGTGAATGCTACATGAGGAGAAAAATTCATTTTGTCTGCCCAATAGTTTCACCAAACATGATATCATCAATTAGACAACTTGAATCTAATGCACTGTAATGGCAGCTCATTTATGTGTAGTAATCCATGGCCCCAAGAGTAATTTTCTACTCTTTGCCCGGTTGAAGCCCAACAGGCATTCGAAGGTATTCCAAGAACTTAGAATTTCCCCTTTTTTTTTTTTTCTCTTCTCAATTGTTTAGTGAGATTGCAGCAATGTAAAATTTCCCAATAGAAGATTTAGGTTCTTTGAGCTACATATCAGGGCCGCAACCCAGTTGAATGGATGTCTACAGTAGCTATGAAGAATTGAAAATTTCCAGTAGTTGTGAGTTCTACATTTTTTGTTGCTGCACCTTGCAGGGGTATTATGTGTATTGTTTGCTCCAGAACGCTCTTCACTCTCATATTGAGGACATAACTTCAGGTTTCAGTTACCAACACTACAAGATAGGCAAGCAAGGAGGGTTTCAACCTTAGGTTTCAAGTTTATTTGTGGCCTTTAAACATTTTCCAGAAAGAATTATTGTACTATTATTGTGGTGTTTGTACTGAGCCATGCCTGAGTGTCTTCCATTTGCATGTCAGTTGTTACACCTGCTAGTTAAAGCTATATCCCAAGCAATACCGGCCTACTAGATGGGGTGTTTCAGATTGTCCTGAGGTCTATTTTTTCGATAAAGGAAATATATTAATATCAAAAGGTACCAATTACATCCAGCCTCCTACAACAACGCAACACCATAATGGTAGTACGGATGCACACAACCAAAAAAAAAGAAAAGAAAACTAAGAAACAAAAGTCCCGCTACAGTATTCTAGGCCTAGCAACAGCAATACATCCACCATTAAGACAACACCTGAAATACAGACTCTCCAAAAGCGACGCCTCCAAGAAGGAAACAGTGCACCAGCGTCGTCGTCGCCCGACCAAAGATCTTAGGTTTTCACCCTGAAGATAGTCCCTGCTCTCAAAACAATGCCTCCAACAAGGTCATTGCCGGACAACAGTTAAGGCCGACCTTGGGTTTTCACCCGAAAGGTAGGACTCGAACTTCACGTGTTGCCGCCCCCACTTTCATACTGCTGCAGCCCGGAACACAAAGCAAGTCTCTCAACAGCGCGGAGACTTGAATCTCCATTAGCTAGACCTCCGATCCGGCCTTCATGATATTCTCTTGTTCTGACTTCACCATGGATCAAAATGTCACTTGATGTCAACGCAAAACAGAGCTTCACGCCGCTCCCTCCAAAACCAAACGGCTGGAATGAAAACATGGGTGCGCACGACCGAATACCACCCGATCTAGCAAATTCCAGGCAAAAGATGCACTGTTTCATTCGCCGGCGGCACCTTCCGGAGCTCAACACTCCGGCTAGATCAAGAAGGACAGACCTCAGGATGGTCCCCATCTTCGCGCAAGAGAAACCCGTAGGACCACCACCTTCAAACTGCGAAACAGACGAACAGGCCCCCTCGCCGCCAATACGCCGATTTTTGGAGGGAAGCAAACAAGGGAACATCAAGGCTAGCTGGGTCGCATGGACATTGAGCTCTTTAATTTGTGCTTATTAGCTCGGCAGTCTTGGAGGATTTTGCAGCAACCGAACTCAAGTGCTCATATTTTGAAGGCCGTATATTTTCCCAACACATCTATCTTAGAAGCTAAGCTTAGATCCCATCCTTCGCAGATATGGAGGTCTATTATTGATGGACGAGAGGTGCTAGTTCAGGGACCGATCCATCACATTGGAGATGGCAAAACAACAAATATTTGGTCTGACAACTAGCTACCTAGTGATTGCATGATGAGGCCGATTGTGGCCTTGAAAACCAATCCACCACAGTTAGTGTCCCCGCTGATTGATGAGCGGTGACTTGGAAAGATGAGTTGTGTTGATATGTTTAAGTGGATTGCCTAGCCCTTTCCACCAGTTTGGAATTTTGCTTGCGTTGGCTAGTGCAAGAAGCTTGACATGATATCAGAGCCCAGGGTCTCGAGTGCGAGTCCTGGTTTTCGAAATATTTTCCCACCCCTATGTCCGTTGTGTATACGATCATTCATACGTGTGCTATTCTTCTTTCCACGTGTTGACCTTCTCTTCTCTTCTCCCAGTCACACGTGAGGAGGGGTGTTGATATGTTTAAGTGGATTGCCTAGCCCTTTCCGTCAGTTTGGAATTTTAGTTGCGTTGGCTAGTGCAAGAAGCTTGATAGGTTGATGCGTGAATCCTTCCTTCCAATGGACACAATGACAATCCTCAGCATACCACTTTGTACTCGCCGGCAACAAGACTACGAAAGGAAATGGAGGTACAAGCGAGCGACTAAGTCGATTTCCTTTGTTTTTGGCGATAATGAAACTAGAGAAGCTGCTGTGAGCGACGGGAAGCCATTTTCAGAAATGTGTAGAAGGAGAAACGTTTCTTTCCCTTCCTATTGCGTTTAGCAATGGGGATATAATATAGTTAAACATCCCGAGTTATATTATACATGGAGCAATGGCCCCCCTTTCGGGCGCATGCTTCCCCTTCTCAGTCTCTTTCGCACTGTTTGTTCACTCTGATCTGCCAACAAAGAGAACTATTTTGAAGGAAACCCAAGATTTTCCAACTCGGAAGCAGAAGCAAAAGCAAAAGGCTGGAGTTTTCTTTGAAAAACGTGAGTTGCGTCCAAAATAAGTATTTTTCTGTAGAGGCTAGCCCAACAATCCTTACCCATGATTATCACTGAAATAAAATCGAGGGTTGCACATCTACAGTAGTTCATCTTTGTTTATTGAAACCTTCGATCTGGATTATCAGATTGTAGTATTATTACTTTTTCTCTAGAGACCTAGGTTTATCGAACCCTTGGGAATTTTTTTTTGGTGTAAGATCACTTGATAGAGACTTTGAGACTTCGCTTATTGTTTTTTCCGAATGGAATACGGTAGGGGAAGTCCCTACAATGATTTGTCTTTGAAATAATAAGAGCATCCCTAGGAACTTGAATCCAGGTGGCTATGTTGTACATCACTTTCCTAACTAAGTGGGCTAGGCTCACTTATTGCTTACTTGTTGTTTACGAGACCAATGGTTTTCTTTTGTTTGTCTGTGTATCGATGGATGGAGATATGCCAGGGCTAAGGTTTTACCTACAGTTGTGCAATAAACAAATTTGGATAGAAAGATAAAATGAAGAACACATGTTTCTTATGCATAATACATATTAACAAGTATAGTGGGCGATGCATCCTAATAGCACCATAGGTTGCTCATAACATACACTAAAGATCAATTACCCAACTAAGACCTCCAAGCAGTGCACGATATCACAATAATTAATTTAAATAGATAGAGCATTAATATCTATGACATCACCTAGAATCCCCGAATAGCAATCACAATACCGACCAACATTGAGGGATGGTGATGGATTCGATAGCGGCGGAGATAGAGCTTTGCTAGAGATGGTGATCTGACTTGTGGCGGTGTACTGGTGTTTTCTCTATGTTGCGGCTCTTTGATGACCTAGGGTCCTTCACAACAAAAACTTGGTTTGACGAGGCGAAGCCATCGACATGCCGCATGGGTGGGGATGATCGTACCATAGGTCGTTAAGTTGCTTGCTGATTGTCTTCAATCCTAGTTGACTTGGTGATATTCCTAGCTTGTAATCTTTCATTAATTGGCCTTGATTTGCATAGAAATCAATAACATAGAGATGTGCACATCTATGCAATAATTAGTGATTAATGGCATGTCTAAAGAGATATTTCCATCATATTGGTGAATAATATATGGTTTAAGTGACGATAAAGATGTAGAGCTTCAAACTTGGAAGCACATAACCTAGCCAAGCACATGATTTCTCTTGGAGTTGGAGGCCATATGTGGCTCGGAACTTTCTGCTATGTAATTATACCTGTAAATGCTTTCATTGATCAATAAAGTGCTTGACAGGTTGTCTAAAAAAATCCACGAGTCCCGACTTCTTAGGAGAGGAGTGTGACCAGTGCATGGTTAATCGCCCCAAATCCATGTGCATCAAGACGTGAGAGGGATGTAAAATCCATGATGCTGCCCTTCATGATGCCCCAACAAGATATGAAAAATCGAGTCATGAAACTGTCCATCCCTAGACACTATTTCATCGACATTCCTTTCAGCACCATGCACACATCCTCTTCTGAGAACTCTCCCTCCAACTGTTGGAGGTCCAGGGAGGGAAGCACCAGGAAGTCTAGGCTGAGGGAAAAGGGGCGGTCCACCAATAAGACAAATAGGTTCAAAGAAATCACCCACGATCGCAACTTTATTGCCATGCTTCGTGAGCTGAACTTTATCCACCATGAGACGACATGATGAAGTATTTCATCTCTAATTTCTTGCATGCGTGTGGAACATGCGTTTGGAAGCATCACCCTTCTGTAACCAGAGGATGTGAGAGTGTAGTTTCGTAATTGTCCTCTCGAGGGAATCCAGGCATAGAATCTTCTTCTTGAGAAGGCACCGCAAAGCTCTTTCCTCAGACGAAAAGGCCCAAGAGTCCATCGCTGTGTCAAGACGTGATATGACCTTTGTTGCATTAATAATTTGCATCTTAACATTCCCAACAAACTTGGAGATGCAGTTTGAAAGGAACTTGTCGCTTGCTTTGAGCTTTAATTTGTGTCCAACCATTTGAATGGATCTGCAATCCATGTTGTTGACATCCATGCCTTTTGGGACAATATCCATGAATCTATCAGCTTTAGGCTAGAAGCATTTTAAATAGAAGCGACGTCCCCTGAAAATGTCTCATGTCGAACTCACGACTAGCGGGTAGTTGTCAGAGCCTCTTCACAATCCGAGAGGCCCGATGGACAAGCCGAGAGGAAGGCATCCATGAAAAACTCTCCACAATCGAGAGTCATAAAGACCCTCTAAGGCACCACCAAGGTGGGATTTCCCCTCTCATTGTACTAAGTGAACCTCCTATCATTGAGGTAGAGTTCCTTCATCTTTAGCTGAGATAGTGTGCGTTGGAACCTGTATATCATCCGCCTATGCAGCACCCCTTGATTTTTGTTAGCCGGGTCAACTATAAGGTTGAAGTCCTCGGTGTCCACCCATGGATATCCTATAACTCACAGAGGTACAACCGCTTGTCTTCTCCACTCTGGGGTCCGTAGACACCGGTGAACCACCATCCATATTCCTCCCACATTGCGCTGTGATCTCATTAAGTGAGAGACGATGGGGGTTTGAGACCGAAACTAACGCGTACTGCCAGACTAAAAGTATGCTGACACGCCGGTAAGAAGTAGAACTTTGCATAGGCAGAGCCTAGACTCTCTCTAACCACGCGGTTAATGATAACCACCATTTTTTTTGTCTTGGAGAAAAACCACTACCACATTCACGGGTGAGATCGCTTGGAAAATTTCCACCCATTCCGCTCGGGAATTAAAACCACATGCATTCTAAATCACAAATAAAATAGCTATATACCAAAACAAATCAACACTGGACACACCAATCACTTAGACAAGGTACTAGGCAGCCATCCAAATAGGCTGAGTACCACGTGGAGGTGGTTTTCACTAAGGGGCGTGTGAAGAGGTCGAGGTATGCCTCCCATGCCTCATCACCAATGATCTCTCCTTCTATTGCAATACCAAGTTCGGAGATTAGAATTCTATGTTGTTGCCTCACCGGTGCCCGTGCACCAAACCGGCCCCGAATGCGTCTACTCCTTCTTACCGGGCCAACATAGACCTTCATTGGATGTCCACGGTATGCCGGCATAGAGTGAATCGATGAGATGGGTCTCTGGCTGACCAAGCGGAAGATTGCGAGGCCTAGGTCCATCCCAACGTTTGTCCAGTCCACTGCCTTGGGCACAAGAGGGATAGTTGGCGAGTCAGGGACAGACTGGAACATTGCCAACAACGATACTAATGAGCCACGTCACCCCATCAATCCCCAGGGAGGTGGCGTCTAGACTCGCGCCATATCCATGCCGTTCGTTTACAGGGACAAAACCTCCGCGGGTAAAAGCGTTATTGTGTCTCTACGTATAGTCCTTGGGGCGTTTGCTTCTCGGGGCGTCCCACCTCACCAATCGGAGAGTTTGGTTCAAAACTAGAAGGGCTGCCATGCCTTGATAAGTCTGCGCGATCCAAACTTATATGATTAATTAAATTTTGTAGTATTCGATTTTGGCTAAAATTTATATGCGGAGTATAATGAAACAGAGGATATGAGTATAAGTCACATGACTAATTTGCTTCTCAATTGCAGAATTTATTGATGCTTAAAGAATAACAATTTCGTACTGCCAACCGAATTCATATAAAGATAATATGTACTTCTTTATCTGAAGTATTTTTTTGAACTTGATATGATGATTTCTGTAGTTTTATGATATAAGCCCGTGCATTTAACTTGCTAATTTTCTAGTAGCTCTTTGACTAGTTGACTGGACCCATCAGCAGTAGAATATTTTAGGGCAGCATCAGCAGTAGAACATGACCCTCTTCACGCTGTCCTTGAGCGCAGGGAGGGGCCTGACGACCCCACCGCCGGGGGCCCGGGTGCTGCGGAACGTGGAGGAGCCGGCCTGGCGCGTGCTCGCGATGGAGCCGCTGTCGGGGCTGTCCGGCTCCATGTAGAACCGGGCGCGGAAGGCGGCCAGGTGAGCGTAGTATGCCGGAGGAACTGCAATAAACGTTTATCTGTCAGAACTGTTTTTGAGAATTTATCTGTCATAATTGTTGAAACTTCAAGACTTGAGCTTGGCAGATCCCTGATGACAATATTGATTTCAGAGTGTCGACTTACCGATCGATACCGACCGCGTGCACCTCGCGTAACTGCGGAAGAGATCGAAAGTTAGGGAGGGGATGTAGATTGATTGTTCGAGAAGGTGAAGAATGCCGAGGCTTACGTGTAGCAGAGGTTGTTGGTGAGGCTCTGCAGTGCATCGGCACTGAAGTTGTTCTCATCCCACAGGACATGGTAATGCGCGGGGCGGCTTGTGCCCTACAGATCATTTGAGTTATCATCTGATACAGTCTAAAATGACAGACATGAAGATTTAAGTAGGTCTCGTCATATTTATTTACCTTGATGCCGGCATGGCTGCACAGGAAGAAATCAAACTCTGTAGGATGGCAGATCTTGGAGTCTACAACAGTGCCTGCATGTCCAGGAGAGACGGTCAGATTAGAAAAGATATTGGCAAGAGGAAGGTAGAAGCAAGCAACCTGAAGAATGATGGCATGAGCATGTCTAACAGGCCCCGTATTTCGCTGCCCCGTATAAGTCTTTTTTCGCCCCGTATCGAAAAACTGCAACATTTCGAGCCATTCCGTCTAGCAGACCCCGTATTTCCGTATTTTCAAAAATAAAAGCCCGGGAAGTTCATCTTCATTGATCATACTAGGATTCATACATACATATTGATCATACTACGGATCAAACTAAGCTAACCTACCTCTAGTCGTCAAGGATGACGTAGGGGCGATGCGCGCCGCCTCCTCCCGCCTCCGCGCCTCCGCTGCCAGCCTCGAACGCCTCCACACGGCGATGGCCGCCCTCCTCCGCCTCGCCCGAGCTTCTCGGCGGCATCCGCCTCGGATAAGGCGAGCGCACGGCGGAAGGCCGCCTCCTCTTCCGCCTCCTCTTCCTCGTCGCCGCCTCGCTTCCTCCCACTGCTGGCTGATGGTCGCCCCCATGCCGCCTTGACGCGCGGTCGCTGCCACTCGGCGAGCCACTTCTCGAACGCATCGCCGCTCATTGGCTTGAGCGGCGGGTCTGCTGTACCACCGCCCACCGGCGGCGTCGGAGCGGCTCCGGCACGTACCCGCCCGGCGTACTTGCAGGCCGCGCGACGGCTCCCGCGGCGGAGTACTTGCATTTCGCCGCCATGCTTCCTCTACGGTGTCCGGCGAGCGGGATCGCTCGATCCGCTCGCCGGCGAGGCTGCGGCGGCGGGAGTCCATCCTAGCGGCGCGGGGCGATGCGGCGCGGGGGAGCGGCTAATTGCTCACCCGGGCAGGAGGAGGAGGAGAGCGGCGCGCGTGGCGAGCCAGGGGTTGCGGCGAGGTGAACCTCACTCGCACTGCACTATATGCAGGCGACAGGGCCATTCCACAGGCCCCGTATTCCGCAGCAGGCGGCCCGAATACGGGGCCTGCTAAACGGCCCAAACCGCGCCTGCCCCGTATGAATTTACTACGGGGTGGGCGGGTTATCGGGGCCTGGTCTCTAAGTAACAACACTCACCGGGGAGGATGTTGCCGCTCCTGTCGACGGAGCTCTGGTCATTGTGGTTGTGCGGAAACAGTCTGGTGTGGTGGCGCTTCTGAACCACGATGAAAGTAACCTGCGGCTGGTAGTTGGCCTCCAGCGACGCGCATGCCTGAGAGACAGATGAATTGGATCAGAAGGGAGTGATAAAATTGGGGCAAATTGTGTGTTACCTTTCGGATGGCATCAAGCTCATGCAGTAGAACTTGGTAGAACTGGCCTTCGCTGACACCATCTCTGCAAAAGGCAGACACTTTTGCGGTTTAGCCCCAATGTGGAAGGCCAGGATTTCAAATGATTGACCAGCTCACAGCTGGTATTGAAAAAAAATACATTTGTCTCAAATCACAAGCCGTAAATTTCTGCAAGAAAGCATACCTATAGAACAATATTCTCTGAGGCTTTTCTCCAGTACATCTTTTGAAGGAGATAAGCAGCTCCCTGCAAATGCATGCCACAGAATGTATGACTTGTGCTGAAAATTCGTAGGAGGAAGACTGGAGATGGTGAGGGATACCTGATCATGCCACCATGGATGGTTCCTCTCTGAGGATCATGAGTGACATTGTACAGATCATCTATCAACTCTTGCCTGTGAGATTGAGCAGAGACTAGGCCAGCATACTTAGTCACCTCAGGCCAATCTTGGGAGGCCACAACCTGCAGGGCAAAGCAATGTTTTCTTTTCAGCAAATATGTTGACTGATGCAGACAAGAACAGCCACTGAACATTGAGTATGAGATTGTTGGACTTACTGCAGAAATGGAAGGGCTGCTGTCTTCACCAGGATGGGGATGGGTGACATCAGCGCCGAATATGATCGTAGGCTTGTCGGTAAGCAAAGGGATGCACCTTGACACTGCATCAGCCAGGACAGTGTTCCTTCCCCCGACCTTAAAAAACAAAAGGCTGTATGTGTTAGAGTCGGGGACTGAAGAAATGCACAAAACACAACAAGAAATCGAACACCAACCTTGACGTTTATCTTCAGAGCAAGGTTTGCCAGGATCTGTTTGTTCATTTTGAACACTTGCTTTGTTAAACAGCACTGGGAAATCAGCCCAAGGTCGATTTCGCAGACACGCTTCAAGTCACCTGATACCGGCACAGTATGAGCATTGACTTGAAGCTTCAGTTTAATAGTGCAGAAATCAATATATAATTGTTATTTTAGTTACCATAAAGCGAGCCATTGTTATCAGGAAGTATTCCAATAAGTAAATCGAGCTCTTTGCGCTGTAGTCCAAGTATGTTCAGTGCATCATGGAACCTAGCTTTCAAAGCTCGCTCCACTTGATCAGGACGCACATATATAGCTGGAAGAACAGGCTCCAAAGCAAATTCCTATAATTGATAGTAAGACTATTACTATTGTAACCAACAAGTACAAGGGAAAATATAACATGTACAATTTGCAAGCATAGCTTGAAGCATTTCAGGGATACTTGCCATTCCTGAGGCTTGGCACATGCGGGCAAGTTCACGACAGAATCCTGTAGCAACACTGTCTTGCACATTTCGAGCGAAATTGACACACATCCAGCTCCTGATTCTACCACCATTTACCAATTTCTGGATAAGGAAAAAATGAAAATGAACAGTAAGGCTTGAGATAATAAAGTAACAAAGGGCATATGCTTGATGTGGATAATAAATTTTTAAAAAAATCTGGCATTAGTACGGCTGTTTGATGTACTATCATTACCTTGTTCATCATATTCCATTGGCCAACTCTAGGCAAGCAATCCTTCTCTCTACCAGCCTCACTGTACTTAAGCTGCATGGATAGAAACAAAAGGAGAAGTCATTAAAAGTATTGCAGCGAATTATATGGTATGTTTAAGCATAACATTTTCTGAAAACAGGATCACTCGTGAAGGGCTAATAGCACAAGAAAAAGAACTTCGAAAGACATTGTCTCAACATGATTCAGGGTCCACTTACCCGAGGAGTAGGCAAAACCCGTGCCTCAACCGATGCCAGACGCTCACTGATCGTGATGCCAAACTCTTTTGCATAAGGATCATCATGGTAAGAGTTGTGATTTACAATCTGTAGACACACAAATAAATTTGTGCTTTGCATAAGCATGTGAACTTGTTTACCTTCACATAGGATGGTAGAGCCTCAACAATACTATGACAAGAGAAAT